>OW121740.1:38175491-38879224 GCA_933228675.1 Stomorhina lunata | reverse complement strand
TTTTTTTATAGGAAATTTTTCAAAAATATCCTATTTTTTTATAGGAAATTTTTCAAAAATGTCCTATTTTTTTATAGGAAATTTTTCAAAAATGTCCTATTTTTTTTTAAGGAAATTTTTCAAAAATTTCCTATTTTTATAGGAAATTTTTCAAAAATTTCCTATTTTTATAGGAAATTTTTCAAAAATTTCCTATTTTTATAGGAAATTTTTCAAAAATTTTCTATTTTTATAGCAAATTTTTCAAAAGTTTTCTATTTTTGTAGGAAATTTTTCAAAAATTTCCTATTTTTATAGGAAATTTTTCAAAAATTTCCTATTTTTATAGAAAATTTTTCAAAAATTTCCTATTTTTATAGGAAATTTTTCAAAAATTTCCTATTTTTATAGGAAATTTTTCAAAAATATCCTATTTTTATAGGAAATTTTTCAAAAATTTCCTATTTTTATAGGAAATTTTACAAAAATTTCCTATTTTTATAGGAAATTTTTCAAAAATTTCCTATTTTTATAGGAAATTTTTCAAAAATTTCCTATTTTTATAGGAAATTTTTCAAAAATTTCCTATTTTTATAGGAAATTTTTTAAAAATTTCCTATTTTTTTATGGGAAATTTTTCAAAAATTTCCTATTTTTTTATAGGAAATTTTTCAAAAATATCCTATTTTTTTATAGGAAATTTTTCAAAAATGTCCTATTTTTTTTATAGGAAATTTTTTAAAAATTTCCTATTTTTTTATGGGAAATTTTTCAAAAATTTCCTATTTTTTTATAGGAAATTTTTCAAAAATATCCTATTTTTTTATAGGAAATTTTTCAAAAATGTCCTATTTTTTTTAAGGAAATTTTTCAAAAATTTCCTATTTTTTTATAGGAAATTTTTTTTAAAAATTTCCTATTTTTTTATAGGTAATTTTTCAAAAATTTCCTATTTTTTTATAGGAAATTTTTCAAAAATTCCCTATTTTTTTATAGGAAATTTTTCAAAAATTTCCTATTTTTTTATAGGAAATTTTTCAAAAATGTCCTTTTTTTTATAGGAAATTTTTCAAAAATTTCCTGAAAAATTTTTATAGGAAATTTTTCAAAAATTTCCTATTTTTTTATAGGAAATTTTTCAAAAATTTCCTATTTTTTTATAGGAAATTTTTCAAAAATTTCCTTTTTTTTTATAGGAAATTTTTCAAAAATTTCCTATTTTTTTATAGGAAAGTTTTCAAAAATTTCCTATTTTTTTATAGGAAATATTTCAAAAATTTCCTATTTTTTTATAGAAAATATTTCAAAAATTTCCTATTTTTTATAGGAAATATTTCAAAAATTTCCTATTTTTATAGGAAATCTTTCAAAAATTTCCTATTTTTATAGGAAATTTTTCAAAAATTTCCTATTTTTATAGGAAATTTTTCAAAAATTTCCTATTTTTATAGGAAATTTTTCAAAAATTTCCTATTTTTATAGGAAATTTTTCAAAAATTTCCTATTTTTATAGGAAATTTTTCAAAAATTTCCTATTTTTATAGGAAATTTTTCAAAAATTTCCTATTTTTATAGGAAATTTTTCAAAAATTTCCTATTTTTATAGGAAATTTTTCAAAAATTTCCTATTTTTATAGGAAATTTTTCAAAAATTTCCTATTTTTATAGGAAATTTTTCAAAAATTTCCTATTTTTATAGGAAATTTTTCAAAAATTTCCTATTTTTATAGGAAATTTTTCAAAAATTTCCTATTTTTATAGGAAATTTTTCAAAAATTTCCTATTTTTATAGGAAATTTTTCAAAAATTTCCTATTTTTATAGGAAATTTTTCAAAAATTTCCTATTTTTATAGGAAATTTTTCAAAAATTTCCTATTTTTATAGGAAATTTTTCAAAAATTTCCTATTTTTTATAGGAAAATTTCCTATTTTTATAGGAAATTATTCAAAAATTTCCTATTTTTATAGGAAATGAAATTTAGAATATGAAATTTTTGAAAATTTTCCTATAAAAATAAGTAGTATGTTTTCAAAAACTATAAAAATAAGAAGTTTTTTAAAAAGTTCCTATAAAAAAATTCCTATTTTTATAGGAAATTTTTAAAAAATGTACTATTTTTCTCAGAAATTTTTCAAAATTTTCTTTTTTGCTTAAAAATTTTTAAAAGTTTTCTTTTGTAATAAATTTTTTAAAAATTTCCTATTTTTCTGTAAAATTTTTAAAAAACTTTTTATTTTTCTAGGAAATTTCTAATTTTTTTAGGAAATTTTTTCAAATATTTCCTATTTTTTATAGGAAATATTTCTTATTTTTATATTAATTTTTTCAAGTATTTTTTATTTTTATAGGAAATATTTTCTTATTTTTATAGAAAATTTTTCAAAAACTTTTATATTTTTATAGGAAATTTTTTAAAAGTTTCTCATTTTTAAGGGAAATTTAAAAAAAAAGTTTAATTTTTATAGGAATGTTTTTGAAATTGTATTCTTTTTATAGGAATTCTTTAAAAATTTCATATTTTACAGGAAATTTAAAAAAAATCATATTTAAAAAAAAAAATTTTTTAAATTTCTTATTTTTTTAAGAAAATTTTCAAAAAATGTTGATTTTTGTGAGAAAATTATCAGAAATTTCTTATTTTTATATGAAAATTTTCAAAAATTTTTAATTTTTATCAAAAATTAAAAAATTTCTTATTTTTTTAAGAATTTTTAAAAATTTATTATTTTTATAAGAAATTTGTTCAAAGTTTATTATTTTTATAAAAGTAATATTTTTATAGGAAATTTTTCATAAATTTCTATTTTCATAGAAAATTTTTCAAAATTTTCATATTTGCATAGGAAATTTTTTAAAAATTTAATATTTTTATAAAAAAATTTATGAAGGAAATTTCTCAAAAATTTCTTATTTGTATAAAAAATTTTTTAAAAATTTCTTAACTTTTAGGAAATTTTTCAAAAATTTCTAATTTTAATAGGAAATATTTCAAAAATTTCTTATTTTTATAGGAAGTTTTTCAAAAAATTCTTATTTTTATAGCAAATTTTTCAAAAATTTCCTATATTTATAGGAACTCATACTTAGCTTACAGTCTTATACTTAGGCACATTCTTTTTCGACTAACAGGTAATAGTTGCTTGTTAGTCGGAAACCATAATTTTATTTTGTGAATAATTTATCAAAGCCTCAAACCACTGTCTAGTATTAACTTCGGAAGTAAGACTTTCAATGTTGGTAACAGCCAACAATTAACTGCAAACAATGTTTCATTAAAAAGGGAGAACTATGTACCTACTTATTTTTATAATTCCCCCTTTTAAAGCAGAAAGTAATAAAGAAACAATATACAATTTAAAGAAAATTTAATGACTCGTCAGAATTTGTACGTTCGCATAACACAGTAAGCTAAAAAATTAAATGGACACTTTGTAAAGGGAGTGAGAATTAGAAAAATTAGACATTATCTTGATACTTGAATTTTAAAAATATGTATAAGTTTAAGAAAAAATTATCTAAATTATCAATCAAGATTTTATAAAACTTGAGTTAATATGAAGGTTTTAATATTTTGAGTGTTCTCTCAATTTTACCTTAAACTGTCAGGATTTACTTATTACAACCGCCAGCAGTATAAAATGTAAAATATAGCGAAAAAAAGTAATACTGCTGGCATGCTTTAACTTTTTATCTTACCAGCAAGTGAGGGCGATTAGACGTGGTAACTAATAGCAAAAAAATAAAATTGTTAAAAAATTCATACTTAAATAATGTAATCGGAGACAATGTAGGAAAATGTTAACCACCATCACCAGCAGCAGCAGGAACAGCGGCAACCATTACTACCACGTCATATCTATAGGATTTTTTCCCCATTTTTTCACTTCTCGAAAACATGATGAGGAAAGCAAAAAAAATATAAATGGTAAGAAAAGGGATTGTAATGAACGTGTGCGGCTGACTTTGTCCTCAATTCAAGCAACAAGAGTGCCAAAGTTACGTGAGGTTAGTTTGTAATTAATCTTTATTTTATTTTTGTTGTTATTGTTGTTATTTCTTGGTTCCTTCTGCTTTATCCTTTCATTTCGCTCTCTAGTAGATTAAATTGCTTTATAGCAAAAGTTACTGAAAATATTTGTAACAACAAAAACAAAAAAATCTAATATTACAAATTTTCTTTTCTATACATTTTAACGGAAGGAAGGAAATAAATCTAAGCGTGTGTCGGTGTGTGTGTGTGTGTCTGTCGTTTTTGTGGGTTACAATGTGGGTTTCTTTGGGAAATTAATTGGATTTATATATAAAAAAAAAACTTACAAATATGATAAAAATTATCAAGGTTGTTGTTTATTGTATTTATGTATCCGAGGGAAATTTATTTTCTTTTGTTTTAAACTTATTTTTATTTATTGTGGTTTAAGGGATTTTATATCATTTCCTTTAGGGTATAAGGTTTTAATGCTTTAAATAAATTAATTTATACTAATTCTAAGTCTGATTTCGGTTCGAAATTCCCAAGTCGTTACTTTACCAATTCTGATACTATTACCCGGGTGGGCCTCGAACTTGTTATGTAGAAAACAGAAATTGTTTAAAACATATATGTATATGAAATAAAATACAACAATTTAATACTTTAAAACTAAATATTGGTGTTGGCAAAAAATTATTATCGTTGCATGACTTGATCAAATATATTAAGATATAAATGACTCTATCTGTTCAGATATTACAAAAGGCTGCCTTTTAAATGAAATTGAACAAAAAATATAATAAATATGAAATCAAAACTTGAAGAACTTTTGGATAACAAACAATTTTATAAGATTATATTTTCGGATAACAATAAGTACATTGTTTGGTATCTGATATTGACATAATTATAATAAGTATTACGTACATAACTTAACCTTCATCTGCTCCTAAAAAAAATCACGTTGTCTACCTTCGCGTAGTTTTCTACGCATGCAATATTATTTATAGTTTTTGGTACAAATTTGAAAAACTTTGGGAGGAAACACTTTTTTGCATTTCGAGGTCTTAAATTAGCTTTCCTCCTAGAAAGACTATATGAGGAAAAACAATTACCTATTGTCATGAACTTAGTTGAAAACAATACGTTGGTACTGATCTTGTTAGCATAAGCTTATACTCAATAGTACGCTGACCGAAAGGTGGGAA
Organism: Stomorhina lunata; assembly: GCA_933228675.1. Classification (NCBI taxonomy): domain Eukaryota; kingdom Metazoa; phylum Arthropoda; class Insecta; order Diptera; family Rhiniidae; genus Stomorhina; species Stomorhina lunata. Next base: position 38,874,062 of record OW121740.1, on the reverse strand, counting down.
TTAGCAGTGGTCAGCGATGGACAGCACCCTATAATAAAGCCTCGAAATTCTGAAAAAATCGACAGAAGTAAAGTTGTAAATCTAATATTTTGAAGGTTTGAAGGGTAAAAAGGAAGCAAGCACCTTTTATATAACTAACAGATGAATTACTTTACTAGATTATGAAAATTCTGGCACTAATTCTTCTTCATCTTCTTTTTAGTTTTTCTTGTAAATGGTGTAAAAACAATAATCAAAAAGAACTTTTCCATGTGTTAAAATCACAATGATTGACAAAAAAAGAACCATGACATCAAAAATTTCCACCATAAACGTATATTTTTCCCATATGCGTAGAAAACTACGCAGGGGTAGACAACGTAACTTTTTTGATCCAATCCATAAAAAAGAAAATTTCGGAGTAAAAAATGCCTTAAATTATTCAAAATCATGTTACTTACAAAGTCAATAAATTTTGTTAACTTAAAGTTATCACTTCCAAAAATAATAAAGAAATTGTGTAGCGTTTGCGTAGTTTTCTACGCAAAGAGCAGATGAAGGTTAAACTATGAAAAATCGACGGATTTAGTGATTATTTATGAAGAAGATAGGAAAAGAGGTGGAGCAAAAAACAACTTTTATTGAAATTCGATACGCCTGGGTTAAAAATCGATGGTCTATGTCTTAAGAAGCTCAGAAAAATAATGCTGTCTTCCTAGGTCAATGTCCTGAGGTGACGCACAGGACATTTAGTTCTAGAACCCATTTATATGGGGAAAAATGGGACTTTTGTCGGTTTTTGATAAATTTCAACCAATCAAGATATGTTTTTGGCAAAATTAATAATTGGATGTAGAAGACAACTTAATCAGCTCTGATTGGAGTTATAAAAACTAAAAATCCATGCAGTAGGTTTTAAGTTATTACAATTTGCCTCAGAAAATTCGTGTCCTTTTCAACAGGCCTAAGGATATGCAGCAAAAAGGTTATTTTTAGAGTACAGAAATTACAAAGTAAGACTTTCCTTATCATCTAAAGACCAATAAGTACTAAGTAGTTTAAATTTATTAATATAATTAAATTTACATAGTTTTTTATACTGGAAAATGGAACTTTTTTTAAGGACCGTTTCAAAACTCACTTTTTAAGTTGTAGAAAATTTTGTTAAAAAAAAATATTAAAAATTTCAACATTTTTGATCGTCATGTTAAAATAGATAGATGTGGTAATAAAAAGTTTGATATGTCATATGGTTTCGCCGTACCTGCGACTTGAAATCGTAAAATTTCGCGAAAAAGTAAATTTTTGGACATTATTTAAGTAGATGCATAGTAAATTTTATTTAAGTTTTCTTTTGATAAAGCTAATACTGAATTTTATTGCCTAGTCATTGAGAAATGTCCATTAGAACTTTCTTTAGTATTGGATAAGCTTAACCCTTTTTTCATCGGGGTCAAAGGTCAAAATTTGGATTTTAGTGGCAAAAATACGAAATATTATAAATTTAGTGGCGAATTTCGATCAAAATTAATAAAAATAGTTATTTTTAAGAATGGTTATATTGTTTTATTAAAAATATTTTATTTATCCCTTAACAGACATGAGAACTAAAATGAAATCAATAAAGAAAAATGAAGACAATTTCGAATGTTTTAAGGCAACATACTCGCATATCAAATAATGTTAAAGCAATACCGATAGGAATAGTTTGTGGTTTCTTTTAGAATATGATAAAGGAATCAAAGTTATGCTTCTTACGGATCATCAAAACTCTAACTTTCAAAAAAGGTAAGTAAGTTTTTTATGTTGTTATAAGTTAACAAATTTTAAGCTCTTAAGGTTGTCAAACTTACATCGAAAGCAAGAACAAATTATTATTATTCGTCTTCTAAAATAAAAAGAATTATTTATGTTATTCAACAGGAACTCTTGACATTGAAAAGTGGAATTAATATTAAGATTCTCATGTGAGAATAAGTTTATAACGAAAATCAAGAAATAGCAGACCAAAGCCAATATATGGGGATTTCCAACTCAAATCGTACAGTGGTAAAAAAAATTGTTTGTTTGCTTTATTTTTATACCCACTATCAAAAAGTTATATTGAGATTGTCATTCTGTTTGTAATTTCCTTAATATTGGCTCAAAACCCAAAATTTAAGTATATTCTGAATCCTTATGAAATTCCAAGACGATTGTCTTTGCCTGTCCGTCTGTCTGTTGTCGGCACGATAAAACTTTAACGAAAGAATATAGCTCACTGAAATTTGGCATAAATATTCTTCATTTCTTGGAAAATTTTGGTACTGAAATCGGGCAAAATCGGTTTACATTTGACCATAGCTCTCCTATAACCTCGCCTAAGCTAATCGCTTATTTGCTAATAAATAACAAACTATAATAGCTATATACAATTTGGTATATAGAAGTTTTACATAAGCCCTAGGCAACATATAAAATTTCATCAAAATCGGTTCACATTTAGCCATAGCCCCCATACAAAAAACTTACGGAAACAGCCTAAATTGTACCTAAAATACACTTAAATGCCAATAAATGATAAACTGTAATAGCTTTCGCCACTATTTAGCACAAGAAAGTCTTATGTGAATACCAGATAGTGTGCAAAATTTTGTCACAATCGGTCACCATTTGACCAAAGCTCCCATATAAAAAACTTACGGAAACACAAAAATACAAAAAGAAAAGGGGGTTTATGTCCGTCTGTCCCTCAGATAAAAGCACGATAGCTCCTTAACAACAAGAGCTAGAGAGACAAAATTGTACAAAAGTATTTTTGATATGTAACAGAAGTTGTGTACTGAAAATGGACGAAATCGGTTCACATTTAGTTAGAGCTCCCATATAACCCCGATCCGGGAAACACATGATTGCTGATAAATTAAATACAATTGTAATAGCTATGACGACTAAATTTAGAATAGAGAAGTTTTATGCAAATATTGGTCAGTATATCAAATTTTAGAGGAATCGGTCCATATTTGACTATAGCTTTCATATAAAAAACACTCCCAGAAACCAAACAAAAATGTAGCAAAGGCCAGTTAAAAGCTAATAAATTGGAAACTATGAAACAGCTATGGCCACAAAATTTTGCAAGAATAAGCTGTATATAAAAACCAGCCAGTGTGTAAAATTTTGTTACAATCGGTAAACATTTGGCTAAAATTTTATATACGGTAGATGCACTAGGAACTCCTAACAAAATGTATGGACCTGTCGTATTACTATCAGCATGTTTATCCTAAGTAAATATTAAGCTAAACGAAAAGCATTTAACGACTTATAGATATATATATATATTTAATTTCCCGACAACATTCCAATTGGAACCAGCGTTACCGTTGTGCGACTAAAGTCGAAATTTTTCAGGTGGCCTGCGACGCAACCTGCGACTTTTCTTCCATGGCCCTTTTTTGCTACTTTTTTGAATTGTGTGCGACTTTTGACACCTTTTTACAAAATTATTTAAAATTTTTATTTTTAGCCCATATTCAATATCTCAACTAAAATTCCCTTAAATGATTTTAACTTAAGTATAAATACCATCACTTTGAAAAATCTTTTTGTACAATAAAAAACTAAAACAAATAAATTTTGGCGGCAGAGCCGATATCTCGACAACTCCCGCATAGTTACGTACAAAAATATTGGTTTTGTTCGTTTGTCATTATTTCATTAATATTTTACATTTATAGTTCGAGCAAAAAGAAAGAGTATTAATGAAACTAAAATACAATTAAGTTCAGAGTCAGAAGATGATGAAGTTTCCTAACAACCCTCATGCTCTTCGAAGATGCAGAAAGTTTTTAACACCATTCCTGACCAATTTTGAGCTCAATTCGCGATGTGCTTCAGTAAAATGTTTTTAGATAAAGCCTTTGCGGTCTCAGCTTATAAAGGTATTTTTGGCAAACTTTTAAAGCAAATCGGTTATAAATGACATCTTTTTCATACCTTTTATATGATTTGGTCTCAGTTTGTTATCTAAAACCATTAAAAGTAATATAAACTTTTTTGCAAGATTTTTAAAATCTTCATAAAATTGTTTAAGAAAAAATGTTATAAAAAAAATGTGCGACTTTTTTTTGTTGAGCGCGACTTTTTGTGCGACTTTTTTTTTAAAAGCGACGTTTTTTGCGACTTTTTCAAATTTGTCAGCGGTAACGCTGATTGGAACTTCTCTCAGACAATGAGCTGCATCCGATTCTATTTTAGACTCATTGAAAGGGACCTACATTTTAACTCCGGCTCCGAACGACAAATGCGTTAGTTAGAGAAGTATTACATAGCCTAATACTCAATAACCAGTGGCTAGCTGAGTTGTGAGGTAAAACCGCCGCTTTTTTGAAAATTAATTTTTTTCAAGTGATTCTGGTCTTATATACCCACCATCAAGTTGTGTTAAATTTGGAAATATCTCTTATATATCTAAGAGGGTGCAGCTAATTCAAAACGTGGACCAAATTGGAAAAAAGTTGTTACGCCAGTTAGTAAAATATTTGGAATAATTTCGGTTGCATTAGCTTTATAGTTCAACATTCAAAAGTGTGTATTTATTTACTTTGAAAAAAATTCGTTATCGTAACCGGGTATGGTTTTACATTAAAAAGTTGTTAAATACTTTTCGTTTAGCTTAATATTTAGTTAGGATAAAGAAGTTGATAGTAATACGACATACATAATCTTAATACATAATCTTAATATGCTGCTTGTAGCTCCGAATCTTTTTGATTGTAGATATAAAAAAGGAGACGTAATATATATATATATATATATATATATATATATATAGTGGTGGTCACATATTTAGCACACTAGTTATGTTTTTTTTTAAACCGTATATTTTTCTGTTGAAGTAATAATTTTCTTTTTTTTTTGCCTGTTTGTTATTTTTTGAATTTTTAGTAAATTTTTGGTAAGTTTTTCATCATATTGTGTACAGTTGAAGGTTTTTCAGAAATAAAATATTTATTAGACAGGCCAAAAATAAATGGTGCACAGATACGCAACGACAGGTGATTTGTGAAATAAATTCGAGAGGATGTCCTGCAAGTGAAATAGCAAGTATTTTAAATTGCTCCAGAGAGATGGTATATAATGCTTTGAGCCATATAATAGCACACGGAACAATTAAAAAGGGTTCACGAGCACCTAGACCAAGAAAAACGATAACAAAAGAAAATTATTTAATACATAGAATGTCAGTGGTCGACCCTTTTTAGAGCTTCAGTGAAATAAATAGTGAAGTGTCATCAAAATACGGTATTGATGTCTCCGTGAGACCGATACAAAGACGCCTTAATGAAAAAAATTCGCGTGGCTGTATTGTGCAACACAAGCCACATGTGTCAAAAAAGAATTGGAAATCACGAATTTCTTTCGCCCTATAGCATTTGGAAAAGCCATTAGATTTTTGGAAAAACATACTTTGGAGCGACGAATCAAAGTTTTGCAGATTTGGATCTGATGGAAAGAAATATGTATGGTATCTTCCGAACATGCAGCACAACCCAAAGTATACGTCAAAGACTGTAAAACATGGTGGAGGAAATGTGATGGTGTGGCTTGCATTCTTAGGGCATGGAGTTGGTCCAATACACAAAATTGACACACGTATGGATCAACACGTTTATAAAAATATTCTAGCCGATATCATTATACCATAAGCAGAGGCAAAGATGCCACCTAGCTGGCGCTTCATGCATGACAATGACCCTAAACACACTTTACGCACTGTGAAGTGTTGCTTCGAGGAGAGTCAAATAGATGTTTTCAAATGGCCAGCTCAATCTCCGGATCTCAATCCTATTGAGAATCTTTGGAATGATATAGAGAAGCATATAACAAGCGTAAAACCTAACAACTTAAATGATTTATGGACGGAAATCCAAAAAATATGGCACGCTATCCCAAATGAGCGATACCTGGCTCTTGTGAAGAGTGTGCCTAAAAGATGTGCGACAGTTATACAAAATAAAGGATATCCTACAAAATATTAGGTTTTTTTCAAGAAATTTTAATTAATAACTTGTTTTTGATTTTTAATAAATATTGTTTTTAATGTCCAGTATTTTTTATGGGTTAGTTTTAAATAATTGCAAAAATAAATATAATTTTTAAAAAATATGTATATAAAAGGAATACAACTTCTTCGCATCACGTGTAATACATTACAAAAAAAAAGTAGTGAAAAAATTGAATTAGGACTTAATATTTCCTATAAGAGATAACAGGTACCATTTGTGCTAAATACGTGACCACCACTGTATATATATAAGAATTATAGCCAAATGTTGACCGATTGTAACAAAATGTTAAACACTGGCTGGTATTTATATAAAGCTTGTTTTTGCAAAATTTAGTGGCCATAACTGTCATAGTTTATAATTTATTAGCTTTTAACTGCCCTTTGCTACATTTTTTTGGTTTTCATGAGTGTTTTTTATATGAAAGCTATAGTCAAATATGGACCGATTCCTATAAAATTTGATATACTGACTAATAGTTGCATAAAACTTTTCTATTCTAAAGTTAGTCGTCATAGCTATTACACTTGGACTCAATTTATCAACATTCATGTGTTTCCCGGGGCGAGGTTATATGGGAGCTCTAACTAAATGTGAACCAATTTCGCCCATTTTCAGTACACAACTTTTGTTACATATCAAAAATACTTTTGTACAATTTTGTCTCTCTAGCTCTTGCAGTTAAGGAGCTATCGCACTTTTATCGAACGGACAGAATGACATAAATCGTCTTTTCTTTTTGTATTTTTGTGTTCCCGTAAGTTTTTTATATGGAAGCTATGGTCAAATGGTGACCGATTGTAACAAAGTTTTGCATACTGGCTGGCATTCACATAAGACTTCCTTGTGCTAAATTTAGTGGCCAAAGCTATTACAGTTTATCATTTATTGGCATTTAAATGAATTTCAGATGGAATTTAGGCTGTTTCCATAAGTTTTTTATATGGGAGCTATGGTTAAATATGAAGTGATTTCGATGAAATTTTATATGGTGTCTTGTGCTTATGTAAAACTTCTAGATACCAAATTTTGTCATCATAGCTGTTATAATTTGTCATTTATTAGCAAATAAGCGATTAGTCTAGACGAGGTTATACGGGAGCTATGGTTAAATGTTAACCGATTTTGTCCAATTTTAATACTAAAATTTTCTCATAGAATGTTTAAGCTAATTTTCAGTGAACTAGCTCCTTTCGTTTAGGCGTTATCGTGATTTCAACAGACAAACGGACATAGAATTTCATAAGGATTCAGAATATATATCGTTTTTGATTTTTGAGCCAATATTAAGGAAATTACAAACGGAATGACAATCTCAATATACCCCCCATTCTTTTTGATGGTGGGTATAAAAATATTTTTTTAAGGTCATCAATATTTTTAAGCAAAAGTATCCAAACATGTTTCATTGTAGTTGTTAGATGTAGAATGTGATGGAAAACTATGTTCGCAGCTACTCTTCCGCGACCATAGTTTTTATATCACAGAATACTATTGTGACAATTTAGTGAATAGTGCTGTAGCCCATAGTTAAAAAAAACAATTGTATTACCGCAATTGGATAATGTTTATGTGGACGTGCCATACAAGTAACAATACCCTCGCTTTTTTTTGGCAATTAGTTCAAAATGTAATTTCTTTTTGGAACAACCTTTAGTATAAGGTATAAGTCTTAGTCACATGTACATAAGTATATCCTTAAGTGTTTGTAATATAGATTTTACCATAAATTCATTGTAATGTATGAAAGTATTAAATACATGAACAAATATGGATTCCTCACTTTGGTAATGTACTCCAGCCAACATATAATGCTTAAAAACCAAAAACAATCAGAAAAAAGTGGAAAACAATAAAAGAGAATTGCAGTGCCAAGCATTTGGTAAGTGGAAATAACAATAATAATCACAATCGCAATCACAATGTTCAAGAGGCGTTACGATTGTTTTTCTCAATGACATAAATGCACTTTACCACAACGGCAGTTATATTTTCAATTTTTTTTTTTAATTTTGCAGACAAAACAATAAAAAAAATTGAAATACTGCTGTTGTTGAATGTTTAAAGTGTTTTTAAGATCCGCACAAAAAAAATATAATATTATACATGAGTTATATATGAAAGGAAGGAAAAATTATAAAATAAAACCTCCTATTCAATACTCGTATATTGAAGGCAGTGAGTGACACCAGGCACTACCATCATAAATATCTATAACAATAACTGAATACCCGTATTAAATCGAAAAACAAATTCATGTCATTTATGGTTTTAAACGAGTATGTTTTCCATATAAACGAGTGCAAATAAGTTCAATTGTTTAAAATTGAATACTTTTAAAACGCCATGATAATCATTATTTTGATTGACAAAAAGTCTATTAGTAATACTTTTATTCGCTTGTACAATTCAAAATTTGTTGCATGGGAAATTTAATATCTTATAAGGGTTTTTCAATAAGAGCGCTACAAAAGCTTTTATACCCTTCACCACCATAGGTGGAAAGGGCATTATAAGTTTGTGCTGATGTATGTAACGCATAGAAATATTTGTCTTAAACCCACCTTTTAGTATACCAATAGACTCAGAATCACTTTTTGAGTCGATTTGGCGATGTCCGTCCGTCTGGCTGGCTGGACCCCCATGTAAACCTTGTAATCAAACTACAGGTCGCAATTCTAAAGATAGTTTGATCTAATTTGACACAGATAATTTTTTTGATAATGGGACCATGGCTATTGAAATTGGTCAAAATCGGTTCATTATTTATGGTACCTCCCATAGGTCCCACTTCCCGGAATTGATATATTGGCCACAAATATCAACATTTTTTCATGAAATTTAAAACAAATACTGCTTATGTAAACTTAAATCACTGTACCAAATTTTGTTGAAATCGGTCCACATTTGACCATAGCCCCCATACAAAAACTTCTTTAAAAACGCATTAAATGAGACAAAAAATCACTAAAACGCTCGTAAATCTAAAGATAATGAAAATTTTGAGTTTATTTTTTGCATACATAATTTTTTTAACAGCTGTAATCAATTTGCCAAATTTCAAGATAATCGGTCCACATTTGACCCTAGCTCTCATATAAGTCCAAATGACGGAAACAGGTTGAATATATAAGTTTTGAGAAAATGTTTGTATGATGGCAAAATTTAGAAAATATTTGTCTTTATACAGGAAAAATAACACCTTTGACCTTAGTGGTGAAGGGTATCGTATGGTCGGCTTGACCGACTATAGAGCTTTCTTACTTGTTTTAAATAAAACAATTTGCGGTTTTTCGACAGTTTTCAAGAATAAATAGGCCGATACTGCTGCAGTTTCACGTTCGATATTCGTACGAAGTTCATCAATCGTCGCTGGCTTGTTTGCATAGACCATAGACTTGAAGTAGCCCCACAGGAAGTAGTCTAACTGCTTCAATTCACACGACCGTGGCGGCCAATCAAGTAGACCATTTTGTGAGATAATATGTTCTCTAAACTTGGTTTTCAATAAATTGATTGTAACAGTCGCTGTGTGGCTTGTGGCGCCGATCTGTTGGAACTACATATAATTCAAGTCCATATCATTTAATTATATATATAATTCCCCGACAACATTCCAATTGGAACTATGGGTACTTCTCTCAGACAATGAGCTGCATACGATTCTATTTTTGGACTCATTGAAAGGGACCTATGTTTTAACTCCGGCTCCGAATGGCAAATGTTAGAGAAGTTTTACATAGCTTAATACTCAATAACCAGTGTCTAGCTGAGTGGGTCTAGCCAGGGATCAAACTTGGGACCTCTGGTAGGCTAGGCGGATGACTAACCTGATATATCACGGCGGTTTAATTGGGGCCAATTGGGGATAAAAAATATTCGGTTATTATTAAACGGTAGCGATTTCCATTCACAGTAATGTGCCGGTCTTCATCATCACGGAAGAAGCACGGCCCAACGACGACGCCGGCCCATAAACCGCACCAAGCTGTAATTTTTTCGGGATGCAATAATGACTCATGGAGTATGTGTGGATTGCTGCCAGACCAATAACGCATATTATGTTTATTGACATAGCCATTCAGCCAGAAATGAGCCTCATCACAAAAGATGATTCGCGCTTCTAACTTTGAGGCCACTGATTCCGAATTTCGTTAATAAATTTTAATAATTTCGACTCGTTGCTGGCTCGTATATCTTTTCACCATGAAATGGCAAACCTTACTGAAGAGAAATTTCAAAAGAGCAGGAAGAAATATGGCGTCGTCTGCTGCCTCTGTCGCTGTACTTTTGTAGCGTCCCTGTTGAAAAACCCGATATATATAAGAACTATAGTCAAATGGTGACCGATTGTCCCAAAATTGTATACACTGGCTGGTATTTATATAAATCTTATTAATGCCAAATTTAGTGGCCATAGCTGGCATAGTTTATAATTTAATAGCATTCAACTGGCGTTAGTGGCATTTTAGTGGTTTCAGGGAGTGGCTTTTATATGAAAGTCAAATATGGAACGATTCCTATTAAATTTGATATACAGACCAATATTTGCATAAAACTTTAATACAATTGTAATAGCAATGATGACTTTATATAGATCAAAATCTATATTACAATTGTATTAAATTTATCAGCATTAATGTGATTTCCGGGGCGGAGTTATATATGAGCTCTAACCAAATGTGAACCGATTTCGCCCAACTTTTTTTTTCAGTACACAACTTTTTCAAGAAAACTTTTGTAAAATGTTGTTCCTCTAGCTCTTTCGTTAAGGCGCTATCGTGCTTTTATCTGATGGATAGAAGGACATAAACCCCCTTTTCTTTTTGTATTTTTGTGTTTCCGTAGGTTTCTTATATGGGGGCTATGGTCAAATGGTGACCGATTGTAACAAAACTTTGCACACTGGTTGGCATTGACATAAGACTTCCTTGCGCTAAATTTAGTGGTCATATCTGTTAAAGTTTTAGATATATTGGCGTATTGTATTTTAGGTGAAATTAAGGCTGTTTTCATATGTATTTTGTATGGGAGCTATGGCTAAATGTGAACCGATTTTGATGAAATTTTATATGCTGCTTAGGGCTATTATCATAGCTATTATAGTTTATTATTATTTATTATATTTATTATTAATATCTTTACTAAGTTTCAGTGAGCTAGCTCCTTTCTTTTGGGAGTTATCGTGATTTCAAGAGACATAGGGACAGCCAGACGGACATTGCTCAATCGTCTTAAAATTTCATAAGATTTAGAATATATATCGCTTTGGATTTTAGAGCCAATATTAAGGAAATTACACACGGAATGACAATCTCAATATACCCCCCATTCTTTTTGATGGTGGGTATAAAAACTAAAATTTTTCGATAGCATCGATATTGAAAAAAACTATCACTTTCAAAATGTTTTAAAGAAAAATCATTACAAAAGCTATTTTGCCTTAAATTCGTTTTATATTATTTTAACTCAAACTTAGCTTTTTTTCCAATTAAAACCATAAAAGACGTCAATAAAAAAAATCTGTTCTTTATCTCTATTGTCTTGACGTAGACATAAGTATCCAATGGCGAAATTATATCTAAACGAAATTCTAACAAATGATTATGACAATTTTGTTGTGCGTCATTAACTTGAGCCATCAGTAACTGACATCAATGTTTTTGACCCCACAATAACAAATATGTAATCGCAAACTAACGTCATTTAAGAGATTTAAGAGTCTGTTTCTGATGACTCCCTGCATACGGCCAACATGTTCTTGTTATAAGATTAAGGACTATTATTATATTATATTTTTCTTAATTGCATAGAAAGGACACGCTCCATATGGAGTGAAAAAATAACATACTAATGTGTAACAATGTCATTGTGTTCTATGAAAACTAGCTTGTTGTTGTAACAGCGTGAACTGCAATCAAAAATATGAAAATTAATGTTCTCCAGTATCAGGGGACTCCTCTAAATCCAGTCCCAAATGACGCGCGGCATAAAAAGGTTTAGTCCATAGGGTAGCAGGAGTTAGGAGGGTGCTGAATATTGTGTGGATGCTGGGTATTGTGTGGACTTTCTCCACAAGGTGGTAGGTAGGTGTTGGGTATTGTAGGATTAATTCTGGACCAGTACGAATTAAGTCGACTACAATATCCTGATCTTAGATGTTCCATCTCCTCATGTTGACGGCATTCTGAGAACATTTTTTGGCAGCCTGTTATTGTTCTGAGGGCTGTATTTTGACAACTCTGGAGCTTTTTCTACTGCGTTTCGCTCACACTTGGTGACCACACGGGAACAGCATAATTTGACACGGACCGACCAATTGCTTCATAGTTTGCGAGTAGAGTTTCTTTTTCACAAGTGCTGCCGACTTGCGACTTAAGGACCTTATTCCTAACGAGTTATTTATCGCAAGTTGCGGTGAAATATGCTCACGAAGAGCATAAGCTGTCAAATGTCACTCCCAATATTTTCGGGCGGGTTTTCGTTGGTATTCTTGCATCGTCGACTTAGACATTGAGTTCCAGCGATACTTCCTTCGTCCATGTGGTGAAGAACGTTGCCGATGATTTGTCTGGAGATTGCTGCAGATTTCTATAAGTAAAAAAGTTTTTTACGTCCCATAGATATCGATTTATTTTATATCAAAGCTCGTCAATGTTATTGCCCCTTGCCATTATTATTGTGCAGTCATCGGCATAGGTTATTAATTCCACACCTTCGTGTAGCGCCAGAAGTTTAGATAGGTAGAAATTAAATTGGATCGGTAAGAGAACTCCACCCTGCTGTACTTCTTATTTAACTCTATGAGGTTTTGACTTCTTGTCTCTAAACTCTAGGAATGACTTGAGGCCACGCATATAGTTAACAACCCATCTTTTGATGGAATTTGGAAGACTTGAACCAGTGATGACCATGTCAAATGCTTTGGACAGGTCAAGCGCTATTTATATAGTGCGCTCAAATGGCTTCTTTTGATTGAGGCCATGTACATATATGTGGTGATGGCAGTCTACTTAGTATTTATACTGTGATCTTTGCGGAATCTATGTTGTGTCAGCCTCGGGAGGAAAAGTCTATTTGCTACAGGTGTCAACAAGGAGATTGGACGATATGATTCTTCTTTCTTGGTTTTCTTGGTTTTAAAACTGACACCACTCTAACCAATTTCCATACCTCGGGTATCATAAGCGTGGTCTTAGTTTTTAAGCATTGATATTGAAATTCCATCAGGACCAAGTGCTTTAGACGGCTTAGTATTATTGACGGCAACATCGCTCGACGGAAAGATTATTGACACGTCTTCTCTATATATAAGTTGGTCGGGGTGTTATATAAGTTGGTGGCCCGCATACCTCTTAGGATCTAACAAGGTATTGCTACCGAATGTTATTTCAATTCTTTGTCCATTCCCCAAGTAGTGCCGGCTAGTGCTTTAAGGACCTTGTTTCTACATCGCAATTTATGCGCGACAATTGTGGCATGTTCTGACAAAGTAAAAAGGCTGTCGAGTGTGACTCCCAGGATTTTCGGGATCTCGACGCCAAGTTGTAGGCTTACTTCTTTTGTCCAGGTGGTAAATATGGTCGCTGAGGATTTAGTTGGTTGTATCTTCAGGTTATGTTCAGTGAAGAAATTGTGGATGATATCGAGATAACGATTCACCTTACGGTATAGGTCTTCCTCATTATGGCCGGTTGTCATTATCGTGCAGTCGTCCGCATATGATATCATTTCAACGCCTTGCGGTGGAGCTTAGAGAGGTTGAAGTTAAATAGGAGTGACGACAGGACTCCGCCCTGAGGAACTCTCTGTCCGACTCTACGGTGTTTTGAGCGCTGGTCTCCAAACTCTACGAACGACTGACGACCACTCAGATAATTAACTATCCATCTCTTCAAACTCGTTGGACATTGTGGACAGCAGGATGTCCTGGAAGAGGGTGGCATGTCATACCGTGTCAAAGGTTGCTGGGGTTAGTTCCGCGAATGTGTCATGCTGCTCTGCAAGCTCTGCGGCCTACGCTGTTAAGTTGTGTCTCATCAACTTTATTCGACCACCGGAAATAAAACGGGCAGCTACTGCTGTGACAATTTTCGGTAACATCTTCTTTGCTGTTCGTGTGTCAGAGGGAGCAGGTAGATCACGAAATTTGCGATTGGTATACTTTCTGAAGCGCACCATGTCTGCCTTTCCCGGGTTCATATAGGTACTACTTTCAGAGAGTATAAAATTATTGGGTCGATCTAGGGTAACTATTATGGGAAGGTGGTCTGATGCAAGGCAAACCAATGCTCGCCATGTTACAATATTCATCAGATATGCGCATGTTCCCATTATACCGGCATCTTCGTTCAAAGTGCAGAATGTAGAATCATTAATTTGTTTTGGCAGTGCTGAGCCTCTCGGATCATCACCGAGGTTTGAGTACCAAAGCTCGTGCTGAGCATTACAATCACCCACACGGTTATCTCCATTTAGCAAAAAGCTTACATCTGGATGATGGAAAGATGGCTACTGGCGGGATTACTCCTGGTGCGGTCCAACCTCAGAGCGTTGTTTCCGTTACAACTCTGAAGGCTAATAGTGTTGTTACTAGCTTCTTGTACCTGGCGGTGCACGGGTAGTTGCACTCTCTTCAGTGTTTCTTATTGGTTTTCCATAATTCTTCTTCGTCTCTAAAGTTCTTAAGGCAGAATGAAGTTTACTTGTTTCATCCTCCGTCAAACGGCCAAGCTTTGCCGTTCTTCCGATAGTCGAATATTTGTATGATCTTCAGTTTGGTAGAGAATGAACGATAAGCCAACATCTTTACTTCTGGTGCGGTCCAACCTCAGAATGTTGTATCCGTCCGTTACGACTCTGTAGGCTAATGGTGTTGTTACTTGCTTATTGTACCTGGCGTTGCACGGGTAGCAGCGTAATATCCCTCCTCTCCAATATTTCTTCTTATTTTTCCATAATTCTTCTTCTATAAAGTTCTCAAGGTAGAATGGAGTTGACTTGTTTCATCCTCCGTCAAACGGCCTGGCGTTGCCGTTCTCCCGATAGTCGAATATTTGTATGATCCATGATCCATCTCAAACCAGGTTGGCTTACTTTTTGGGCAATTCTTCGTGAATTGCTATTGAAGCTGCAAGGCGTTGCAGTTCTCCCGATAGTCTTATATTCTAATGATCTTCAGTCTCATAAGCTACTAAAGAGACTGTCGTTCTCTTTGGGCAATACATAGTGAATTGGTTTTATCCTCCGACTCCTGGGCTTTTGAAGCTACCCGGCATTACTGTTCCCCCGATAGACGAATATATTTATGATCTTCGTTCTCATGAGCCCTAAAAGAAGAGTGGCATTCACTTTGAGCTGCAAACAGTAATTGCTTTTTAAAAATACTTTCTTCAAATGTAGCCTTTTTGCATTAAGGCCCTCATCATTAGCCTGTTTTATATTTGTACTTAATTTTTTCGTAATGTTTATTTTTAATTTTCATTTAATGTAGTTTTTGTTTGCAATAAAAACAATTTCCATTTAATTGAATCATATTTTAAAATGTATTTTCCCTAAAGCGTTCAAGTTCTCGTTTTTATTTGGTTTAAATTTTAAAATCGTAAGCAGTCAAGTAAAGGCTTTACAATAGGTTCGTTTCCATATTTTTCTTAAGCCTAAATAAATAAAGTAATTTTGCCTAAAGGGAAATGTGTAATTTTTTTTTTAAGGCAAACAAATTGTTTGCTTAAATTATCTGTCTGTCTGCCTCTCAGACTGACGGATAGACAGACAGACTGGCTGTCTGTCCGTCCGTTCGTCCGTCTGCCAGTCTGTCTGTCTATCTAAATACTTGTATCTTGTGCATAAGTCTTTATTGTATTTTATTTAACTTATATTTTTTTACAACTTTTGAAAAGGCAACAGCTTGCTTGTTGTAATCACAATTAAATCCATTCATTATACACGTTCCTATTCCTTGAACGTTTACCCATCCTGTCAGTTTGTTAGTGTCTGTCTGTCTGTCTGTACGCCAGTGAACGAACACTTAAAACATCAACCCTTAATACCCAATTAAGTGTTTTATTCGTTTCTTTCCCTGCATTTGCTTTAATCGTTGTATTTTCCTGTTTTCGAACTGAGAAAAAGGTTTTTTATATATGTATAAGTATAACCATTGTAATTGCTTTACATTTTATATAGAATGTCCTTCAACGTCCTTTTTAACGACTTGGCAATACATTTGAAATTAATATAAAAGATTGTAAAATTATTTTTTTTTTAATATTTCCTTAAAGTTCTTTTGCTAAAATCCCCTACAGATGTCTTTGACTTGAATTGAATAGAAATGGGATAATATTTTCCATTTGATTGCCTTTGTTGTGTGTCCTTCTGCCTTAATACAATTGGAAAAAAAGGATGTGTCTTATTATAAGGAAAAGATATTTTTCTTAATTGAAATTATATTTAATTTGCATTTAAATAAGTTTTAAACAAAACCTTTTGTAAAAGATATTATTTTCTAGAAGCTTTAACAATGTCAAAACGTTTGACGTCAGCGTAATCCTTTTTTGTTTAGTTTTCCTTCAAAATCTCCTAAAATTTTATGACAAAAACAAAAAATTTGTGAAATTATTTTTTATTGTTTTTATAACTTAGATTTTTATGTGTCATAAAATTAACTGAGTTGTTTTCAAACTAATACAAAAAGTTTGTTATTATAAAGGATTAATACAACTCATAAAATGTCATTTTATAATGTACTTTAGCTTATCTTTTAATTGATTTCAAATTAAAAATTTCGAAAATATCAAAGGATTAAATTCCATTTATTTATTTAAGGAGTGTTCCGAATAAAATTTGTATTTGCATTAAGAATTATCTTTTACATGCGCTTAAAATCGGAAATGTTTGGCACACCTGCAATTTATTTTTTACAAATGTTCAGTAACTTTCACAGGCCGAACTATAAGATGTCTTAGCGATCGTAAAAACAGTTTTTGATTTTTGATTTTTTTAATTTTGCATCAGTTTTTATATAAACTACTTGCTGATTTTACTTGGAATTGCCCGGGTTGGTAGTTAAAGTTTTTAACTTATCACTGTGTTAACAGTTTCTTTAAAAATTAGCAATTATGAAATATTTTTATTAATTTTTCAATTGAATCTTTTATTAATTGTGAATACAAATTTCCCGTGCTATGGCTTAGTTGGTTAGCACGTAATATCACTTTGAGCCTGGGTTCGATCCCCGGTCTCGGCAACAACAATTTCTGTAATTATTAATTTCTATTAAATTTAAGGCCCTAGGCTCCACTGGAAGTCAATGATAACAGAATTTAAATTATTAGTTATCTCAGCATCTTCCATCGGCGGTAAGCCTACAGCAATAACACGCCGTCTACGAAAAATAAATAAAATTGGCTGTAAAACAAAAAGATGCGTCTAAATAACAACAAATTACAGTGTTGCTTTATCTCTCCCTTTCATCACCTTTCTCTTCTCTACTATCCCCTTTCCAAAGAAGGTTACCCAATTCGTATATAATCTATATCCAATTGTATAGGTAGTATTTGCCTGAGTGCTACTTCTCTTAAAAAAAACTCATCACAATCAGAGCTTTAAGTCAAAAATGAGTGTCGATGTAGTTTTTAAAATTGCTCGGGCTAAACGGATATGTGAAAATTGATCTCATTGATTTCTATGTCACTTCGTACAATAGAGCGTCGAATTGGCCAAATTGGCAAAACTACAATTAAAAATTGTGCAGCTTTCGAAGAGTTTACTGATTTAAGATATTCCATAATAAACCGTTTTTGCATCTTCAGAAGTGAATGAGAAGGAAAAAGTGTTAGACTTAGTACCTCTTATCAAAACAACTTGCGTTATCGATGTCAAAACAGCGCTCTTTGAAATGAGAACAGATAAACTTGTAAGCGTTACTAACGGACTGACAAAAATGATGGAGAAATCAAGGTCTTATTGAACTTTTTAACAAAGATCCTAATATTTCAAATGTATTATCATTTTACTGCATAATTAACTGCGAGAACCACGAAGTGCTTGGAATCCATAGAAGCTTATAGTTTAAAACCATTCCAGTCGCAATGCAAGAGTTGCCTTTTAATATTCCTTCCTGATATTATAGCATTTTCTAAACATTATTCAGTTTTGAATTTACATTTGATTCAGACCGATCATTTAATTAATTTTCTTGATAATGATCTGTAATTATTATAAACTTTCTTTCAAAAGACTGTTTTTTTTTAATCGGTAACATCCTTTTTGGGTATAAGTCACAAAGTTCTTATCCAACTCTTTACTACTGTAACTCTTAAAAATATTGGCATTGTAATATTGCTCTTAATGGCCTCATGCGTGCCCTTCCCTGCAATATTATTTAATTATTATTATTTTTTGTCAAGTCTTCCAAAATACTAATTTTGTCTTTCACTCCCTCACCACAAATAATAAAAACAATACCAATAATTTTTGTTGCTATTATTTTACAAAACAAAAACATTTATTTAATTGTAATAAAATACTCTTTATTTTTGTCTTTGTCTACCACTATCTCCCCACAAATGTACTCTTTAATTCTCATACTCACCAAAAATAATAAAAACAAAAGAAAACACGTTTGCATACAATTTCTTTTGTTTGATTCTTAATAGTGAATTTCATATGCATGTGAGTTTTTTTTATTGTGTTAGTAAGATTTTTAAATACCAAACCTATTTTTTAAAACTGAACCGATTTTAGATTCGTCTGATCTACGGAAAAATATCTTTCAAATGGTATAAAATTTTCCAGAAATGAGTGTATAATTAAAGCGTAAAAGGGGATAATAAATGGGTGCTTGCGTATTAATATTATAGAAGATAGAAGATAGATTAAATACTTATAGGACAAAATAAGTACCTACCCTCTACATTTTCAAAAAAGTACTAAACACGCCTCCCTTATTTTCGTAGCTGACCCAATTTTGATTGCTAACCCAATTTAAATCTTGTTCTTGTCGCTTTTGATTTTGAATATTTTACAAAAGTTTCCTTTTTCCCGTTTTTTACCCCTGATCAGCCAAATTAAAAAAAAAACCGAATACGTGTCCTAATATTTTTATTGCTGATCTTAACTCCATTTTTGTTAATTGAATAAAGTACCAAACACCTGTCACATATTTCTTCAATGTCAATAGAACAGTCCATAAATTATTGATTTATTTATTATTTTATTGATTTAAACAATATGTTTAAAAAAGTTTAAAAGGAAAAAACCTATCTTTAAATTTTTGACCCGTTTTTGTCCTTTTCTAGCCCCATTAGTAGAAAAAGTATCAAAAACGTATTTAATACCATTTCTATGTTTATCGATTGCGGTATAAGTTTTGTTTTTATATTAATTGATTCAAAAATTATATATCAAAAAAAGTACCAAAATGTAGTTTTTATCCTTTTTATTCCCTATTTTACGAAAAGTACTAACAACATGACTTTTTATATTTCTAGTCGATCTACATCCAATTAAAAGTTTATTTCTGTCGATATTAGTTTCAGAGATATAACTTTACTAATTTTTTTATTTTCTATCTTATTTTAAGCCCAAAACTCTTTAATTTGCAATAAGTACTGAAAAGTACTTGTCCATTCATTTTATGGGCTGATCTTAGACTATTTTAGTGTTTGTTTCTATCCATTAGGTTTAGAAGATATAATGTCATCGAATTTTCCCTTGTTTAGCCCTTTGATTGAAAAAAGTGCCAAACACTAACTTTAATTTTCTTCAATGTGAATCTGACTTTATTAGCTTTAATGAATATTTTCCCGTTTTCACCCTTTTGAACCCCATTTATCGTAAAAGTACCAAGCACATGTTTAATATTTTTCTTTATATTGTGGCATACAGTGAGTCTTTATGTTTATAAGTTCAAAAGATACGTATGGGTTAAAAAAGTACCAAAATATAGTTTTTAGCCTTTTTGCCCTTATTAGTGCCATTTCCAAAAAAAGTACAGAACACATGTCCCTTTCTTTTTCTAGCCGATTAAATGATTTATTCATTTTCTAGCCTGTTTTACCCATAAGCGGCCAAATTAAAAAAAAATACCGAACCCGTGTTCTTCAATTTTTAATGCTGATCATAGACCAATTTAATTTTTGTTTCTATCACTTTTGATTTAGAAGATATTACGTTTTTCAACACTTTTTACTCCAAAAATTAAAAAAAGGAAAACCAAAAAACCTATCTTTGAATATTTTCCCTTTTGTACCCCATTAATCGCAAAAGTGCTAAATACGTGTTTAATTCTTTTTAAATATCTATCGATTGCGATATAAAATATGTTTCTATGTTTATTAGTTCAAAAGATACATATGGGTTAAAAAAAAGTACCAAAACATAGTTTTTACCCTTTTTTATCCTTATTAGTGCCATCCAAATACGTGTCCCCTTATTTTCCTAGCCGATTCAAATCCAATTTCAACTTTGTTTCTATCTATGTTGGTTTCGGAGATATGATGTTATTAATTTCTCCCTTTTCTACCCTGTTTTGCCCGCTAGGCGGCCGATTTTCCAAAAAGTATCGAACACGTATCCCTTAATTTTTAGTGCGCATCTCAAAACAATTTAATCTTCGCTTCTATCGCTTTTGGTTAAAAAGATATAATGTTACCGATTTTTCCTTTTTTTACCCTTTTAATTGAAAAAAGTACAAAATACGTATTTGATATTTTGTACTTGGCAATCGACCTCCCTATAAATATTATTTCTAGCTTTATTGGTTCAAGTGAAATACAAAGAAAAAGAAAAATGGACTTACCCTAAATTTTTTTCCCCGCTTTTACCCCTTTTTGAACCCTGAATTAATCCATTAATATTAAGCAACATACAGACAAACAGACGCGAACATTTTTTTGTTTTTATAGATTATCGCAAAACTATCAAACAATCGTCAAATAATCATCAACAGTCAATCGTGAAACAACTATCGAACAATCATTAAAAATCATTGAAAATTCGTCAGTCAATCATCAAACAACCATCAATCAGTCGTTAAAAGATCATCAAACTACTGTCATAAAATCGCTAGTTAATCGTGAAACAATTATCAAACAATCATTAAAAATCTTTAAACAGTCATCAGTCAATCAATCATCAAACAACTGTCAAAAAATCGTCAAATAATCATGAAAAATTTTCAAACAATCGTCAGTCAAACTATTATCAAACACCAATCATATTACCAATATTCGTGCATTCGTTTTCCAATTCTAAATAAATAAAAAAAAGAGGTCGTAAAAGTGGGCACGGTAAATTTTTCTTAATGTATAATCCAAACTTGAACTAAAAAAAAACATTTAAAAAGAAAAAATGTCTTCATTGGTCCAGCCGTTCTCGAGATATACAATTTTAAAGAAAAGGGGAATTTTATCCCCATTTTTCAATTCCCAGATCCTCGTTGGTCCATTTTCAAAAAAATTAAAAAGCGAAAAACTATCCTATAGTATGAAAATATCCACATTTAAAACTTTAATTAATTGGGTTAAATGGTTTTCATCTTATCATCTATATTTGTATTTTTTTACATTTGACTTATATGGGAGGGGTCACCCCCATTTGAGATTTCCAAAAAAAAACGTATCCTATTTTACACACCGGTAACTCCTTATATACTGTAAAAATTAAAGAAAAATCGGTCGGCTCGGTCATCCATATTTGTTATTTTGAATATTTTACTTATATGGGAGGGGTTACGCCCATTTGAGATTTAAAAAAAACCTCACCTACTTTACCCACCGGTTACACCTTAATATACTGTCAAAATTTCAGAAAAATCGGTCAGCAGGATCTTCCATATTTGTCATTTTTAATATTTTACTTATATAAGAGGGGTCACGCCTACTTGAGATTTCAAAAAAAAACTACCCTATTTTAACCACCACCTTAATATACTGTCTAAATTTCAGAAAAATGTATAGGTTTGATCATTCATATTTGTAATTTTTAATATCTGATTTATATGGGAGGGGTCACGCCCACTTGAGATTTCAAAAAAAACTGGCCTATTTTATCCATCGGCCACACCTTAACATACTGTCAAAATTTCAGAAAAGTCGGGCCTCTCGGTCACTAATATTTGTCATTTTTTATATATGAGTTATATGGGAGGGGTCACCCACATAAGATAGCCTATCTTAACCACCGGTCACACCATACCACACTGTCAAAATTTCAGAAAAATCGGTCCGAACAAACAACATGCAAACAGACAAACAGACGCGTATATTAAAGCTTGAATATGCCCATTAAATGTCTCATTTGACGGTTGTCAATTTCAAAACTGTCCCCAAGGGCAGTAAAAGCTTTCGGTCATTCGTTAAAAGAGTAAGAAATAATGATAGTTCATCAATTCCAACTAGTTTTAAGGATGTCCAGTAATTCTTTAACCCGGTTTATAAAGCCTTATGTCTGAATTATTTGATAGTAATTCACACTAGCCAGAAAGCAATCAACCACTGCCCGTGTTTGAAAGAGTATCACTAACTATACCTAGCATATTCTTTCGTGCTAGTGCTGTTTTAGCAATGCTCTTCGAAGTTATCTTGTCCATTAGCCAACCTTTTTAGCACCTTATATCATGCCGGTGAATTCCCTATGTGTTGGAATGTTGCTAATGTAACGCTAATCCCCAAAAAAGTTGAGGCTACCAACCCCCAAAATTACCGCTCTCCAAAGTGATGGAAAGTTTGGTAATAGTTGGATAGTTGGGGTCAAATAACCTACTAAACGACGATCACTATGAATTTCGAAGGGGCCGCTCTGCGGGTGATGTATTGGCCTTTTTATCGGAAAAAATGTGCCGTTCTATTCACCGTTTTGGCGAAAGTAAAGTTATAACCCTCGATATTTCCAAGGCGTTCGATAGAGTGTGACATGGAGCACTTTTATGAAAATTTATTGCTTTTGGCGTATATCTAGCTTTCTCAGAGATCGCACTTATAAGAGTTTTTGTAGATCGGATATCATCCGACGAGTTCGAGATTAATTCGGGGGTACCACAAGGCTCCGTTTTTTCTAATACTCCGTTAATACTCTAGGCATTAAAATTCAGTGTGATGTCCGTTGGACTAAACACATTTTTCAAGTGTCGCAAGAAGCATTCAAGTGTCTGGGTTTTCTAAAGCGGTGTAAGACATGCTTAACTTCAACTGATCTCCTTAATATCTATACCACTTATATCCGACCGAAAATGGAATGCAACTCTTATATATGGGCCGGTGCTTCAAAGACTATTTTGAAGCTTCTCGACCGTGTACAAGAGAGGGCGAAGGTTCTTATCGGTGACAGAAGGGTAGCCAAATCTATTGACTCATTTGAGCATCGTCGTAATGTGGGTTGCGTTTTACTGTTTTATCGCTACTATAATGGCATGTACTCAAACGAAATTAGGGATCTTTTTATTACAACCCGTACATTTCTTCGTAGTACGCGTAATTCAAAAAGGGCTCATCCCTTAGTAGTCAATTTTCCAGTATAATAAACTTCCTGCATCAGTCTACCATTCTAATTATGATATCCAAAAGTTCAAATCCACAAACACTACTTCCCCTATCCTCCTTCCTACAACCTTTTTTGCCAGTTCCATCACAATGCATATGTAGAGAGGTTATGCCCTGAGTGTTGGTCCAATACAATAAAAACATTTTAACCGAATTAACTGACATTTTAAATGTGGATATTTCCTGACTATAGATAGTTTTGTTCTTCTTAATAGTCCATGTAGGGACTGGGGATCGAAAAACGGTAGAATTTTTTTTCTAAATGTTGTCATAGGCCAAGCTAGGTAATATTTGGCTATTTTTTGTTAATGGTTTGACTAACGATTGTTTGACAATGGCTTTATGATTGTTTGAAGATGTTTGATTGTAGTTTGATGATTGACGTCTCTGATGATTGTTCAAAAAATTGTTGGCGATTGTTTTACGATAGTTTGAAAACTTTTGATGATTTTTGACGACTGTTCGGAGATTGTTTAACGATTGTTTGATTTATTTGACGATTGTTTGATAGTTGCTTGATGATATATAAGGCATATATTGTATTCCACAACAGTGGATACATGTTTTTCAATGTTATTTAATTCTTAAAGGTATTTTTGCGCTTTTTAGATAATATTTATTATAAGGAACCTTTAACTTTTCAACTACTTATTATCAACCCTATTTATTGTGCCTGATGTCACAAAGGCTCGTTCAATTGGCGTGTAACTCCTAAGCTTGGACGTATTTCTTAAATTTTTATGCGCGATTTGTACTCAATAAGGCCTACAACCTAACCCGCGTTTTTTTAGTGTAATTTACTATTTATACCCTTAACCACCATAGGTGGAAAGGGTATTATAAGTTTGTGCTGATGTATGCAACCAATAGGCTTAGAATCACTTTCTGAGTCGATTTAGCGACGTCAGTCCGTCCTTCCGTCTGGCTGGACGGCTGGCTGGCTGGACACCTTGTAAACCATGTATTCAACGTACATGTCGCAATTCTAAGATAATTTGATGAAATTTGGCAAAGATATTTTTTTGATAGTGGGACCATAGCTATTTAAATTCGTCAAAATCGGTCCATTATTTATTGTATCTCCCATAGGTCCCACTTCCTGGAATTGATATATTGGCCACACATATCAATATTTTTTCATTAAATTTAAAACAAATACTGCTTATGAAAACTTAAATTACTGTATAAAATTTGACATTTGATTATAGCTCTCATACAAACTCTTCCGTCAAAACGCACTAAATGAGACAAAATCACTAAAACACTCGTAATTTTGAAGATAATGGGAATTTTAAGTTTATTTTTTGCATACATAATTTTTGTAACAACTGTAATAAATTTACCAAATTTCGAGATAATCGGTCCACATTTAACCCTAGCTCTCATTTAAGTCCAAACGACGGAAACAGCTTTAATATATAAGTTTTGAGAAAATGTTTGTATGACCGCAAAATTTAGCAAATATTTGTCTTTATGCAGGAAAAAGAACACCTTTGACTTTAGTGGTGAAGGGTATCGGGCTTGACCGACTATAGCGCCTTCTTACTTGTTTGTTTAATAAAAAATATTATTATTTGTGTCAAAAATATCAATTCCGGGAAGTGGGACCTATATGAGGAATCATAATGATAAACCGATTTTATCTAATTTCAAAAGCCCAACTATCAAAAAAATGATCTGTGCCAAATTTAATCAACTTATCTTTAGAATTACGACCTGTACTTTAAATCAATCGAAACCTCGCATTAAACCAATTTTACAAACACAATCATTACGAATTATGTTTGTAAATCATAGGTAAAAGCTCAGATTATCGACTGACAAACAAACGTAAACACAAAATAGGTTATGTTGCAAGGTATTCGATCGGTCTAAAAGTAGAGATACTCCTGAAGAAGATGGCTTAACCTTGAAAAATTCCTTAAAAAAGTTGTATTTTCAAAAATTTCCTTTGAAATAGCGAATAGTCAATATTAAAAGCACATTTTATTTTGGCTGAGTTTTTTAATATTTCCCTAAAAGTAAAAATTTCCTTTTAAGTAGCCAGAAGTCAGTTTTGCAAAAACTTTCTTTAAATATTCAAATTTCAAAAAATTAAAGCAATTAAATTTTTTCTGATTTTTAATTAATTTTATTTAGCTTCAAATTAATTGGAAGGATATTGGAAATGCTAATGAATACAAATGGTTTAAACCAACACACCACCAGTTTTTACTGACTTTCGATATAAATTGAAATTAATAGAATGATTTATCGTTGCTATTAATCATTAATTAAAAGGAAACCAAAATTTAGTAGAAAGGAAATGAAAAGGATAACATACATTAAAGACATACACAAACTCTATCTTTAATATTAAAACAAAAGTTACTTAAAGTCCTTTTAGATAACAAATAAAAAATACTGAAACTGTAAAAAAAAATTCCTCCTTTTGTAGTTAAAAAAAAAAACAATACAAAAAATATGAAACATCACGTTTCAAAAACAAATTTCCATAGTAACACTTCTTTTCGTCAAATTACAATAAGTAACAGCCAACGCTTAAGTGCACTGATGTTTTCTATTCAAATTATTCTAATTGAATATTCCGAAAAAAAACAAGGAATGAAACTCCCACCACTGACATAAACAGTCATACCCTTACATACGTTTTTGCATTTATTATAATACAATAATCCTTTTAGTCCTTCCGAAAAAAATACCCATCATAAAAAAACTCTAACACAAACAAAAAAAATTCATAAATTGATGCGTAACGTTTGTAAAATAAATAAAGTAAAATTAAATACAAAAACTCCACACACATGCATGTAAGTGTACCCATGACAACAACAACAACACTTCAAGTATCCTTGTAACCTTATAAGGAACAAACAAAACACCATCGTCATCATCATCAATATCGCCAACACCTACCCAGTAACTAACTACCACCAACATACTCTTGCTGTTAACAGCAGGCAACACACAACATCTTTAAACTCATCTACATATTTCGAAAGGACTTTTATAAAAAGTCCTTTTTTTAGTTGTTTGTTATTGCTGATAATCCCACACGAAGTACTATTCATCATGTACTTGTAAGTATGTTTACATGCCGGCTTTTAAATCAGGGATAAGAAGCAGTTGGCTTATCTTATAGTAAAATTTCTTATAGAGGAGCAGGAATAAACAAAAAGGATGATGATTTGCTGGTGATCCTTCTAAGTATTCTAATATTAAATATGATTTTTGAATAATTAGAATTCGAAACTTCTTTTTTTTAAATATGAAAGCTTCCTATAAATAGTCAATTTTCGAAAAATTTCCTATAAATAGTCAATTTTCGAAAAATTTCCTATAAATAGTCAATTTTCGAAAAATTTCCTATAAAAAGTAAATTTTCGAAAAATTTCCTATAAAAAGTCCATTTTCGAAAAATTTCCTATAAATAGTCAATTTTTGAAAATTTTCCTATAAGTAGTCAATTTTCGAAAAATTTCCTTTTAATAGTCAATTTTCGAAAAATTTCCTGTTAATAGTCAATTTTCGAAAATTTTCCTATAAATAGTCAATTTTCGAAAAATTCTCTATGAGTAGATAGTAAATAGTAAATTTTTGAAAAATTTCCTATAAGTAGTAAATTTTTGAAAAATTTCCTATAAATAGTAAATTTTTGAAAAATTTCCTATAAGAGTAAATAATAAATTTTCCAAAAATTTACTATTTATAGTAAATTTTTCAAATATATAAATAGTAAATTTTCGAGAAATTCCCTATAAATAGTCAATTTTCGAAAAATTTCCTATAAATAGTCAATCTTCGAAAAATTTCCTATTAAAAGTAAATTTTCGAAAAATTTCCTAAAAAAAAGTAAATTTTCGAAAAATTTCCTATAAAAGTCCATTTTCGAAAAATTTCCTATAAATAGTCAATATTTGAAAATTTTCCTATAAATAGTCAATTTTCGAAAAATTTCCTTTTAATAGTCAATTTTCGAAAAATTTCCTGTTAATAGTCAATTTTCGAAAAATTTCCTATAAATAGTCAATTTTCGAAAAATTCTCTATGAGTAGATAGTAAATAGTAAATTTTTTTTCGAAAAATTTCCTATAAATAGTCAATTTTCGAAAAATTTCCTATAAATAGTCAATGTTCAAAAAATTTCCTATAAATAGTCAATTTTCGAAAAATTTCCTATAAATAGTCAATTTTCGAAAAATTTCCTATAAATAGTCAATTTTCGAAAAATTTCCTATAAATAGTCAATTTTCGAAAAATTTCCTATAAATAGTCAATTTTAAAAAATTTTCCTATAAATAGTCAATTTTCGAAAAATTTCCTATAAATAGTCAATTTTCGAAAAATTTCCTATAAATAGTAAATTTTCGAAAAATTTCCTATAAATAGTAAATTTTCGAAAATTTTCTATAAATAATAAATTTTTAAAAAATTTCCTAGAATAAGTCAATTTTCGAAAATTTGCTGCAAATAATCAATTTTCGTAAGATTTTCTATAAAGTGTCTAGAATCCCTGATTCAAATAAAGCGTATCCTTATGTATTGTATGTATATGTCTCTCATAAAATATTTTTTTGTTTCATTTTTTTCTTTTGTGTTCATCTTTTTGAAAGTCAAAGAAGTTGATCAATAAAACAATTCCGTGAATGTTGGCGGGTAAGAGGGTGTTATACATCACCATTTTTCCATACGTTTCGTATATCATATATTGTTTTTGTTCAATACATATTAACTATTGACTTTGATAAATGTTGAATATTTTTGTATGTTTTATTATTGTTTTTGTCGTCCTCGTTTTATTTTCTATTCAATATGTTATTTGCGAAGAAAACAGCCTTAAGGACACAATTTAATGGTGTCCTTTGTTCTTGTTATTTGAGAAAAATTTAAGATATATTTTGTGTACTATTTGATGTATTTTCATCCTTTTTTAAGGTAGTGCACAGTGGGTAAAGGGAAAGTTTTACATACATATATCTAGACATTTCAAGGACCTTGAAAAGGACTTAAAAAGGTTAATGGGAAAATTTTCATTTTTGAAATGGTAAAAATTATAATTCACATCTTTCTTAGCCCACTGTGCAACATTTGTTTACAAACTGCTTCACTGATTTTACATCAGAAACTCTAAAATATTTTCTTTTCTTCCTGTTCGTTTCCTGTTCCTTTTTATCAAAAAGTCAATAAGTTGATATGATTTTTATATTTTACATTCTTTTCCAAAATATTTATTTTATTTTCATTTAGATTTATTCATTTTTATTTTTTCATCTTCAAATCTTATTTATTTGAAGACAAGAAGACACAGAAAACAAACTGTCGTTTTTATTTGATTAACACATGCCATCCTGCGTCATTGACAGTATGAAGGATTCTTGTTTAAGTATTTGTACATGTAGTAAGTATGTATGTGTGTAGTTTGAATGATTGTTAGATATTTATTTTACTTTAGCCTTAAGTCCTTTTGAAAACATACAGCACCTGTGCTTGTCTAATATCCTTCATAAATACTACTATTTTTTTCATTTCTTTTTTTTAATATCTTTTTAGTTTTTTTCCTTCTCGAAGGATTTCATTAAAATATTAAATTTATTGCCTTTACGGGTAAATAGTCAGAGTTACTGCAGGAAATAAAAAAGAAATATGTAAAATATCTCATAATTTGTATTGCCTGTTTTTAGGGTTATTGATTTATACGCACGGATAAAACACCAGTTTTTTACACACATACATTTACATATGTACATACAAACGTGCATGCATAAGGATCTCATTTCGTATTTCATTTCCGCTTGAAACGGAAATACCTATTTTATAAATTGTGTTATTTTATGGACATATTCTTTTATGTTTTCCCCAATGAATTTGTTTTCCCTTTCGCTGGTTTTTTGCTAACTTTAGTGGCTTAAATTATAAAAAAGATAAATTAAAGTTGAAATTTAAACAAGTAAGAAAAGCTATAGTCGGTCAAGCCCGACTTTATGATACCCTTCACTACTAAGGTCAAGTATGCAAAAACAATTTAACAAATTTTTGTTAAGTCTTTGAGACATACATATGGACAAAAATCAAATAGTTTTAATTTTCGGAATTAAAAAAAAATTTCATCGCGCACTAAATTTTTTTTGGGGTTCTATTAAAGGAGCTTAGTGAATGTAAAATCCGTTCGCGTTAATGATTTTAATGCAATTATGCAAGTGAAACAAATATTTTTTAACAATATTTTTTTTTTAACCGCGATTTTCGCGAAATTTTACAAAATGTGAGTCTGAAATGAAATTCTGCTACCTTATTTTGCTCGTCAAATCATTAATCCTTATAATATTTTGGTGCGCTTCAGATCTAAGGTAAAGCTTTTTTTAGGAATAGTTTTAAGACCATTCCTGATCATTTTTGAGCTAAATTCGCGATGTGCTTCATTAAAATGTTTTTAGATAAAAACCTTCGCGTTCTCAGTTAATAAAGAGATTTTTGAAAAACTTTTGATGCAAATCGGTTATAAATGACATCGCTTTCATGCATTATGTGATTTTGTCTTAGTTTGCAATCTAAAACCATTTAAACCAATTTGCACGATTTTTAAAATCTTCATTAAATTTTAGCAAACAATGATTTTTTGGTGCGCTTTTGCTTTTAGGTGCTAAATGGCAAAAAACTCGGTTTATGCGGTAGTTTGGAAATTTTTATTCATATTTGCGAGTATGCTCCACGAAAAACCGGTATTTTGAAAAATTTACGCTCAAAAACTCCTCATTTACACCTGTCGTATATTATACCTATAAAGAGCACATTAGCGAGATATATATCAAACGATGCGAAATTGAAAGATCTACAAATCGTTATCTATTTTTTTGAAATTCTTTGAGGCGGCCAAAAAATATGCGAAAAAAAATTAAAAAGTGGCGAAAACGAGCTTCAAATTTTGGCAGCCATTAACTAGTATTAGAAGTGACAAAGTTAAAATTAAGAGGAAAGTGGATTTATTCCCTAAGTGTGGTGTCTATTTCGTAGAACAACGACTTGGGCCCAAATGTTAAAACGAATGCAAAAGAGGACGAAATATGAAGAAAAACTTGATTTTTTTACGCTTTTCTAAATTTGCATGCCAATTGCGCGTAGAAGCGCAAATTTGCGCAACAAAGATATTGCGTTCAGTATACAGAACTTTTTGTGAGTTTAAGATCTGTAATTAGATTTTCCTAACTCCTAAGGGTACAAATATTATTCGAGTTGAAAGTCGGTTTCAAAGTAATAAAAACTTTTTGATTTTTACCTAAATGTATACTATGTGCTACGTTTTCAAAATTTTGAGATTTAAGTAGATTTATGTCATTTCGGGCTAAGGGCCCGACATAGCGGCTAGGGTCAATTTTGGATCGATTATTACCAAATTTCGGTTATAGGTTTATATTTACAAAACATTTATAAGTTTAATAATAAAATGCATTTATCTTTAGATTTGTAAGCGTTTTAGTGTTTTTATTGGTATTTAAACTTCTTTTGAGAATGTGTCTTGTATGGGAAGTATGGGCCGATTCCTACAAAATTAGGTATACTGATTAAGGTTAGAAGAACAAAATTTGTAGCTGTAAAGGCCCAAAAACTCTATTCCGGGAAGGCATCCCTGTGGGAGGTACCTGAAATAGTAATCAGATTTTTTTTCCAAAAAAAAAAGTATACGGTTCGTCCTTGGACTAAAATATGAGCACGTGCCATCATCAAATTATTTATAAAGTTACGACCTGTACAATAATAACAAGCTTAAACGGTCATCGTTAAAGCAACTCAGGGAGTGATTTTGAGTCGATTGGTATACACCTAAATTAAAGATAAGTTTTAAATAATTCAAAAGATGAGGAGGTTTTTATTTCGAAAATAACCCCGTAACTTTTAAACGGTTATAGATACTTAAATGAAATTTCATATAGTTAGAACAGAGGACCTTTAGATTTAATCTTTGGGCAAACAGGTCAATGTACGGTCGGAAACCGAATTTAGTCCAAATATTTTACTAACAATACCAACTAGCGTAGCAGCTTTTTTCCAGTTTGATCCACATTTTTAGATTTAACACAACTTGACATCATTTTATTTTGATATTTTTGCTTTAAAAATTTTTCGATATAAAAATATTTTTTTAAATAACTTTTTTTACTTAGAAATAGGTATTAATTACATTTAGAAATTTTTCCAATATAATATTTTTAATAGAAATTACACTTTTCAGTATAAATTCCTTACGTCTCATAATTCTTAAATGATTTCAATAGTAATTTATTTAATGTAATTCATCAAGTCATTTAATGTAAAATATTTATTATAAAATATTAATTGAATTTATCGTATATTCAAAATAATAACAAAAAGTTTGATAAGTTATTTTACTTTTTCTATTGGTTATGAATCTCTCATAAATTTACTTGCTGGGTGAACATTACTGTAAACAAAGCAGCAACAAAAACATGTAAACAAATCTCAGCTGTTATATACATACCGGCTTTTAAATCATCCACTGTTAAATACTTAACAGCTGTTGTTTCTTGTCACAAAATATCAACCGCTGTAAAACTAACAAACAGCTGAGAAAAAATTGGCACAAATGTCAAAAAAAAAAACAACTGACATTTAGATGAAAAAAAAAAACTAAATTTGTCATCCCCACTTCAACAAGAGTTTATTGATAATTTTTGTTATTTTATAAATAATTCTTTAACTAATAAATACAAACAAAATGCATGGACGTTTGAAAATAAGAACCACCGAAGAAGAACGAGAGCGCAAAAAGAAGGAACAGGCCTTAAAGGTTAAAGCCTACAAGGCAGCCATGACGAAAATCATGAGCAAGCGAAAAATTCTGGAATACGATGATGAAATGTTGATGTACACCACCCCAATATTGCAACGAAATCCTGATGTCTCAACTTTGTGGAATATAAGAAGGGAGTGCATTTTGGCCAAAGTCAATAAGTTGAAAGAAGAGGAGAAATTGAAAGTTGAAGGGGATTTAGAGGAAAGCAAGGAACAAGCTCAAGATGTTAAGGAAACTATACAGAAAGTTTTTGAGACTGAGATATCGTTAACTGAACAATGTTTACTGGTCAATCCCAAAAGCTACAATATATGGCATCATCGCTCCTGGCTATTGGAACAATCGCCCCAAGCAAATTGGCAAAGAGAAGTTTTATTGTGTAACAAATACTTAAAAATGGATGAACGCAACTTCCATACCTGGGACTATAGACGTTATGTGGTGGAGAAAGCCGAAGTGGCCAAAAAAGACGAGCTGGACTTTTGCACTGAAAAAATTAAAATAAACTTTTCTAATTATTCTTCTTGGCATCATCGAAGTCTTCTACTGCCTGTACTCTATCCTTATGAGGGCGATGCCAAACCCAAACGTCCCATGAGTGAACATAAACTCAAGGAGGAGTTGGAAATGGTTTTAACCGCAGCATTTACGGATCCTAATGATAGTTCTGCTTGGTTCTATCAAAGATGGTTATTGGGTTATTCGCAACCCGAACTAGCTGTGGCGGCTTTTCGTTGCAGTCAGCAAAAGGCAGTGATAGCATTTACTAAACCCATTACCTTGGAGGGTTTAAAGCTGGTGCTGAAAGGCCCTAACCGGAAATTAGAGTTAAAACAATTTGCGTCTTTAAATAACAAAGTATCGGACACGGCTTTCTTGAGTCTAGAAAAAATAGAAGATTGTAAAGACTTTCAACATTTGGAAGTAGAAGCCTGTGGAGATTTTAAAATTGTTTTGGATTTAAAAGACTTCAATCAAGACAAATACTATTTCCATGCTTTAGCCCACTCCAGCTCTTATACAAATGATGTTTTAACCGAATTAAAATCTCAATTAGAATCATGTGAAAGTCTTTTGGAATACGAGCCGGACAGCAAATGGTGTCTTTTAACATCGGCTTTACTAATGAGAGCCATAGACAGTCTAGAGTACCATCAAAAGTCTTTGGAGCATCTAAAAAAGCTACAAATTGTTGACCCCTTAAGAGAAAACTATTACAAAGACTTGGCCTCGAGATGGATTCTACAAAAATCCTTATTGCAATGGTCTCAAAATAATGAAGAAATACCAGCCAAATTGGATTTATCTCAAGAGGAACAATTAACGTGCCTTACCGATTGCCAGTATTTAGTTATTGCAGATGAGCTGAAACTTTCCGAGGAACTGGTTAAACGTTATGGGGATTTGAAGACTTTTAATAAGATTTAAAGTGGATTGCCTTAAATTGACAAAAAGAAGGTGAGAATATTTAATTTTTTCTAAAGCTTTGCTAAACAAAAACATTTAATTTTTATTTTAGATTCCCTTGGTGGCTGGTTTTAATGGCAGAATGTATTTATAATTAGTTAAGCTTAATATTCCTATCTTTGGTCAACTATTTAAATTCCATTGTTAAACCAAATATGTAGACAAACTTGAATACATAATAACTTCACGATTTCCAATTTAAGAAATAAATTAAATTTTAAAAGTATATTCATAATTCTTGAAAACGTTTTCTATTATCTTCTTCTGTTATCCTTGACTCCCAGTGGAGCATAGGGCCTCTTTTATCTAAATAGTTGGAAATACTACACGTACATTTAAGATCAGTGCCAAAATTTCCGCATTCGATATCGATCGAAAACTCAGACTTTTAAGCGAATATTGTGAAGTATACTTTAGGGATGTTCAAAGTTACTTCGATGCAAAAAGTTCATTGAAATTTGGTATCCATTTTGATTCGTTTTTAAAAATATATATTGTTCAATTAAAACTCTTTTACTATTGTTCATCTTTTGGCAAATAACTTCAAAAAATATAGTAAAATGTGGATCTTTTAAATAATTTTAATTATACTTAAAGTATGCTATACAAATATTTTGTAAATGTCTAAGATTTCGATCGATATCGAGTGCCGTAATTTGGCCCCAGTTGTTGTAACATCTCTATCATTTACAATTGTATTAACCTGGTTTTTACGGGAGATATGTTTGGGGATCTAGTCCAAAAAATGTATCACTTCAATATGAGTCCATAAATTCTCATAACTATGTGAAGTGCATTTGGCGATTTAGTCGAAAATGTCATATCGATCGAAGACTAAGATAATTCAGGAACTTTTATATAACATACTTTTAAGATAATCTAAATAATTTATAACATAAATTGATTTCAACATTTTACAAGATACAATTTTAAACATCCTATAAGTATGCTACAAATATTTGCCAAAAAGATTGTAATGCCAAATGCAATATGACCCCAGTTTTTGCACTTTGTTAATTTTTTAGAACAAATCCTTTTAATAAAACACAAGTATAAAATTTATTCGCATTTTAATGAATTATATTGATTTATTTTTAGTTTGAATCGAATTAAAATCTTCTAGTTTGGTCATCTAACATTTATTATACATTTTATTTAGCTTTAAAGAATACTTTTTTTTTGTTTTCTCTAATGAACAATGATTTTTAAATATTAATTAAACTGTTTTAGGACTAAAATTTACATTGATTCAAAAATATATTTTCATTATTCTTAAGAACAAAATAATTGATCCATTTTTTATTTAGTTTTCTTTGTTGTCTTTAAATTCATTTACATTAAATAATTGCTTATTAATAAAAATCTAATAATTTTTTTTTAGTTTTATTGTTAATAAAAACCCGTTCAAGTTGTAAAATCTTTCTAGGAAATAATTGTTGGTCCTTTCGTGAAATCAATTCGCCATTAATAGGAATTTTTTTATATTTTTTAATATTCATACATAAATATACTTTCGTTATATTTCTAAGAACTTTTGATTTATGTTTTTTTATATTTAGAGTTTTGTTATTAATATATTATTTTGTTTGTTATGTAATTGGAAAAGTGCATTACTAAAACTAATTGCAAATTTATTAAAAATTGCTCATTTTAAGGTTCTAAGATCTTTTATATCCATCTCACTTGTTTTTTATTTATATTTACAATTATTTTCAAAATTAAACAAAAAACAGCAAAATTTTTTAACCAAACCATTTTAATTTAAAAAAATTTAAAACAAAAGCCCTAAGTTATGCTTTAGAATTTGTCTTAGTGGTATTAATGTTAGTTTGATTTAAAATTGTATGTTAATGCTAACTTATCAGCTGAATTGGTTTTACTTACATTTTTTATTTATCTGTAAACACTAATGTTAATAATATTTAACAGACTATGTTAAATAACATAGCACTTTTTAATGTAAATTGAAATGTTTTTAGTGATACGATTTGTTTGACTGTTAAAATTATATCAAATAAGAGCTTGATGGGTTCACCAATTAAACCTTTATAAAGTTGATAACCCTTACATCGGTCAGTTTTTGAACAAGTATTATTATTCGAGACCTCAGATAGATCGTGCAGAAGCGTGTAGGCCAGATGATAATTTTTTCACTTTTTTCAAGTAGTTTCATAATTTCATCATTGTAGAACTTCCGTGATTTACCGGTTTACTTTGTTGGTCACTTTTTTCATCACTGATGTTTACAGAGACCGAAAAAAAACAATGGTCCGATAGTGCAGTGCTGTGCGGTTGATGGATGCATCAAAACTTACCAGCCAAGTTCTTAGGTTTCCGACCAAGGACTTCCAATTCTGCGATATTACCAATAATATCGCAGTTACAACAACAACAACCAGCCAAGTTCTGACAGTTTTTGCCCGGTCACCAAAGATTTGAATAATTTTTCCCACCTGTTTGTGGCTCGATTGCGTATGACATTACGTACTGTAACTGATAACCTAACAGTTGTTAGAACTCTATATTATATACATTTCGCCTCTAACCAGTTGTCCAACTGGTTACCGTCCTGACATTAAAACTCTTTTAGAAGGAGAAGCACGACTGGTTCTGGGGGACTTTATCGCTCACCATGATCTTTGGCACTCATTTCTTGGGAAAGACCAAAGAGGTGCCTCGTTAGCGGAACCGATTGACGAGTCCATCTTCTGAACTTTAAATTACAATGCCCCCACTCGGATTATGGGTAATTGCGGCAGTTCTCCTGACATAACAATAGCAAGGCCTGGCCTGACTAACTGCGTAACCTGGCGCGTAGTTGTGACTCTAGCTTTAGACCACCGTTTAACTGGAACGACCAAGCGATTTTATCGTCTCTGAACGCCGTACGTACATACACCAGAAAAGAGCAGGCTTTAGAGAACTCACCGACCGCCACTACAGAGATCTCCAACTACCCTCGAACGTGCACGACGCAGAGAGGGAGTTTCGCATAACCATCAACGCTGCAGCCACTTGCTTTATCCCTGCTAGTAGAATACCCTTTGTAAGGCCGCACTTCCCAGCAGAAGAAGCTGTGGGGTTAGCAGATGAGCGTGATGCGATCCGCAATACCAACTCTGATGATTCCAGGATCATCCAGCTGAACCGTGACATCAGCAGGTTGGTAAATGAGGACAATCGGAACCGTTGGCTTGATCAGCTGAAGAACTGTAACCTTGGCGCGGGAATAAGTGGTCCACTGTTCGATCCCTATGAAAAAGGATGATCGGGTCGCGATTAAGTTTGCCGATAACACCATAGCCGATTAGTAATTGAGCACCCGAGAGAGGCAAGGTGAAAAGAGAGGCAAGGCTGCATAGTCTCCCAGTCTCGGACCCACCACGGAATTTCTATGCTGATGCCAAAACACTTAGGCTAGAGGGAAGTCGAGTTCTTGACAGATGTCATAAATCTGTCTTATAATACCCGATGTCTGGAAAGTGGGTAGAGTGATCCCAATACTAAAATCTGGGAATCCTGCTAATGAGGGATCATCATACAGACCGTTATCCCTTCAGTCACCAGTCGCGAAGACACTCGAGGCTCTACTCCTCCTCCAGCTGACCAGCCACCAGCATGGATTCTAGAAAATGCACGCACAGCACAATCACAGCATTAAACCAGCAGAGGCCTTGTGTCGCTAAGTGCCAAAAAGCAGCCCTAAGAACTGTAATAGGATGCCTGCATACTACCTCATCACATCATCTTCACGAGGAAACAAAGATCCTTCCAGTTAATTAACACAACATTATGCTATCTCAGCAGTTCCTTTTGGGATATCATCGGAGAAATCATTCAAACTTTAACATCATACAGTTGACATATTCCCCGAGACATGTCAGGAAAGAACTTGTGGAAATTTTCATTAAAAAGGTTTATTTGGTTTTTTTTTTTGCAATTGTCAAGTTGCCAATTTCGATAACTATTAGCAACTGACATGGGTTGCCAGTAGACGAAGTAACTAATAAAATTCGGTTACAAAAAACAATCGAGTCATTGGTTTAATTTGGTAGCTTGCTGACAGCAGAGATCTATTGGCAAAAAAAAAAAAAAAAACAAATCGGAAATATTTTTTAGATAATCCATTATTTCAAATTAAAAAATTTTGTATCGAAATTTGAAATTACATATAAAAAGAAAGAAAAATCTAAATATGTAATGAAATTTTTATAATGGAATGCTAATTTTATTCAAAGTAATAAATTTTTATAAAAACATTTCAAAATGTTTTTATTTAAGAATAATAGAAATTTTAAAGCCATTAAAAAACAAACAATTTATAAAAAACGGAAAAAAAATCACAAAAAATTTATATAAAATTTATAATTCTTATTTTGTTAATAATTTTAATTTAAGTTTTTAGTGTAAACTTTTAGGTAATAAATATTGGACCATTTTGTTTTAATTAGTTAAACTTTTCAAAAATCATTGAGAATGTTATTTATTTTTATATTTGTATTTAACTAAACAAATAAAGAATACGTTGTTGTTGTTGTGTTTTTTTAAATTTTTAAATTATTTTCAAAATTTTCTTATTTATTATTTCTGTTGTTTTTTTTATATTTTTACATAAATATTTATGTTTTTAATTAAAGTTTAATAAAGAAATTAAATATTTAAGAATATGAATGATTTACAAAAATAATATTTATAAAACTTAAAAATTAAAATAATTTTAACGAAAGAAAATTATTGAAGAATTAAAAAAAATATTTCAGGAATTAAAAAGAAAAAAAATGAGAAATTGTTTATGCTATTATTAACATTTCTAGAAATATTCAATGATAATACAATAAAAATAAAGTAAAACAACTTTTTATTTTAATATTTCTTCATTAAATTATTTGTTATAAATTCTAATTATTTGTATGTTTTTCTTTTATTTTTATAACTCATGTTGTTGTTTTTTTCTATACACTTTCGTTTAAATCGTTTAACTTAACTATTAAAAAAAAATTAAAATTTATTTTATAATAATAAAATAATAAAAAATAAAAGTTAATCAATAATATTTTTTAATTATTGCCTTATTTAGGCAAATTCGTTATAATGTAATTTAACTTCTTGTTTTTAATCTTAATTTTCTTTACTTTTTAGTTGGAAATTTTTTTTGAATTTTTTCACAAAAAATTTTTGTAAGTGTTAATTAATTTCTTTTTAATTTTTAAATATTTAGAGTAAAATGTGTTTGTTGTTGTATGTATTTTTTTATGTATGTGTAAATGATTCAATGCACTGCATCAATGTCTCTTTGTGCCCTGGAAATTTTCAGTTTATCTTTAGGAGTATTATCTTCACCCGACTCTAAGGCAAACATTTTCATTTTCTCTTTAAATGACAACTTTTCTGGTACGGCTTCGGTACTGCGTTGTTGCTGCTGTTGTTGCTTTTC
Organism: Stomorhina lunata; assembly: GCA_933228675.1. NCBI lineage: Eukaryota > Metazoa > Arthropoda > Insecta > Diptera > Rhiniidae > Stomorhina > Stomorhina lunata. The sequence continues at coordinate 38,834,786 of OW121740.1, read as the reverse complement.
CGCCAAGCGCCTAGTGCGTGGATCTCTGAAAAAATGATGGAAAAAGAAATTAATTAATATAGATAATTGATTTTAATGAAAATGATCGACTTAAGGGACTTATTCCCGCACTCTATTCGAATCAAAATTAATTCGGAGAAAATCTTATAGTATAGTTTTAGGAGGTCCGAAATATACAGGCATGTCACAGAAATCAATTCCGTTCGGAAGTGGAATAAATTCCGCATTTTGCTTCTTTAGAAAAAGTAAACCACTTTCTTTTTTCAAAGTGGAATTGAATTCGTATGTTTTTTCTTTGTTTATTCAATATTTGAACAATTTCCTCAATTAATCACTGTTATTTGTTGAAACAAAGATAGAGCAACAGATTTCAATTGAAAAAATCGTGTTTCGTAATGTTTTAGAGCACTTAAAAATTTTCGGAATCTATGGAACCTAAAGCCATTTCGATCGGAATTCAACTACGGAATGGTTTCAATTTCGAACGGAATTTGTGACATGCCTGATAGTATGCTCTTAAAATTGTTTATATTTGAATGAGCTAAATCGCGAGGGTAGCGATAACGAAATACTTTATCCTATTCAATTTTATCCTATTTATGTAAAGTGATATAGGCAATATATGGACACTAACTCCAACCATAAACTAATGTGTTGTTGTTGTAACAGCTAATGTTCTCTGAAATCTAGGGACTCCTCTAAGTCCAGTTTCGGGAATTAGTTGGGTCGATTTTGCTGAGTATGTGGAATTTTTCCACAAGATGGGCAGGTGTTGGGTATTGTAGGATTAAATCTGGACCAGTATGAATTAAGTCTCCTACAATACCCCGTTCTTAATTGTGCCAGTAAAACCCTAGTGGTTCTCGGTAGAATTTTTTCTGTTTGCTGTCAGATATCACTCTCATAGCAACTAATGTTCTTCCTGACATGTCTCGGAGGAGGATCTAATTCCTTTAGATGGTGGTCCGAATGACCCCTCCGATGACATCCTTGGTCGAATTCCTAAGATTTCCGAGTCGTTCCGGTACGAAGAACCGACTGCCGTGGGAGCGAAGCGTAATTTATCTCAAGTTGGGGTGATATATGCTGAAGATGAGTAAAGGCTTTCGAATGTTACTCCCTAAATTTTGTCGGCATTTTTGCACCATCGACTAAGACATTCAGTTCCAATGATACTTCCTTCCTTCATGTGGTGAAGAGCGTTCGTTCATTCGTATAGTTCACAAACCGTATTTGATGGAATTTGGAAGACTTGAGTTGGCTATGTCTTCAATGTGGGTTGCATGACAAAATGCTTTGGACAGGTCAAGCGCTATCATTATAGTGCATGCATGACATTTTTTTTTATTAAGGCCAAGGCATATATGTGTGGTAATGGCAGTTAACGCAGTAGTTGTACTGTGTTCTTTACGGAATCCATGTTGATGTGATGAAGCTGGTAGATGTTGCGTCAGCCTCGGGAGCAGGAGGGTCTCTAGTGTCTTTGCGAACGGTGACAGCAAGGAGATTGGTCGGTATGATTCTCATTGACTCGCATTATTACCAGGTTTTAGTACTGGTATCACTCTACCAAACTTCCATACCTCGGGTATCACCAGAGTGGTAAAAGACAAGTTGAGGACTTTGTTGCATCTAGGTCTTTTAGCATCAACAACGTTTCTACGACAGTCGGATCTACTACCCGAAACTTCCCGGAGTTTATACAGGACTATCAACCCAGCAACACCAGCAATCAATGTATGTATGTATACGAATGTGTGTTCGTGTCTGACCAATATATAGTTTTAAATAATTCAGATAACGAGATGAATATAAGTAGGACTTTTTTTTATCGAACTCTTAGGAAAGAAAGTACAGTCATAAACTGAGCGACCAAACGACTAAGACAAGTTACCACGGAATATATTATACGAATGTTTTTATTTTGACAGTAAGGCCGTCCTAAAATGTCATGTTCAGTCACGGGACACTGCGTCTTTGAGTTGCATGGTAGGAGACTTAATCTTTACAACATTGTACAAGAGTTGTCATAATCTTGAGAAGTAAAATACAGTAAATGGCTAATTATCTGGGTATCCTCTTTTCTGCCCGATTATCTGATCTTTCCAGCATAAATTTATGTAAAATGGACTCATTCATTGTAGTAAAGGACCTTTGAATCCATGGTAATCTTGAAATCTAACATTTGGTTCTATCACTTGCAGATACGATAAAGGGACTATCTGTAGGGACTAACTTACTTTATCGTTATCTATTTCTTAACCTAACCTTAATCCAAGAAAAAACTGCAGACATAGTTCAGGGTTAAATGATTATTTGATTATAATATACATTTATCAAACCTCCTAAAAGTATGCAATAAATTCTATACTCGACATTTAGTTAATTTCTATTCGAAGCTACTGTGAGAATATGGGGCAAAACTACCGCATTCGATATCGATCGAAAACTCAGACTTTTAAGAGAATATTGTGAAGTATACTTTAGGGATGTTCAAAGTTACCTCGATTCAAAAAGTTTATTGAAATTTGGTATCCATTTTGATTCGCTTTTAAAAATATAAGGGTTTATATTCAAATAGTGCTATATACAAATTCACAATTTTACAGGAGAGCGAAAAAACTGTTTTTGTCATTAACCATAATTGTAATAAACAAACTTTGTTTTACAATACCATACAAATTGGGGCTAAGATTTTGTACAAATTAAGTTTTTTAACTAACTCCTTATATTTGCGCTCCTATAGTAGTTAGCACTTTTTACGAGCTAAAATTGGATCGTTTCAAGTACTAAAGAAAGTAGATGGCATTATTTTAACAACAAAAAAATAAAATATAATGAAAATTTAGACTCTTATCAAAATATCACGAATTTTAATTAAAATAATAAGTTTTTTAAATAAAACAAGATTTATTCAAATTATATTAATAAAATTCAAGGTATTCTCTTTATATGACCTTTATTTACAATCTGTTAAGGCTGAGCATATTTTAGAAATCCATGATTACAGTACGTTGTAGGGAAATGTGATCCATTTTGTTGTTTTATCACTAATAACAATGTATATTTTCTAACAATTGTTATTATTTCGACAAATATTTGTTATGTAGATAGCACTATTTTTTGATTATGAGTAGATAGCACAAACACAATTTATAAAAAAAAAATGTTTTAGAATTATTTTTCTTTCTTAAAATTTATATGGCATATAAGATAAGCCAAGGAACACATTTCTATAAAAAACCATTTTGGTCGAAAATGTAGATAGCACTTTTTGAATATAAAGCGTCGATATATTGTTCAATTAAAACTCTTTTACTATTGTTCAACTTTTGGCAAATAACTTCAAAAATATATAGTAAACTGTATATCTTTTAAATAATTTATAAAAAAATAAATTGGTGAAAAATTACCTATAAACTTCTTGAGCACCTATTACACCGGGCGTTGATTGAACGGTAGTATTCCAAGCTGCAGTATCAGGAGTAGAGGGCATGGATGGCAACATGGAGGCGTCTAAGTTTTGTGAAAGGAACTGAAATAAAAAAAAATTTAGTAAGAATTTATTTTGGTCAAAAGATACGATTTTTAAAAAGTAACATATTTTTTTTTGAAAATAATCCGATAATGATGTAAAAACTATGTACAATAACTTTCTAAAATTTAAAAGTTACCGCTTATAATGTAGCGGCTTGCATAAAAGTTTTATATAAAATCACATTTATTTACTCACATTTGTATCCTCTCTTATGGAATTCAAATCCGACGTTGCCATATGCTGTTCCATTGTCACATTATATTCCATATTATTGTACGAACCACCAGCAACATAATTATTCTCCTCATCATGGAATGAGACACGTTTATTGTCACGCATCAACATCATCGAAGTCGACGGACTTGCACTATTGCTGTGTGTTGTCATCGAGCCAGAAGACGCCGCCGCTCCAGCATTATACATATCCATGGTGGAAGAGGAAGGTGAAGATTGTAAAGACGAACTAGCATTTGTATTCATGTTAAGCAAATTGTTTTGTATATTATTATTGTTGTTGTTCATGAGAATACTTGAGGCCGAGGATTTCTTTTGTAGATCCGCCGAATTGATGGTGGCTGTCTTGAGAAGACCAATGGAAGAATTACGTAACTTTTGTTGAGACATAATCAAGTAGGAGCTATTGCGTTCTGGTGGTGGTGGAGGTGGCACAGCCGCCGCCGCCGCTAAGGGGGAAGAGTTCTCCGAATTCATATTGTTGTCATATGAATTGGCATTAAGGGAATTGGATGATGTTGTAGAATTCGAATTTAAGGACAGATGTGTTATATCGCGAGCCAGCGATGAGATTGGATGTTCGGTTTGCAAATGTTTGTCATCGGCAAAAGAAGTAGATTTTTGTGATTTAGAGGGTGATGAGGGTGCGGTATTGGAACCATCATAACGATTATTTTTTAATATAGATTTAGGCTGTATAGTAGATGTATTGCTGTTGTTTGTTACTATAGTAGTTGTATTAGTAGGTTGCGGTGGCTGTGTGGGTAAAGGCTCTGCGGCCGAATTTCTGTTTGAATTTAAAGGTGATGTCTCATTGGAATTGTTGTTACCAGGTCTTTGGCTGTCCATTACCGAGGCTAATTTGATTTCGGTCTGTCTAAAATTGGTCACTGGTGTTTGAATGACATTTTGCTGATGATTTAATCTAAAAACTTCTTGGACATTTTCCTTTTCATATGAAGGTTCACTTTCATCTTCTTGCTCTTCCATTTCTTGGGCTCTACGCTCGAAATCTCTTTCCAAAATAAGCGTCTTCAATTGTTCCTCTTGTTGTGGTGTTCTCTGCCCTATTGAAGAAAGTTCTCCGATTTGTTGCTCACGCCAGTGGCGTATGTGTTCCCTACGCATTTCTAAATCCTTTTCGCGTTCTTCTCTTTCCCAGGGATTGCTGCCATGTATGTTTTTATGCTGTTGTAGAGCTGGTGCCGAGACCGGCATATAACCACCTTTTGGAGGATCTATGGTACTGGCCACATAATTCATTCCTGGTGTTATTTGTTGGGTGGCCTTGTATAAGGGATGAGTAGTAGTGGGTGGTAATGGAGGTTTATCTTCTCCTGTTTGTTGGTTAGTTTGCTGCTGCTGTTGTTGTTGTTGCTGCTGATATGGATTGTTATAACCTTGTGGCTGCTGCATAGACAATCTGTTTTGTTGTATAGGCTTGGGAGCTGTTGGTGGCAACTGTTGTTTAGGTGGTGTTAATTGTTGCTGCAGCGAACCCGGTTTAGGTGGCAGAGTCATAAAATTACCCTGTTGCTGCTGCTGTTGTTGCATAAAGTTGGGAGAATGTTGAGCACTTTCCATACCTCCTCCCTGCATATAGTCAGCACGCATATTTCGTCTTAATGTTTGACCTCCTGCCGGCGATTGTTGTTGGTAACCATTTGTTTCCATCAAAGAATTATTAGCCGTTTGTGATGTGTAACGACTGTCATCAGCCATAGAGGAAACATTTTGCATACTTTGACTGGCGGCTATGCTAGATGGCATAGACATATTATGCTGGGACAAAGATGTATTATGTTGCTGTTGTTGTTGCTGCTGCTGTTGATACATGTTGCTTATGTTGGGCATAGACGGCGCCATCATTTGTTGCATGCGCAAACTTTGTTGGGTTTGCATATCACGTTGGAAATTTTGTGTGCTCTTCGAACGATTGCCCAAAGTTAGACTCTGTTGTTGTTGCTGCAGATATTGTTGTTGTTGTTGCGGTGTCATATGTTGCAGCTGTTGCTGCTGTAAAGCACTTAAATTAGTTGTGCTAGCACTAAAGGCATGACCATGTTGTGGGAATTGTTGTGATTGTTGTTGCTGATGAGGATTATTTAAATGTTGATGTTGAGTAGCTGTGGATGGATTTGCTTGATGCTGATAGTATGCCGATTGTGGACGACTTGGTGGCATATTAGATGCGTGTGGTGCTGACATTAATGAATGCTGAGGATGTTGTTGCTGCTGTTGTTGTTGCTGGTATGATGTTTGCTGTTGATTTAGATTTGATGATGATTGATTTGTGCCATTTATTGGCGAGAGAATTGGATTTTGTAAATTTTGTTGGGAATTTCCATTGTATGCGTTCATTGCGGAATGTGATGGCATGGGAGGTCTGCAAAGAGTATAAAATTAGAAATTTATTTTTGGGAAACTAATAGAAGACTAAAATTAGTGTATTAATTGCTGCTTATGCTTGGCAAAGTTTTTTTTAGAAGTTCTAGTTTAATTTTAGGTTAAGTTCCAGTTTATTTTTAGGTTAAGTTCTAGTTTATTTTCAGGTTAAGTTCTAGTTCAGTTCTACCTCAGTTCTAGTTCAGTTCTAGTTCAGTTCTAGTGCAGTTCTAGTTCAGTTCTAGTTCAGTTCTAGTTCAGTTCTAGTCAGTTCTAGTTCAGATCTAGTTCAGTTCTAGTTCAGTTCTAGTTCAGTTCTAGTTCAGTTCTAGTTCAGTTCAGTTCTAGTTCAGTTCTAGTTCAGTTCTAGTTCAGTTCTAGTTCAGTTCTAGTTCAGTTCTAATTCAGTTCTAGTTCAGTTCTAGTTCAGTTCTAGTTCAGTTCTAGTTCAGTTCTAGTTCAGTTCTAGTTCAGTTCTAGTTCAGTTCTAGTCAGTTCTAGTTCAGTTCTAGTTCAGATCTAGTTCAGTTCTAGTTCAGTTCTAGTTCAGTTCTAGTTCAGTTCTAGTTCAGTTCTAGTTCAGTTCTAGTTCAGTTCTACTTCAGTTCTAGTTCAGTTCTAGTTCAGTTCTAGTTCAGTTCTAGTTCAGTTCTAGTTCAGTTCTAGTTCTATTCTAGTTCAGTTCTAGTTCAGTTCTAGTTCAGTTCTAGTTCAGTTCTAGTTCAGTTCTAGTTCAGTTCTAGTTCAGTTCTAGTTCAGTTCTAGTTCAGTTCTAGTTCAGTTCTAGTTCAGTTCTAGTTCAGTTCTAGTTCAGTTCTAGTTCAGTTCTAGTTCAGTTCTAGTTCAGTTCTAGTTCAGTTCTAGTTCAGTTCTAGTTCAGTTCTAGTTCAGTTCTAGTTCAGTTCTAGTTCAGTTCTAGTTCAGTTCTAGTTCAGTTCTAGTTCAGTTCTAGTTCAGTTCTAGTTCAGTTCTAGTTCAGTTCTAGTTCAGTTCTAGTTCAGTTCTAGTTCAGTTCTAGTTCAGTTCTAGTTCAGTTCTAGTTCAGTTCTAGTTCAGTTCTAGTTCAGTTCTAGTTCAGTTCTAGTTCAGTTCTAGTTCAGTTCTAGTTCAGTTCTAGTTCAGTTCTAGTTCAGTTCTAGTTCAGTTCTAGTTCAGTTCTAGTTCAGTTCTAGTTCAGTTCTAGTTCAGTTCTAGTTCAGTTCTAGTTCAGTTCTAGTTCAGTTCTAGTTCAGTTCTAGTTCAGTTCTAGTTCAGTTCTAGTTCAGTTCTAGTTCAGTTCTAGTTCAGTTCTAGTTCAGTTCTAGTTCAGTTCTAGTTCAGTTCTAGTTCAGTTCTAGTTCAGTTCTAGTTCAGTTCTAGTTCAGTTCTAGTTCAGTTCTAGTTCAGTTCTAGTTCAGTTCTAGTTCAGTTCTAGTTCAGTTCTAGTTCAGTTCTAGTTCAGTTCTAGTTCAGTTCTAGTTCAGTTCTAGTTCAGTTCTAGTTCAGTTCTAGTTCAGTTCTAGTTCAGTTCTATTTCAGTTCTAAGTTCCAGTTTAAAGTTTATTGTAGAATAAAGCAATTACAATCGTCATAGTAAAACCAAAACAAAAGCTCTAATATCTAAACTGCAAAAGCTTTTGAAATTAAGTGTTAAAAAATCGTTTCTAAATCCTATTCAAAGCTGTGGAAATTTGTATTAATTTGTGCAAATTGTAGTGTTTAAAGTATCATTGTTTTAAAATGTAAAGAAAAGCTTGTTGTGTTGATATTAGATACAATAACAAATTGTTTAAAACACATAAACGACATAAATCACTTACGTTAGTCATTTCTAAAACTTGAACTTCTTTTTTAATTGGAATAAAACCATAAAGTAATTTTTTTAAATGTATTATAATCCTAAACCGAAAGCAGATTTTGTTTTTGTTATCAATAAAACCAAAAGTTAAAGAAAATAAAAAGGAATAGAATAAAAAAATATAGAAAATTAAATAACATTTTATTTTAAAGTTTTTGTTTTAGTGAAAAGAATTTCAATAACAAATGAACTGTAAACACTACAAGATGTTAAGAAATGTTTGGAATCGTTTGGTATTCACAGCAATATTATGATTGAAGAAATGTCGAATTCGTTAACAAAATTGGTGAATTGTAAAAATTTATTTCAAATATATTTATCCTTATTATGGGTTTTATAGCCAAACTTTCGACTGCGATATTTTCGTACCAGATTAAAGAAAACATCAACATAATTTCTTTAATCTAGTACGAAAATGTAGTAATCAAAGGTAGCTCTAGAAATTAACTGAAATTTTGTAAAAAGAATTTCAAAAATTTTTTAAATTGGAATTTATAAAATTTAAAATAATCATTCTTATTACAAGAGAGGAAGTGGTACCTTCAACCACGACAGTTTCGTAGCAAATTAAAGAAAATATTAACACAATTCATTTAATCGAGTACGAAACTATCGTAGTCGAAAGTACTACTTCGACTGTCATAATAAGGTTGATTATATTAAATTTTTTAAATTCAAAAACATTTGAAATTCTTTGAAATAAATTTCAGTTAATCTCCACAACAATATTAGCAAATAAATTTGAATTCTAATCATATTATTGTTGTAGTTTTAGTTATAATTACTTAAATAATAATTCTTATCACAAATCTAATATATATCTTACCTTTCACTTAAGATCGGCTGTGATTGATTTTGATTACGATAGACACTTAAGTTTTGATAGAAACCCTGTTCGTTGTTATTATTATTGCTATTTAAATTTGGATTCGTATTGGCCAAACTATGAGTACTGCGTGATTTTGAATTGGCCATGGCTGTAATTAGAAAAATAAATTTAAATAAATATTTCAAAATCTTTTTAACAATTTTCTTTTTAACTTATAGTTTTTCAAAAAACTTACAAATAGTACCACTGCCTGTATGATGATGAAGTGCTGGTACAGATTTACTATTGGGTAAGTGATTATTTGTTAATAGAGGACCACCACTCATACTCTTATTACTATCAGTTCCCATTCGTGTTAGATCACGTTCAGACATGCGACGATTACCTGAGGTTTTTTAGGTTGTGATTTTAGGATTTTTCGTTTTGAATATTATTATTGTTTGTAAAAAAGCATGAGAAATTTGGTTTATCGATTAAGTTGTTGGTATTGTTGTTTGATTTTGGTGAATGGTGATGTTTGATTTTAGGCGAAAAGTGTTATTTTTTTAGGTGAATTGCATGTGAAAAAGAGAATGAAAAAAAAATTGGAAAAATTAGTTGTTATTGAGGTGCAGAGTTAATAAAAAATTATAAATTATATATTCAAAATATATATATATTATAAAACAATTGGTGCATAAAATAATTGAGATTAAATCAAAAGATAAATTAAAAAATATTAACTTAATTAAATAATAACTTAGGAAGAACTGTAATCACTCAAGTCCGACTAAACTAAACGCCAGAGGCGAAGTGTTGATGGTAAGCAACATTTTCTCAGATTTGTTTTAATTAAGTTATTTCCGTTGGTATATCTTTTGGGAGCTAGATTCATCAAGGAATCTGTCACCTGTTGGAGCATAGGACAATGGCAGAGGATGTGGTCGACCATTTTGAACGAATCCCCGTCCCAGCATAGTCTGCAAATGTCCTGTATTGCTCCATCCCACCTATTTAGCCTAGAATTTAGGGCACAGTGGGCAGTTAAAATACCAATACGTTTCCTAAGACTGATCCTGCTAAGACCCAGCAAGAACTTGGCTTTGGGGTATATTTTGATCGGGCCAAAAGGTCCCAGACATTGTGCAAGTAGCCACGTTATGTCAGTTCTTTGCTGTTTCCTCACCGGTCCAAGACTTGATGCCCATGAAAAGGTGACATATAGTTGGTGCTATTTCTGTCACCGCGAACGTAAGTTCCCGGCTCGAGACCTGTTTTGCGACTTTGTCTGCAATTTCATTGCCTTCGATGTCGCAGTGACCAGGAACTCAGCAAGGGGTTACTCTATACTTTGCTACTAATAATAGCTAATCTACACAACATAACTAATTTTGAGGTGATACTATATCATTCTAGTGCCTTTAGTGCAGCCTGAATGTCAACGTAGATGGTGACCCCACTCAGCTCAGTGGCTTTCAAAATGGCAAAAATGTCTGCCTGAAAGACACTGCATTCATTCCCAAGCCTTAAAGATTTCCTAACATTCTGCTTCTTTAGGAAAATACCAGCACCGGTGCCGATATTTATTTTAGAGCCGTCTGTGAAGATCGAGTCCCCCTTAAAGAGCGATTGACTATTTTATCAGCTGGCTCTATCTGGAATATCGAACTCTAGTACGTAACTGAACAAAAGTTCATTCAAGTAGTCAAGTAGTGACCCGAAGAAAGGGACACTCGTTCCGTTCAGTATGCTGGTATATCCTGCATCACGTCTAAGACCGCCAGAGGAGTGCTTCTTCAGGCATCAGTGATGCCCGTGTTAGCACATCTTTAAACTTTGCTCAAAAGAATTAGAAATTAGCTTTCCACCATACTGCGCACCCGTACGTTAGAACTGGTCTTACAATAGTCGTGTAGATCCAGTACACTACCAGTGGATTTAAGGCCCAGTTCTTACCTATCGAGTTCCTGCAAAAGTAGTAAGCGTTAAGTCCCTTTTTCATTCTTTCAAGATAGCTTCTTTTTCCAAGATAGGTTCATATCTAAGATGATACCTAGGAATTTAGCTTCTAAAGATAGCCCTAACTCTACACCATTAAGTACTGGAAATTTGAAGCTGTCAACCTTGTACTTCCTGGTGACTAAAACTAGCTCGGTCTTTTCAGGTTTCACTCCTAGCCCTTTGTCTCTGGCACAGGAGGAGAGGTATCCTAGTGCCGATTCCATAATTTCACTGATTGTATTCAGGATATAAATGTATAATATGTATAAATATATATTCAGCGTAGACGACATTCCTGCTAACTACCCTACATTGACCGAAACTAACACATAGGCAACTTTTTTACTAATACATTTAAAACATTTTGTGTATGGAAGAGTGAAACAACTGCAGATATCTGCAATTATTTCGCTCTTACGTATATAAATATATCAGAATAGGAAACATTTCTGAATATCTTGCTAAGAGTTTTGTGAAATAGATTTAATTAAAAAAAAAAAAAAAATTTAATGCAAAATTATCATAAAGTATTGTGCCAAATATGAAAGTGTCACCTCCTACGAATTGGATTTGTATCACAAAGTTAAAGAAACTTTATTTATCTAAACGATGAATGTTCTTTTGAATACAATAAAATAAATTTAAATTGGTAAATGTAATTTCCTTTGTTGTTTTCTGGCTTGGCAAATGGGACCTATATATACATCAAGACTGATTAGCCACCTGTGACCGATATATACATCAAGACTGACTAGTCATCTGTGACCGATAGTTACATCACAGTTTATAAGTAAAAACTATTAGAGTAAGCGGTTCGGATATACATATCTGGAGCCAGAATGATACATGTGTAAGTTAAAAAAATTGATAAAAATGTAAAAATTTTACAAAATTCGAAACAAAATTTTTACAAAATAAGAAACTCATTAAAAATTAATAAAAATATTAATTAATAAATACAACATCAATAAGAAAGAAAACAACACTAAAAAGCTTTAATAAATACAAAAAGCGAAAAGCATTATTATAATCAACCTCTTAGTTATGGTAGCAATATCAACTTGTTTTATTCGGATCAAGCTTATGATGGAAACTCTTAACATCTGGGCCCATTTCATTGTCCTCAATAATATCACCACCATCATTTTCCTCATCATTATAAACATCATCGACCATGTTATCATCGTCGTCATCGTCATCATTATCGTCATCGGTATCATTATCCTTTATTAAATCTTTGTAATCATTTTGATTTTCAAATTCCAAACAACAATGGGGACACGTTGAAGAACATAAATTCGATGAATTTGTTGTTGTTGACTGCGATGACTGAGATGTGGTCGTTGCGGTTGTAGTCGAAGTAGTCAGAGAATCACTAGAGGCTAAAGATAATAATTTTTTACATGTAGGTAGGGAAGAATTGAAATTTTTATAATTGTTTTCATCTGGACAGGTTGGAGGAGTATTTTGATGCTGCTGCTGTTGCTGATTTTTGCGTTTTATACTGCGTACAGTTTTTGTTTTTGAACTTAATTTTAAGGTACCGCAACGTTGCAAGGAGGAGGAGGTGGGTGAGGATTTGGCTGTTTTCGACACTTTTGACAATGATGATTCTTGTTGTTGTTGAGGTTTAAAATGGGTGGAGCAGGAAGCGGACCAGGTTTTGTGTGTATGACATTTACAACAATTAGACGATTCTATACAATTTGTAGAATGATGCTGGTGAGGCAAGTCTGGTGTTGGTTTAAGAACTGTACATGATAACTCTGAACAACAACAGTTGCTTGATTGAAGATAAGGACAAGAATCACAATTAACATTTAATTTTGTGCTTAAAGACATTTGACAAGGTGAGGAAGAGCTTGAGGAAGTTTCAATTAAAGAATTTGTACATAATTGTTTATGATAATTATCGCTATTAATGTTGTTATTATTAAGATTACTACAATTATTATTTAGATTATTTATTAAATTGTTATTAAAACTAATTCGTTGTTGAGTTTCAGTTTGTTTAAGTGATTGTTGTTGTTGTTCTGGTTCTTTGGAGGAGGAGGAGGTGGAAGGTAAGGTTTTCAAATTAATTTCAAAATCCCGTCCCTCCAAACCAAAAACACTCCATTCTTTTAATTGTTTCAAAATATCAGTTTGTTCTGGTTTTGTGAGAAGAGGCTTTTTAGGTTTTACTTTTTTCGAATCCAACAAATCGGAAGTAGATTTACTTAGAATTTTATTTGAATCCACAAATGGATGTAATTTGAAATCTTTATTTTTTGCAAAAAAGTCAGCCATTTCTTTGACTTTACCCTGACCCCAAGGTTTAGAAAATTCTGTTACCTCTTCTGCCATATCCAAGGAGGAGGATAAAAGGTTATTTTGCGATAAAGATTTGGGTTTTTGTAGGCAGTTAGGAACATATTCATTTGTTGAAGTTTGTAGGATATTTAAACTTGGTTTACGTTCGTTTTTATAATTTGAAAATATATTTACATTTTGTGTTTTTACAAGAGTTTGGTGGTGCAATTGCGGCGTTGTTATTAAAGGCGGCTTGCTAAAGTCTCTTTTTATTTGTATTTGATTAAAAAACCTGTTTTGTGGTTGTTGTTGTTGCTGTTGTTTTTGTTGATATCTATTGTAGCTCGGTTGACCCGAAATTCCACCACCTGAGGTGGACCTTATGCTATTGAGTTCTCTACGCGGTTTAATGGTGACTTCCCTAAAACGTTGTGTCAACAAGGGCATTCCTTCTATGGACTCCGTCGAGGAGAGTTGAGAATTGGAGTTACTACCCCCAGAATCGGCCTCGCCAGAGGTATTTGTTGTTGCCATACCATTTCCCGAAGTCGAGCGATAAGAATTTAATTCTCTTCTGATCTTTTGTATCAAAGACATTTTCCCCTGTTTATCTAGTGAAGAATTTGAGTCCAACTTTAAAGATTCATTCGAATTGTGATTAGAGGTAGATGAGGGAGTGTTGGAACAATATTTACTTAAAGCATCATGAGTATGAAATTTACGATTTGTTAGCACTTCTACAGCTGGTTCTTTTGTAGACATTTCCTCCAAATCGAAGCTAACAGTTTTGCGTTGGGTATTCAAATTCACTGGCTTCTTGTTGCCTATAATACCTCTATTGACTTGCTGAATTTGCTCTAAGGGAACATAGGGTTTTTCCTCCTCAGTGGGAGAACCATCATCAATAAAGGGAATTTCCTCATTTTGGGATACTGAGGCTATGCCCTCTTCATTTAAAGGCTGATGCACTTCAGTGTAGACAAAATTGGTAAAAGATTCTTGGGAGTTGGTTTTATTAGCACTTGAAGATTGTTCTCCCGGTTCCAGGTACTCTTCTATATAAATCGAGGGTGGTGGTGTATTGGTAATATTTGTATGACTAGCGCTGCGAGGTCTTTGTCGTATGGGACTAAACTGCTGCTGCTGTTGCATGGGTATTTCCTGCATACCCGTTTGATACATTAAGCCTCCTCCAAGGGGATTAGTTAGATTATGGGTACTCAACGATACCTCCTTACTCATGTTATATAAACTACTAGCCGATCTGGCTATAGGTCGTGTGTCCCGATATCTGGGATCTATGGGTATCTGATAGCCCATCATACATCTTTCCTCGAGCAAAGAAGAAGCCGATAGACGTCTTATGGGCGGCGAAGTAGAGGTGGTATACATGCCTGCATACGACTGGCGACGACTACGATTTAAACTATCATCGGATATGGAATTATAATAACGATTGTTGGTATTATGCGAACTGTGCCGGCGCTGTTGCTGATGATGATTTTGAGGAAATTGTAGGGTATTCTTGTCTTCTTTGGAAGGGTTAGTTTTTTGTTAAGTTTTTGGTTTTGTTTGTTAAAGTTTTTAATCGATTATTTAGTTTTAATAGTTTTAAATATGGCAGCATGTGGGAAGGAGTATGATAAATTTATATATTTAGTTAAACTAATTAGCATTTAAAATTACTTTTAATCACTAAATAATAACTATTTCAATTATAATTACTTGTGAAATTAATGACGTTGTATTAGTTGTGTATGTAAACTTAAGAATTGTCTAGTGTCATAAGATTAAACTAAAAAAATGTTAAAGGAGTTTTTGAAAATGGTATTAAGAAATACTAATTTGATTAGATAATTGAACTTTGAAAAATAATAGAACTAGAACTTACTATAACAGTTCAATGACTACACCATTTTCAATTGAAATTGAGAAATTTATAAATGGAATTGAGATATTTTCAATTGAAATTGAGAAATTTTAATTGATATTGAAAAATATTCAATTGGAATTTAGAATTTTCAATTGAAATTGAGAAATTTGCAATAGAAATTGAGAAATTTTCAATTAAACTTTCAGTTGAAAATGACAAATTTTCAATTCAAATTGAGAATTTTTCAATTGGAAATGAGAAAAGCCCAAATTAGAATAAAGTTGAATTTTTTCATTGAAATTGGGAAATTTTCAATTGAAAATGAGAAATTTTCAATTGAAAATAAGAAATTTTGAATTAAATATGAGAAATTTTCGACTGAAATTGAGAATTTCAGAATTGAAATTGAGAAAACCCTAATTAAAAATGAGGTTGAAAATTCATTTGAGGGTTTCTCAATTTCAATTCTAAAATTCTGAATTTCAATGGAAAATTTGTCATTTTCAATTGAAAATTTCTCATTTTTAATCGAAAATTTCTCATTTTCAATCGAAAATTTCTCATTTTCAATCGAAAATTTCTCATTTTCAATTGAAAATTTCTCATTTTCAATTGAAAATTTCTCATTTTCAATTATAAAATTCTCAATTTCAATTGAAATTTTCTCAATTTCAAATCAAAAATTTAAACTCATTTTCAATTGGGCTTTTCTCAATTTCAATTGAAAAATTCTAAATTTAAATTTTAAAATTCTCAATTTCAATTGAAAACTTCTAATTTTCAATTGGGATTTTCTCAATATCAATTCAAAAATTCACAATTTCAATTGAAAATATTTCAATTTCAATTGAATATTTCTCATTTCCAATTAGGGTTTTCTCAATTATAATTAAAAATTTTATCATTTTTAGTTGAAAATTCTCAATTTCAATTGAATATTCTCAATTTAAATTGCATATTTCTCAATTTCAATTGAAAAGTCTCAATATCAATTGAAAATTTCTCAATTTCAATTGAAGATTTCTCAATTTCAATTGAAAATTCTCAATTTCAATTGAATATTCTCAATTTAAATTAAATATTTCACAATTTAAATTGAAAATGGTGTAGTTAGTAGACAAGTTCCAGTTCAAAGTATAGCTTAAGTCCAGATTATGGCATAATCCACATTCTTATTCTACTTTAGCAACTTTTAAATATTAATCTCAATTACTAATCAATTTTCAAAACTCCTTTATAAAAGACTTACTCCCTAATTCATGAACAAACTATAAAACTATCAAAGTCTATAGTAGGATTTGGTTTATGAATTAGGAAGTTAAGTAAATACTTCAAAATAACAATTTACTTACCACGTTGTATAACAGGACTGGGTTGTTGCAATAACGTGGCTAAGCCATGATAGATGGCACCTTGTTTAGCTACCTCCAAGGTAACAACAGGTCCTGTACGTACCAAATAATCGGCGGCTCTAAATAAGAAAAAACAAAAGCATGAGTTTTAAACAATTCGTTCCTTTAAATTAAAGAAACCCACCTTTCTTGTGTTATGCCTATTAAACTTTGGCCATCAACACGCAATAGTTGGTCACCGGCCTGTAAACGGCCATCAGCATCGGCAGCACCGCCCGGTACTACACTTTTGATATAAATACCCAAACGTTCTTGACCGGCACCTTTGGCCGCCACTATAGACAAGCCCATGCCATTGGAATTCTTATGTAATTTAATGACTTGAACCTCAGGTTGGGGTAGTTTATTGGACATAGAACTCGAAGAACGAGCCTGAAAGAGATAAGAACAAATCAAAAAATATTAAATTTGAAATGTAAAACTATAATAAGAAAGAAAAACTCACATTAAACTGATGCATATAAACAGTCCAGAGGCCAATTGAAGTCGGTTGAGCAGCCAAACGGCACATACCCTGTTGCTGCAAAGGATTAATGAAGTCCACCAAGCCAGATGGTATGCCCCGTACCACATCACAACTAAAACCATCGTCGGGTAAAAGCAAAGCTAAATGCAATTCGGGTGATTCTTCGAGACGCACTTCACGACCATCGGCACGTGTCAGCTCATCGGCCACCGATTCAGCCATACGTATGGCTGTATCCACTAGATTACGGGGTATTTTCTCTTGTTGCAGCAATGCAGCCATTTGTAAAGAGTTCAAACGGAAACACGAGCAAGCCAATTGTTGGATTTCTTCCACTGAAGTTTTAGGTGCTTGCAGGAATTGGGCACATTGATTTATTTTTGCCAAATGACAATCGGCAGCCAATTCTAAGCCCTGGCGTTCGGCCCATAGCTCGAGGAGCTGTAAGCGTTCGGTCATAACTTTACCCCATTCAGCGGTGCACATATGGGAGTTGGCTACAATCTAAAGGGGAGAAAAGAAAGGGGCGATAAAATTGGTTTGTTGTGGAATATAAAGCGAACTAGCGATAACATTTAGATATCAAAATATATCTTATGAATGGCAAATTTTAATGAAATGTTTTCGAAAAGAACTAGAACTGAACTAGAACTAACCTAGAACTGAACTAGAACTGAACTAGAACTGAACTAGAACTGAACTAGAACTGAACTAGAACTGAACTAGAACTGAACTAGAACTGAACTAGAACTGAACTAGAACTGAACTAGAACTGAACTAGAACTGAACTAGAACTGAACTAGAACTGAACTAGAACTGAACTAGAACTGAACTAGAACTGAACTAGAACTGAACTAGAACTGAACTAGAACTGAACTAGAACTGAACTAGAACTGAACTAGAACTGAACTAGAACTGAACTAGAACTGAACTAGAACTGAACTAGAACTGAACTAGAACTGAACTAGAACTAGAACTGAACTAGAACTGAACTAGAACTGAACTAGAACTGAACTGAAATAGAACTGAAATAGAACTGAACTAGAACTGAACTAGAACTAAACTAGAACTGAACTAGAACTGAACTAGAACTGAACTAGAACTGAACTAGAACTGAACTAGAACTGAACTAGAACTGAACTAGAACTGAACTAGAACTGAACTAGAACTGAACTAGAACTGAACTAGAACTGAACTAGAACTGAACTAGAACTGAACTAGAACTGAACTAGAACTGAACTAGAACTGAACTAGAACTGAACTAGAACTGAACTAGAACTGAACTAGAACTGAACTAGAACTGAACTAGAACTGAACTAGAACTGAACTAGAACTGAACTAGAACTGAACTAGAACTGAACTAGAACTGAACTAGAACTGAACTAGAACTGAACTAGAACTGAACTAGAACTGAACTAGAACTGAACTAGAACTGAACTAGAACTGAACTAGAACTGAACTAGAACTGAACTAGAACTGAACTAGAACTGAACTAGAACTGAACTAGAACTGAACTAGAACTGAACTAGAACTGAACTAGAACTGAACTAGAACTGAACTAGAACTGAACTAGAACTGAACTAGAACTGAACTAGAACTGAACTAGAACTGAACTAGAACTGAACTAGAACTGAACTAGAACTGAACTGAACTAGAACTGAACTAGAACTGAACTAGAACTGAACTAGAACTGAACTAGAACTGAACTAGAACTGAACTAGAACTGAACTAGAACTGAACTAGAACTGAACTAGAACTGAACTAGAACTGAACTAGAACTGAACTAGAACTGAACTAGAACTGAACTAGAACTGAACTAGAACTGAACTAGAACTGAACTAGAACTGAACTAGAACTGAACTAGAACTGAACTAGAACTGAACTAGAACTGAACTAGAACTGAACTAGAACTGAACTAGAACTGAACTAGAACTGAACTAGAACTGAACTAGAACTGAACTAGAACTGAACTAGAACTGAACTAGAACTGAACTAGAACTGAACTAGAACTGAACTAGAACTGAACTAGAACTGAACTAGAACTGAACTAGAACTGAACTAGAACTGAACTAGAACTGAACTAGAACTGAACTAGAACTGAACTAGAACTGAACTAGAACTGAACTAGAACTGAACTAGAACTGAACTAGAACTGAACTAGAACTGAACTAGAACTGAACTAGAACTGAACTAGAACTGAACTAGAACTGAACTAGAACTGAACTAGAACTGAACTAGAACTGAACTAGAACTGAACTAGAACTGAACTAGAACTGAACTAGAACTGAACTAGAACTGAACTAGAACTGAACTAGAACTGAACTAGAACTGAACTAGAACTGAACTAGAACTGAACTAGAACTGAACTAGAACTGAACTAGAACTGAACTAGAACTGAACTAGAACTGAACTAGAACTGAACTAGAACTGAACTAGAACTGAACTAGAACTGAACTAGAACTGAACTAGAACTGAACTAGAACTGAACTAGAACTGAACTAGAACTGAACTAGAACTGAACTAGAACTGAACTAGAACTGAACTAGAACTGAACTAGAACTGAACTAGAACTGAACTAGAACTGAACTAGAACTGAACTAGAACTGAACTAGAACTGAACTAGAACTGAACTAGAACTGAACTAGAACTGAACTAGAACTGAACTAGAACTGAACTAGAACTGAACTAGAACTGAACTAGAACTGAACTAGAACTGAACTAGAACTGAACTAGAACTGAACTAGAACTGAACTAGAACTGAACTAGAACTGAACTAGAACTGAACTAGAACTGAACTAGAACTGAACTAGAACTGAACTAGAACTGAACTAGAACTGAACTAGAACTGAACTAGAACTGAACTGAACTAGAACTGAACTAGAACTGAATTAGGACTGAACTAGAACAAAAGTAAAATTTTAACATTTTAAAGTTTAGAGTTATCGATAAATCGCTTACGTATCTCTCATTCCCAATAAATGAATGCAAAAACTAAATTTAATTGAAATTATTAAAAACCAATAAAATTAAATAAAACTCAAAATCGATGACCGACTTGTCTTTGCTCACCGTATTAAAACAAATCACATTAATATAATGAAATAATTGCGAAAATAATTGTATGGTTAAGGCAGCATTAACGCGACATCTTCTCAGCAAAGCCATGGCGGAACCTAGAACTGTCAACACCAAACCAGCCGCCGAATCATGATCTATCGTCTCCGATAGAAACTGATTCAACGTTTGCGATAGCTCAACTCTAAAACAATTCACTAAATTGCGAAAAGCTGTTTGAACACTTTCGGCCAGCACTTCTTGAGCCTGCACCGAAAATGCACTAATGTGACGATCAGATTTGAGAAAATGAAGAAATTCCGAAGAGTTGGCCATCCAAAAGGCCAGAATACGTGGATCGGCATATTGTTCCTGGACAACGTTGTAGATAAGATTAGCAACGTGATGCAAGAAAATGGTTAGTTTGTGAGCACGCTCTGTAGGCTGGAGCTCTGGACGGTAGTGTGTTGAAGCACGGTATCTGGAAAAGGAAGAGGAATTAAATTAAAATTTTAGATATGAATCTAAAAATTATATGTAAATATCATTCTAAATATGTCAGATTTAGAAGTTGAGATCTTTTGGTCCTTCGAACCGGATAAAAATTATTTTAATTTATTACAACATTTATCCAATCATATAACAATTTTTACAACAATTATAAAGAAATACATGCTCAATCCATTTTTCTTACCTGGCACATAAATATAACGAATATACAGGAGCTAATTTGAAATGTGGCGCATTTACATCCAATTCACTTATTATATGTCTTAGAAATAATTCCTGATGCGTTTCAGGAAATTCTAAAACTGCGGGAAGTATAGGTTCCTGACCCTGGGGTTCGATATGGGCAGCTGCTGAGGTCGATGATAAAGGCATTTTGGGAGATCTAAAAATGGAAAATTAAAAAAGGATTGAAATAATTTTTGGAAATTTTTACTCAATCTAAAAGCGTTTTATTCACAAAAAAAAAATTAAAATTTTACAAGACAACACACAAAATTATGATACGAAATAATAGAAAAATTGAAAAAATCGACAATGAAATGATTTTTAATAAAAAAAATTAGCGACAATTTACAAACAAAAAAGTGAGTTTGTTCTGAATTTTTAAAGTTTTTTTTTTCAAGGTGTCGTGTGTAAATCTGTGAAAGCTGCTGGAATATTTCTTTTAAGAAAAAAGAAGAGATATTTAAAAATTATTAAAGATTTAAAATATTATATTAAAAAAAATGTTAGCCTTAAAATACGCCCTCAAAGAAGTTATAATAGTTAATAATAATCTCAAGTATTGAAATTTATATATTAAAATCTTACCCAAGTTCTCTTTTTTCTATATTTACCTTTCTTGACTATTTGAACCGCCAGACTTTAGGCTGGATATCGACTTTGTTTCATTCTCCAGATTACCTTCTAAACTTTGCGTATCGGCTGCATTACCTCCTGCCCCACCACTAAAATTTCCACCTAATGTTGTATTGGTATGATTATTATGTTCTGAACCATTTGAACGTAATTTACCATCAATTCCATCAGTATTATCCGCCGGATTGCTGTTGTGTGGATCGTATTCACTTTTATGGGTCTAAGAAAAAAATAGTTTTGACAGATATATTAAAAATAAAAATTAAAAATACAATTTAAGCAAAGACTCTTTAATATAAAGATATTGCACCTCCATAGATCAATTTGCCGTATGGTCGTTTTGAAAAGTCCCATAGAGTATCTATTCGAAAACAATTAATGAATACGATTATCCAATAATTGTTCTTTATCCACTTTAATTTCACTATTGGCAGAAAAAAATGTATGGAGTGCAATAACTTTAAATTATAGAGTCCTTGATTTCTGTAATAGTCCAGTTGAATTATGTAATAGTCCAGTATATAGTCAAATCTCTAATCAAACAAGTTTAGTCGCTCAACTTAACTATTTGATATGCTTCACAAATGAGGTGAAGTGTGGGCCAATTTTCAACAAATTTAAGATAACACACTTTAACAAAATTTTGGTTCACGAGATTTGTTGACCAAATCTAGATGACTTTAGTCCGCTAAATCCAAAAGTGACAATAATTTTTGGCTCTAGTTTTCGAGTTATATTTTTTTCCGAAAACATGTTTTTTTTGCAAATACATGATGTTAATATAACTCCAAAAGGGCTGGTTATATTGACCTAATAATAAGAAAAAGCGAAATTCAAAAACCGTTTTATATTTAAGTCACCCTCACATTTTTCTTTATCCGCTTAGTAATTTTAGAGATATCATGGAATTTATTGTTTTTTTCAAAATATTTTCGTTTCTAAAAAAATCATAAAAAAGTTGACCCTCGAACTGTTTCAAATGTCACTAAACGGTATAAAGAAGACCTAAGCATTAAAAGAAAACCTGGATCAGGGAACAGAAAAGCTCCAAGGAATATTGGTAAGAAAAAAGAAGTCGAGCATCTCTTATGAAGAGCTCCAAACACTTTGATCAGAAAAGAAGCTCCAAACCTTATGCTGGGCTGAAGACATACAAAGTTCAGAAAATTCCAGATCGCAATTCGGTAAAGAACTTAGAAGTAAACAAAAACAAGAGAAAAAATTTAATACATATTTTATAAAAAAAAAAACAAGTAAGAAAGTGCTATAGTCGGTCAAGCCCGACCATACGATACCCTTCACCTTTAAGGTTAAAGGTGTTATTTTTCCTGTATAAAGACAAATATTTGCTAAATTTTGCTATTATACAAACATTTTCTCAAAACTTATATATTTAAGCTGTTTCCGTCATTTTGACTTACATGAAAGCTAGGGTCAAATGTTTACCGATTATCTCTAAATTTGGCAAATTGATTACAGTTGTTACAAAAATTATGTGTGCAAAAAATAAACTTGAAACTCTCATTATCTTTAGATTTACGAGCGTTTTAGTGATTTTTGTCACATTTGTTTGTATGGGAGCTATGGTCAAATGTGGACCGATTTCAACGAAATTTGGTACAGTGATTTAACATAAGAAGAATTTAATTTAAATTTCATGAAACAATATTGATGTTTGTGGCCAATATATCAATTCCGGGAAGTGGGACCTATAGAACTATCATAAATATTGGACCGATTTTGACGAATTACAATAGCACTGGTCACACTACCAAAAACAATTGTCTGTGCCAAATTTCATTAAAATATCTTTAGAGTTGCGACCTGTACTTTAATTACATGGTTTACATGGGGGTCCAGCCAGCAGTCCAGACGGACGGACGAACTAACACCGCTAAATCGACTAAGAAAGTGATTCTAAGCCTTTTGGTATACTAAAAGTTGGGTCTAAGACCATGCGTTACATACATCAGCACACCACCTATGGTGGTGAAGGGCCAAATACCTTCATTGCTCAACAAGCGCTTCGTTAAAATCCACAGGGTAGCGGCCGTCGTGTTGGTGCACCTGCTAGAACTTGGAGAAGACCAATAGATCCGAAGTTGCAAGCAGCAAACTATTCATGGAATGAAGTATGACTAACATCTCGCAATAGAGTTCGATATGAAAGAATGGTTGAGGCCCTACTGCACTGCACAGTGGGATGGTTTAAAAATAGAATAGAAATAATTTTATAACTTCTTAACCGTTGCACAGTGGGAGAATACGGCCAAAACTCAATAACTTGGACATTTATTGACTTTTGTTCTTGAAATTTTTAGTGTATATAAATAATATACCTTTAGTTAAACTGAAATAGTTTTTTTTAAGAAAATATAAAGTCTGTGGTCACATAAAACTGGACTACTAAACATGCTAAAAAACTCTTTGCTGGCGATTATAAAAATTATTTACATAAATAGGATAATATATGAAAAGAATACCTATCCTACGAAACATGACTTGACAAAATCGGATATGTCCTTTCAGAGATAGTGGGTTCATACTATGAGCTTAAAACCAGATTTTGTATGCTTCTAACAAACCTACAGAAAAACTCTAAACATTCAATATTTTTATAAAAAAATTACGAGTTCTTGAATAATATTAAATTTTCAGATTTTAAAATTTTTATTGCGTCCACAATAATGTGACCACCACCTATATAGTTAAATAAATTATACAAAAGTCATTTAAAATTAAAAATTTTGTTGTTTTTTATCTTTATATATAAATTTTGCATAGAATTAGAAAGGAAACTAAAGAAAATGGCATAAAAATATTACATCACGCCTATATTTCACTTCAAGTAGTGATTTTTTTTAGCGATAAATTGCAAAAAATTGTGAAAAAGGGGTGTTACTAAAAACGTTATAATTGAAATGGGATGCAAATGGATATGAAATTCATTGGGCTTAATAATGATTGACTTCAGCTATTAGAGAGTGTTGGGCTTCAACCTCTAAAAATCTCTAAAAAAAATTTGCGGTCTATCAAACTTTGTATTAACATTTTTTTTTAATTTTTTATGGTTGTTTTAACCGCTAGATTTCTAGATGAAGCATAGGTCAAAAGATATTGAAATAAGCGCTGTTGATTGGTAAAAGCTATCTACTTTTTAATTCAAGAAAGAAAAAGTCAAAATTTTACACGTATTCCAAAATTAAGCGAATTTTATATATGCGTTCAAATATACAAATAATTTTATTACGAACATATAAACAAATATTCAAACTTTGAGGAATTATTACAGCCTTAGCAGGCAATGCAGTATGATAAAAATTTAGGATTACATGTTTTGAAATGTCAGCTCTAATCTGACACTAAAATTTCTCAAAAAAAATTAAAAACATTTTTGGGGGTTTTGGCCGTAATTTCCTACTGTGCGTTGGTCGGATTTTAACAAAAAAATTATTTTTATCCCAGAATTCCTAAAAAGATTTGAAAAAATTCCAAAAATGGGTATTTTTAGTTTTTTTTTTGCTAGTTGGTTGGCCACTTTCCGGGCGACAAAGTACTTTTGCAATGCAATTAAAAACACCTTGGTTCACTAAAATTTGGTGATTTTTTTTACAGCTAGCGTGCGTTTGGAGGAATTATGGATCAATGTTGAAATTTAAAATTTCCGTAAACAATAGGTCTAATTCGGGAGCCTCTGGTACTTACACCGAATGAACAAGAAGCTATTTTTTAACTTAATTATAAACTTTGTGAAGTTTTCGTTCAGAAAATTATAAATACGTTATATATTCCTTAAGAAATTTTTTAAATAACTAAAAAACACTAAAAATACTTTTTACCCAAAACAAAAAAAAAAAAAAAAACGGGAAAAAATTGTTTATTTTTTAAATATTAAATTTAAGCACTTATAACTTTTTACATAACTTTTAAATTTAAGCACTTATAACTTTTTACATAGTTAAGCTTTTAATACACTTCTGCTCGTTAAATATTTAAAATTTGATTCTTTTTTTAGAAAGCTTTAAATCAAAAAAATCGGTTTATATATAGATCAGATATTAGTAAAAAATCGGTATAGTATGGAACAAAAATTGAAATTTTATTATTTGAAGTCAAATATCTTTTAAACCGTAAGAGATAGCATAGGCAATGTTTTTCTGTAGATCTTGGCCTATATATTTTTTTATATAGTATAATTTTTCAAATCGGTTGGGAAATGACAATTACACTGCTCTGCAAAAATTCATTTTTTGTCTTTCCTTTTAATAAAACTATGCGGACTATATGGATCTTGATGCGCTAAACTCAAATCCGTTTTCGGTTTTTCTCCATGAGATCTGGATTTTTTATGGGCGTGGCAAATTTTTCCCCTTAAATTAGTCAGGTACGGAGACCTATTTCGCCCTAACTCGAGAACGACTTATCCGATACCGTTGTTCTCGGTTTGAAATCACAGGTAAATAAAAAATACAATTTTTTTTTATTTTTATAAAAAATACCGTTGTCTTTTGGCTTCATTACCTAATGAAATCTTATGGTCATAAAGAGTGCTCTAAATAAAATTTGTAGTTGGATTTTCTTAAATAAAAATCAAACCTTTTAATATAAAAACTCTACAAAATACGCAAATATAATGACATATTATACAAAATCATTTAGCATTAAAATGTTTACTTAGTACTCGGGTTTTGCAAAACTATCGACTTTTTTCGGAAACCCTCCCATTAAAGATTTTACAGTTGCTTCTGATACCTTTTTGGAGCATGTGTTCCACCTGCGCTTAAAATCGGACATGTTCTTGGAAATCTTTCCTGTGTTCTTCAATTCCTTTTTTACCAGAGCCCAATACCTTTCCACAGACCGAAGTTCTGGACAGTTAGGTGGATTTGCCTCTCGTGGTACAAAAATGACATTATTCTTTGAGTACCACTCAAGTGCCTTTTTTCCATAATGGCATGATGCCAAATCGGGCCAAAAAAATGTAGTCACTCTGTGCTCTCTTAAAAAGGGTAACAACCGTTTTTGTAGGCACTCCTTTATATAAATTTCTGTGTTTATTGTGCCAGATGCCACAAATACTTTACTTCTTTTGCCACAACTGCAAATAGCTTGCCATACGAGAAACTTCTTAGGGAATTTTGTTTGTTTTTTTGTGCGAAACTCTTGCCGAACATTGCCCCGTTTATCAGCAACATAAAAATCTTGACCAGGAAGTTGAGAAAAGTCTGCCAGTACGTATGTTTCATCATCCATCACACAACAGGTGTATTTTTTTTATAAAATCAGACTTCAATTTTTCCGCTCGTTTTTTTGCTTCTAAGTTCTTTATAGCATTGCGATCTGGAACCTTTTGGACTTTGTATGTCTTCAGTCCAGCATAAGCTTTGACTCTATGTGCAAAATTCGAAGAACATTTCACCGTACGAGCTGCTTTTCTTAAAGAAGTGTTAGGCGCTCTTCGAAAGAGTCGCTCGACTTCTTTTGCCTTACCAATATCTGTAGGACCTTTTTTCCTCCCTGATCCAGGTTTTCTTTTAATGCTCAGGTTGTCCTTATACCGTCTGATGGCATTAGAAACCGTTCGAGGGTCAACTTTCAAATTTTTAGCTATTTTTTTAAAAGTCCATGACGGATTTTTTTGAAAAGTTTTAATTATATTTTCACGAACTTTTTTTCGCAGTCCATTTTTATTGAAATAACTATTGAAAATTAATAATTTCTAAAATAATAGTATCTGACATATCTATAGAAACTAACTTGATCAAAAAATAAATTATTTCTTGCACTATGGATAAATTTTGTCTAAAATAGTAAATGCATATTTTTTTTAGAACACTCTTTATGTAAGGTTGGTTGCATTGCAATATTGGGTACCTGCGGTAAATTGGTAATAAAATTCACATTTTTAAACCGATTTTTATGGTTTATAGCTTATTTTATTCTTAAGATATGTAGCTCTTAGAAAAATGTTTAAAATGTTAAAATTTTACTTTATCTTTTTTAATTACATTTTTAACCTGAAAAAATTACGAATTTCGCACGAAAAAAAAAAATTTCTCCATAACTCCAAAACGATAAGAGATACAGAAAAATTATATTAAACTAAAATAAATGCATCTTCAAGTGTTTTAATTTTGAAAATCGGATGAGTCGTTCTCGAGTTAGGACGAAATAGGTCTACGTACCTGACTAATTTAAGGGGAAAAATTTGCCACGCCCATAAAAAAATCCAGATCTGATGGAAAAAAACCGACAACGGATCTGAGTTTAGCGCATCAAAATCCATGTAGTCCACATAGTTTTATTAAAAGGAGGATTTGGCTGCAGAGCAGTGTTATATATAGTTTTAAGTGATTTATGAGTTCAAAGTGCCCTACATCGGGGACCGATTGTGCCGCTCCAGTGCAATGTAGGCTTTCCATGTACAAAACTTAAGCTCCCCAACACTTCTGATATATCCAGGTTAATGGATATATAATCCGCCCAACGGTTTATAAGTTACAGAATTATTTCCATTCTATTTTTAAAACATCCCACTGTGCACTGGGAGTCAAGGATTACAGAAGAAGAAAGGTCGAGGTAAAAGTTGTATCCATATTTGTGTTCATAATCGATTTTTTGGTCCAGTTTATAAATTAGTCTTAGGTTATAGTCCCGTTCATAATCTAGTTACTTACCGAACTTAAAGCTCCATCTTCATCATTCCATGATCCAGGAGAAGTGGGTGAACGACTGTTTTCGTGTTTTCGTTGACAAATCCAGTTATAAAATCCATTTCATGTATCAGTTATCAGAATCAATATTTTTATATACCAGATGTAGAATTTTGTGTTGTTTAAGTGTAAGTATGTGTGTGTGTGTTTGTTTAAAATTGTGTAGAATTTTAAAAATTTTCGTTGAAAATCCGTAGAGGATTTAGATGGATGTGTTTTTTTGGGTAAAGTTTTATAGTTTCGGTTTTGATTTATTGTGTGTGTTTTTTTTGTGTATGAAGTGCAGTTTTTATTATTTCAAAAAATTTTTTTTGTGTATTTTTTAAATTTAATAACAAAACAAACAAAAAACAACATAAAAATGTTTTGGTATTTTTTTATGTAACAGAAAATACAACATAAAATGAAAAAAAAATGTTAAAAGAAAAAATATGAATGAGTAAATAAATTATTAAAAATAACACAAGCATAATAAATGGAATTTGAAACATAAACAAATTGAAAAAAAAAGAAGAAAAAAATGCTTTTAGGAAAAATATTTGGAGCAAAATTAAATTTTAAAATTTTTGTTAATCCCATTTCAGATACGAAAAAAGTGAAATGTTTTGACAGGATAAATGACAAGCAAAGGCAATTATTGAAAATTAACGGAATTTAATTTTGAATTTCTCAAAATCGAAAATTTGATAATATCAGAAGGAAAGTTTTTCAAATTTTTAACAAAATTTTTTGTTTAATTAAAAGCATTTTTTTCTTATCATTTTTGAATTTAAAATGTATTACAACATAAAATTTATTAAGAAATTATTACAATATCAAAAACAAGCATACATTTAGAATATTATTCAATTTGTTTTAAATTTTTGATTTTATTCCAAATAGAAAATAAAATCATTTAAGACTTAATGCTTGACTTACCTTTCATAGAGGCACGCTGAATCCAATTGTGACTGAGACAAGGCCAAATTGTAACGGCCATCAGTGGGTGAATCGACAAAACGATAGGATGCCACACGACCAAACATAACAACCGAACCGTTCTATAAGATAAACAAAATTTCCCATAAATTTATAAATTTCATTTATAAAATTATAATAATTATTAAAATTATTCAATATATTAGTGTATTGCACTAGCTTTCAAATTTATTAGTTTTAATCGATTTTTTTAATTTAATTTTCTTAAATCTGTGCCTTGACGTTTAAAGGGCCAATGTCAATTTCTTGCTGTTTTGAGTTAATCATTGCATTAGATTTCCTTCTTTACCTTCTTTTATTTCGCTCCAACAGCTAATCTCTAACTTAACTCAGAACATATTTTTCTGGGCAATGTAACTATGAACTTATATGGAAAATAAAAACTTTAAATCTAATTTTCTCAAAACTATGTTTTTTGACATTGTCCCTTTTAGCACCAAGCCACAGAAATAATATACATATATATATATTTTTTTAATTATATTGATAATTCACTTAAATTTAAGTATTTATTTTTTTCAAAATTAATTTAATTATTTAATTTTTTTCTACCTAAATTCGTTTTATTTTTTTAATTTAAATATATGGAACACACACGTCTTTTATTGACTAATTTTAAAAATCAACTAAAAACAAGGGGCGTTTGCTCTAATGAACGCCTTCATCTCTCGTCGTCATCGTCATCATAATCATCACCATCAAAATTCTTTTCACAATTTTAATTCACATTTTCTGTGTGTACTTTCATTGTTTTATTCTTTCAGTTTTGGGAGAACAATTTCAAATTTAAATAAAATTAAAAACAAGTAAGGAAATGCTATAGGCGGTCAAGACCGACCATCTAAAACCCTTCGCCACTGAGGTCAAAGGTGTTCCTTTTTCCTGCATAAAGACAAATATTTGCTAAATTTTGCCATCATACAAACATTTTCTAAAAACTTATATATTTAAACTGTTTCCGTAATTTGGACTTATATGAGAGCTAGGGTCAAATGTGGAGCGATTATCTAGAGATTTGGCAAACAGATTACAGCTTTTAGAAAAAATTATGTATGCAAAAAATAAACTCAAAGAGTTTGTATGGGAGCTAGGGTCAAATGTGGACTGATTTCAACGAAATTTGGTACATGAGTTTGACTTACATAAGCAGTATTAATTCCGGAAAGTGTGACCTATGAGAGGTACAACAAAAAATAATGAACCGATTTTGACAAATTTCCATAGCCATGGTCCCACTAATTATCTGTGCCAAATTTCATCAAATTATCTTTAGAATTACGACCTGTATGTATTTTGATTACATGGTTTACATGGGGCTCCAGCCAGCCAGACGGACGGACGGACTGACATCGCTAAATCGACTCAGAAACTGATTCTAAGAATATTGGTATACTAAAACAAATATTTCTAAGACATATATTTCTATGCGTTAAGGTACGGTCAGACTCATTAAACATTTAAATCAAATATTTTGAGTAAAATATTGTCAAAACAATATAATAAAAAATTTGTGGTCACACTTGCACATTAATTTGACGATTTTTATTTGATAAAATACAGAAAAAAAAAACGTTCAAAGTATAAACAAAAAAGTGGTTTTATTTATGGTCACACTGAAGATTAAATATTTTCCCAAAAAATATTTGATCAAATTTTTTCAAAACAAAATTGTGTATCTAGCAATTTGTTTCTCATATTTGAGTTGTTGTTTCTCAAATTTGATGTTGTTGTTTCTCAAATTTGATGTTGTTGTTTCTCAAATTTGATGTTGTTGTTTCTGTTTGAATAGTAAACAATACAAATTCTCAGCTGTTATTTGCCCCTGTTTGATGTTACAAAAATTTTGTAAGATTAAATAATTATTTGATCAAAATTTAATAAAATATTTGCTCTTGCGTGGTCACATTAGGAAAATTTTTATTTGCTGGCAAATGATTTTGTTTTGTTCCAATCAACATGTTTCTTGTTTGAACCTCAAAAATATTTTGTGGTCAGACTACGAGGATCAAATATTTGATAATTTCGATTAAATGTTTAATCAATGTGACCGTAGCTTTACATACATCAGCACAAACTTATAATACCCTTTCCACATATGGTGGTGAAGGAAGTACTATGCACGGAAGTAAGGAAGTACTATGTACGGTCTGGCCCGACCATGTGATATCCTCACCATTGTGGTCAAATGTATTTTCTTTTTCGTGCTAAATTTTGTCATCATACAAATATTTTCTTAAGATTTCCATATAAGCTTTTTCTGTCATTAGGCCTTATAGGAGAGTTTGGATCAAATGTGGACCGATTGTCTTGAAATTTGGTAATTTGAATGCAGCTTATACAAAAATCATGAGTGCAACAAATAAACATAAAATTGTCATTATCTTAAGAGTTACAAGCATTTAGTGACGACAGAAGATTTTATATGGAAGCTATGGTCAAGTATGGACCGGTTTCAACGAAACTTGGTACAGTGATTTCTGTTTACATAAGCAGTATTCTATTTCAATTTTATTAAAATATACCGAATTTTGAAGCCAAATTATCAATTTCGGGAAACCATAACTATGGGAGGTACCAAAAATAATGGAAAGATTTTTGCCATTTTTAATATTGATGGTCCGAAAATATAAAAATAAATGTAATATAGGAGGTACCAAAAATAATGGACCGATAATGGACAATGGTCCAAATAGGAAAATAAATGTCTGTGCAAAATTTCATCAAATTATCTTCAGAATTGCAGCCTGTACTTTGATTACAGGGTTTATATAGGGGTCCAGCCAGCCACCCAAATGGATGGATGGAAGGACTTATGATGCCAGTCCGTCCATCCGTGAAGTGATGCTAAGTCTATTGACATACTTAAAGGTAGTTCTTTGACCAATATTTCTATGCGTTGCATACATCACCACAAACTTTTAATAAACTTTTTACCTATGGCGGTAAAGGGTCTAAAAAATCAAAATTATGATGGATAAACTCTGTTTATTGAGGGTACGATATTTTCTTATGTCTTAAGGTACGGTCAGACTCATTAAACGTTTAAATCAAATATTTTGAGTAAAATATTGTCAAAACAATAAAATAAAAAATTTGTGGTCACACTTGCACATTTATTTGACGATTTTTATTTGATAAAATACAGAAAAAATACGTTCAAAGTTAAACAAAAAAAAAAAAACAGGTTTTATTTATGGTCACACTGAAGATTAAATATTTTCCCAAAAAATATTTGATCAAATTTTTTCAAAACAAAATTGTGTATCTAGCAATTTGTTTCTCATATTTGAGTTGTTGTTTCTCAAATTTGATGTTGTTGTTTCTCAAATTTGATGTTGTTGTTTCTCAAATTTGATGTTGTTGTTTCTGTTCGAATAGTAAACAATACAAATGCTCAGCTGTTATTTGCCCCTGTTTGATGTTACAAAAATTTTGTAAGATTAAATAATTATTTGATCAAAATTTAATAAAATATTTGCTCTTGCGTGGTCACATTAGGAAAATTTGTATTTGCTGGCAAATGATTTTGTTTTGTTCAAATCAACATGTTTCTTGTTTGAACCTCAAAAATATTTTGTGGTCAGACTACGAGGATCAAATATTTGATAATTTCGATTAAATGTTTAATCAATGTGACCGTAGCTTTAATTATTTAAATGTTAATAAAAAACGATTTTCTGAATCTCTGACACCTTAAAAACTGGGAGAAATGTCATAAATCTTTAATTTCCCACGAGCGCTCGTAGAGGATTGCAATCCTTATTTAAAAAAACCGTTACCGCTAAATTATTCTTTTAAAAGCATCGAAGAAGGAGCTTTAAACCTTAAATTGTCAAAAAAAAATATATGTATCAGAACGCTCCTGAAAGAAATATGAACCCAGATTCACCTCAACGCCAGGTCAGGGTAAGTGCTGAGAAGGGTTTATGAGATTTGTGGATGCTGTGGGTTAGTTGGTAAGCACGACGACTGCTAAGCATAAGATAATAAGTTCTACCTGGGATCGAAATTACAATTGTTAACTACCACAGTTTCCAATTAAGACCTACAATAAAAACACGCTGTCGATGTAAAAGAAATAAATCAATCATATTGTTGAATAATATAAAAAGCTTTATACCTCATTTTCATCACCTTCCACCTCTCTACTATTGCCTTTCCAATAAAAGTAACCCAATTCTTATATACACAGTATATGTACGTAAAATATGGAATGAAGAAACTCTGCCAACCTCCTGGAATTAAGGTATACTATTCAAAATACCAAAAAAGGGTGACTCCAAAGACTGCAGTAACTACAGGGTTGCAATTCTGAGCAAAATACTAAGTTGAGTAATTTTGAATCGAATATCCAACGCAGTTTCCTCTACACTCCGCGAAAATCAGTTTGGGTTCAGAGAGAATCGATCTTGTGTTGACCTTATCAACACAGTAAGAATAGTACTAGAGCAATGTATTGAATTCCGCACCCCCATTTACCTGGCGTTTATCGACTTTATGAAGGCCTTTGACATGTTAATTGGAGCTATCTATGTAGAAATTAAGAAAAACGTAACATGAAAACGAAAATTCCGAACTTAATTTGGTCAATGTACCTAGAATTTAAATGTCGAATCTTACACAAGGGTAAATTGTCAAATCCGTTCGAAGTAACTACTGGAGTAAGGAATTGTCCCCCATACTTTTTATTCTTTTTATCCTTGTCATCGACAATATAATGCACAAGGCTTTAAAAAACTAGAGGACTTGGAATTTGCTGATGACGTATGTCTTCTAATCAATATTTCCAAGACAATGATTATGCCTGGAGGCTATGGTGCAAACCCGTCAACACACATCAATGTGGATAACGAGGTTAATGGATGTGTAGGTACCTTCAATTATTTAGGAAGTTTGGAATCTACAAAAGGTGGCGCCGATGAAGATATGAAATCGCGTATTAACAAGGCAAAATCTGCTTTCGGCATTCTCCGAGCTATTTGGAAATCTCGGTAAATATTAACAACAACCAAGTTACGAATATACAACTCGAATATTAAGTCCATCCTTTATTACGGCTGCGAAACTTGAAAACGCACAAATGCCATCAATAAGCGCCTCCAAAACCTTTGCAAACAAATGGTGGCCGAATCGAATAAGAAATGAAGATTTACTTAACGCGACAAACCAAATTCCTGCTTCCATACAGGTATGTCAACGGAAATGGCGATGGATAGGCAACACATTCAGAAGGCTAAATACCAACATTGCCTTTCTCGCAAAAGATTTCTATATATAAAGGATGGTTGAGACCCTAAACTGGACGTCAAGGATAACAGGAGAAGACATATGTTTCGACATCCATCACACAACAGGTGTATTTTATATAAAATCTGTCTTCAATTTGTTCCCTCGTTTTTTTGATTCTAAGCTCTTTACCGAATTGCGATTTGGAACTTTCTAAACTTTGTATGTCTTTAGCCAAGCATAAGCTTTGGCTCGGTTGACAAAACTATTAGAACATTTCACCAGACGAGTTGCTTTTCTGATCGAAGTGTTAGGAGCTCTTCGAAAAAGTTGCTCGACTTTTTTTTTTGTCTTACCAATATTTCTTGGACCTTTTGTACTTCCTGATCCAGGTTTTCGTTTAATGCTCAGATTTTCCTCATACCGTTTAATGGCATTTAAAACAGTACGAGGGTTAATTTTAAAATTTTTCCGTGACTGATTTCTTCGAAAAGCTTTAATTATATTTTCCCGTATTGTTTTTTTTCGCAGTAAAATTTTATCGCAACAATAAAAACTTGAAAACTGAATTCAATAATGTTAACCGTTTTTTAGGTTAGCTCTAGTTTTCGAGATATAGCGTTATTTAAAAAATGAAGGAGGTTGCGCAATAAATATTCGCGTAACTCGAAAACTGTTTATTTTCTTTTTGGAAATAGATTTTTTTGTTAGCAAAAAAAAAAAAATACTTTTTTCGAAAAATAAAAAAATAATCACAAAACAAAATCAAAAAAAAAATATGTATATCGTCATCATAAAGACCAAACAACCTATCTGCAAAAATTTCAAAATTGAGTTTTAAATTGATTATTATTCCCTATATCATAACGTATATCTGTGCAAAATTTTGAACATCTTATATCACAAATGACCAAATTATTACAGTTTTTGTATCTAGAGGACCGTTACGCACTTAAAAAAGCTAAAACTAAATCATCAAAAATTGCGATAAAAGCAGGGACCGAAAATAATAAAAATAATTTTTGATTAAAAAAAGCAAAGGAAAAGTCGGAGAATAAAACCAAGTATACCATTTTGATAGTCTTGGACCAGATTTTAATAAAATGTGATGCTTTTTAAAAATCTGATTTTTATTTTTTAGAAAAAAAAATAACAGTTTTTTTTGATTTTTATTTTTTTGAGCAAAAATAACAGTTATTTTTAACTTTTATTTTTTTCGAGCAAAAATATAAGTAATTTTTTAACTATTATTTTTTTGAGCAAAAATAACAGTTATTTTTAAATTTTATTATTTCGAGCATGAATAAAAGTTATTTTTTTACTTTTATCTTTTCGAACAGAAATAAAAGTTATTTTTTGACTATTATTTTTTCGAGCAGAAATAAAAGTTTTTTTTGTGTTTTCAACCCCAATTATGATTGCAAAACTTAACTTCATATGCAAATTATTTTCACTGAAAAATTATTTTTTTCTGAAAAAAAATTTCAATGAGTTAATCATGAAATCAAACAAAAATAACTTTTATTTCTGCTCGAAAAAAAAAATAAAAATCAAAAAATAACTTTTATTTTCTGACTTTTACGATAAAAGTTATAACAGTTACGGTCCCTGGATAAAAGTTTAATTTTGTTGCATAGTGTAATTTAAACAATCATTAAGTACTTTCATACTATACCGTTTTTTCTCTCTCCTGTAAACTTTTGAAAACTGTAAATAGGTTATTTCGTATTTTAGGTGACGATATAAAGTATCTGGCGTAACGTCGTGCGGGAGTTTACACATTTTGAGTTAATGATGCCACTTTCGATTTTCGACCCTAAATTTTTCAAATCTGCAATTAGTTTTCGGATATCTCGTCTAGTTTCTGAGATAAATAGTGTCTGATTTGTTCTATATCCTTCAAATCACATTTTTTGTGGTATTTTGCTTCAAATGCCAAATATATTCAAATATATATATATATATATATATATATATTTGTATATATATATATATATAAATATATATATATATATATATATATATATATATATATATATATATATATATATATATATATAAATAAATAAATAAATATATATATATATATATATATATATTTATATATTTATATTTATATATATATATATACATATATATATATATACATTTAGCTTATGTGATAACAAAAATAATATTTATTGCACTATGGGATAAGTTTTAGCTAAAATAGTAAATGCATATTTCATTCGGAACAATCTTTAGTTTAATGTAAAATTTGTAACAAACAGTACGACAAACTCAAAATACCAGCAATTTTCATTATAAAATTCATACATTTTCACATTTACATGAGGCGGCTGCATACATAAGTGGATGACATTCTATAAATTGGTTAGTCGTTTAATTTGGTTTTGAATTTAATTTTTTTTTTTCGAGTTTTTGTTTTAATTTTCATTTGCTTTTTTTCGTAACTTTTTGCTCTCCATCATTATATTCTAGCGGTTTGGATTATTTCATCAGTAATTGGCCCATCGTTTAAAATTCATTCATTTGTATATTTGCGGCAAAAAAAAAAAACAAACTTATAACAACGTTTTAACAAATTTACGGATTTTTTTTTTGTAAATGTTATTGCTATTTTTGGTTTGTTTAGAGTTTTCTATTATACGCCCCTAAATGTCAAACTTTTGTTTTCATTTTCACTAATTAATTTGTTCACAAACAAAGAAACAAAAAAAAAGAATCCAACTGTCTATTAGAAAATTATACAAAAGGGCAGATGAAAAGTGTTAAGTGACTTTTTTGTGAAGGTCTTTGCAAAATAACGCAAATCAAAAATTTATGGATATTTTATATCAAAGATTAAAGCAAAGACTCTACAATATAAAGATGTTGCACTTCCATACATTGGTTTGCCGTATGGTCGTTTTGAAAAGTCCCATAAAAAAGAGAGTATACCGCTTTTACTCTAATTCGGAAACAACTAATGGAGACCTTTATCCAATGAGAGAAAGCTAAGGCACATATACGTTCTCATACAATGTATAGTTGTTTGTGCGTTTATGCATTTTTCATTGTTCTTTATCCACTTTAATTTCACTTTTGACAGAAAAAAATGTATGGATCGCAATATCTTTATATAGAGTTTTTGGTCAAAGGCTGTTTTGATTCGAAGATATTATTCCTGTAATAATTTCTCAAAAAAAAAAAAAAAAACTGTACAAATGGTTATTTCTTACAATTTACACATAAGTCGTTTTGTAGGTACAATGAAAAATTATTTTGTAAACTTTTTTATGTTGTAAACTTTTTTGTTTAAGCATTTAAATAATTTATAAGTTTAATTGTATTAAAATAGATATTACTCATCTCAATAATTGGCACAAAATATTTTGGGGAACTGTAATAAAATACCTTAAGTATAGAATCATTTATTTTTCTTTTAAAATATTTTTGAACTGCACTTTAAAGATATGCAAACAACTAGTAGATGGCGCTAATATTATTTGCAGCTGTCGGAATGTTGGTTTGTGAGATATAGCACATTGGGTGAAGCATGTTTTTAATTTCAAAAGAAATGGATAAAAGGGAATTTCGTGTGTTAAAGAGTGTTCCGAATATAAAATATTTGGACTGAATTCGGTTGCAGTAGCTTTTTAGTTCAATATAAAATCTGGACATTGATTTCCTTGGTGCAATCCTAATATGCTGAATGCACCTTCGAATCTTTTTGATTGTAGATATAACAAGTAAGAGTGTTATATTCGGCTGTGCCGAATCTTATATACCCACCATCAAGTTGTGTTAAATTTAGAAACATATCTCATATATCTACAAGGGTGCAGCTAATTCAAAATCTGCACCAAAACTGGAAAAATCGCTAAGCTATTTGGTATTGTTGGTAAAACCTTTGGACTAAATTAGGTTTCCGTAGCTTTATAGTTTAACATTCAAAAATATTTTAGTGGTTTCCCCAGTATTTACTTTGATCAAAATTCGGTCTCATAACCAGGTATAGTTTTACATTAATAAGTTGTTAAATACTTTTCGTTGTGATTAATATGTAGTTAGGCTAAACACGTTAATAGTAATACGACAGGTCCATATATTTCGTTATGAGTTCCTAATGCATTCATCATATATAAAGTCTGGGCTGAACATTGATTGATGCCTATATAATTTCATAGGTGCAATCATAATATAATGAATGTACCTCCAAATCTTTTTGATTGTAGATATAAAAAGGGGATGTTATATATATAAGAATTATAGCCAAATGTTGACCGATTATAACAAAATTTTACACACTGGCCGGTATATATAGAGAGCTTATTCTTGCAAAATTTAGTGACCATAGCTATCATAGTTTCTAATTTAATAGCTTTTAACTGGCCTTTGCTAAAATTTTTGGTTTCCGTGAGTGTTTTTCACATGAAAGCTAAAGTCAAATATGGACTGATTCCTATAAAATTTGATAAACTGATCAAAAATTGCATAAAACTTCCCTATTTTAAATTTAATCGTCATAGCTATTACAATTGTATTCAATTTATCAGCATTAATGTGTTTCCCGGGGCGGGGTTATATGGGAGCTCTAACTAAATTTGAACCGATTTTGTCCATTTTCAACACACATCTTTTTCATGATATCGAAAATACTTTTGTAAAATTTTGTCCCTCTAGCTCTTTTCGTTAAGGCGCTATCGTGCTTTTATCTGACGGACAGACGGACATAAACAACCTTTTCTTTATGTATTTTTGTGTTTCCATAAGTTTTTTATATGGGAGCTATGGTCAAATGGTGACCGATTGTGAGGAAATTGCACACTGGCTGGCATTGACATAAGACTTCCTTGTGCTTAATTTAGTCTTACTAGCTCTTGTAGTTAAGGAGCTATCACGATTTTATCTGACGGACAGACGGACATAAATCCCCTTTTCTTTTTGAATTTTTGTGTTTTCGTAAGTTTTTTATATGGGAGCTAGGTCAAATAGTGACCGATTGTGACAAAATTTTGCACACTGGCTGGCATTGATATAAGACTTTCTTGTGCCAAATTTAGTGGTTATATCTGTTATACTTTTAGATTTATTGGCATTTAAGTGTATTTTGGGTGAAATTTAGCCTGTTTTCGTAAGTTTTTTGTATGGGACCTATGGCTAAATGTGAACCGATTTCGATGAAATTTTATATGCTGCCTAGTGCTTATCTAAAACTTATAGATACCAAATTTTGTCATCATAACTGTCATAATTTGTCATTTATTAGCAAATAAGCGATTAGCCTAGACGAGGTTATACGGGAGCTATGGCCAAATGCTAACCGATTTTGCCCAATTTCAATACCAAAATTTTCTCATAGATAAAGAATGTTTTTGCTAAGTTTCAGTTAGCTAGCTCTTTTCGTTTAGACGTTATCGTGATTTCAACAGACAGACAGACAGACAGACAGACAGACAGACAGACGGACAGACAGACGGACAGACAGACGGACATAGCTCAATCGTCTTAGAATTTCATAAGGATTCAGAATATATATCGTTTTTGATTTTTGAACCAATATTAAGGAAATTACAAACGGAATGACAATCTCAATATACCCCCCATTCTTTTTGATGGTGGGTATAAAAAGAGGTGTTATATTTCTAAGAATTATAGCCAAATGTTGACCGATTGTAACAAAATGTTACACACTGGCTGGTCTTTATATGAAGCTTATTCTTCCAATATCTAGTGGCCATAGCTGTCATAGTTTCTAATTTAATAGCTTTTATTAAAAAGGTTTTTTAAAATTTTGGGACATCATACATTTAATTAAAAAGTTTTACTGTAGTGTATTGCACTAAGATCCCAATTCATTACAATTATTTATTATTGTAATAAATAGTTTTTTTGATAAAACCAAAAAATGTTTTAACTGGTGTTTGTTACATTTGTTTTGGTTTATATGAAAGCTATAGTCAAATATGGGCCGATTCTTATAAAATTTGATATACTGACCAATAGATGCATAAAACTTCTAAATCATGTGTAATTTGTAAATTTAGTCGTCATAGTTATTACAAT
Source organism: Stomorhina lunata (assembly GCA_933228675.1). NCBI lineage: Eukaryota > Metazoa > Arthropoda > Insecta > Diptera > Rhiniidae > Stomorhina > Stomorhina lunata. The sequence continues at coordinate 38,794,553 of OW121740.1, read as the reverse complement.
TTCATTCAATTTAATAGCATTAATGTGTTTCTCGGGACTGGGTTATATGGGAGCTCTAACTAAATGTGAACCGATTTTGTCCATTTTCAATACACAAATTGTACAAGATATCGATGTAGCCCTTTTCGTTAAGGCGCTATCACGCTTTTATATGACGGACAGACGGACATAAACCCCCTTTTCTTTTTGTATTTTTGTGTTTCCGTAAGTTTTTTATATCGAAGCTGTGTAAATGGTGACCGATTATGACAAAATTTTGCGCATTGGCTGGCATTTGATATATAAATTCCCTGTGCTAAATTTAGTGCTCAAAGCTATTACAGTTTATCATTTATTGGCATGTATTTTAGGTAAAATTTAGGATGTTTCCATAAGTTTTTTGTATGGGAGCTATGGTTAAATGTGAACCGATTTCGATGAAATTGTAAATGCTGCCTAGTGCTTATGTAAAACTTCTATATACCAAATTTTATCATCATAGCTGTTATAATTTGTCATTTATTAGCAAATAAGCAACTAGCCTAGACGAGGTTATACGGGAGCTATGGTCAAATGTGAACCGATTTTGCCCGGTTTCAATACCAAAATTTTCTCAGAGATGAAGAATGTTTTTACCAAGTTTCAGTGAGCTAGCTCCTTTCGTTTAGGCGTTATCGTGAATTCAACAGACAGACCGACAGACAGACGGACGTCACTCAATCGTCTTAAAACTTCATAAGGATTCAGAATATATATCGTTTTGGATTTTTGAGCCATTATTAAGGAAATTACAAACGGAATGACAATCTCAATATACCCCCCCTTCTTTTTGATGGTGGGTATAGAAATAAGCACTTTTTCGAAAATGTGGGTAAATAGGGGGTTAAAACGAAATTTTGGTAATTGACCAATATTTATATACCTTCTGCAACAATCGATAAACAAAAAAAAAAAATAACACGTATTTGGTACTTTTTCGACTAATGGGGTAAAACCGAAATATAATTCAAGTTTAGTTTCATTGCTTTTAAACTTTACATATCTTGAAAACCAAAGAAGTCAGAAATATATTTATCAATTACTTTTGCAATTTAGGGGGTAAAAAACAGAAAATCAATAAAGTTATATCTTTTAAAAGGAAAGGGATACAATTATGAAATAAGTTAAGATTACAATAAAAATAAAATGATAATGTAAGTATTCAGTACTTTTTTGGAAAATCGTCCATTTAGCGGGTAAAATGTGGCGTAAAAGTGGAAAAAATTAGTCGATTGTATCTCCAAAACCAAAAGCGATAAAAACAAAACAATAAATTAGGTTTGGATCAGCTACGAGAAGTGTTTAGTGCTTTTTTGAGAATAGGGCTAATTGGTACTTATTTTGAGCCTTATGTATCTTTAGGACTAATACATATAGAAAATTAAATTTTTAACGGAATCGATCAACATTAAAAATATCAAACAAGTCTTGGGCGTATTATTTGGGTAAAACGGAAAACAGGAAAAAAATTTGAGGTTAGAAATAAGATTTTTATATTTGCTTGCCTTTTGAACTTATTGTTCATATTGGGTCATTTTATTAATTAAACTCAACTGTCTACTTAGTTGCGACCGTGAAGCCAATTTCTACTTTACAGTTTTCAAAAAGTCTGTTTTTCAATCAATGACTAAAAATTTATTTCGGTCTCACTCTTTACCTTTATTTTTGGGTTATATTAAAAAAAAAAAAAAAAAAAAATACACGCATTATCAAAACTAGAACAAATTTGTTTGATTTATTTCAAAAACATTAAAATTCTTTAGTATTTGTCTTCTAATTTTATTGCCGTCGAGATCGATGAACCGCAACAAATTATGGCAAAATCTAAACAAAAATTATAAATTTTATTTTTTCGCATAAATATTTGTTTGTAAATGTTTTACAGAGACGAAAAATTTTTAATAATAGAAACGGAAATTATGGGAAAATATTTTTGTTTGTCTATGAATTTCGGTTTTGGGCGGAGACGAAATTGGCAAATGATTTTTATATTTTTCAATTTCCGGTAGAGAATTTTTTCGAATAGCAAAATATTTAGAGAGGTCAATAAATATAAAAGTAATTTATTAAGAGGAAAATTAAATTATTTTTATTATAAGAGATATGCATATGAATCTATTGTATAGTTCTTGGAAGAAATTTAGTTTGAAAACTACTTAAAGGCATGATGTCATTCTAATGACACACTCCATGATACTTTTCTTCAATTAAATATTATTCAAGGACTTTCTTCAATTAACATAAGTGTATCCTTTTAATTATAATTTAACAATAAATCATCTTATATAAGATATGTAATCTAATCAAATTATATATTAAATGACAATAAAATAAACAAATATATGATGTAACAATATTTATATGTAAATATTATAACCATATTTTGATAATAATTATATAGATAAATATCCTAGATAAATAATAATACAGACAAACAAAACACTTACACATTCGTATATTTGCAAGTACATATTAGGCTATCCCAGTAAAATATAAGACAGTTTTTTGCCCCTATTGCCGTTCTCAACTCAACTTAGTTTTGTCGTCTGCCAGTCGATCCAACTTACAATCAAGCAAATAACTTTTTGATAATGAGGAACCAAAAAACTAAAACTAAAAAATTTCATTGAGTGAAAGTTCTGTTTACTAGCAGACGAGCAAACTGAGTTGAGAACGGCAATAGGAGTTCGCAATATCTGAAAATTATTTCATTGAGTGAAAGTTCGGTTGACTGGCAGATGACCAAACTGAGTTGAGTTGAGAACAGCAATAGGGGCATATGTTATGAAAAAAATATCATGCCATTTTCCATAACCTACTTTTTCGGGACAGTCCAAAATATTCCATCACTTGTACCCACAAATCACTTAAAATTTACGTATACAAATCTCATCCTTTTATACCATCAAATATTCATTAAATAATGATTGTATACAAAATTCAAAAATAATTGAAACAAGTGTTCTTATCCACCTCTTTCATCGTCCACATCATATACATACATACATATATACAATATAACCACAAATTAACTAATGAGAAAACAGAGAATTTTCCCCTTAACTCCAAATTTCATTTAAATGTCAAAACCATTACGAACTGATGCATTATTGAGAGGGAGACAGACGAACCGCAAAAAACTATAGACGGACTTCCTTTTACACACTTGTTTACACATTCACTCATTCAAATAAAGTCAAAGGTTGTGGAATGACGAAAAAGGAATAATAATCATTGCATACTCTTTAGGAAACACGCAAGAAGTGCGTAAATTTAGTACAGTGGGGGTAATAAATATATATACACATTTAAAAACTTCCCATAAAAATAGGAAATTTTTAAAATTTCCTATAAAAATAAAATATTTTCCAAATTTCCTATAAAAACTGGAAATTTTCAAAATTTCCTACAAAAACTGGGAATTTTCAAAATTTCCTACAAAAACTGGGAATTTTCAAAATTTCCTATAAAATAGGAAATTTAAAAAAAAATTCCTATAAAAATAGGAAATTTTCAAAAAAATTTCCTATAAAAAAAAAAAATTCAAAAAATTTCCAATAAAAAAATATGAAATTTTCAAAAAATTTCTTATAAAAAAATAGAAAATTTTCAAAAAAATTTCCTTTAATAAATAGAAAATTTTCAAAAAATTTCCTATAATAAATAGGAAATTTTCAAAAAAATTTTCTATAAAAAACTAGGAAATTTTGAAAATTTTCTATAAAAAAATAGGAAATTTTGAAAATTTCATATAAAAATAGGAAATTTTGAAAAATTTCCTATAAAAATAGAAAATTTAAAAAAATTTCTTATAAAAACGGGAAACTTTCAAATTTTCTTATAAAAATAGGAAATTTTCAAAATTTCCTATAAAAATAGGAAGCTTTCAAAATTTCCTATAAAAATAACAAATTTTCAAAATTTCTTATAAAAATAAAAAATTTTCAAAATTTCCTATAAAAACAAGAAATTTTGAAAATTTCCTATAAAAATAGGAAGTTTTCAAAATTTGCTATAAAAATAGGAAATTTTCAAAATTTCCTATAAAATAGGAAATTTTCAAAATTTCCTATAAAATAGGAAATTTTCAAAATTTCCTATAAAAATTGGAAATTTTCAAAATTTCCTATAAAAATAGGACATTTTCAAAATTTCCTATAAAAATAGGAAATTTTCCAAATTTCCTATAAAAATTGGAAATTTTCAAAATTTCCTATAAAAATTAGAAATTTTCAAAATTTTCTATAAAAATAGGAAATTTTAAAAAATTTCCTATAAAATAGGAAATTTTCAAAATTTCCTATAAAAATAGGAAATTTTCAAAATTTCCTATAAAAATAGGAAATTTTCAAAATTTACTATAAAAGTAGGACATTTTAAAAATTTCCTATAAAAATAGGAAAGTTCCAAAATTCCTATAAAAATAGGAAAATTTCAAAATTTCCTATAAAAATAGGAAATTTTCAAAAAATTTCCTACAAAAAATAGGAAATTTTCAAAAAATTTCCTACAAAAAATAGGAAATTTTCAGAAACTTTCAAATTTTCTTATAAAAATAGGAAATTTTCAAAATTTCCTATAAAAATAGGAAGCTTTCAAAATTTCCTATAAAAATAACAAATTTTCAAAATTTCTTATAAAAATAAAAAATTTTCAAAATTTCCTATAAAAACAAGAAATTTTGAAAATTTCCTATAAAAATAGGAAGTTTTCAAAATTTGCTATAAAAATAGGAAATTTTCAAAATTTCCTATAAAATAGGAAATTTTCAAAATTTCCTATAAAATAGGAAATTTTCAAAATTTCCTATAAAAATTGGAAATTTTCAAAATTTCCTATAAAAATAGGACATTTTCAAAATTTCCTATAAAAATAGGAAATTTTCCAAATTTCCTATAAAAATTGGAAATTTTCAAAATTTCCTATAAAAATTAGAAATTTTCAAAATTTTCTATAAAAATAGGAAATTTTAAAAAATTTCCTATAAAATAGGAAATTTTCAAAATTTCCTATAAAAATAGGAAATTTTCAAAATTTCCTATAAAAATAGGAAATTTTCAAAATTTACTATAAAAGTAGGACATTTTAAAAATTTCCTATAAAAATAGGAAAGTTCCAAAATTCCTATAAAAATAGGAAAATTTCAAAATTTCCTATAAAAATAGGAAATTTTCAAAAAATTTCCTACAAAAAATAGGAAATTTTCAAAAAATTTCCTACAAAAAATAGGAAATTTTCAAAAAATTTCCTACAAAAAAATAGGAAATTTTCAAAAAATTTCCTATAATAAGATAGGAAATTTTCAAAAAATTTCCTATAAAAAGATAGGAAATTTTTAAAAAATTTCCTATAAAAAAACAGGAAATTTTCAAAAAATTTCCTATAAAAAAACTGGAAATTTAAAAAAAAATTCCTATAAAAATAGGAAATTTTCAAAAAAATTTCCTATAAAAAATTTGGAAATTTTGAAAATTTTCTATAAAAAATAGGAAATTTTGAAAATTTCATATAAAATAAAAAATTTTGAAAAATTTACTATAAAAACGGGAAACTTTCAAAATTTCATATAAAAACAGGAAAATTTAAAAACTTCCATAAAAAAATAGGATATTTTAAAAATTTCCTTAAAAAATAGGAAATTTTAAAAATTTCTTAAAAAAATAGGAAATTTTTAAAATAAATTTTTAAAATTTCCTATAAAAATAGGAAATTTTGAAAATTTCCTATAAAAATAGGAAATTTTGAAAATTTCCTATAAAAATAGGAAATTTTGAAAATTTCCTGTAAAAATAGGAAATTTTGAAAATTTCCTATAAAAATAGGAAATTTTGAAAATTTCCTATAAAAATAGGAAATTTTGAAAATTTCCTATAAAAATAGGAAATTTTGAAAATTTCCTATAAAAATAGGAAATTTTGAAAATTTCCTATAAAAATAGGAAATTTTGAAAATTTCCTAAAAAAAAGGAAATTTTGAAAATTTCCTAAAAAAAAAGGAAATTTTGAAAATTTCCTATAAAAATAGGAAATTTTGAAAATTTCCTATAAAAATAGGAAATTTTGAAAATTTCCTATAAAAATAGGAAATTTTGAAAATTTCCTATAAAAATAGAAAATCTTGAAAATTTCCTGTAAAAATAGGAAATTTTGAAAATTTCCTATAAAAATATGAAATTTTGAAAATTTCCTACAAAAATAGAAAATTTTCAAAATTTCCTATAAAAATAGGAAATTTTCAAAATTTCCTTTGAAAACGGAAAATTTTCAAAATTTCCTTTAAAAATGGGAAATTTTCAAAATTTCCTTTAAAAATGGGAAATTTTCAAAATTTCCTTTAAAAATGGGAAATATTCAAAATTTCCTTTAAAAATGGGAAATTTTCAAAATTTTTTATAAAAATGGGAAATTTTCAAAATTCCTATAAAAATAAGAAAATTTTAAAATTTCCTTTAAAAATGGTGAATTTTCAAAATTTTTAAATACTCTCTGTTTAATGGGTAATTTTGAAACTTTAATGTTATCAACCAAAAATTTTAGGAAATTCCTATTTGTGTATATAGGACATCTTCCTTTTATTCACACACACCTAAACACCTACGCAAAATTGCTCAAAAACTTATATATATTTATGTAAGAATGTATTTGACATTCACACGCAATAAATTTCGACAGTTATATAAATATAAAATCGAATTATTTCAAATTCAAATGATTACGCTGACATTTACTCACATGCAAAATCGTTGGCTGTGTTATGTGATGGCCATTGACAAAGGTCAAGGCATCCGTGTGTAGAGGTGTTACGGTACAAACACCCTCAACCAGAGATATTAAACAATGACGGGGTTGTATGGATGGTCCGAATAGCTGAAGGCAATTTGTATTGGCTGAGCCAACCTAAAAAGATAAGAAGATAAGAAGTAAGAAAATTAAGGCGTAAAATCGATTAAATGTTTTAGAAAATGAAAATGATTATTTATTATAAGAAGATTAAATTTAAAGTTATTTAAGAACTTTTTTGTGCTTTTTCCCCAACTTACCTCAATTGGATCATTTCCTAATTTAATGCGTCTACCGCCATCACCGCTATGTGTTACTTCAACTAACATTGGTCCCTCGCGGTCCTGTGATATATTATTGGTCCCATTGGCAGCACCCAAAGGTTTTTTCTTACGTCTACGCGGCTGTGAATCGGCTGGACGTCGTCTCACGTGAAACATGATAGAACCTAGAATTAGAAAAAAATAAATATTTTTATTTTCTTTTTTTATAAAAAATTTAAAATAAACTTTTAACATTTTTTTAACAACAAACACTTAACTATAATTTATATTCATTTTTCCCAGAAAAATTTGTTAGTTTCCTGAATAACTTAATTGTTTAAGTTTGAATTTTTTTTATTTTTTCCTAGAAAACAAAAAAAAAAAGACTTTCTAACGGGAGCTTTTAAAAGCGACTAATAACTTAAAGTGCAATTTGTGTACGAGAGTTTTTAGTTTTTTTTTTCAATATATTTTTTTTTATTTGAAAGATTTACAAACTGTCAAACTTGAAAAAAAAATTTCAACTTTTGCATTAGAAATTTGCTCGTTTGTGTTTTAATGGAAATTTGTGAAAATATAATGAAAAACGGCAAAAATTGCAGCAGCAGCTTTGGGAAATTCTAGTCATAAAAAGTATAAAAGAAAATTGAATCACATCCAATTTACTAGATAGTAGTTGTGCTGTAGAATTTATAATCATGGTCACCAGAATAAGTACAGAGAGAAGTTTTGATTAAACAGGTCAGAAAAAAAGGTTTTCCTAACAGAACCTAGGAAATAATATAAAAGAACCTAAAAGCTTTTTGCATTGGAACTTAAACTACTTAAGTTTAAAAATAAGTTAATTAGTGAAAGCTTTTAATCAAACATCAAAAGCTTTTATGATATTATACTAATAAATAGTTTCAAAAGCTTTAAAATATTATATTTGAATGAGTCTAAATGTGAAAGAAAAAAAGACTTGAACGATTTTATCCAATGAGTCAGAAAGAGTTGTTTTTACAAGCACCAAAGCTTTGAAAACATTGTAAATTTAATTAAATGATATATCAACCAGAAAGAGCTTTAAATATTTACTCTACAGCTTTTATGCTTAAAAATATGTTAATAAGAAAGAGCTTTTAATCTAAAATCTACAACTATGATATTATACTAATAAATACAAATTTTTCTTTAGAAAATTTTTCATTATAAAAATTTTTCTTTAGAAAATTTTTAATTATGAACATTTTTCTATAAAAAATTTTTCCATTTCTATTGTAAACATTTTTCTATAGAAAATTTTTCATTATAAAAGTTTTTCTATAGAAAATTTTTCTTTATAAAATGTTTTCAATTTTTTATTATAAAAATTTTTCGACAGAAAATTTTTCAACAAAAAATTTTCTGTCGAAATATTATTATAAAAATTTTCCTATAGAAAATTTTTCTATAGAAATTTTTCATTATAAAAATGTTTCTATGGAAAATTTTTCATTATAAAAATTTTTTTATTTATGGAAAATTTTTTATTATAAAAATTTTTCTATAGAAAATTTTTCTATAAAAAAATGTTCATTATATTCATTATTTATTATTCATTATTCATTATATTCATTATTTATTATTACTAATAAATAGTTCCAAAAGCTTTAAGCTTTGAGAACATTGTAAATTGAATTAAATGAAAGATTTATCAATAAGAAAGAGCTTTTAATGTTTACTCTACAGCTTTTAAGTTGTGATAGTTTTAAGCTCTTAAAGCTTTAAGATATTATATTTAAATTAGTCTAAATTTAGCTTTAAAAATAAAATTTTGAAAGATTTTCTACTTGTGAATCCGAAAGTGAAGATATTAAAAGCTCCGGAGCTTTGAGAACATTCAATCCAATTACTCGTTCTTAGCAAATAAGCAAAAGCTTTTCAACATTAAATACGTATCAAAATCAATTAATGGTTTTGAAACTTATTAGTACTAAGCTTTAAGGGAATAATATGAAAAACACTACAAGCTTTGAGAACTTTTAGCAAGTGATTATAAAATTTTAAAGGTTTTAAGAGATGACTTAAATAGCAATGAAAGCTTTAAATAAAACAACTGAAGATTTTAAGAAATAAAAAGAACTGGAAGCTTTCAGAGCTTTAGATACTATCATTTGTGCTTATAATGGATAAAACGGAAGATATCAAAAGCTTGTTATTCCGAGCCGAGCAAAAACCGAGCCGAGCAAAAACTATTCAATATTAAATGAGTATCAAAATCAATTAAATTTTTTGAAATTTATTAGTACTAAGCTTTGAAGGGATAATATGAAAAGCACTAAAAGCTTTCTTAAATTTTAAAGGTTTTAAAAGGTAATTTCGATGAAAGATTTGAAAACAATAACTCTAGCTTTTAAAAAATAAAAAGCACTGAAAGCTTTCAGAACTTTGGATACTGTTACTAAAGCTTAAAATGGATAAAACGGAAGATATCAAAAGATTTTTGTTTTAGCCGAGCAAAAGATATTTATTAAATGCGTGTCAAAATCACTTATTGGTACCAAGCTTAGAACGGTTAATATGAAAAGCACTAAAAGTTTTGAGGACTACTAGAAAATGATTCTTAAATTTTAAAAGATGATTTCAATAGCAACGAAAGATTTGAAAACAATAACTCAAACTTTTAAGAAATAATAAGAACTGAAAGCTTTCAGAGCTTTGGATACTATTATATAAGCTTATAATGTATAAAACGGATAATTTTAAAAAATCTGTGTGATTCTTTCAAACTAGCTGTTAATTAAACTTTTATGAAATGATGTCAATATTTCATAAAGGTTATATGATCACAAGCTTTTATAAAATACAACAGAAGGCTTTGAGATACCTTTACTAAACGTGTCTACACATATCAAGCTTTTTCACATAAAAAAACTTATAATCCAACTACTTGAGCTTTAACAATTTCAAGCTGTGATGCATCGATTGTGCGGGTAAGTTTCGGGTTTAACATTTTTGCAAAGCTTTGGATACTATTACATAAACTTATAATGGATAAAACGTAACATATCAAAAGCTTTGTGTGATTCTTTCAAACCAGCGGTTAATAAAAATTTTATGACGATCACAAGCATTTATTAAAAACAACAGAAAGCTTTGAGATATCTTAGCTAAAAGTGTTTAGACAAGCTTTTTCACATTAAAAAAGCTTTTAATCAAACTACTTGAGCTTTAAACCTTTCAAACCGTCATGCATCGATTGTGCAAGGAAGTTTCTGTAAGCCCCACAAGAAATTGACTGGCAGGCATATTGACTAAAAACATGATTAATTTTAACATTTTATGACGTTTCACGCCATAAAAGTGTATTTTAGTTAAAAATATTCCGGTATGTGCTGGAAATCGAGCGTTTTCAAATCGTTCGATTTCTGATATATTTTTAAGATAATTATCGGTTATTTACCTAAAACATATGAAAATTTTGGCTTTAATCCTTTTGACTGATATCTTATCATTCATTTGGTTTGAATTTTTTTGTGGAAATAGGGGAAATTATCTCAAAAATATATCAGAAATCGAACGATTTGAAAACGCTCGATTTCCAGCACATACCGGATTATTCGAAATGCATCAATTCTGTGAGTCCTAAAAATCCTTAAAGGTTATAAAAATGACAAACACTTATCATTGATTATATTTTTAAAACCACATATTTCAAAATTATAAAAAAATCCTAGTAGTTTTACGTCAGGCCTGAAAGGGTTAAGGGGATAGTATCAATGGTATAGAAAGCTTTAGAACAGAGACAAAGAGATGTATTTTAAAATTATATCTCAGTAGCGCTGAAGTAACGTTTTGAAAAAATAAGTTTAATGCTATCGTGAGCTTTTAGAGATTTATGTAAAATTTCAATATAAAGGTAGAGAGAACGATTCTTCTGACCATTAAGACGAAAAAAGGAATAAAATTTTAAATTTTAGTAAAAATTTTTGGTTGTACTTTTAACATCACCCCTTGACTGTTCTGGATGCTGAGACATTGAAACAGATACTTTTAATTTTTTTGCCAAAACTTTATTGCTCTATTACAAAAACTACAATATGACAGTCTGCATCATCATCAATTTTTAGTTGGAGTTTGCTTCAGTTTTTTTTTTTTTGGAAAAAATCGAATGTCAAAAGAAAAGCATTTACGAATAACTAACAAACTCTCAAAACGATAAAAAAAGTGCGTAAAAAACTTGTGGAATTAAATTGTAAATAAAGATACAGTGAAACGAAAACAATTTAAATTCAAAGAATAATCACAAAATTTTTGAACATTAGGAATTATTTAAAACATAAGCCTAAAGATATACTTATTATTATATCTAAGAAATTCTCAGTTTTTTATGTTGTAATAACTGATAATTTTTTAGATATAAACATATGGACCTAGATCTAGAGTTTTAAACATCATATCGTGTAGTATACTTTTAGACAATAACTCAAAAAATTTTGCTTTCAAAGCACTGTGCCAATTGCTGATATTGATTGCTTTTGTCATTTCAAAGTCTTTATCATATTAAACTTCAACGAGCTTTTTTTGCCACTTATTTTAGTTTGGTATAAGTTTTGAACAATCGAACACAATTAACATTTTTTTAAATATATTTATTAATAATTTAAAAAAAAATCACTCCGATTTGAGATCAATAAAAAATTTGCGTTAATATAATTCAAATAGAATTGAAACAAATAAAAAAAAACTGTATTAACAAGCAAAAACGTCATCAATATTTAACGAAGCGTAAAGATTTTATGGGAAAAAAGCTAAATAATGTAAAAATTTATTTCCAGTTTTTTTTTTGAGGGTAAAAAATATAAAAAGTGAAATAAAAAAGTATTGATTTGATTTGTAATGAAAAGTGCAAACAATCATTTATTAAACAAAAGGAAAAAATAAAGGATTTAAGGGAAAACAAGGCAAAACTAAGAACGTCTGTCAAAACTGATCGACTTTTTTAAGGATTGAGAACAGAACTAGAGCAGAACTAGAACAGAACTAGAATAGAACTAGAACAGAACTAGAACAGAACTAGAACAGAACTAGAACAGAACAGAACAGAACTAGAACAGAACTAGAACAGAACTAGAACTAGAACAGAACTAGAACAGAACTAGAACTAGAACAGAACTAGAACAGAACTAGAACAGAACTAGAACAGAACTAGAACAGAACTAGAACAGAACTAGAACAGAACTAGAACAGAACTAGAACAGAACTAGAACAGAACTAGAACAGAACTAGAACAGAACTAGAACAGAACTAGAACAGAACTAGAACAGAACTAGAACAGAACTAGAACAGAACTAGAACAGAACTAGAACAGAACTAGAACAGAACTAGAACAGAACTAGAACAGAACTAGAACAGAACTAGAACAGAACTAGAACAGAACTAGAACATAACTAGAACAGAACTAGAACAGAACTAGAACAGAACTAGAACAGAACTAGAACAGAACTAGAACAGAACTAGAACAGAACTAGAACAGAACTAGAACAGAACTAGAACAGAACTAGAACAGAACTAGAACAGAACTAGAACAGAACTAGAACAGAACTAGAACAGAACTAGAACAGAACTAGAACAGAACTAGAACAGAACTAGAACAGAACTAGAACAGAACTAGAACAGAACTAGAACAGAACTAGAACAGAACTAGAACAGAACTAGAACAGAACTAGAACAGAACTAGAACAGAACTAGAACAGAACTAGAACAGAACTAGAACAGAACTAGAACAGAACTAGAACAGAACTAGAACAGAACTAGAACAGAACTAGAACAGAACTAGAACAGAACTAGAACAGAACTAGAACAGAACTAGAACAGAACTAGAACAGAACTAGAACAGAACTAGAACAGAACTAGAACAGAACTAGAACAGAACTAGAACAGAACTAGAACAGAACTAGAACAGAACTAGAACAGAACTAGAACAGAACTAGAACAGAACTAGAACAGAACTAGAACAGAACTAGAACAGAACTAGAACAGAACTAGAACAGAACTAGAACAGAACTAGAACAGAACTAGAACAGAACTGGAACAGAAAAGAACTAAAGTTAGCCAATTTAATTTCAAGAAAAAATTTAATTATGCCCTCAAAGTATGCTATGATTTTTGTTAATAATAGTTTTAACAAAGTAGCGTATATTTTCTCCATAAATCATGCTAAAGTTTTTGTTAATGCTTAAATTCATTTAAATTGTTTTCTATTGCCTAGTTTAGGGTGTTTTTCTAACTTAAAGACCTAAAATTATTATGCTTTCAAGCTAATTCATATTAAATTTAATTTCCTTATTACTTAAATTCCATGTGCACTTGTTTAAAAACGAATTTAAAGTTTATTTAACCAAAGTCCTTAATAATTCCTGGAAATTTGTATTTGTGTTTTTCTTTCTTTAGCCAAAGCCCGGAAGGCTTAATGGTTTAAAAACAGCTGAAGCATTTTTATTTGCCTTAAAAAAATATGTTTGTAATTTAACAAAAACCATTCGACAACGAGAGAATAAAGTTTTAAATAAAAACTAACACTCACAGGAATAAGGATTCATATTTTATACATTAAATGGCAAACAATACTGTTTGTTCATCAGAACAATTTATGAATGAAACCATTTCAAATGCTTTAGTCAAGTCAAGCTGAGTGTGCACTTCCTTTTATACAGGAAAACATAAAAATATATACAAAAAAAAAACTCTTGATAGTTGACATTTTTGCAAACGTTTAAAACAATAACTGGAAAATGAAAGTAAAAAGTTCAGGAGGTAGCTAAGGATAAAGTGCAATTTAACAATACCATGACAGAACACTTATTCATTTATGCACTCACACTCTTACTCCAACACCTACTTTCCATGACCACTGCCCTTTATCCTATTAAACCAACTCACACACATGAAATATTTGCAAAGTTTTTAATTGTTTTTACAATAGACAGAAGCATTTCGATATACATGACGCATTGATTGAATGGATGGACACATGAACAGAGATTTATGGAAACAAAAAACAATTGGAAAAACTGTAATGTCATACGGCAAAATAAAAGGAAAAAGCGCTAAAATTTTAAATACCAGAAAAAATTTCAAAGATTTCAATTTCTAAAAATTACAAAAAGAGGATAATTATTGCATTTGGGACATAAACTAGAACAAAAACCAAACAAAGGACAAATTAAATAGATCCAAAACTCAACTAGAAAAGAACTAGAAATATTCTATGAGATTTCACTTAAATTGTGTAGTATACTTTAAGGCATTAAAAATAAACTTAAAAGTAACTTAAATGAACTAAACTAAACCTTGAACTAAAACATAAACTGAACTAGAACTGAACTAGAACTGAACTAGAACTGAACTAGAACTGAACTAGAACTGAACTAGAACTGAACTAGAACTGAACTAGAACTGAACTAGAACTGAACTAGAACTGAACTAGAACTGAACTAGAACTGAACTAGAACTGAACTAGAACTGAACTAGAACTGAACTAGAACTGAACTAGAACTGAACTAGAACTGAACTAGAACTGAACTAGAACTGAACTAGAACTGAACTAGAACTGAACTAGAACTGAACTAGAACTGAACTAGAACTGAACTAGAACTGAACTAGAACTGAACTAGAACTGAACTAGAACTGAACTAGAACTGAACTAGAACTGAACTAGAACTGAACTAGAACTGAACTAGAACTGAACTAGAACTGAACTAGAACTGAACTAGAACTGAACTAGAACTGAACTAGAACTGAACTAGAACTGAACTAGAACTGAACTAGAACTGAACTAGAACTGAACTAGAACTGAACTAGAACTGAACTAGAACTGAACTAGAACTGAACTAGAACTGAACTAGAACTGAACTAGAACTGAACTAGAACTGAACTAGAACTGAACTAGAACTGAACTAGAACTGAACTAGAACTGAACTAGAACTGAACTAGAACTGAACTAGAACTGAACTAGAACTAGAACTGAACTAGAACTAGAACTAGAACTAGAACTAGAACTGAACTAGAACTAGAACTGAACTAGAACTGAACTAGAACTGAACTAGAACTGATCTAGAACTGAACTAGAACTGAACTAGAACTGAACTAGAACTGAACTAGAACTGAACTAGAACTGAACTAGAACTGAACTAGAACTGAACTAGAACTGAACTAGAACTGAACTAGAACTGAACTAGAACTGAACTAGAACTGAACTAGAACTGAACTAGAACTGAACTAGAACTGAACGAGAACTGAACTAGAACTGAACTAGAACTGAACTAGAACTAGAACTGAACTAGAACTGAACTAGAACTGAACTAGAACTGAACTAGAACTAAACTAGAACTGAACTAGAATTGAACTAGAACTGAACTAGAACTGAACTAGAACTGAACTAGAACTGAACTAGAACTGAACTAGAACTGAACTAGAACTGAACTAGAACTGAACTAGAACTGAACTAGAACTGAACTAGAACTGAACTAGAACTGAACTAGAACTGAACTAGAACTAGAACTGAACTAGAACTGAACTAGAACTGAACTAGAACTGAACTAGAACTGAACTAGAACTGAACTAGAACTGAACTAGAACTGAACTAGAACTGAACTAGAACTGAACTAGAACTGAACTAGAACTGAACTAGAATTGAACTAGAACTGAACTAGAACTGAACTAGAACTGAACTAGAACTGAACTAGAACTGAACTGAACAAGAATTGAACCTAGAACTGAACTTTAAACGAGTTAACATAATTAACACATAAACAGTAATTGTTTAGAATCTACTAAAAGTATGCAATAGAACTTTAATTCAAAACTTTTTTAAGAATTTCAATCTCTTGTTTAAATAAATTCATGCTATGAATAAAATATCTGAAATTTTAAGAATTACAACTGAAGAATAATTACCATTTGGCTTTCAAGACAATAATAGAGATTACTTCCGTCTCCTCTTTACCATATATTCACTTTTTACTGCTTCAAACCACAAAATTACCGGAAAAATACTCAAAGCTAAAAAAAAGTCTTAATTTAAAAAATTTTATGCACATTTGGTTCAACTTCCTTTTCCGCTGAAATTTCTTTCAAGCATTCGCACAAAAACCAACCAATCAAATAGACAATCAAGCATTTATTGAAAAAATATTTGCTAGAGATGAAAGGAATTCGAAATGACTCCAGGAATAAAATGAAAAAGCCATGAAATTGAATTAATTTGAACGTTAATGATGACAGTAAACCAGCAAAGAGGTTGGTTAGCTGAGGAAAAACGCATAAATGGTGTTAACAATGGAAAGTGATTCTGATGCCTTAACGAGCAAGGGTTCGGGACTTTTTAAGAGCAAAATGTGGGAACAATGGAAGAATTTTTATAATTTTTGTTAATGCAAAATTTTAGAATGTTATTAACGCGTAATTCAAATAATATAGAAGCTTTTTGGAGCTTTCACTTCAATTTTGATTCAAAATTAACAAAAATGTAGCATAGCCACAAGGTTTGTTTACAGAGGATATGTTTAGCATATTCGAAGGCGCTAAACTTGGTGAAAAACATGGAATTATTAAAGGTACTAAATAAATATTTAGCTTTTAATTAATATTTTATTTCTTAGTCTACTTAAAGGCTTTAAAGTTAAAATACATACATTTCTTATATATGAAGGGAAAAGAAATAACTTTTTTATAAAATTAGAGCTTAAATATTAAAGTATAGGGCAAAACATCAAAAATGTAGTATATCTAAAAGGGGTTTTAAATAAATAATTGTTTAGCACATTTTAAGGCACCAAGTTTGAAATTATGTTTTGCATATTTTTAGGATTAGGCTTGGAAATTATAATTATATTATTTATAAATATAGAGATAAGAGATTCAAAAATTGTGCAGTTGCGTTTAAGTGTTTTATAAAAAAAAAACTGTATCCAATGACAATATGACATGATTTCGTATCTGGTGAATCCCTAAGATATTTTGGTTTAAAATGTTATGCAAATTTTTTGCTATGTATATTTTTAAATAAATTTCTAGTCTAGTTAACATTTAAAAATTCTTGAAAAAGGACATCCTTTAAAACTAATGAGCCGTATTTGAAACTATTTAGCATTTATTTTGCTCTTTTCTTTTTTTCGCTTCAATTTGTCTTGGTCCATTAGTAACTTTAAGCTACAGAGCAAATGTTGTAAGGTTTGTAGCTAGTTCTTTTTATTTTAAATAATCTTAAAGTTTAGGGTGTATTGACATTTTTAGTGAACACAAGGAATTTTTTTGATAATTGGAACTGTTTTAAATGACATTAAAGGGTATAAGGAAGACGTAAGAGCATTGAAAGAAATCCTGGACTAGGAAGAAAAATATTCAACACTCTTTCGAAGAGCGCCTATCACGACTATCAGAAAAACAGCTCCAGAACTTTTGTGCATAGACACAAAGCTTATGATATAAAGTTTAGACAAAATTTTTTATCAAAAATTTTTCTATAAAATATTTTTTTATCGAAAATTTTTCTATAGAAAATTTTTTTTAAAAAAACTTTTGCATAAAAAAGTTTTTTTTATCGAAAATTTTTCCATAGAAAAATTTTTTTATCGAAAATTTTTCCATAGAAAAATTTTTTTATCGAAAATTTTTCCATAGAAAAATTTTTTTATCAAAAATTTTTCCATAGAAAAATTTTTTTATCGAAAATTTTTCCATAGAAAAATTTTTTTATCGAAAATTTTTCCATAGAAAAATTTTTTTATCGAAAATTTTTCTATAGAAAAATTTTTCTATAGAAAAATTTTTTTATCGAAATTTTCTATAGAAAATTTTTTTTATCGAAAACTTTTCTATAGAAAAATGTTTTTATCGAAAATTTTTCTATAGAAAAATTTTTTTTATCGAAAATTTTTCTATAGAAAAATTTTTTTTATCGAAAATTTTTCTATAGAAAAATTTTTTTTATCCAAAATTTTTCTATAGAAAAATTTTTTTATCGAAAATTTTTCTATATAAAAATTTTTTTATCGAAAAATTTTCTATAGAAAAATTTTTTTATCGAAAATTTTTCTATAGAAAAATTTTTTTATCGAAAATTTTTCTATAGAAAAATTTTTTTATCGAAAATTTTTCTATAGAAAAATTTTTTTATCGAAAATTTTTCTATAGAAAAATTTTTTTATCGAAAATTTTTCTATAGAAAAATTTTTTTATCGAAAATTTTTCTATAGAAAAATTTTTCTATAGAAAAATTTTTTTATCGAAAATTTTTCTATAGAAAAATTTTTTTATCGAAAATTTTTCAATAGAAAAATTTTTTTATCGAAAATTTTTCTATAGAAAAATTTTTTTATCGAAAATTTTTCTATAGAAAAATTTTTTTATCGAAAATTTTTCTATAGAAAAATTTTTTTATCGAAAATTTTTCTATAGAAAAATTTTTTTATCGAAAATTTTTCTATAGAAAAATTTTTTTATCGAAAATTTTTCTATAGAAAAATTTTTTTATCGAAAATTTTTCTATAGAAAAATTTTTTTATCGAAAATTTTTCTATAGAAAAATTTTTTTATCGAAAATTTTTCTATAGAAAAATTTTTTCATCGAAAATTTTTATAGAAACATTTTTTTTATCGAAAATTTTTCTATAGAAAAATTTTTTTTATCGAAAATTTTTCTATAGAAAAATTTTTTTAATCGAAAATTTTTCTATAGAAAAATTTTTTTTATCGAAAATTTTTTTATCGAAAATTTTTATATAGAAGAATTTTTTTATCGAAAATTTTTCTATAAAAAAATTCTTTTATCGAAAATTTTTTTATAGAAAAATTTTTGTATCGAAAACTTTTTTTTTTATTTTCAAAAGAAAAATTTTTGTATCGAAAATTTTTATATAGAAATTTTTTTATCAAAAATTTTTCTATAGAAAAAGTTTTTTATCGAAAATTTTCTACATAAAATTTTTTTTTATAGAAAATTCTTTATATCGAAAATTTTACAATAGAACATTTTTCTTGCCAAGATCCAAATTCTACCTAAATGCCTTTAATACTTATTTTCCAGAGTTTTACTAATGATCTTGATATTCACGAAAATTACATAAAGACTTCGGCTTCTGGTGGTATGGGCCGCCTACGCCTGGTCATTAGACTTAGGAAATTAAAAGTGACTTAAACTTTTTATTATCTCTTTTCGATTTAACATACAAATTTCTTTCTGTGTATATTCATTTTGCATAGAGCTATTAATATGAATAGCAAAAAAATGAACTTTTTAAAATATGCTTGACTTGATTTGCGAACAAAACTTTGCTAATTTAATTTATTGGAAATTCAATTTAATGCTACGAGCTTTTCCTTTAAGTGCTAATGAAAAGTTGATTAGAAAATGAAAATAGGAAAAAGGAAGTTTCAAAAGTTTTCTGATAAATAAATAATTAAAATATAACATTTTCATAAATCTTAATATTTCATAAATAAGTGATATGAAAAGAATCAGAGTCAAATCCACATTAACTACCTACAAAATCCAATTTCTTACAAATTTGTCACATAATTTTATTTATTTTCTATCTTTTTCTACCCCGAAAAATAAAAACACTTGAAATCTGAAAAAAAACTGAATATGATGGGAAGAATAAAAGTTTCAGAAATTATTTGCCAAAAATATTAAGTGAAGTAAGCTGTAATTTAACAAGTCAACTGACAACATATAAAGGTTAAGGTAAAAAGATTTTGGCATGTGTTTCTTAAGTTCAAAAATTGTTGAGGAAAAAAAAAAACATAAGAACTAAATGAAAAGTAAAAGGAAAAATGGAACTTCCAAACAAAGTATAAATAATAAAGACATACACACACAAACGGATACAAAGCTATACAAGGATCCTACAAATGCTTCCAAAACACCCAGCGAACAAATGTTTCAACAAAACATTTATCTAAATAAATAATAAACATTAAATATTTTTTCAACATTAAAGATTTTTCAAATTAAACTGCTTTTACCTTCTATTTTTATTTCTTTACGAATTTTTCATTTTTATTCTTTTAATATGATTTATGGAGATTTTAATATTAAATTATTGCTCTTAAATAAATGATATTTTTAGCGCCTAAATGCTTGCTATGTTTATTTTTCTTTATGTTGTGAACGTGTTAGGAGCCTGTAAATGTGTTAGTAATTGTCTGTATTTGTTTGTTGAACAATAAAATTTATGTAATAAATGTCTAATAAAAACGTTGGAGAAATGGGAAAAAATAAAGCAATAACATAAAATGGAATTACATTAATTTTAGATAGAATACAGTAGAACAGGTCTCAAGAGAAGTACAAATAGCCGGGAGATGTAGGATATCGTCGGTCTCATGTAGAAAGGCCCTAACTCACACTTTTTTCGAAAATATATTTTTTCTTCATTCCAATGCATTTAAGGCAAATACACCTCCTTACAAAAATTAAAGCAAATTTTATTAAAATTAGCGGTTATTCAAGAAATTTTCTATAAGAAATAACTTATTCCTACAAAATATATATTTTTTAAAAGCTCTATCACGCCAAATTATGTGTCCTTCCATCGACAAATAATGTTGATGTACAATTATACATCATGGCGCTACTTTCATAATTATCCGAATTGAGTCCCGAATCAATCACCTTAAAAAGGTTGTACTGTGTTATAATTTCTTATATAAAACTTTTGTCAACAAAATATTTCGCACTGAAAACTTTTCTATAGAAAACATTCAATATCAAAGGATTTTCTATAGGTAACGTTCAATATATAAAGCTTCCCTGCAAGCAAATCGAAAGTCGACTACGAAAATAATCCATTTCTGGTCAACTTTTTAAGAACTAACTACAACTAGGACGTCGAATACTAAGCATAACATTCATATTCATTCTCGGTTCAATACCCGGTCTCGGCAACATCAATTTCAGTTGTAAAGTGCTGAATAATGTAAAGATTTATATCTCCTTTTCACCACCACCTTTGGCTTCTCTACTATTCCCTTTCCGTATTGTATATTAACTAACTAATAAAAAACTAATTTTAAGTTACCTCCAATGACAACGCCATGTTAAAATAGTCACTTTTCTTCGGTAAAAGTAATCCAAGCATTAACCCCAACTAGTTGACGAAAAATTCACTTTAAATTTGATTAAAGTTAAAAACTTTCGATGTGTAAGCTTTTCAATAAAAACAAAACTGCAATTATCTTAGGTTTTTTATATAAAACATTCGATGTCGAAAAGTTTCCTATAATTAATTTGCGATATCGAAAGATTTCTTATATAAAACTTTGCTATTCAAAAGTATTTCTATAGGCAACTTTTGTATTTAATATTGAAAGACTTTAAATAGAAAACTTTCGTTATAAAATGATTTCTTATATAAAACTTTTGACGTCAAAATATTTCGGATAGAAAACTTTTTACATCAACAGATTTCCTAATGGTTAATCTAATATCCAAAGCTTTCTACTAAAAACGTTTCATATCGAAAGCTTTCCAATAAAAAAAAAACTGTCATTGTCTTAAGTTTTCTTATATAAAACATTCGATGTCGAAAAGTTTCCTATGACTAACTTTCTATATCGAAAGATTTCTTATAAAAAACTTTTCTTTTCAAAAGTGTTCCTCTAGAAAACTTTTGTATTTAATATTGAAAGATTTTAAATTGAAAACTTCCGTTATAAAATGATTTCTTATATAAAACTTTTGCTGTGAAAATATTTCGTATAGAAAACTTTTAATAACAACAGATTTCCCAAAGGTTAATTTTAATATCCAAAGCTTTCTACTGAAAAAATTTCATATTTAAAGCTTTCCAATATAAAACTGCCAATATATAAAGATTTCTTATAACAAGCTTTCGATATCGAAAGACTTTCTATAGAAAACATTTGATTTCCTATATATAAAATTGAATGTCGAAAGATTTCATATATAAAACATTTCATGTCAAATTTTTAATATCGAAAGCTTTTCTGCAGAAAAAAACTTTTGCAACGAAAGATTTCCTATGGAAAATATTCGCTTTTAAAAACACTCATATAAAAAACTATCGCTATCGAAAGCATTTCTATAGAAAATATTCGCTATGGAAAGCTTAAAATCTGTTTGTCTCCTGCAAAGTTTTATATATGCGAGTTAGGGCCTTTCTATATGAGACAACCGATATGCTCTACTTTTGTTTCTTGTTCTAGTTCTGTTCTAGTTCTATTCTACTTCTGTTCTAGTTCCGTTCTAGTTCTGTTCTAGTTCTGTTCTAGTTCTGTTCTAGTTCTGTTCTAGTTCTGTTCTAGTTCTGTTCTAGTTCTGTTCTAGTTCTGTTCTAGTTCTGTTCTAGTTCTGTTCTAGTTCTGTTCTAGTTCTGTTCTAGTTCTGTTCTAGTTCTGTTCTAGTTCTGTTCTAGTTCTGTTCTAGTTCTGTTCTAGTTCTGTTCTAGTTCTGTTCTAGTTCTGTTCTAGTTCTGTTCTAGTTCTGTTCTAGTTCTGTTCTAGTTCTGTTCTAGTTCTGTTCTAGTTCTGTTCTAGTTCTGTTCTAGTTCTGTTCTAGTTCTGTTCTAGTTCTGTTCTAGTTCTGTTCTAGTTCTGTTCTAGTTCTGTTCTAGTTCTGTTCTAGTTCTGTTCTAGTTCTGTTCTAGTTCTGTTCTAGTTCTGTTCTAGTTCTGTTCTAGTTCTGTTCTAGTTCTGTTCTAGTTCTGTTCTAGTTCTGTTCTAGTTCTGTTCTAGTTCTGTTCTAGTTCTGTTCTAGTTCTGTTCTAGTTCTGTTCTAGTTCTGTTCTAGTTCTGTTCTAGTTCTGTTCTAGTTCTGTTCTAGTTCTGTTCTAGTTCTGTTCTAGTTCTGTTCTAGTTCTGTTCTAGTTCTGTTCTAGTTCTGTTCTAGTTCTGTTCTAGTTCTGTTCTAGTTCTGTTCTAGTTCTGTTCTAGTTCTGTTCTAGTTCTGTTCTAGTTCTGTTCTAGTTCTGTTCTAGTTCTGTTCTAGTTCTGTTCTAGTTCTGTTCTAGTTCTGTTCTAGTTCTGTTCTAGTTCTGTTCTAGTTCTGTTCTAGTTCTGTTCTAGTTCTGTTCTAGTTCTGTTCTAGTTCTGTTCTAGTTCTGTTCTAGTTCTGTTCTAGTTCTGTTCTAGTTCTGTTCTAGTTCTGTTCTAGTTCTGTTCTAGTTCTGTTCTAGTTCTGTTCTAGTTCTGTTCTAGTTCTGTTCTAGTTCTGTTCTAGTTCTGTTCTAGTTCTGTTCTAGTTCTGTTCTAGTTCTGTTCTAGTTCTGTTCTAGTTCTGTTCTAGTTCTGTTCTAGTTCTGTTCTAGTTCTGTTCTAGTTCTGTTCTAGTTCTGTTCTAGTTCTGTTCTAGTTCTGTTCTAGTTCTGTTCTAGTTCTGTTCTAGTTCTGTTCTAGTTCTGTTCTAGTTCTGTTCTAGTTCTGTTCTAGTTCTGTTCTAGTTCTGTTCTAGTTCTGTTCTAGTTCTGTTCTAGTTCTGTTCTAGTTCTGTTCTAGTTCTGTTCTAGTTCTGTTCTAGTTCTGTTCTAGTTCTGTTCTAGTTCTGTTCTAGTTCTGTTCTAGTTCTGTTCTAGTTCTGTTCTAGTTCTGTTCTAGTTCTGTTCTAGTTCTGTTCTAGTTATGTTCTAGTTCTGTTCTAGTTCTGTTCTAGTTCTGTTCTAGTTCAGTTCTAGTTCCGTTCTAGTTCTGTTCCAGTTTTGTTCTAGTTCTATTCTAGTTCTGTTCCAGTTCTCTTCTGGTTCCTTCTAGTCCTGTTTTAGTTCTGTTATGAGTCTGTTTTACTTGCGTTGTAGGTTTAATTAAACAGTCCCACATCTCTTGTTTGTTTTTATTGTACACGATTATTTGTTGTAGCTTATTTAGCAGATAATAAATTCTTAAAGACACTCTATTTCCCTCGGTTTCAAATATTCAAGGTTGAATTATATATTTTGTGATGTTAAATATAAAATTCTTAGAATTTGCTGGCGTTGGTGCACAATTGGTTTACGTGCTGTTGTATTCAAACGTGTTCCAAACTTTTCCAACATTCATTCATATGAGTAGCTTAAATAAATGAAGTGTGTAGGGTGTGTGTGTCTGCGTGTGTGTTTATGTGAGTATCTATAAAATTGTATGCCAAGTTAATTGTCACAACACAACTCAGGTATAGTTAAATATTTGTTTGTAGTTGAAAAGTTCTAGTTCAAATATAAAGCATACTTTTAGGTGTCATTTATAGAAAAGGTAAACTAAAACACGTAGTAAATGGTAGGTAATATTAACCGCAATTATTTTTTTTATATACATATATATTATATTACACGTATGTTTTATATTATATATATGATATATTTAATTTTGTTGTATGTCAAATAAAATATATTATTTTATTTATCGAACTGGTATTTATTTTTATTTTTGATAAGTAGGAGATATAGAGAATTTTTGTTTTTAAATGGGAAAAATTAACTTTTATATTGATTTTTATTTAAAAAAAATAACGCAGTTTTAATAAAAATTTATTAATGTCATCAAAAAAAGTCAATTAAAACCACAAAAACATTGAAATTCAATTAACTTTATTACATGGAAGAGAGATTTTAAGGTATTTTTATAAAGGAAATTGAAAATAGACATAAATTTCATATGAATGGAAATGAAATCTGATTTTAATGATATATAAAAAATTTGCACTTGACATATCAGTTAAGAATTAAGGAGGAGGATACAATAAACTGAGGTGGCTTTTGAGAATGATGATGATGATAGAGTTTAATATAAGATGATAATTTGTTATATAGAACTACCTTCTTCATTCAAGCACAATCACAATTAGTTAAACCAACAATTTCTTCTATAGATTTTACGAATTGTATAGTATAAAAAATAAATAAAACGTAGCATATCCTGCGGCAGGATATGAAAGCGTCGTTAACCGTTTCACAGCGAAAATATAACTGAACAAAACGATGAAAAGACACTGAAAGGACAGACAGACATACAAACGAACTCACACTATAACAACAAAACACAGTTTGAATAAAACCAAAAATACAGTCAGTCAGTCAGTCAACATGATTTCGTACATACAATTTGGTTGGAAAAATAACGACAAAAATTGTATAAAAAAAAATACATAAAAAAATATACTCGAAAAATGAACTACAATGATAATGGGGAAAGACATAAATGAAATATAATAAAAACACAAACAAAACAGAACAAAAACATAAGAAAGAATGAATAAAATAAATTTTGCAGTTTTTGAACTTAAACCTCGGGTGCCTGAACCCTGTGCAATCTTGCCTCCTCCCTCTCCCCCTATTCACACTTTGCAAATCAAGCTAAGCTAAAACCTATAAATTCTGAACCAAAAATTCGAACAATTTTTGCTAAAGACAACCCAAAAAAGGAAAAAGACAAAAACTGTTAAAAATGTTCTTTAAAAAAATCTCAACTAATTGTGTTAAAATAAGCACAATGTTGCTTACAAACAAAATTGAATTGCTTTATTTCAAATCCTTCAAAATAAAAAAAATTAAATAAATTTTTTATTCCGAAGGATTTGAAGGATTACATTTATCCTCATAAACTTATCATAATGAAAAAGGAAAGTGTGTAAAGACTAAAAATACACAAAAATGTCTTTAAATAAACAGTATTCTTCAGCTTTTAGAAAGTTTGTGATTTGTTTTAGTATATGTATTTAAAAGGATTAATGACCTTTAATACATGACCTCCTAAAAGTAGGCAACATTTATTGAAACTTGTTATAAATGTTTAAAAGCCTTAAGACAGGCAGTAAATTTTGATCCACACAAATGTTTCATCATTAAGAATCAATAGCACAAGTTAAATATTTTATGTGTAAAGGGATTGGGACCGGTTTTGTAAGGATAATATAATAACCCAGCAATTTTTTCAGATGAAATTAAATAATTGAACAGAACTAGAACAGAACTAGAACAGAACTAGAAAAGAACTAGAACAGAACTAGAACAGAACTAGAACAGAACTAGAACAGAACTAGAACAGAACTAGAACAGAACTAGAACAGAACTAGAACAGAACTAGAACAGAACTAGAACAGAACTAGAACAGAACTAGAAAAGAACTAGAACAGAACTAGAACAGAACTAGAACAGAACTAGAACAGAACTAGAACAGAACTAGAACAGAACTAGAACAGAACTAGAACAGAACTAGAACAGAACTAGAACAGAACTAGAACAGAACTAGAACAGAACTAAAACAGAACTAGAACAGAACTAGAACAGAACTAGAACAGAACTAGAACGAAACTAGAACAGAACTAGAACAGAACTAGAACAGAACTAGAACAGAACTACAACAGAACTAGAACAGAACTAGAACAGAACTAGAACAGAACTAGAACAGAACTAGAACAGAACTAGAACAGAACTAGAACAGAACTAGAACAGAACTAGAACAGAACTAGAACAGAACTAGAACAGAACTAGAACAGAACTAGAACAGAACTAGAACAGAACTAGAACAGAACTAGAACAGAACTAGAACAGAACTAGATCAGAACTAGAACAGAACTAGAACAGAACTAGAACAGAACTAGAACAGAACTAGAACAGAACTAGAACAGAACTAGAACAGAACTAGAACAGAACTAGAACAGAACTAGAACAGAACTAGAACAGAACTAGAACAGAACTAGAACAGAACTAGAACAGAACTAGAACAGAACTAGAACAGAACTAGAACAGAACTAGAACAGAACTAGAACAGAACTAGAACAGAACTAGAACAGAACTAGAACAGAACTAGAACAGAACTAGAACAGAACTAGAACAGAACTAGAACAGAACTAGAACAGAACTAGAACAGAACTAGAACAGAACTAGAACAGAACTAGAACTGAACTAGAACTGAATTACAATACCAAAACACATGTAAATTCAACTTACTCGTCAGCTTCTCTAGTTACGAAAACTATACAATTTATTTGTGAATCACTACGGAAGTTATTTTAGGACAAATAACCTAAAAATGTTCATTAGAATTGGAGACAAAAGCCATTTATATACAACACATTTGCCCAGACCATAGATTGAAATCATAGAATAATTTTGGGATAAATATTTAAAAAGGTAAACGTGTGAGAACAAAACTCTGGCCTAATTGACGCATTCGATATCATATGCGTCAATATTATATGGCATACTTTTAGGCTTTAAGAAATATATTATAGTGCTATGAAATTTCTATAGTTAAATATGAAATAGTATATATTCGTCAATAAAGTAGCTTCTCTTAATTTCGTATAAACGAATTTCAAGCCTCCCAAAACTATACATCACATTTGATTTAATGACACTTTAACGATTGACTCCGAAAATACTTCAGCATTTCGTGAAAAGTTTAAACCTTTTATGATCTCTAAGAAACGGTGTAAAATACTCTTTTATTCATTTCACAAAAGAATAGGTTAGACAATGACGAAATTATAAAGAATTTAAAACCATGAAATCATTTCGACAAATGACAATTAATGTAATTAAAAACGTTAACGGGAAAAACGTGTTGAACGTCATGCAATTTCATAAAGGCTTTAAAAGTTGCGTACATGGTTCGTTATGGGCTGAAAAACGTGTTATATGACTAATTAATTAAGGATATATACGAAAAACTTTATTCTTACTAAGTTGAATAAAATAATAGGTGTTTGAAAATCATGTTGCATACTTTAAGGAGGCTCCAGAAAAGTTGTACTGTAGAAGTTTTTTTTTTCATTTTGAAGAGGTGAGGCTTTTAAAGCAATGTTTAAGGACGTAATTATAGGTAGCACTGTGGGCTCCTCAATGGAGCAAACTTGCCGACCTAGGGTATGTGAAATCTTTTGGTGTGTATAACTTTCAAGCCTCGAAAACTTCTTAAAAAATTTAAAAAAAATATGCTTACTGTACTAAATTACCTCTTATAGCTTAAGAGATATTTGATTCCAAACATTTTTTTGCATTTTTTGTTATGACTTCTGGCCTTTTTTGGCTTATGAATCATTTTTAGTAAGACTCAAATTTTTTTAAAAAATTCTGTAAGATTGCTGATAAATTTCTAAATGAACTGGAAGAAAAAAATTTTAATTGTGTAAAGTTTGTAGAACAGAAAAATTCTTCAAAGTTTTTGTACCGAAAAAAGCTTGAAAAATATATATATTTTTTTTTCAAAAAAAAGTAACTTTATTTTTTTTTAATTTTCAAAAGACTATTCTTTTTAACATTTTGTAAAAGATTAGGCTTCAGAGATGCTTGTAAATTATATTTTGAATAATTTTGGACATGCACCCTACAACCAGCGGTTGCCGAAAATCAGCAATTTTTTAACAAAACTTGAGTTTTTTGTGTCTGTAAAAAAATGATTATGGATTTCAAATCTTTTTAAATTAAATTTTATTAAGTATAAAGTTTGTAAGGTCTGTGCAAAAATCTGATAGATCCCGGCCATAAATGGAGTCACACGACCGATTTTTCTAAAAAAAAAACTAAAATTTTCGAAAAGCATACTTTCCTGTATTCAAAAATGTGAAATAAAATTTCGGAAGTCTTTCTGAAATTTATATTTCTGAATTTCTAATACATTGGTCTATACTGTGTCCAAAAATGGTCGTAACACCTTTTTTAGTTTTAGAGATTTTTGCTAAAAATTACAAAGTAGTGGATGGTTTCTCAATTTCCGGACCAAGATTTTGATGTTGTCAGGCGCGATTAACATAGAAATTCATAGAACGGAGTGCCTACAAAAATGGCTTTTAGAGTTTATGATACAGGATATTTCAGATTTGCTACTAAGGAAAAAATGCACTTGGGTGGTATTCAAACAATAAAGTCTTTTTTGCACCAGGAGTGGCAAACCACACATAACTTCCGCCTGTGAAAAGGTTTTGGGCTCTTGTAAAAAACTAATTAAAAAACAAAAAAATGTTGACCAGAATATGCCCGATTTGAAGCGGAAGTGGACCACCTCCCCCAAAAAGTTAAAAAAATCTTTTATGAAAGGAATTTTGAAACTCCTAAAGGTATGCAATATTTTTTGAATCTCAGATTTAAGTTCTCATTGAATGATATAATTCTACCTTTGTAGTATAATTTGACTTATTATCATTTAAATATGAGGAATTATTCTCGTAGTTAAAATGATAAGTCTTGTTTGTAAAAATTCTCAATATATGATAGTTTTTAATTAAAAATTTTAAGCCGCCTAAAAGTAGGCAGTTTTTTATAAAATCCCTCAGATTCCAATACTCATTGAATGCTGTAATTCTGGCTTAGCAGTAGAATTTAAATAAAAAAGGAATTAAGGATTGTAGTTAGATGGCTTCCTTTTATTTAATGGAAGGGCATCTAAACCTACTAAAGGTATACAATTTTTTAATAACTCTTAGAAATAAATTATTTTCATAGTTAAATGGTAAGGCTATGTTTTATGTTTATAAAAGTTCTAAAATATGACATAATTTATTCAATAATTTTGAACCGCCTAAAAGTAGGCAATTTTTTTATAAAATCTTCAATACTCATCAAATGATGTAGTTCTAACTTAGAAATAGAATTTTAATTAAATGAAAAAGGAATTAGAATTGTAATTAGATGACTTTTTTATTAAATGGAAGGACTTTTGAACCTCCTAAAGGTATGCAATTTTTTAATAACTCTTAGAATTAAATTTTCATCGAATGCTGCAGTAGTTTTACCTTTAAAGTATAATTTTACTTAAACGAAATACAAATTAACTTCAAAGTTAAAATGGTTAGTCTTAGTTTTATGTCATCACGCCACTAGGGAAAAAATGCGCTTGAGTGGTATTCAAACAACAAAGATATTTTTGTACCACTAGTGGTGAATCACCCAAAACTTCCGCCTGGAGAAAGGTTTTGAGTTCTTGTAAAAAACTAACTGAAGATCACAGAAAGTGTACCAGAATATGCCCGATTTGAAGCTCTTCCAAAAAAGTAATAAAATCTTAAATGAAAGAAGTTTTGAAACTCCAAAAGGTATGCAATTTTTTTATATCTCTGAGATTTAAATTTTTTTTTTCGAATGAAATAGTTCTACCTTTTTGGTATAATTTGAGTTATTATCATTTAACTATGAGGAATTCTTATAGGATGAAATGATAAGGCTTAGTTTTATGCTTATAAAAGGTCTTGAAATATAACATAATTTAATTAATAATTTCAAAACTCCTAAAAGTATGCAATTTTTTTATAAAATACCTCAGATTTCAATACTCATCGAATGCTATAATTCTAGCTTAGAAGTAGAATTTAAATTAAATGAAAAAGGAATTAAGGATTGTAGTTAGATGGCTTTCTCTTATTTAATGGAAGGACTTTTGAACCTCCTAAAGGTATGCAATTTTTTAATAACTTTTAGAATTAAATTTTCATCGAAAGCTGTAGTTGTACCTAGTTTGTTTAACTTCAATGAAAAATGAATTCTATAATATAACATCATTCAATCAATAATTTCGAACCGCCTTAAAGTAGGCAATTCTTTATAAAACCCATCAGATTCCAGTATTTATCGAATGCTGCAATTCTAACTTAGCAGTAAAATTCAAATAAAATGAAAAAGGAATTAGAATTGTAGTTAGATGGCTTTTTTATTAAATGGAAGTTCTTTTGAACTTCCTAAAGGTATGCATTTTTTTTTGAAACTCCAAGAATTAAATTTTCATCGAATGCTATAGTTCTACCTTTGTAATATAATTTGAGTCCAATAAAAAGAAATTGATCTCATAGTTAAATGATAAGGCTCAGTTTTATATTTATAAAAGGTCTAAATATATGACAACATTTAATCAAAAATTTCGAACATCCTAAAAGTAGGCAATTTTTTTATCAAATCCCTCAGATTCTAATACTTATCGAATGATGGTATTTAAATGAAAAATAAATTCAGGGGCCAAATTACTGCACTCGATATCGATTGAAAACTCAGACTTGCGAAGTATGAGTTTTCAAGCGATATCGAATGCGGTAATTTTTGAAGTATACTTTAGGGATGTTCAAAGTTACCTTAATGCATAAAGTTTATTAAAATTTGGTATCCATTTTGATTCGTTTTAAAAAAACATATAGTTCAATTAAAACTCTTTTACTATTAATAATCTTTTGGCAAATAACTACAAAAAAATTAAGTAAACTGAGCCTCTTTTAAATAATTTTGATTATCCTTAAAGTATGCTATACAAATGTTTTGAAAATATCTAAGATTTCGATCGATATCGAATGCGGTAATTTGGGCCCAGGATTGTAGTTAGATGGCTTTCCTTTTATTCAATAATATATGTGGAAAACTTTTGTTAAAGCCCACCCAATCCTGCTTTCATTTCATTTCAAATGCCAGCAACTTTTTGTCACCTTGAAGAGAAATTTGTATAAATTTTCATTAAGTTAAAGCTTGTACTAAAATTAAATACAAAAAACCTTGATTTTTCTCCCCCTTTAAAATCACAACCCTAAATCACTAGCTTTAGTCCTTTAACTCAATCTATTTCAATTAGCATATGTAAAGCAAGTTAACAACTGAATACGTGATTCATATGAAAAAATGTTGGAAACGATGAAAGAAAACGAGAACTTAAAATAAACTACTTCATTAAAATTAATTAGAGCTCTTTAAAATTCCAAAGGGTATAATAAATTCCATTTAAAATTCCTACAATAATTCTAAATAACTTAAGTTTCTCCAGAACTCACACGAATATTTTACAGAATTAAGTCATGATCTGGAGGAAATGAAGAACGAACTAACTCCCCTCTTTACAAAACTTAACTTCTCGTTGTGAAATCCCATAATCTAAATTTTGTATGAAATGAAAAGTAATCTATAGTTTAAGCACTTTCAAATGCCAAAATACTCGAAACTAAAGCCAGCTCATGTTACTTAGTTCAAAATATTTGATATGAAGTTGAAAGAAAGAAAGAAACTGAAATTTGAACATGTTAAACTAGCAACTGCATCAAAATGAACAAGTTTCTCTTCCTAGAAGTATGCAATGCATACTTAAGTTGCTAAAGCACACAAAAGTATGCTACATTAAGTACAAAAAAAAACTAATAAATAAATAAATAACACAGCAGCAAATGCGAAAGTTAAAAACGGAGAAAATATAAAAGACGAAAAAAAAACAATTTTTTAAATAAATATATAAACAGTTTAAATATGTTTAGATAGAACTGACTTGTTCTCGTTTTGAAGTGAAATAAACAAAAATACAAACTTAAACATGCAGAATGCACTGCAAGTTAAAAGCAAATAGAATTAGTTAAAAGTGAAGCATACTTTAGGGAAATTATGTATTTGTATTATATTTAAACATAAAATCTTAAACGTTCTGAAGTGAGTAGCTTTTGTTCAGGATAAAAATAGATATAATGGGGATGTAAAAATATGGGATCCGAAACGTTATGTTTATAAGAAATTTATAAAAAAACTTTGGACTTTTGTATTTCAGAAAATAAAAAAAAAATTGCGCCAAGCTTTCTTACTTAAATGGCCTATATTTCGACCTATTAAGGTCAAAGGCCGAGCATGTTTTAGAATTCCATGTCCTTCGATATTCTGCGCTATTCTTTAATTTTGAAGGACTAGCTTCAAAAGATTTTCTTCTATTTGATCTTTCCATCGAAGTTTCGAACGTCCTCTTAGATTAACGTGTTCGCGAAATTAAAAACGTAAAAAAACTGATCACGAAACGGGTCTTTCAGCTGAAACTCTTGCTTTGAATTTTAGACCAGAAGTTTTCATGTAACGACTTAAACGATTTTATAAATTTTTTGCAAAAAAAGAGGCGTGGCTCCGGGCGGATTTTTCCAGTTTTATTGCATGAATCTTTTTTGGGAGGTTGGCAGTTTACCTGAAAGATATCACCAGAAATTCAGTCTAATTTCAGAAGTTATCAGTTGAAAAGTAAGTGGTTTAAACTTGTTCATATTTTTTAGAAATAAAAGTGGGCGTGTTTGTGTCCGGATTTCTCCAAGTTGCTGAGAGGAACTTATTTGGGGGCCTAACATTATACGTGAATGAAAGCACTATGATACGCCAATTATTTACGAAGTTATCAATTACAGAAAAAAATTAGTCAGAAGCTTTTTAACTTTAAAATTGGGCGTGTCTGTTTTCGGATTTTCCAAGTATTTTCAAATATCTTGTATGTGGACCAGGCAGTCTGCATTCAAGAAACTAACTTCGTACGGCTTGTATTTCCAAAGTTATCAACTGATAAAAAAAATCCTGAAAAAACTTGACATTTTTTACTTAAGAAATGTGGGCGTGTCTGTATGCTGATTTTTCCAGATTTTTACCATGATCTTTCGTGGGTAGTCTACGTGCAAGAAATTATCATCATGCGACTTTTATTTTCAAAGCTATCAATTGATAAAAAAACGCTTTTGAACTTTATATTTTTTACATAAGAAAAGTGGGCGTGTCTGTATTCAGATTTTTGCAAGATTTTTCAAAGATCTTGTACGAGGACCAGGCAGTCTGCATTCAAGAAACTAACTTCGTACGGCTTGTATTTCTAAAGTTATCAACTGATAAAAATATAATTTAAAAATTTGAAATTTTTTACTTAAGAAATGTGGGCGTGTCTGTATGATGATTTTTTTTCCAGATTTTTACCATGATCTCTTGTGGGAGTCTGGTAGTCTACGTGCAAGAAATTATCATCATATGACTTTTATTTTTGAAGCTATCAATTGATAAAAAAAAACGCTTAAGAACTTTATATTTTTTACATAAGAAAAGTGGGCTTGTCTGTATTCGGATTTTTCCATCTTTTTTTCAAGGATCTTGTATAGGAGCCACGCGGTCTATATGGTAGAATTCTTCTTTGTACGGCTTGTATTTCCGAAGTTATTAACTACGAACAAATTCCTTTAAAAACTTGAAATTTTGAACTTAAGAAATGTGGGCGTGTCTGTAAGCTAATTTTTCCAGATTTTTGCCATGATCTTTTGTGGGAGTCTGATGGTCCATGTGCTAGAAATTATCATCATATGACTTTTATTTTTGAAGCTATCAATTAAGAAAAAACGCTTAAAAACTTTATATTTTTTACATAAGAAAAGTGGGCGTGTCTGTATTCGGATTTTTCCATATTTTTTTCAAGGATCTTGTATAGGAGCCACGCGGTCTATATGGTAGAATTCTTCTTTGTACGGCTTGTATTTCCGAAGTTATTAACTACGAACAAATTCCTTTAAAAACTTGAAATTTTGAACTTAAGAAATGTGGGCGTGTCTGTAAGCTGATTTTTCCAGATTTTTGCCATGATCTTTTGTGGGAGTCTGATGGTCCATGTGCTAGAAATTATCATCATGTGACTTTTATTTTTGAAGCTATCAATTAAGAAAAAACGCTTAAAAACTTTATATTTTGAACATAAGAAAAGTGGGCGTGTCTGTATTCGGATTTTTCCAAGTTTTTTGCAAGAATCTTTTATGGGAGCCAATAAGCTTACGTATACGAAATCATCTTCATCATTGAAATTTTTTACATAGGAATAGTAGGCGTGTCTCTGGGTGGATTTTCCTGATTTTTGTCAACATTTTTAGTTGAAGGTTCAAAGTCTTTGAGCAAAAATTTGGCCAGCTAGGTAAAATAATCGAACACTGTGCAGTGGTATGATGCCTTGATCGGGCCAGAAATATATAGGCACTCTGTGTATTCTCAAAAATGATTGATGACGTTTTTGTAGTCACTCCGTTATATAAATTTCTGCATTTATTGCGCCTTACAGCAAATTGCTTTTATTCTTTTTTCAAAAGTTTTTCCATTAATAATTTTATAGTTTATTCTGATACTTTTTGGGGGAGATGGTCCACTTACGCTTAAAGCAGGACATGCACGCAATATATAAAATTTCATCTGCAACATACAAATATTGGACCTGAATCTATGAAAAGTTGGCAAGTACAAGGGCCAAATTGACACATTCGATACCGATTGAAATGTCAGACACTTTAGAAACATTTGTGTAGCTTACTTTTAGGAAAGTTTAAATAATATCTAACATATAAGGTTCACTACATTGTAACTTATTTGTCAAAAGTTCCTTGATAGTAAATGAATAATCTTCAAAGATAAGAAATTCGCGTAAAAAACGCTATAACTCTAACATCTACTGCAAAAGAATGCTTGTTAAGTGTATATTACAAATCAATGATCTCATTTTTATAAAAGTTAGCTCAAAAAGTTTTAATCTGACAAAACCCGAAAAAAGACCAGTTTTTTTTCCCTTGTAACGAATTTTTCAATATTAGGGCCTGGGAGCCTAGAGTTAACGTTGTCCTATTTGGCTCAAATTTTCAGGGATAATGTATCTCACCAAATGACACAGTAATATTTAAAAAATATTTATATTTTAACCCTCCCCTTACCCGATTTAGCTCGAATTTTCAATTTGCTATGGAAAATTAAAAAAAAAAATTTTGACCTTTGACCCCAGGGAAAAAAGTTAAACTTTTACAAATAATAGACATTACCGCATAATTCTCCACAGACTTAGTAAAAATATTTACTATCACTTTTATTTAAATTGAACTTAGGTACAATTTAAAAGCTTATAATCAAATTATGACCAAAAATTGTCAATTTCGCGAAATTCTAAGATATAAAATTGTAGGTAAGGCGAAACGGTTTAAGATATCGACACCATTTTTTCTGTGTTTTATTATCTTATTTGTTTCTTTTATGAATCTGAAACGATAATTTATAATTTGTCATATTTTTTGAACAAAATTTTCAAAAAATCAAAAAATGATCTTTGAAACCGACCTGAGAAAAAAGTAAAAATGTCTTATATGAAAAAAATTAAGTAAATTTTATAATATTTTGACGAAATTCAGATGCTTAGGAATTGTAAATCATGTCTTTTTATGGAATCTTTTTTGCAAATTCTGGGCGGGCCATGGGCATGCCCTCATTATATTGACCTGAAATTTTCAAGGCCTGAAATTTTAGCATTTCGAACAAATCTGGGGGTTGACCGGAAACATATTTCTTCAAAAAAATTTCCCCATATAGGCTATTGGCACTCTAATGAACAATTTAGGGCTATTTGCACAAAATCATTTTTAATGAATTATATAGATCGTTCAGCTGACTTAAATAAAAATTTTCTACATTTAACGCAATTTTGTTTTATTTCTTAAAACAAAAAAAATCTAAAGGAAGAAAATTATAACTTAAAAAGAGCTTGATAGATAGATAAAATAAAAATATAATTCTACCCAACAAATTTCAAAGAAACTGGGAAATATCAAATGAAAATTGAGAGCTCTTCTCGCACTAAATCAAATAAATATTTATTTCCTTTTTGCGAACGACAAAAGTTTCTGGAAATGCATTAAATTTGCACAGATTGACTATTCAATCAATGTCTTCATATATACATACTTATTTCTATCAGCCAATAGAAATAAAAAAAAAAATCTTGCATACTTTAAGGCTTATATAAAAAAGGAGATAAACATATAAAAATAATATAATACCCCAGAGATTATAAGGATATACTGTCTGCATTAATATTTAAATCCTCTATAGGGTATATTTCAAGTGAATTTAAGCAGCATTAAACAAAATAAAATTTCAATCAAATATCGACAAATATGTCAATATTGTAATAAATACTAGAATATGTTGCATATCCAAAAGGCTGTATTATGATATTGAAATAAATACTAAATTAATACTTCCTACAGCTTTTGAAGAGATTTTTGCAAAAAAAACTCGATTTACTTAGGACGAGGGTAATTTCTTTGCAGCATATCTTTAGGCTTAACTTAATACGTTTTTGCAAACAACTTTTAATGTACCCAACTAGACAAGCCTTAGACATTTTTACTTTAATAAATTTCAATATTAAAATTTCTTTTAGCAATTTCTTCATCAAGTAACTCCCTTTAGCTTTATATAAATTTTTCATTATATCAATTCTTATTCGCTCTTTCATTTTTAACTTTCTTATTTTAATACTTTAATATACTTTTCTTCGTTACTTCTAATATATTTCAGATCAAAAGAAAAAGTTTACTTTTAGCGTTTGGAGCCTTTAAAAGCAAAATAAATTATTTGTATTCTTTTAGGCGTGTAGGCAATCCACATGCTTGTATATTAACAAAATAAATACACGTATATTTTTATAAATAATATAATATACAAGTAAATAAAATATATAGAAGAAATATAACATTCAGAAAAACAAATAAATAGAGGTTGAAATACAATAAAGCGTTTGGAAATATCTAATCGAGATACTAGCATACAGCGCAGTCTATACTTATAAGTACGAACACAATTTAAGAAGACCAGGCACACTCGAGACAAAATGTGTAAGGTAAGTTTCTAATTCTATTCTGTTCTAGTTCAATTCTAGTTCAATTCTAGTTCAGTCCTAGTTCAGTTCTAGTTCAATTCTAGTTCAGTCCTAGTTCAGTTCTAGTTCAATTCTAGTTCAGTTCTAGTTGAGTTCTAGTTGAGTTCTAGTTCAGTTCTAGTTCAGTTCTAGTTGATTTCTAGTTCATTTCTTGTTCCGTTCTAGTTATGTTCTAGTTCTCTTCTAGTTCTGTTCTAATTCTGTTCTAGTTCTGTTCTAGTTCTGTTCTAGTTCTAGTTCTGTTCTAGTTCTGTTCTAGTTCTGTTCTAGTTCTGTTCTAGTTCTGTTCTAGTTCTGTTCTAGTTCTGTTCTAGTTCTGTTCTAGTTCTGTTCTAGTTCTGTTCTAGTTCTGTTCTAGTTCTGTTCTAGTTCTGTTCTAGTTCTGTTCTAGTTCTGTTCTAGTTCTGTTCTAGTTCTGTTCTAGTTCTGTTCTAGTTCTGTTCTAGTTCTGTTCTAGTTCTGTTCTAGTTCTGTTCTAGTTCTGTTCTAGTTCTGTTCTAGTTCTGTTCTAGTTCTGTTCCAGTTCTGTTCTAGTTCTGTTCTAGTTCTGTTCTAGTTCTGTTCTAGTTCTGTTCTAGTTCTGTTCTAGTTCTGTTCTAGTTCTGTTCTAGTTCTGTTCTAGTTCTGTTCTAGTTCTGTTCTAGTTCTGTTCTAGTTCTGTTCTAGTTCTGTTCTAGTTCTGTTCTAGTTCTGTTCTAGTTCTGTTCTAGTTCTGTTCTAGTTCTGTTCTAGTTCTGTTCTAGTTCTGTTCTAGTTCTGTTCTAGTTCTGTTCTAGTTCTGTTCTAGTTCTGTTCTAGTTCTGTTCTAGTTCTGTTCTAGTTCTGTTCTAGTTCTGTTCTAGTTCTGTTCTAGTTCTGTTCTAGTTCTGTTCTAGTTCTGTTCTAGTTCTGTTCTAGTTCTGTTCTAGTTCTGTTCTAGTTCTGTTCTAGTTCTGTTCTAGTTCTGTTCTAGTTCTGTTCTAGTTCTGTTCTAGTTCTGTTCTAGTTCTTTGGTAGTTCTGTTCCTTATATCTCTTTTCTTGCAATACCTTATTCAAAGGATTCGTAGAATATTTGATAATCCTGCAATAAAATTAAGGCAGGTATATGTTGTAGTTTATTGTAGAGAGGACAATGTCAATAAAATACAATTTTCAGTTTATTTTATAGATAAACTCTATATGTCTATGTACAAAAAAGGATCGACATGTTTATGCAGGCTTAGTACAAATAGTCTCAACGGTATTTGACCATTTAAAAACTCCCATACATAATACGAGGGCAGTAAGATAATTAATTTTTTAAGAATAACATGCAAATTTGAGTATATAGCAGCTTAGGTTAAGAGTATCTAAAATTATTTAAGAAACTTCAAAACTGCCCTCGTATGCTAAAACCAACCAAAAAAAAAAGTGGTATCCTTTGTCTATGAGGAAGTGTTTAGGTCATACACATATTTATGTAGAGTGATTGACATTAAGAGACATAAAAACCATTCGGTATTATAAAGCCCAAAAATATACTATAGTACTTTTTATATAGGAAAAACAGATGATTAGGTAAGAATACAAGCACCTAAACGTATACTACTGTTCTATTCAGTTTTTCTAAAATATAAACATCATGTCTTTGCACGAGGTTGAGGATGATGTCTGTAGTGACGTTGATGACGATAATACTAATGGTTATCGTCTATACAAGAGACATAGAAAATTAGTTTAAACCTAAAAGTAGGCAATGGTCAAGACAATTTTTTTTAAAAATTTAATATCAAAAAAATTACTGTTGTTGACTAGATGATGAAAGTTTAATCAAACAGTTTAGAAGAGACTGAATGAAGATGTAATAGATACAAATGCTTATTGCCACCATTTAAAATTAGAAAATAAAAGAAATTTCAAGAGAAGATAAAATGTTCATAAGATACACGAAGAAAAAATTAACAGTTTCTAAAGAATTCAGCATATCTAAGAGTTTGATAAATTTTTAATCTTTTGTTTTTCTTACTATAATAAATTTTTAATTTAGTTAAATGATAACTTTCTCCTGTAACCTTGAACTTTTGTTTGAAACTTTTATTTTTATATATACCTTTTTTGCTCATTTTTATGTTGCAGGAAATCTTGAGGGATTTATTTTTATGTTTTATAAATTTTTTATTTATTAGATGTTTTAAAGATAGGGAATTTTCTTAGAAAAAAAAAATCAAAATTTACTAAATCCTAAAGGTAGGCAATATAAATAATAAATTAAAAGTTTTAATATAAATCCAGTTTTAGTTCTAGTTATTGAACTTGTTCTATCAGAACAGAACTAAAACAGAACCAAAACGGAACTAGAACAGAACCATAATAGAATCAGTACGCAACCAGAACAGAATTATAATACAACCAGAACAGAAACAGAAACAGAATAGAAACAGAAACAGAACAGAAACAGAACAGAAACAGAACAGAAACAGAACAGAAACAAAACAGAAACAGAACAGAAACAGAACAGAAACAGAACAGAAACAGAACAGAAACAGAACAGAAACAGAACAGAAACAGAACAGAACAGAAACAGAACAGAAACATAACAGAAACAGAACAGAAACAGAACAGAAACAGAACAGAAACAGAACAGAAACAGAACAGAAACAGAAACAGAACAGAAACAGAACAGAAACAGAACAGAAACAGAACAGAAACAGAACAGAAACAGAACAGAAACAGAACAGAACAGAAACAGAACAGAAACAGAACAGAAAAGAAACAGAACAGAACAGAACAGAAACAGAACAGAACAGAAACAGAACAGAAACAGAATAGAAACAGAATAGAAACAGAACAGAAACAGAACAGAAACAGAAAAGAAACAGAACAGAAACAGAACAGAAACAGAACAGAAACAGAACAGAAACAGAACAGAAACAGAACAGAAACAGAACAGAAACAGAACAGAAACAGAACAGAACAGAAACAGAACAGAAACAGAACAGAAACAGAACAGAAACAGAACAGAAAAAGAACAGAAACAGAACAGAAACAGAACAGAAACAGAACAGAAACAGAACAGAAACAGAACAGAAACAGAACAGAAACAGAACAGAAACAGAACAGAAACAGAACAGAAACAGAACAGAAACAGAACAGAAACAGAACAGAAACAGAACAGAAACAGAACAGAAACAGAACAGAAACAGAACAGAAACAGAACAGAAACAGAACAGAAACAGAACAGAAACAGAACAGAAACAGAACAGAAACAGAACAGAAACAGAACAGAAACAGAACAGAAACAGAACAGAAACAGAACAGAAACAGAACAGAAACAGAACAGAAACAGAACAGAAACAGAACAGAAACAGAACAAGAACAGAAACAGAACAGAAACAGAACAGAAACAGAACAGAAACAGAACAGAAACAGAACAAGAACAGAAACAGAACAGAAACAGAACAGAACAGAAACAGAACAGAAACAGAACAGAAACAGAACAGAACAGAAACAGAACAGAAACAGAACAGAAACAGAACAGAAACAGAACAGAAACAGAACAGAAACGGAACAGAAACAGAATAGAAACAGAACAGAAAGAGAACAGAAACAGAACAAAACAGAAACAGAACAGAAACAGAACAGAACAGAAACAGAACAGAAACAGAACAGAAACAGAACAGAACAAGAACAGAACCAGAACAGAACCAGAACAGAACCAGAACAGAACCAGAACAGAACCAGAACAGAACCAGAACAGAACCAGAACAGAACCAGAACAGAACCAGAACAGAACCAGAACAGAACCAGAACAGAACCAGAACAGAACCAGAACAGAACCAGAACAGAACCAGAACAGAACCAGAACAGAACCAGAACAGAACCAGAACAGAACCAGAACAGAACCAGAACAGAACCAGAACAGAACCAGAACAGAACCAGAACAGAACCAGAACAGAACCAGAACAGAACCAGAACAGAACCAGAACAGAACCAGAACAGAACCAGAACAGAACCAGAACAGAACCAGAACAGAACCAGAACAGAACAGAACCAGAACAGAACCAGAACAGAACAGAACCAGAACCAGAACAGAACCAGAAAAGAACTAGAATAGAACGGAGCCAGAATAGAACCAGAATCTGTTTAAAATAGAAATAAAATTTTGCATAAAATTTTTACTTAAATTTATTTATTACTTCAATTTCCATCCTTTGTCTTTTATATCCTCTCTGGCGATAAAGCACCTCCAGAAATCACTTAAAGAGGTACTTTTAATATTCAGCTTCTGGTTTTGACACTTTTTGCCACAATAAATTCTGGAAATAATTTACTCAAGCTCACAAGTTGTTATAACAAGTTCTTCCAACTTTAATGAGAAAAGTATTAAAACGCAAACATTCGTTATTTAGCGTTTGCGATGTCATAGTGAATTAATTGATTTTTAATTATCCCTTTTTTTAATGTCGTTTTTTGCAAAACGATAACTATTACGCGCATACGTTTTTTTGTAGCTTCGCTCTTAAACTAAATATTGATGCCAAAAAAAACTGTAGCAGATGTTAAGGCTTAACGCTCATTCACATCAAATTATGCCATAGATAAATAACAGCAAAAATTTACATGATTAAGGCTTAAAATGTTTATGTATTTAATATTATAATTTCAAATTTTTTTTGTTGCCCCTACTCTAATTGAATTTTAATGTTTGCTTTAGTCATACAAATTAAATTATGCCCAAAAGTATGCAAAGCAATTTGTATTTAAATTATGCCTGAATGTATGCTTCAAAAAAGTGAATAGTATAACTAAGGGAATTATTTTTCAGTGAATTCTAAGAGACAGAGAGAGTGTTCTGTGGAAAATTTTGTATTATTAAATTCTAAAGAATTTTAAATAAAGTGATTTTTCTTAGGCTAACATTTTTGTTTAAAATTAAGAATACACGTTTTATAATGTTAACTTTTTATAGAATTTCTTTTTATGGTTAATAACTTTTCATTTTAAAGGACTCATTTATTAAATGAAAACTTAATTTGTCTTACCCTTTTTGGGGATTTTCTTATTTTATTACTGAGAAAGAATTTGAAAAGATGAAAATTTAAGAGCCCGAAAGTATGCTTTCATAAAGTTTTTTTTATTTTTAAGTCTTGGCCTTAAAAGTAGGCATTGAAAATTCAGAGAAAATGTTTTTAAGCCATAATTAAATTAACATTCTTTCTCATTTTAACGAAATCTTTTTGTGGATAAAATCTTTTGTTCGTTTCCGAA
The DNA here is from genome assembly GCA_933228675.1 of Stomorhina lunata. NCBI lineage: Eukaryota > Metazoa > Arthropoda > Insecta > Diptera > Rhiniidae > Stomorhina > Stomorhina lunata. The sequence continues at coordinate 38,751,884 of OW121740.1, read as the reverse complement.
ATTTTTACATTTCTCATTTCGAATTAGAAATTTAAAACATTACGACATTTAATTCTGTTGCGTCTTTTTCAGAATTTTTAAGAATTACTGATATTGTGTTGTATTGTATTGCCCTCAGTTGACTGTGCCCTACATAATTTGATCTTTGACACTTCTTTCATTTATACAATTTAATTACTTTGATAAGAACTGTATGAAGTACTTTCAACTATGAACTTTTAATTTTATTTTCAATAAATTAAAAACTTTATAGGTTTTGAAATAATCTATGAAATTAGTTCTTATCGTTACGAAATGTCTTTAAAACCAAAGACTAATCCTTAAATACATACTTCATCCTAAAGTCCCTGTAATATATGTGCTTATGTTTATATAGTTCACACAAGCCTCAAAATATGCTATGGCATTTAAAGTATGTCAAATATGCAAATATTAATTAAGATTTGTTTTCATTTTCAACCACTCTATAAACATTGCATATTTTTGGGGATGTTTATCAATAAATTTCAAAGTAAAACAATTTAGAACTTGCCCAAATTTTAATTAATTCAATGTATTTCAATTTAAGTGCTAAATATTTATAAATGTAACAGCCAGCTTTTAGGCATTTATGTGTTTATTTTATGAATTTTAATTTGATTTTTGATATATTTTACATAAAGGGGAGGTATATTAACATTTTATGTAAATAAAGTGGACAAATAATTAGGAGGGGCATAACCTAAACTAATACACAACTTATGCAGAACTAGAACAGAACTAGAACAAAACTAGAACAGAACTAGAAAAGAACTAAAACAGAACTAGATCAGAACTAGAACAGAACTAGAACAGAACTAGAACAGAACTAGAACAGAACTAGAACAGAACTAGAACAGAACTAGAACAGAACTAGAACAGAACTAGAACAGAACTAGAACAGAACTAGAACAGAACTAGAACAGAACTAGAACAGAACTAGAACAGAACTAGAACAGAACTAGAACAGAACTAGAACAGAACTAGAACAGAACTAGAACAGAACTAGAACAGAACTAAAACAGAACTAGAACAGAACTAGAACAGAACTAGAACAGAACTAGAACAGAACTAGAACAGAACTAGAACAGAACTAGAACAGAACTAGAACAGAACTAGAACAGAACTAGAACAGAACTAGAACAGAACTAGAACAGAACTAGAACAGAACTAGAACAGAACTAGAACAGAACTAGAACAGAACTAGAACAGAACTAGAACAGAACTAGAACAGAACTAGAACAGAACTAGAACAGAACTAGAACAGAACTAGAACGGAACTAGAACAGAACTAGAACAGAACTAGAACAGAACTAGAACAGAACTAGAACAGAACTAGAACAGAACTAGAACAGAACTAGAACAGAACTAGAACAGAACTAGAACGGAACTAGAACAGAACTAGAACAGAACTAGAACAGAACTAGAACAGAACTAGAACAGAACTAGAACAGAACTAGAACAGAACTAGAACAGAACTAGAACAGAACTAGAACAGAACTAGAACAGAACTAGAACAGAACTAGAACAGAACTAGAACAGAACTAGAACAGAACTAGAACAGAATTAGAACAGAATTAGAACAGAACTAGAACTAGAACAGAACTAGAACAGAACTAGAACAGAACTAGAACAGAACTAGAACAGAACTAGAACAGAACTAGAACAGAACTAGAACAGAACTAAAACAGAACTAGAACAGAACTAGAACAGAACTAGAACAGAACTAGAACAGAACTAGAACAGAACTAGAACAGAACTAGAACAGAACTAGAACAGAACTAGAACAGAACTAGAACAGAACTAGAACAGAACTAGAACAGAACTAGAACAGAACTAGAACAGAACTAGAACAGAACTAGAACAGAACTAGAATAGAACTAGAACAGAACTAGAACAGAACTAGAACAGAACTAGAACAGAACTAGAACAGAACTAGAACAGAACTAGAACAGAACTAGAACAGAACTAGAACAGAACTAGAACAGAACTAGAACAGAACTAGAACAGAACTAGAACTAGAACAGAACTAGAACAGAACTAGAACAGAACTAGAACAGAACTAGAACAGAACTAGAACAGAACTAGAACAGAACTAGAACAGAACTAGAACAGAACTAGAACTAGAACAGAACTAGAACTAGAACAGAACTAGAACAGAACTAGAACAGAACTAGAACAGAACTAGAACAGAACTAGAACAGAACTAGAACAGAACTAGAACAGAACTAGAACAGAACTAGAACAGAACTAGAACAGAACTAGAACAGAACTAGAACAGAACTAGAACAGAACTAGAGCAGAACTAGAACAGAACTAGAACAGAACTAGAACAGAACTAGAACAGAACTAGAACAGAACTAGAACAGAACTAGAACAGAACTAGAACAGAACTAGAACAGAACTAGAACAGAACTAGAACAGAACTAGAACAGAACTAGAACAGAACTAGAACAGAACTAGAACAGAACTAGAACAGAACTAGAACAGAACTAGAACAGAACTAGAACAGAACTAGAACAGAACTAGAACAGAACTAGAACAGAACTAGAACAGAACTAGAACAGAACTAGAACAGAACTAGAACATAACTAGAACAGAACTAGAACAGAACTAGAACAGAACTAGAACAGAACTAGAACAGAACTAGAACAGAACTAGAACAGAACTAGAACAGAACTAGAACAGAACTAGAACAGAACTAGAACAGAACTAGAACAGAACTAGAACAGAACTAGAACAGAACTAGAACAGAACTAGAACAGAACTAGAACAGAACTAGAACAGAACTAGAACAGAACTAGAACAGAACTAGAACAGAACTAGAACAGAACTAGAACAGAACTAGAACAGAACTAGAACAGAACTAGAACAGAACTAGAACAGAACTAGAACAGAACTAGAACAGAACTAGAACAGAACTAGAACAGAACTAGAACAGAACTAGAACAGAACTAGAACAGAACTAGAACAGAACTAGAACAGAACTAGAACAGAACTAGAACAGAACTAGAACAGAACTAGAACAGAACTAGAACAGAACTAGAACAGAACTAGAACAGAACTAGAACAGAACTAGAACAGAACTAGAACAGAACTAGAACAGAACTAGAACAGAACTAGAACAGAACTAGAACAGAACTAGAACAGAACTAGAACAGAACTAGAACAGAACTAGAACAGAACTAGAACAGAACTAGAACAGAACTAGAACAGAACTAGAACAGAACTAGAACAGAACTAGAACAGAACTAGAACAGAACTAGAACAGAACTAGAACAGAACTAGAACAGAACTAGAACAGAACTAGAACAGAACTAGAACAGAACTAGAACAGAACTAGAACAGAACTAGAACAGAACTAGAACAGAACTAGAACAGAACTAGAACAGAACTAGAACAGAACTAAAACAGAACTAGAACAGAACTAGAACAGAACTAGAACAGAACTAGAACAGAACTAGAACAGAACTAGAACAGAACTAGAACAGAACTAGAACATTTATGTGTTTTAATACTAGTTCTGGAAATATGTTATTATTTTTAATCCTGGATACATGCAGTCGATTTGAGTTAACGAATATGTTGTTCAAAATTTTATTGCATATTTTCAGGAGGTTTTATGTTGATATTTCTTGGACACAATAATTCGTATTTATTCTGTCCCTGAAACGCGTTGAGGAAAGGTTTTTTTGGTTTTATCAAAAAAGTATTTATTACAATAAAAAAAATTTAATGTCCCTTTTAGTTAAAAAGTTATAACGTTTTTTGCTTCTCTTGTAGAAAAAAAATAGAAGTGTAGTTACGTTCTTCTGTATTTAAGAAGACGATGTAAACAATTTCGGGGCGCCTAAAGGTATACAACATGATTTTCTACATAAAGTCATTAATTTAATTTAAGTTTTTAGTGATGGTTTTAGTTCCGATTTTTGTTGAAGTAATTGTTCTATCTAAGCTTTATTAAATTTGCTTAAAATGTATTCCCGGGAAAAAAGTTTTTTATAATAACCCCAACATTTTTAATTGCTTTAATGTAAAAGGATATTTATTAAGAGGAAGTATAAAAGAAAATATAATAAAGGATGGTTTACCACAATATAATTATGAAGGAAAAAAGAAACTTACGTCTAATGCCCCAATCCATCATGTTTACAAGCAACAACTGGAAATTAACAATAACGGATTTGTGAAGAAAAGTGAACCAGGATTTCTTTGCCTTTTCAGTTAAAGGACTTTACAAGTTGGAGGATTTTTTTTTAAAGAATAAAGCGTTAGAGATGAGATATAAGAAAATGTAAGGAACATTTTTTTTTTCAAAGGAACTTGATTTTTTATTTTTACTTGACTTTTTTAAATATTTTTTTTTTTTTTGATTTTGTTTAAGATTTTATTTGAAAAGAAACAGATTTTAAGAAATTATATTCTTAAGCATTATTAGCTGTTTTTTTTTTTTTGAAATGAATGAAATCTTTTTTAGTATTTCTTTGGTGGCAGCAGCAACAAAACATTTAATGTGCCACACAGCCAACAGCAACAACAATAACGTCGGCGGCAATTGTGGTATAGACACTGTCGTAGCAATTTGTAGTACATTTGTATTTCTTTGAGGGATTTTGGCTGTGGCAGACGAAGGCAATGAATATAAATTAAATTTAAAAACATTTTTATAATTCATCATAATTTCATTTAAGACACCAGCAACAAACACACGCACAAAAAACCAAAAGCACTTGAATTTCTTTGAAATAAAAAATCATACAATAAATGTAAAAGAATAAAAGACGGCGGCGGGTAGAATTGAATTTTTTTTTCCATAAAGCACTTGAACTTTTATTAAAGAAAAAGAAACACTTTGAAGCTTAATTTTTCATTTTTTTTTTTGGAGGGGGGATACAATTTCTTTATTTTCTTTCTTAATTGTTTAAATTATTATTTAATTAAAGTATAGAAATACATTTTTGTAATTATTATTATTTTTTCAATTTTTTTCAATTCAAATTTATTAAGACATTATTCCCGTATTTGAATTCAAAACTGTTTCGAAATATTTTATTTTCTTAAACAAATTTTCATTCAGCTGTTGCTTGTTGTTGTTTGGAGCACAATTAAAACATGACTGAAAAGTCTTGTTCAAAATTTTTTGTTTATGAGGGAGAGCATTTACAAGAATAACAACAAAATGCCGAAACGATTGAAAGCCGAAGATACGAAGTAGCTGATACCAGTGTATGTGTGTAGAAGAAAAAACATAAATATTCCCTCTTTTTTCCGATACAAACAACTTCATCTATGAACAAAATAACTAACAAAAGTAAAAAAAATAAAAACCGACACATACTTTTAGGGAGTAGGGAAAAGGGGAGCATTTTTACAACAACCTGTATAACGCGCAAATCCATTACAACAAAAAAACCAGCAACATCTACAAACAACAAAAACAAATTTGTTTGTTTGTGTATTTCACAAAAAAAAAGGATGTCAAACAGACAGGAAAATCCTTGATGAAATTCTATACTCTCACACATATACACACACACACTAACATTCAAACAATAACTAACCCACCAACCATTGCCTACTTCTGGGATGTTATAACAGAATACTACTTACTATGAGTGAGTAGTAGTAGTAGTAGTTAAGTGGCATGTTGTAGGTGGTAATAGTATTTATTAGCTCTTCGGTATGGAAAAACTTAGGTGTAGTAATACATGTGTTAAAGTTTATAATGAAAGCAATAGTATTTCTGTAGAATTCCTCCCATCTTTGTAGTCTAGTGTAGAGAAAGATAGAGAAGTTATCCCTCTTAAAGTAAAAGTAAATACAACATATATGAAATTTTACTTTTCCTAAGAAAATTACAGCTAACTAAAGGTAGAATGGAATGTTGGGAAAGGTTTAAGGCGAATCAGAAGCACAGTTCGTTTATTTCAGAAAATTAATGATAATTTTCCAATACAATACCGAACTTTTAAAGTTAATAGGTTCATTCCCTACTACCATTTGGAAAATAGTTTTTATCAAAAATCCCCCAACTAAGTCTTCCTCGAGTACTGTTGACGATTGAAAACTGACTAATTACTTGCGCACTTGAAAACTGACTCAAAAATGAGTCAAAAAAGACTCTTAGACGATCAAAAATGCGACTAAAAAATGAGTCGAATAAGACTCGAAAATAATTAGAAATACGACTTAAAAATGGCCAAAAAAGACTAACAAATCAGTAAAAATATGACTGATAAATGTGTCTCAACTATCACTATATAACTATAATCAAAAAAAGCGGGTAAAAAAAGACTCCTCAAAAAGAGTCCCAACTAGGGAACTATTTTCTTCCGTGAAAACAATCATTTACGATCAGAAAATGAGCTCAAATAAGCCTATTTTAATCGCGCAGATAAGTAATAAATGAGTAGAAAAAGATTCTTAGACGATCAAAAATACGACTAAAAAAAAAAAAAAATGAGTAGAATAATACTCGAAAATAATTAGAAATACGACAAAAAAATTACCTGAAAAAGACTCACAAATCATTAAAAATATGACTCATAAATTTGCTACTCATTTATGAGTAGTAATCAAAAAAAAAAAAAAAAAGGGTAAAAAAGAACTCCTCAAGAAGAGTCCCGGGTAGGGTACCGTTATCATCCGAGAAAACAATAATTTATGATCAGAAAATGAGCTTCTAGAACCGATTTTAAGCAATATTAGAGTAAATCAATGTGGTATAGGTTGGTAATGTGGTATAGGTACTTTGCAAAAATCTTTAAAAATTACAATTTAGAACCGTCATAAAATTTGAGACAAAACACTTTTAAAATTGTAAGATCTTGATGAAGGCCTACATTAAATTTCTTATAAATCGGAGATGGTTAGGTCGCGGTATTGAAGCTATAATGAATTCCAGACGAGGCAAATCCATTCAATTTCCCAGAACTTCGGAATGTATAAGGGTTTTGGGCCATAAAATCTACAGCCATCGCCATTAAATCTAAGAACTTTAAAAATTATATGATCTTGAAGAATGAATACATTAAATTTATTCGAAAACATTTTTGAAATTTTAAAAAATTTTTTAAACTTTTTAATAATTCCCAGTAAAAATCTGAATAAAATATCCTATAAAAATATATATTATTTTTAAGGAACTGTCTGTAAAAATTAATAATCCTTGAAAAATTTCCTATAAAAATAAAGAATTTTAAAAAATGTCCTATAAAAAAACGAATTTATTAAAAATTTCCTAAAATAAAAATAAAGAATTTTTGAAAATTTCTTAATAATATAATAATTTTGAAATTTTTTTTTAAAAAAAGAAGATTTTGGAAATTTTCTATATAAATTTTTTTTTTTTATAAAAATGTCTATAAAAATTGAATTCTTGAAAAATTTACTATAAAATGAAGAATTTTTGAAAAAAAAAATTCCCGATAAAAATAGAAAATTAAAAAAAAAACCATAAAAAATAAAGAATTTTTGAAAATTTCCAAATAATATAATATTTTTGAAAATTTTTTTTTAAAAAAGAAGAATTTTTGGAAATTTTCTATATAAATTTTTTTTTATAAAAATGTCTATAAAAATTGAATTTTTGAAAAATTTACTATAAAATGAAGAATTTTTTCTATATAATTTTTTTTTATAAAAATGTCTATAAAAATTGAATTTTTGAAAAATTTACTATAAAATGAATAATTTTTGAAAAAAAAATTCCCGATAAAAATAGTAAATTAAAAAAAAAACCCATAAAAATGGAATAATTTAAAAAAAAATTGCTTATAAAAACTAAATTTTTGAAAAATAGATAATTTTTGAAAAATTCCTTATAAAATAGAGAATTTTTGAAAAATTCCTTATAAAATAGAGAATTTTTGAAAAAAAATTCCCTATACAAATAAAGAATTACAAAAAAAAAATATTCACAAAAAAATTAAAAAAAACGTATTTTTGAAAAAATCCTATCATAAAAACTGAAGATTTAAAAAATTTAATATTTGAAAAATTTCCTACAAAATTGAATTTCAAAAAAAATCCATATAAAAAGTGAATTTTTGAAAAATTTCCTATAAAAAGTGTATTATTAAAAAAATCTCTATTTTTAAAAATCTCCTATAAAAGTGAACTTTTTTAAAAATTTTCCATAAAAAGAGAATTTGTGAAAAATTTCCTATAAAAAGTGAATTTTTGAAAAATTCCATGTATAAAGTGAATTTTTTGAAAAATTCCCTATAAAAAGTGAATTTTGGAAGAATTCCCTTTAAAAATTAATTTTTTATAAATTCCTAAAAAATCTTCTATAAAAAGTGAATTTTTGAAAAATTCCCTTTAATAAGTAAATTTTTAAAAAAAATTCCCTTTTAAAAAGTGACTATTTGAAAAATTCCTTATAAAGGGTGAATTTTTGAAAAATTCCCTACAAAAAGTGAATTTTTAAAAAATTCCTTACAAAAAGTGAATATTGGAAAAATTTCCTACAAAATTGAATTTTTAAAAAATCCATATAAAAGGTGAATTTTTTAAAAATTTCCTATAAAAAGTGTATTATTAAAAAATTCTCTATTTTTTAAAATCTCCTATAAAAAGTGAACTTTTGAAAAATTTCCCATAAAAATGGAATTTTTGAAAAATTCCCTATAAAAAGTGAATTTTTGAACAATTTTCTATAAAAACTGAATTTATGAAAAATTTTCTATAAAAAGTGAATTTTTGAAAAATCGCTATAAGAAGTGAATTTTTGAAATATTTCATATAAGAAGTGATTTTTGAAAAAAAACCCTATTAAAAGTAAATTTTTGAAAAATTTTCTATAAACAATATATTCTTAAAAAATTCCCTATAAAAAGTGAATTTTTGAAAAATTCCTTATAAAAAGTTTTTGAAAAATTCCCTATAAAAAATGAATTTTTGAAAAATTCTCTATAAAAAGTGAATTTTTGAAAAACTCCCCGAAAAAAATTATTTTTTGAAAAATTCCCTATAAAAAGTGAACTTTTGAAAAATTCCCTATAAAAAGTGAATTTTTGAAAAATTCCCTATAAAAAGTGAATTTTTGAAAAATTCCCTATTAAAAGTGAATTTTTGAAAAAATTCCCTATAAAAGTAAAGTTTTTAAAAATTCCCTATAAAAAGTGAATTTTTAAAAAATTCCTTAAAATACTTAATTTTTGAAAAATTTAATATAAAAAATGAATTTAAGAAAAATTTCCTTCAAACAAGAATTTTCAAAAAATTTCATATTAATTTGTGTTACTTTCCTGCTTTTGAACTAATGATATCTCTTTATTTCCTGGAGCCATAAAAATTCTCTACACAAGATAAAGTTGTTCTATGGGGCATACAATTCTATGAACTATCATAAATTTTAGTTACCTTTGGTAAAGCTATTTGTTTGTTTATGTTTCTTTTGTTATTGGAAGTATTCTTGCACAGTTCTTTACACCCTACACTACGAAAGTTTGGAAGACTATATCGGTCTTTGTCTGATGCAAAGAAATATTGGTCTGAGACGAAATTTTTATGTATGAAAATCAAGAATCACTTTCTGATTCGATTTCTTTCTGTATTATGACTTTGCCTATTGAATCTGTTCAAAGTCGGTATATTAGCTCCAAAACCTTAGGTCCGCATTAAATATTAGGTCATTAAGAAAAAGAAAATATTATAACCAAAATGGTCCGATACCTAATATTCAGAAGTTTTTTTTTTGCCTAAAAATAGGGTTAATCGTTCTTCAGAATATCGTTAGTTAATAATTTCAATACTTTATAAAATGTTATTAAAATCGGTCCATATTTGACTATATATGTTATACAAATGATTTTTTCTAAGCATTAAAAGGACGATGGAGAATTAGACCTCAGTACCATAGGGTATCATAGAATCGGTTTTGCCCGACTTTATCACTTTCTTACTTCTTTCTTTTAAATTTTATTACTCGACTATATAAAATTGTACTAAAAACTTTGCAAAATTTTAAAATTTTATTGTGATATTAAATGGAAAATCGTAAGCCAGAGTAAAGCTAAGAAATTGGTAAAGTAATTTTTTTAATGCCCAGAAGTATGCAATAGTTATTAGGAATTTATTTAAAAGTAAAGTATGCTACAATTGAAATATGTTTTACTAAAAGAACTTTGCTTGATTTAAAAACTTTATTGTTATATTAATGGAAAATCGTAAATATTTAAGAAAAGTGAAGTAAAGCAAAGCAAATGGCAAAGTAATTGTTTGCAATGTCCAGAAGTATGCAATAGTTATTAGAAATTTATTTTAAAGTTAGGTATGCTACAATAAAAATACGTTTCGTTTATTTTTTGAAAAGCCTGGAAGTATGCAATGATTTTCAAAATTATACTTGAATGCTATTTTTGTAGTAAAGATATTCAGTTAAAAATTTAAAAATTTTTTTTAAGTGACTTAATATTAGTTCTTTTTGTTTCATGAACGAATTTTTGTCAATTTTTGCTACTAAAATGTGTCCTTGAAACAAAAATACAAAGAGTTACTGCTTCTCATCCAACCTTTCATATTCAAAGGTTATTTTTTAGCTACGTCTATAAAAATAATTTAGAAATTATTTTTCCTCTATCCTTAAGGGACTCAACCACAAAATGTGTATAAAATAAAGAAAAAATTGAGTTCCATTGAATAAAAAGGGGCAAAAACAAACAATAAACTTGAAATATCAAACTTTTATTGCTCATCCGCATAAACTTTGGGATAAGTCTGCAAAAAAAAAAAAAACTGTGTCCGTCTTGACATCTACAAACATTTTCTTTTCCCTCGATAATGTTATTCTTTCTAAGACTTGACCATACACAATGGAAAATTTTTTTTTTACCCCGGCATATCTTAAGGAAAACAAAAAAAGGAATTATAAAAACAAATAAATAAATACAAAGAAAACTTGCTATAAGTAGCAATTATATGTTTTTTACTGACTTCATTGGGTTTGTTAAAAGTTAAAACCTTAAAGTATGCCGTACTTTTTGTGTTTTAAACAACATTTGAAAGTATACTTTATAAAAGAAAAGAAAATTTCTTAAGGGCTTAAAAATATCACTCTTATCAAAAAATATAGAAGAAAAGAAAAACTAATGATTGATTGCAAAAATAATATCAATTCCTGAGGGTATATCAGTTTATTTTTTTCTTTCTGCTACAAAATGACATAAGCGCAATTACGTTTTGAAATAAAGAAATAATGTTTAACAAAGTTATTTAATGTAGCGGAAATAAACGATTTAAAATAAGAAAAAAAAATGAAACAAAAACTAAAATGTTTTAACAAAATTTAGTTGAATTGCCATTTTTTTAAATCCCTAAAGTAGGCAGCATTTTTAATAGTATAGCAGTGTTTTGAAAGCTTAAAGTACATTGAAACTATTCTATAATATATAACCGTTTTTTTAAACCTTGAAGTATGCCGCATTGTATCTATTCTATAGACAATAAAAAGTATGCTGTATTTTTAGCAGCATTTCAGAATTTTGCATTGAATGCCTAAAAGTTGGCGGTTATTTTTAGAAAAGATGGAAATTTTCACTTTTATTTTTGGCTGTAATTTATTATGCAATTAAAATAAATATTTTTGTCTGATGTTAAAGAAACTTTAAGAAGGAAATTTTTGTTTAGAAATAAAAAAAAAATGTGAAAAATTTCCTATAAAAATACGAAATGTTTGAAAATTTTCTTACAAAAATAAGCAATTTTTGAAAAATTTCCTATAAAAATAAGCAATTTTTGAAAAATTTCCTATAAAAATAAGAAATTTTTGAAAAATTTCCTATAAAAATAGGACATTTTTTAAAAATTTCCTATAAAAATAGGACATTTTTTAAAAATTTCCTATAAAAATTGGAAATTTTTGACAAATTTCCTATAAAAATAAGAAATTTTGAAAAATTTCCTATAAAATTAGGAAATTTTTGAAAAATTTCCTATAATAATAGGAAGTTTTTGAAAAATTTCCTATAAAAATAGGAAATTTTTGAAAAATTTCCTATAAAAATAGGAAATTTTTGAAAAATTTCCTATAAAAATAGGAAATTTTTGAAAAATTTCCTATAAAAATAGGAAATTTTTGAAAAATTTCCTATAAAAATAGGAAATTTTTGAAAAATTTCCTATAAAAATAGGAAATTTTTGAAAAACTTCCTATAAAAATAGGAAATTTTTGAAAAATTTCCTATAAAAATAGGAAATTTTTGAAAAATTTCCTATAAAAATAGGAAATTTTTGAAAAATTTCCTATAAAAATAGGAAAATTTTTAAAAATTTCCTATAAAAAAAGGAAATTTTTGAAAAATTTCCTATAAAAATAGGAAATTATTGAAAAATTTCCTATAAAAATAGGAAATTTTTGAAAAATTTCCTGTAAAAATAGGAAATTTTTGAAAAATTTCCTATAAAAATAGGAAATTTTTGAAAAATTTCCTATAAAAATAGGAAATTTTTGAAAAATTTCCTATAAAAATAGGAAATTTTTGAAAAATTTCCTATAAAAATAGGAAATTTTTGAAAAATTTCCTATAAAAATAGGAAATTTTTGAAAAATTTCCTATAAAAATAGGAAATTTTTGAAAAATTTCCTATAAAAATAGGAAATTTTTGAAAAATTTCCTATAAAAATAGGAAATTTTTGAAAAATTTCGTATAAAAATAGGAAATTACTGAAAAATTTCCTATAAAAATAGGAAATTATTGAAAAATTTCCTATAAAAATAGGAAATTATTGAAAAATTTCCTATAAAAATAAGAAATTATTGAAAAATTTCCTATGAAAACAGGAAATTTTTGAAAAATTTCCCATAAAAATAGGAAATTTTTGAAAATTTCCTATAAAAATAGGAATTTTTTGAAAAATTTCCTATAAAAATAGGAAATTTTTGAAAAATTTTCTATAAAAATAGGAAATTTTTAAAAAATTCCCTATAAAAATAGGAAATTTTTAAAAAATTTCCTATAAAAATAGGAACTTTTTGAAAATTTCCTAATGAAGTGAATTTTTAAAAAATTTTTTATCTTTGAATAATTACCTTTAAAAAGTAAATTTTTCCAAAATTCCCTTTAAAAAGTAAATCTTTGAAAAATTCCCTTTAAAAAGAGAATTTTTGAAAAATTCCCTTTAACAAGTGAATTTTAGCAAAATTCTCTTTAAAAGCGAATTTTTGAAAAATTCCCTTAAAAAGTGAATTTTTGAAAAATTCCCTTTAAAAAGTGAATTTTTGAAAAATTCCCTTTAAAAAGTGAATTTATGAAAAATTCCCTTTAAAAAGTGAATTTATGACAAATTCCCTTTAAAAAGTGAATTTATGACAAATTCCCTTATAAGGTGAATTTTTGAAAAATTCCTATTAAAAAGTGAATTTTTGAAAAATTCCTATTAAAAAGTGAATTTTTGAAAAATTCCTATTAAAAAGTGAATTTTTGAAAAATTCCTGTTAAAAAGTGAATTTTTGAAAAATTCCCTTTAAAAAGTGAATTTTTAAAAAATACCCCTTGGAATGCGAATTTTTGAAAAATTCCTATTAAAAAGTGAATTTTTGAAAAATTCCTGTTAAAAAGCGAATTTTTGAAAAATTCCCTTTAAAAAGTGAATTTTTAAAAAATACCCCTTGGAATGTGAATTTTTGAAAAATTCCCTTTAAAAAGTGAATTTTTGAAAAATTCCTTTTAAAAAGTGAATTTTTGAAAAATTCCCTTTAAAAATTAAGTTTTTGAAAAATTCCCTTTAGAATGTGAATTTTTGAAAAATTCCCTTTAAAAAGTGAATTTTTGAAAAATTCCCTTTAAAAAGTGAATTTTTCAAAAATTTCCTTTAAAAAGAGACTTTTTGAAAAAAACTTCCTTTAAAAAGTGAATTTTTGAAAAATTCCCATTAAAAAGTGAATTTTTGAAAAATTTCCTTTGAAAAGAGAATTTTTGGAAATTTTCCTTTAAAAAGTGAATTTTTGAAAAATTTCCTTTAAAAAGTGAATTTATTTTTGAAAAATTCCCTTTAAAAAGTGAATTTTTGAAAAATTCCCTTTAAAAAGTAGATTTATGAAAAATTGCCTTTAAAAAGCGAATTTTTGAAAAATTCCCTTTAAAAAGTGAATTTTTGAAAAAACCTAAAATAGTAAATTTTTGGAAAAATTCGATATAAAATTGAAATTTTGTACCAAAAGTAAACAATTTTTTTTAAGTTCGTTTTTTTTAATATTTTTGTAAATGCCTCAATTTATGCTTCATTAAAATAAAATAATGCTGTTATTCTAAATTTTTCCATTTCCCTTTTTGGAATTACAAAAGTTAAATTACCCATAACTTGTGTTATTTTTCAAAAATTTTTCAAGTCATTACTCATTTTCAACGACAACCCAGCAACACATACCACATCCCAAAAATATGCTACAAAAATAAAATCAAATTGCATACTTTAAGTAAACAATTTTATTAATCCTAATGAGATTTTTATGGTAAAACTGTCTACAATTTTTTTGTTTCTTTTAATCCCAAAAAAAAACTTGAGACATTTTTGTTGTCTATGATTTTTGGCTTTATTCTTTTTGAAAAAAACCCTCCTCTAAGCTTTATAGCTCGTTTACACATTATTGCTGGTTTATTAGCCCTAATCTACTGGCTGTCGGCAAGGACTTCGAAGGTTTAGTTTTTCGAAAATATTTTCAGACTGATTTAAATAGACATTAGCGTTAAAAGACTATAATGTTTATCACCATCATTTTATTATTTGTATATATACATAAATTTGGGTCATTTATTTTTGAATACTGAATAAGTTTCAAAGTAAACAAAATAAACAAAAAAGAATAGCATATTTTTGAGGGATAATGATAATATCAAATCGATAATGACGGCATCAATATGGTAGTGTATGTATGTGTATGTGTGTGTGTGTGTGTTTTTTAATGGAAAAGGATTTATAACACAATGAAGGATTACTGGGTATAAACATTTATTTTTTGTGTGTATAATAAAATTGGGAATCATTAATATCAATACTTAAAAAAGGCATACTTTTAGGCTCATTTTTATTTACTTAAAAAGAACTATAAATTATATTTCCTTGTAGATTTGTTAAATAAAACTTGTGATTTATTTAGTAAAACAATTTGAGCTAAAAAAATATACAGAACAAAGTTTGAGTTTATATAACTCCGCTTGAGCTATAAAAACTGAAGAATACTTCCGGGAACGTTAAACAAAATTAGTATTCATTTAAAAAAATTCAAGATTTGGTTTCTTACTTCACTTCAGGCATAAAAATATAAACAAAAACATTTCAAAATCTATTTTAATAATCTCCTAGAATAATCTCTTTACAAAATCTACCAAAATAAGTTCTTAGAATTTCAAAAGTTCAAAAACCAAAGCCTATTTTTAGGTATACTTTACATAAAAACCCACTATTTCAAATATTTCCATCTTAATAATTTTTGATTTAAAAATATGACGAAATGTTATTATTAATTTAATTATTTAGGCAATTAATTAATTTATTTTAAGCGAAAAAAAAAAACGAAAAAAATATTTCACATTCTATGACAACCAACATGATAATTTAATGACATTAAAGTGTCAAGAATTTTAAATGGAATCTCAAACTGACACAAAAACTACACGCGCTCACTAATACAGATAAACAAATGTTATGAGAGAGAGAAAATGATGAAAAAAATTTTAAGAAAAAGGAAAGTGAAAATTTTAATTTATAAATAATGAAAGATATTTGCAGGATTTTCACATAAAATAGAGAATTTTTAAAAAATTTCCTATAAAAGCAAGAAATTTTTGAAAAATTACCTATAAAAATAAGTTTTTGAAAATTTTCCTACAAAAATAAGAAATTTTAAATTCCCTATAAAAATAAGAAATTTTTAAAAAATTTCATTTTTGAAAAATTTCCCATAAAAAAAGAAAATTTTTGAAAAATTTCCTATAAAAATATAAAATTTTTAAAAAATTTCCTATAATTATAAGAAATTTTTCAAAAATTTCCTATAAAAAAAGAAATTTTTGAAAAATTTCCTATAAAAATAAGAAATTTTTAAAAAAATTCCTATAAAATTAAGAAAATTTTGAAAAGTTTATATAAAAATAAGAAATTTTTAAAAAATTGCCTAAAATTATAAGACATTTTTAAAAAATTTCTTATACTTATAAGAAATTTTTAAAAAATTTCCTAAAGTTATAAGAAATTTTTGAAAAATTTCCTATTAAAATAGAAAATTTCTGAAAAAATTCCTATAAAAATAAGAAATTTTTGGAAGATTCCTATAAAACTAATAATTTTTTTAAAATTTCCTATAAAAATAAGAAATTTTTAAAAAAATTCCTATAAAAATAAGAATTTTTTTCAAATTTTCCTATAAAAATAAAAAATTTTTGAAAAATTTCCTGTAGAAATGAATTGAAAAATTTCGGAAACAAAATAAGAATTTTTTGCAAAATTTCGTATAAAAATAAGAATTTTTTGCAAAATTTCGTATAAAAATAAGAAATTTTTGCAAAATTTCGTATAAAAATAAGAAATTTTTGAAAAATTTCCTATAAAAATAAGAAATTTTTGAAAAATTTCCTATAAAAATAAGAAATTTTTGAAAAATTTCCTATAAAAATAAGAAATTTTTGAAAAATTTCCTATAAAAATAAGAAATTTTTGAAAGTTTTGCTATAAAATTGAAAAATTTTTTAAAAATTTCCTATAAAGAAGTTTTTGAAAAATGTTCTTTAAAAATAAGAAATTTTTAAAAAATTCCTATAAAAATAGAACATTTTTGAAAAATTTCCTATAAAAAAAAGAAATTTTTAAAAAATTTCCTATAAAAATAAGAAATTTTTGAAAAATTTCCTATAAAAATAAGAAATTTTTGAAAATTTTCAATAAAAATAAGAAATTTTTGAAAAATTTCCTATAAAAATAGGAAATTTTTGAAAAACTTCGTATAAAAATAATACATTTTTGAAAAATTTCCTATAAAAATAAGAAATTTTAAAAAAATTCCTATAAAATGTAAAACTTTTGAATTTTTTTTTATGAAAATAGGAAATAGGAAAAATAGAAAATTTTTGAAAAATTACCGATAAAAATTAAAAAAAAAAAATTTAAATTTTTCTATAAAAATAGAAAATTTTTCAAAAAATTCCTATAAAAATAGAAAAATCTTTTAAAATTTCCTATAAAAACAAGAAATTAAACAAAAAAAAATTGTAAAATTTGCTATCAAAATAATAAATTTTTAAAAAATATTCTACAAAAATAAGAAATTTTTGAAAAATTTCCTATAAAAATAAAAAATGTTTGAAAAATTTTCTGTTAAAATAGAGAATTTTTTAAAAATTTCCTTTAAAAATAAAAAAAATTTTGAAAAATTTCCTATAAAAATAATTTTTTTTTTAAATTTATTAAAAATTTCCTATAAAAATAGAAAATTTTTTAAAAATTTCATTTGAAAAAAAAAAATTTTTATAAGTAAAAAAATTTATATAAAATGAGAATTTTTAAAAAATTTCCTTTAAAATGTAAATTTTAAAAAAAAATCCAAAAAAGGTGAATTTTTGAAAAATTTTATAAAAAAGAAAATAAAATTAAACAAAAATCTTTTTATTCTTAAAAAAAATATTAAGATACGTTAAATAGAAGTATATACCCCTAGAGTATAGTTAACTTTTAGAAATTTTTTTTAAAACTTTAACTACTAAGAAAACATTTATGTTCCATTTAAATAGAGACATTTGGCAAAATACCAAGAAAAAAACTTATCAAACCCCCACATCAAAACAAAAAGGACCCAAACAACTTAATTTGCTAGAAAAAGACGCGACATTAAAAAGGCGACAGTCGAAACACTTGTTGTTTTATAAAAACAGCAACAAGCCCGGCGATATAATAATGATGAAGATGAAAGTAAAAAAAAAATGTTACTTTGGCATTTTATTCTCATCTACAAGTATAAAAAATAAAGTCCTGACAACATTCCTTTCCTACTAACAAACTTACCACAGTCAACATGTGGTGTTTGAGGTAGTAGCTGATGGGATTTTTTGTTAAGTCCTTATTTTATTATGCCATTTGATATAAAAATGTGATAACATACCCCCATACATACAAAGAAATCTCTTGATATAAGAAGAGAATAAATAAAGAAAATCATGTTAAAATTTAAATGTCAAAATATTTATTGTTCTTGATAACAAAAACAAATTGTCATTGTTTAAAAAATTTTGATTTTATGTTATCTTAATAAAGATTTATGACTTTACTTGTCTGAACCCTTTAAGTATGCTTCAGATTTTGCAAGTAAATAAAGATATGTTTGACAAATAATCTAATCTTTTTATAATATACATACAATCGTTTTGTTATTGCTTTAATAAAAATAGATTTTTATTGTTTAGCAAATTTTCGATTTTATGTTTTGTTAATAAAGATTTATCACATTATTTGCATGAGCCAAAAAGTATGCTTCAGAATTCGAAAGTATTAAAAACTAAATACTTTTTTTTTTATAAAAGAGATAAATTTTGAAAAATCGCCTATAAAAAGTGGATTTTGAAAAAATTACCCATAAAAAGTGAATTTTTGAAAAATTACCAATAAAAAGTGATTTTTTTTTTATAAAACAGATAAATTTTGAAAAATTCCCTATAAAAAGTAAATTTTTGAAAAATTTCCTGGCAAAAGTGAATTTTTTTTTGAAAAATTTTTTATAAGAAGTGAACTTTGAAAAATTCCCTATAAAAAGTGAATTTTTAAAAAATTTTCTATAAAAGTGAATTTTTGAAAAATTCCCTTTAAAAAGCGAATTTTTCAAAAATTTCCTATAAAAAGTGAATTTTTGAAAAATTTCCTATTAAAAGTGAATTTCTTATAAAAAGTAAATTATTGAAAAATTCTCTTTAAAAAGTAAATTTTTAAAGGGAATTTTTCAAAAATTCACTTTTTAAAGGGAATTTTTTAAAAATTCACTTTTTAAAGGGAATTTTTTAAAAATTCGCTTTTTTAAAGGGAATTTTTCAAAAATTCACTTTTTAAAGGGAATTTTTCAAAAATTCACTTTTTAAAGGGAATTTTTTAAAAATTCACTTTTTAAAGGGAATTTTTCGAAAATTCACTTTTTAAAGGGAATTTTTCAAAAATTCACTTTTTAAAGGGAATTTTTCAAAAATTCACTTTTTAAAGGGAATTTTTCAAAAATTCACTTTTTAAAGGGAATTTTTCAAAAATTCACTTTTTAAAGGGAATTTTTCAAAAATTCACTTTTTAAAGGGAATTTTTCAAAAATTCACTTTTTAAAGGGAATTTTTCAAAAATTCATTTTTTAAAGGAAATTTTTAAGAAATTCACTTTTTAAAGGGAATTTTTCAAAAATTCACTCTTCAAAGGAAATTTTTCAAAATTTCACTTTTTAAAGGGAATTTTTCAAAAATTCACTTTTTAAAGGGAATTTTTGAAAAATTCACTTTTTAAATGGAATTTTTCAAAAATTCACTTTTTAAAGGGAATTTTTCAAAAATTCACTCTTCACTTTTTAAAGGGAATTTTTCAAAAATTCACTTTTTAAAGAATATTTTTCAAAAATTCACTTTTTATAGGGAAATTTTCCTCCTATAGAAAGTGAAGTTTTAGAAAATAATATAAATGCCATAGCATACTTTAAGGCTTGTTTTAGATGAAACTAATATTTAATTTAGGGAAAAATTTTAGGATATACAAATAAAAGAAATATTGTAGCATACTTTCAGGCTTTGAATATATTTCGAGAGAAGTTATGTTTTCGAAGAAATTCTAATTAGAACGATACAAACTCAAATAAAATTTTAACTTTCAAATGACCCACTTGATTATTCCTTAAAAAACTTTATGTCCTCTTCATTATTATCTTCTTAATGATAAACACATCTACCATTTAATTTAAACATTTCAATTGTCCTAAATTCATACCCCCTAGTAGACCCCCCCCTGTACACCTACACTCTCTTTAAGCGCTTACAAGTACATTTGAAATAAGCCAAAAAAAAAGAATAATAAATATTATCTCTCTAAACAATTTAATTTAACGCTTTAAATGTTATTTAAATGTCATCATCTTACACGGCAATGAAAGCATGTTAAATGGCCCAAGTAACATTATTTTATGAGTGTTACAAAAACGAGTGTGAGGAGTATTGGGGAATAATTTGGCTAACGCAAAGGATAAAATGTTCCTGCAGGAATTCTTGTTCGTATTTAAAATGTAATATGAAATTGTAGTAGTATTGGTGTTAGTTAGTAAATAAATAAATCTATGACGTCATTAATGTTGGCGCATGAGTATCAAAACTCTGTTTGACGACAATGTCGTTGTCGTCGTCAAGTTCAGTCTGGAGTGAGAGTGAAGTCTTCTGGCAAGGGAAGTAAAAGAAACAGCTGTTTAAAGAATATTCCAATACACAGAAAGAAAATTTCAAGATGGATTAATTTTTTTAAATTTCGCCTTAAAAAAGAAAATCGAAAAAATCTTTAAATGATTTTATTTTAGTAATTTTTTTTTTTTGGGATTTGAAAAAAATTTTTTGAACTGATTTCAAATGATGACAGGTAATTCGAAAAATTGTTGTCAAAACCCAAAAAAAATAGATTTTTTGTGAATTGTGATCCGCTACAATTGTCCGTTTAATAAACTGGAAGCGGTATCAGTTCCCGAGATTAAATTTCAGTTGAGGAGAATTTTGAAGATATTCGTCATTCCCCTGCAAACAAATTTAATTGCAAAATGACTTGAAGTTTGTCTGATTTCACATAAATACGATTATTTTGAGGCTATAACTTTTACCAAAACATCAATGTATCAAATTTGAATTGTGTTTTGTTGCCATATGGCAATATCAAATTTTACCCTGGGGTTCCTTTTTGAATTGAATAAATTGAAAATTGGTTTTATAATTTATTTTTAATATACCAACACTACTACAGTGTCCAACCTTTGTATGGAGAAAATTTAACTTTGTTATACAATTTTTTTTACATTTGAACCCAATAATATAAATACAAAGTTTCATTGAGATCGGATATCGGAAAGCATGCCGATTTGACGCCAAAGTTTGGACATGCCAGTTATATGGGAAAAATAAGGGATTCCTTAAAATGTCAAAAAATTCCACTTAGAATACATTTTTAAAAATGTGTTAACAGCATTATACTGAGAACTAAATGGCCTTTCTAACGAGATATATTACTATATAATCGGTTGAAAACTTTCCTAATTATTAAGGGTATTCTAAAATATTTTACATTCTTGAAGACTTTACTGAGCACAAGCAATAAAAAAATTATTATTTTTAAATATTTTAATAAGTTTGACTATTTTTACGTTTCTGAGACCTCAAGATATTTAAATATCAATTTTTGTTACAATGGGCTAACGTTAAATCACTTTTGCATGGGAAGAAAATTTTTTTTCCATACCGTTTTCAAAACTCCTTTTTTCGTTTTTTCAATAGTTTGTTAAATGAATACGAAAAAAAGTACAAAAAAGTTGCGGAGTATAAGTAGGAACACCCCGCGGATTACCACAAAGAAAAAATTAAATCGCTATCTCTAACGGCTTAGCCGTACATGCGACTTAAAATTAAAGGATTTCGACAAAAAGCCATTTTCCCCAAAGTTATAAAAAAGCTGGTAAATTGTTCTATATTACCAGTTTTTATCGGCAGAACTGAAATTATTATTGCTTCTATGGCTAGAAATATATATTAGAAATTTGGTTGACGGATGTCGTTAACCCTTTTATTACCAGGGGCAAACGTAAAATTTTTTAAATTTTCGATTTTTAAAAAAAGTACTAGAAATTACAAGTTTTTATTGGTATATATATATATATATATATATATATATATATAAACTTCAAGAAATTTTTCAAAGGCGCCTTTAAATGCATTTTTAAATAAATTAACCCTTGCGTAACCATGGGGCTCTAAATATGTCATATGCTTAGCCCACGGGTTAATTTGTATACAATTTTTTTTCAATAGTTTGTTAAATGAATTCGAAAAAAAGTACAAAAAAGTTACGGAGTATAAATAGGAACACCCTGCGGATTACCACAAAGAAAAAATTAGATCGATATCTCTTACGGATATCTCTAAAGGATTTCGACAAAAACCCATTTTTTACCAAAGTTATAAAAAAAACTGGTAAATTGTTCTATATTACCAGTTTTTATAGGCAGAACTGAAATTATTATTGCTCCTATGGCTAGAAATATATAATAGAAATTTGTTAGAAATCGGATGTCGGTAACCCTTTTATTACCAGAGTCAAACGTAAAATTTTTAAAATATTAGATTTTTCAAAAAAGTACTAGAAATTACATGTTTTGATTATTATATTTATAAAAAAAAATCTAAAAATCGTTCAAAGGCAACTTTAAATGCATTTTTATATAAATTAACCCTTGCGTACCCATGGACTCTAAACATTTCATATGCTAAGCCCATGGGTTAATTTATATGTTTTTTCAATAGTTTGTTAAATAAATTCGAAAAAGAATATCCCGCGGATTACCACAAAGAAAAAATTAGATCGCTATCTCTAAAGGATTTCGACAAAAACCCATTTTTCACCAAAGTTATAAAAAAACATGTGAATTGTTATATCTTATCAGTTTTTATAGGCAAAACTGAAATTATTATTGCTTCTATGGGTAGAAATATATATATTAGAAATTTGGTTGAAAACGGATTTCGTTATCCCTTTTATTACCAGGGCAAATGTAAAATTTTTTAAATTTTTGATTTTTCAAAAAAGTACTAGAAATTACAAGTTTTTATTGTTATATTTATGAAAAAATTCAATAAATCGTTTAAAGGCACCTTTAAATACATTTTTATACAAATTAACCCTTGCGTACCCATGGACTCTAAGTAGTTTCAATGCTTAGCCCATGGGCACGCAAGGGTTAATTTGTATAAAATGTATTTAAAGGCGCCTTTTAACGATTTTTTAATAAAGTTGTAAAACTTTTAGATTCTTCTTTAATAAAATAAACTTTTATAGAAAAATTTCTTAAAAAGATAAATCGAAAGGGTTAATCCATAAAAATGTTATGTTTTCAAAATTATCATTTGTTAAAATTGTTATAAAAATAAATAATAATTTTCCTTAAACTCACAAATTTTATCACAAATTTCTTTAGTGTTCTTGGTAGGCATTTCCCCTTAATATGAATTCACCAACTTAAGCTTAAGATTTTTGATTTAAAAGTTGTTTTAAGTCTTTTTTTAATTTCTATAACTTTCAAAATTTTTATAACTTTTTCAAAATTTTTACAACTTTTTCCAAACTTTTTACAAATTTTTCAAAATTTTTAAAACTTTTTTCAAATTTTTACAACTTTTTCTAAATTGTTTTAAGTTTTTGAAATTTCGTTGTATATTTTTTGTATTATTTGAAAAACTTAACTATTTCCAAGAACTTAAAAACTTCTTTCTCAAAATTCTTCAACACAAAATAAACAAATTTAAGGAACACTTTTTTCCAAAATAATCCCAATAATGCTTCAGACTTAAATTCCAGTTGACAACTAACTTTCAACTCTAGTTACCAAAATAAATAAATCGTAACAAATTCAAATAAGCCAGTTTTCAAAACATTAAAGGAAAAATTTATTTAACCCCTAAAGTATTAAAATACGTTAAACCAAAACGTGTATCGTTTTTTTTCCTACACTAAGAATATTTTTCCTTTCTTTTAGCCTAACAATACAGTTACCAAAAAGTCTAGTCATAATTATTGACAAAACATTGAATAATCAAGAGCCAGGACGACGGACGATGAGCTAAACTAATTGCATGTTAATAATATGCAGAAGTAAAAGGAATAATGGCAGCATAATTTATGATTTCTACTACTGCCAAAACGGATACCTTTGGTAGTCGACTAAACAGGTAGAAGAACTGTTGTTATTTGCGTTGTAGCAAAATAACTAAGGATTTCTGTTGCTAAAGGACAAAGGAATGTTTTTCAGTTCACATAAAGTAATTTATATAATATTTAAGTAGTTCTGCCTAAAATAAGGACATTAGTCGAACTACTTAATTGAGAAAAGAGAATTTTGAAATTTGTTATGGGTTTTTGCATAAATTGGCTAACATGGCGATTAAATGAAGACTGAGAATAAATACCTACAATTTAAATGTGATAATGACTAAATTTTAATATACAAATAAAATAAATTTTTAAAATCTACAGATTCGAATGAATTATATTGAAACTAGCCTAGAACTGAACCTGTAACTGAATCCAGAACTGAACTTAGAACTGAACCTAGAACTAAACCTAGAACTTAACCTAGAACTGAACCTAGAATTGAACTAGAACTGAACCAAGATCTGAACCTAGAACTGAACTAGAACTGAATTTTTTCCATTTCCATTTAAAAAGTGAATTTATGAAAAATTCATTTTAAAAATGCATTTTTTAAAAATTCCCTTTGAAGGAAATTTTTCAAAAATTCACTTTTTGAAGGGAATTTTTCAAAAATTCACTTTTTGAAGGGAATTTTTTAAAAATTCACTTTTAAAAGGGAATTTTTTAACTATTCACTTTTTAAAAGAAATTTTTCAAAAATTCAGAAATTCACTTTTTAAAGGGAATTCGCCAAAAATTCACTTTTTGAAGGGAATTTTTTAAAAATTTACTTTTTAAAGGGAATTTATCAGAAAATTTTCTTTTCTAAGAGAATTTCTCCAAAAATTCACTTTTCAAAGGGAATTTTTCAAAAATTCACTTTTTAAAGGGAATTTTTCAAAAATTCACCCAAAATTTCACTTTTTAAAGGGAATTTTTCAAAAATTTACTTTTCAAAGGAAATTTTTCAAAAATTAACTTTTTGAGGGGAATTTTTCAAAAATTCAGTTTTTAAGGGGTATTTTCCAAAAATTCACTTTTTAAGGGGAATTTTTTAAAAATTCACTTTTAAAAGGAAATATTTCAAAAAAATCGCTTTTTAAAAGGAATTTTTCAAAAATTCACTTTTTAAATGGAATTTTTCAAAAATTCACTTTTTAAAGTGAATTTTTCAAAAATTCATTTTTTAAGGGGAATTTTTCAAAAATTCATTTTTTAAGGGGAATTTTTCAAAAATTAATTTTTGAAAGGGAATTTTTCAAAACACACTTTTTAAGGGGAATTTTTTAAAAATTCACTTTTTAAAGGGAATTTTTTGATAACTCACTTTTTAAGAGAATTTTTCAAAAAATCATTTTAAAGGGAATTTTTTAAAAATTCACTTTTTAAAGGAAATTTTTCAAAAATTCACTTTTTAAAGGGAACTTTTCAAAAATTCACTTTTTAAAGGGAATTTTTCAAAAATTCACTTTTTAAAGGGAATTTTTCAAAAATTCACTTTTTAAAGGGAATTTTTCAAAAATTCACTTTTTAAAGGGAATTTTTCAAAAACTCACTTTTTAAAGTGAATTTTTCAAAAATTCACTTCTTAAAGTGAATTTTTCAAATATTCACTTTTTAAATGAAATTTTTTAAAAAATTCACTTTTTAAAGGAAATTTTTTAAAAATTCACTTTTTAAGGGGAATTTCTCCAAAAAATAACTTTTTAAGGGGAATTTCTCCAAAAATTAACTTTTTAAAGAGAATTTTTCAAAAATTCACTTTTTAAAGTGAATTTTACAAATATTCGCTTTTAAATGGAATTTTTCAAAAATTCACTTTCTAAAGAGAATTTCTCAAAAATTCTCTTTTTATAAGTAATTCTTCAAAAATTCACTTTAAAGGGAATTTTTCAAAAATTCACTTTTTATATATAATTTTTTAAAAATTCACTTTTTAAAGGGAATTTTTTAAAAACTCAATTCTTAAAGCGAATCTTTCAAATATTCACTTTTTAAATGGAATTTTTCGAAAATTCACTTTTTAAAGGGAATTTTTTTTCAAAAATTTACTTTTTAAGGAAATTTTTGTAAAAAGTCCCTTAAAAAGTGAATATTTGAAAGATTCGCTTAAAGAAGTGAATTTTTAAAAAAGTTAACTTTAAAAAGTGAATTTTTAAAAAATTCCCTTTAAAAGGTGAATTTTTGAAAAATTCCCTTTAAAAAGTGAATTTTTGAATAATTTCCTTTCAAAAGTGAATTTTTGAAAAAATTTCCTATAAAACAAGAACTGAACAAAAACCGAACTAGATCTAGATTTATCCTTTTTTTTTATTCTTATCATTTGTAAAGAAAAATCATCTTCACTTACCTCTCGATGTTGGATGATTCATTAAAATCGACAAAGGGCATTCATCATCGTCTAAAATATACTCCGAACCATCACTATTAACCTATAAAATCAAAAAACAATTAATTAAAATTAAAATACATCCCCTTAACACGAAAAACCTACTTGTACTAAACAATAATGCATTGGATCCGCCTTTTCCAAACCGTATTTGGTTAGCATCTCTCTTACCACCGCCTGGGCACAATCACGTATCGACAGCAGCAACGTTTTATAAGGCACATCTTGACACAAACTTTCACCATAAATCTTTAGGGTACCACCCGTATCGGGTCCACCATCTCGCGAACGAAATTGTTGCAATTTCTTTTCAAGCTTCTGCTGTCGTCTGCGGCGCATTACCGCTTCGGGATTTGAAATGGAACGTGTGAAGGAGGTTTCTGGAAGCTCAGTATAAAGTTTACCCGCCACATGGGTTTCTGTTTCGGTGCCATTCGAACCGTTGAGACCATTTGTATGACTACTTATGGTGGTATTCGAGCCATCTGTATTTAGCTTGGCCAATTTATCTTTCTTTTTCTGTTCCTTTTTCTCGCGTTTCGAGAGTTTTCTTTTGAAGTTGATGTCGGTCTGTTCAATGGGCTATGAGTGGGGAGAAAGAGGAATATTTTATTAGAAGCTGAATTGTTATTTCTTTAGATCCATTCACTTACGGTGGTCTTTTGATCTATATTTTTGAGTAAAAATCTGCCTTCTCTGTCGTCTATGTGCCAATTTAATTGCACCAGCAGAGGTTTTTCATCGGGATTTAAACGTCTTTCTTCGCCATTAGCATGAACTTCATATAGGGCATAATTGGGCACGGATAACATGCGCATATCGGGACGGAATTTTTCAATGAGGGTTTCTGTATAAATTATAAAAAAATATGTTAAAGATTTTTTCAATAAAAAGTGAATTTTTGAAAAATTCCATAGAAAAAGTTTTGAAAAAATTTCGGTATGAAAAGTAAATTTTTGAAAAATTCCCTATGAAAAGTAAATTTTTGAAAAATTCCCTATAAAAAGTGAATTTTTGAAAAATTCCCCATAAAAAGTGAACTTTTAAAAAATTTCCCTTTAAAAGTGAATTTTTGAAAAATTCCCTTTAAAAAGTGATTTTTTGAAAAAAAAATCGCTTTAAATGTGAATTTTTTAAAAATCCCATTAAAATGTGAATTTTTAAAAAATTCCCTTTAAAATGTGAATTTTTGAAAAATTCCCTTTAAAATGTGAATTTTTGAAAAATTCCCTATAAAAAGTGAATTTTTAAAAAATTTCCCTTTAAAAGTGAATTTTTGAAAAATTCCCTTTAAAAAGTGATTTTTTGAAAAAATTCGCTTTAAATGTGAATTTTTGAAAAATTCCCTTTAAAATGTGAATTTTTGAAAAATTCCTTTTAAAATGTGAATTTTTGAAAAATTCCCTATAAAAAGTGAATTTTTGAAAAATTTCCTATAAAAAGTGAATTTTTGAAAAATTCCCTAGAAAAAGTAAATTTTTGAAAAACTCCCTTTAAAAAGTGAATTTTTGAAAAATTCCCTTTAAAAAGTGAATTTTTGAAAAATTAACTTTAAAAAGTGAATTTTTGAAAAATTCCCTTTTAAAAGTGAATTTTTAAAAAATTCCGTTTAAAAAGTAAATTTTAGGAAAATTTCCTTTAAAACGTGAATTTTTGAAAAATTCCCTTTAAAAAGTAAATTTCTGAAAAATTCCCTTTAATAAGTGAATTTATAGAAAATTTTCTTTAAAAAGTGAATTTTTGAAAAATTACCCTAAAAAAGTGAATTTTTGAAAAATTACCCTAAAAAAGTGAATTTTTGAAAAAATTCCCTTTTAAAAGTGAATTTTTAAAAAATTCCCTTTAAAAAGTGAATTTTTGAAAAATTCCCCTTAAAAAGTGAATTTTTGAAAAATTCCCCTTAAAAAGTGAATTTTTGAAAAATTCCCCTTAAAAAGTGAATTTTTGAAAAATTCCTTTTTAAAAGTGAATTTTTGAAATATTTCCTTTTAAAAGTGAATTTTTGAAAAATTCCCTTTAAAAAGTGAATTTTTGAAATATCTCTTAAAAAAGTGAATTTTTGAATAAGTCCCTTTATAAAGTGCATTTTTGAAAAATTTCCTTTAAAAAGTGAATTTTTTTTTAAAATTCCTTTTAAAAAGTGAATTTTTTTTTTAAATTCCTTTTAAAAAGTGAATTTTTTAAAAATTGCTTTTAAAAGTGAATTTTCGAAAATTTTCCTTTAAAAAGTGAAAATTTTCCTTTAAAAATTGAATTTTTGAAAAATTCGTTTAAAAAAGTGAATTTTTAAAATATTCCCCTTGAAAAGTGAATTTTTGAAAAATTTCCCTTAAAACGTGAATTTTTGAAAAATTCCCTTTAAATATTGAATTTTTGAAAAATTTCCTTTAAAAATTGAATTTTTGAAAAATTCCCTTTAAAAAGTGAATTTTTGAAAAGTTCCCTTTAAAAAGTGAATTTTTGAAAAATTCCCTTAAAAAAGTGAATTTTTGAAAAAGTGTTTTTAAAAAATGAATTTTTGAAAAATTCTCTATAAAAAGAGAATTTTAAAATTTTAGTGGGTTTTGTAAAATTTCCCCTTAAAAAGTAAATTTTTGAAAAATTCCCTATTAAACTAAAGCGGGATATGCCCGTTTCAAGTTTGACTTTCTGTGTATACAAGTAATTTTCTCTCTTTTATTACAATTTGAAATTGTTTTGATATTTTGGGGGTCAACATCTTCTTAACCTTATTCTTAACTTACCAATAACATCTGTAACAGTAGCATCCGATGCAACACGTATACATTTGGTAGCAACCTTTTGACCAGCATCTTGAAAATAAAAACGCATCACACCATGAAAAAGTAAATTCTGTAAAAAATATAATTTCAACACGTAAAAATCATAAAAAAAAATTTGGTATTCAAAAAACCAACTTTACCTCATCTGGCTCGGAAAGGGCAAACAAATCTAGACGATTTGCATTCCATTGTTGTATGACAGAGCGAACAGCTTCACGATCCAACATTTTTTTGTTTGTCTCATGAGACATTTCTTAACAAACAAAAAAATTATTTTAATTATTTCTGAGGTTCCTTGAAGAAACACATTAACAAAGATTTTCTTTTTCCTCACGCAATTTTTAACAAATGATTATAATTTTGAAGATGGGATATTTTCTGGTGAAGATAAAATAGAAGAGGCTAAAAAAAAAGAAAATATATAGGTTAAATATTTTGAAATTCTTGTAAAGTTCAATTTATTTTAAAAAGAATTTTTCTTAAGAAAAAAAAATGTAATTACATCTAAA
This sequence comes from Stomorhina lunata, assembly GCA_933228675.1. Lineage (NCBI taxonomy): Eukaryota > Metazoa > Arthropoda > Insecta > Diptera > Rhiniidae > Stomorhina > Stomorhina lunata. Next base: position 38,722,298 of record OW121740.1, on the reverse strand, counting down.
AAGAGTTCAAATCCGACATCAGACGTTTATAAGTAATTTTGGTGTCTGATTATGATTTTTAACAACTTCCGTCTTTTTTTTTTCGGGAAATAGTGAAATAATCACGCCTCAATATTTAACATCATTTTGAAGTCATATCCATTTGGAAACTAGAGGATTGAATTTATATTGTGTATGTTTTTTTACGAGATGTAAATTTTCTTGTCTGATGATGTGCATGACTTCAAGTAATTTGAATTTTTTTTCTTTCTTCTACAATTGTTTCATTGGGTTCATTCTCAAAGTAAATAAACAATTTCTTTTTTTTTCGAATTTCTTTCAAAATGCAGTTTTCTTCTTTAATAAAAAGTAAACTCCTAAAGCATTTCACAGAATATGAAAATGAGCGAAATATTTATTAGTTCACAAGATTTTCGAAATGATTGAACTTTGTTTGATTTCATTGGAAGAGTTTGCATACATTAGAATAGAGGGGGGGGGGGGGTTTGAGGAAAGTAATGGTTGGAAATTGTTTTAATAAACTAGAAAATTTTATTATCATTTTTTATTGGCTTTTAAAATCGTGTAAAAAATACAATTTTAAATTTAAGGCATAAATTCTAAAACAACATAAAACAAAAAATCTTAATGAAAATTCTTGGAAATTGATTTCCATAAGGAATTTTTAGAAGAAGTAATAAAAATCATAATTTTGACTCATTAGGCGTAATAACATGAACCCAAGAAAAAACTTTAAATTTTGTAAAAACTAAAGAAAAAGCATTTTTTCTAAAAATACTTTTCAAAAAGTATTTTTTCTAAAAATAATTTTCAAATATTTCAATTTTATGCAAAAATTTAAAGCTATTCTCAATTGTTTACATGTTATACATGATGTAAACAATTCATTTAATGTTGTTTTATAAACGGGTTTTTACAAACAAACTTTAAAAACTCAAAATTAAGCTTATTTTCAATTATTTACATTGTTGACATTATGTCAACAATTGTCTAAACTCAATTTTTGTGTACATTTTTAAAATTTTTTTCAAAAAGCATTTTTTCTAAAAATACTTTTCAAATGTTTTAATTTTTTTCAAGAATTGTCTACATTTTTTACATAACGTAAACAATTCATTTAATGTTGTTTTATAAACGGGTTTTTACAAACAAACTTTAAAAACTTAAAATTAAGCTTATTTTTCAATTATTTACATTGTTGACATTATGTAAACAATTGTCTAAACTCAATTTTTGTGTACATTTTTTTAATTTTTTTTTTCAAATTAAGATTTACTTTAATTTTTACTTTTCAAATATTTCAAAAATTTAAAGCCATTCTCAATTATTTACATTTTTTACATGATGTAAACAATTCATTATTTCATTCAATATTTCATTTTTTACAAATAAACTACACAAACCTAATATTAAGCTTTTATTCAATTATTTACATTGTTGACATTATGTAAACAATTGCCTAAACAAATTTTTTGCATAAATTTTTCAAGTTTTTGTTTTAAGTAAATATTTTCTTTGATTTTACATTATTGACATGAGGTAAACAATTCATTTATGATGTTTTATAAACTTTCATTTAAAATTTTTGTTCCTAATTAAGATTTTCTTTGATTTTTACATAATTGACATGATGTAAACAATTCATTTAATGTTGATTTATAGATAATTTTTTACAAATAAACTATTAAATCCTAAAATTAAGCTTTTTTTCAATTATTTACATTGTTGACATTATGTAAACAATTGTCTAAACTCAATTTTTTGCATATATTTTTAATTTTTTTGTTCTAAATTCCGATTTTCTTTGATTTTTATATTATTGACATGATGTAAACAAATAAACTATAAAATCCAGTTATAATATAAAAAAGTTTAAATCAAATATCCACAAACACTACTCCCTCTATCCTCCTTCCCATAACCTATTTTCCTAATTCCAACACAATGCGTTGCATATGTAGGGGCCATCCCCTGAGTGCTGGTCTTAAACATAAAAAAAAAAAATAAAGCTTTTATTTCAATTATTTACACTGTTGACATTATGTCAACAATTGTCTAAACTCAATTTTTTTTATATATTTGTTGTAATTTTTGTTCTAAATTCTTATTTTCTATGACTTTTACATAAATGACATGATGTAAACAATTAATTTTATATTGTTTTATAAACAGTTTTTTACAAATAAACTTAAAAAAAAAGCTTCCGTTTCAATTATTTACATGGTTGACATTATGTAAACTATTGTCTACACTAAATTTTTTGTATATATTTTTACATTTTTGTTCTAAATTTCGATTTTTTTTGATTTTTACATCGTTGACATGACGTAAACAATTGATTTAATATTGTTTTATAAGCGGTTTTTTACAAATAAACTATAAAAACTTAAAATTAAGCTTCTATTTCAATTATTTACATTGTTGACATTGTGTAAACATTTGTCAAAACTCAATTTTTGTGTTCGTTTTTTAAATTTTTGTTTTAAATTCCTATTTTCTAAGATTTTTACATTATTGACATGAAGTAAACAATTCATTTAATGTTGTTTTATAAGCAGTTTTTAACAAATAAACTTTAAAAACTTAAAAATAAGCTTCTGTTTCAATTATTTACATTGTTGACGTTATGTAAACAATTGTTAAAACCAATTTTTTGCATATATTTTTTAATTTTTTGTTCTAAATTCAGATTTTCTTTAATTTTTACGTAATTAACATGAGGTAAACAGTTCATTTTATATTGTTTTACAAACAGTTTTTTACAAATAAACTACAAAAACCTAAAATTAAGCTTCTATTTCAATTATTTACACTGTTGACATTATGTAAACTATTGCCTAAACTCAAATTTTGTGCATATTTTTCAAATTTTTGTGCTATAATAAGATTTTCTTTGATTTTTACATTATTGACATGAGGTAAACAATTCATTTTATGTTATTTTACAAACAGTTTTTTATATATAAACTACAAAAACCTAAATTTAGGCATTTATTCAATTATTTACATTGTTGACATTATGTAAACAATTGTCTTAACTCAATTTCAGTGCATAATTTTTATATTTTTGTTCCTAATTACAATTTGCTTTGACTTTTACATTATTGACATGTGGTAAACAATTGATTTAATGCCGTTTTATAAGCAGTTTTTTTACAAACAAACCACAAAAACCTAAAATTAAGCTTCTATTTCACTTATTAACATTGTTGACATTATGTAAACAATTGTCTAAACCAATTTTTTTCATATATTTTTCAAGTTTTTGTTCTAAATAAGGACTTTATTTGATTTTTATATTATTGACATGATGTAAATAATTCATTCAATGTCGTTTTACAAACAGTTATTTACAAATAAACTTTAAAATATTAAAAAAAAGCCACTGTCTCAATTATTTACATTGTTGACATTATGTAAACAATTGTCAAAACTCAAATTTTCTATATATTTTTTAAATTTTTGTTCTGTAATAAGATTTTCTTTGATTTTTACATTATTGACATGAGGTAAACAATTCATTTTATATTGTTTTATAAACAGTTTTTTAGAAGTTAACTTTAAAAACTTAAAAATAAGCTTCTGTTTCAATTATTTACATTGTTGACATTATGTAAACAATTGTCGAAACCAATTTTTTACATATATTTTTAAAGTTTTTGTTCTATATTAAGATTTTCAATGATTTATTGCTACTATTTTCTTAAATTTTTACATGTAATCAATTGATATTGTCACATTTATTTGAAAAAAAAAAATAAATTTATTTAATAATTTTCTCTAGGGTGTGTTTACTCTTAATTTACCATGGCCATTTGCCAATCATTAATCATTTATGTTCGTTTTAGAACTTTTCTTATAAATTCCAGAAAAATAAAAAGAAAAAACTTTAAAGCGGAACTATGCTTGAGTTTACCTGAAATATGCTGGATGTAAACTTAAACAAAATAAGTTGTTCTTGAGGTAGAGATAGAATAGGGTTAAATGAAATAAAGAAATACTGTTTGTTAATTGTTACAACAAATTTCCTAAACAAATTGTTATAAAATTCACAAAACTAAAACAACAAACTAAATAAAATAAAGTAAAGTAAAACTTAACTAAAGTAAACATGACAAAAAAAAAAACATTGAAAAGTTTATGTAGAAAATTTATAACAAGAAATAAAGTCAGTTACAGAGTCAGAGCGAGAGGAAACAGTAAAAATGTAGGAAAGAAAGAACGAAGTCATGGTTACGCTTTGCTGATTATTGTCAGTTACAAAAAGCAAAAACAGAAAAAGTCAACGGCAATTTTGTTTCAGTCCAAAAGAAATGTTCAAGATGTTTGTTGTCGACTTTGCAACATCTGCCAAATGTACAAAAGGAAGGTCTGCTGCAGATGATGGCTCTAGAGCAGTGATGCCCAGTAGAATAACAATTTATGTATATGCATAACAATAACTCCAATAACACAAGCGGTAGGTGGTGGGCATCTCTGATCTAGAGTTTAGTTGCTTGAAAAATTTTAAATTTATTTTGTTTTTTGTTAATGGTAAATAAAGAAATTAATGTTGACGACAACTTCAGTAAAATAAATGCAAACTACAAATTAAGGGAAAACCTCGTTGGGTTGCAGTCAAGCAAAACGTTTCCATCTTAAAACCTTGTAAATTTTAAGCTTAACCCATTCTCAAGAACTTTTAAAATTCCCTACAATACAAGTTTTAGTTCAAGGTTTAGTTCTTAAAGAGTGTCCTAAAAAAAATATGCATTTACTATTTTAGACAAAATTTATCTATAGTGCAAGAAATAATTTATTTTTTGATCAAGTTAGTTTCTATAGATATGTCTGATACTATTGTTTTAGAAATTATTAAATTTCAATAGTTATTTCAATCAAAATGGACTGCGAAAAAAAAGTTCGTGAAAATATAATTAAAACTTTTCAAAAAAATCCGTCATGGACTTTTAAAAAATAGCTAAAAATTTGAAAGTTGACCCTCGAACGGTTTCTAATGCCATCAGACGGTATAAGGAAAACCTGAGAATTGAAAGAAAACTTGGATCAGGGAGGAAAAAAGGTCCTACAGATATTGGTAAGGCAAAAGAAGTCGAGCGACTCTTTCGAAGAGCGCCTAACACTTCTTTAAGAAAAGCAGCTCGTACGGTGAAATGTTCTACGAATTTTGCACATAGAGTCAAAGCTTAGTTAAAGCTTATAAGCTGAAGACATACAAAGTCCAAAAGGTTCCAGATCGCAATGCTATAAAGAACTTAGAAGCAAAAAAACGAACGAAAAAATTGAAGTCTGATTTTATAAAAAAAATACACCTGTTGTGTGATGGATGATGAAACATACGTACTGGCAGACTTTTCTCAACTTCCTCGTCAAGATTTTTATGTTGCTGATAAACGGGGCAATGTTCGGCAAGAGTTTCGCAGAAAAAAACAAACAAAATTCCCTAAGAAGTTTCTCGTGTGGCAAGCTATTTGCAGTTGTGGCAAAAGAAGTAAAGTATTTGTGGCATCTGGCACAATAAACACAGAAATTTATATAAAGGAGTGCCTACAAAAACGGTTGTTACCCTTTTTAAGAGAGCACAGAGTGACTACATTTTTTTTGGTCCGATTTGGCATCATGCCATTATGGAAAAAAGGCACTTGAGTGGTACTCAAAGAATAATGTCATTTTTGTACCACGAGAGGCAAATCCACCTAACTGTCGAACTTCGGCCTGTGGAAAGGTATTGGGCTCTGGTAAAAAAGGAATTGAAGAACACAGGAAAGATTTCCAAGAACATGTCCGATTTTAAGCGCAGGTGGAACACATGCTCCAAAAAGGTATCAGAAGCAACTGTAAAATCTTTAATGGGAGGTTTTCCGAAAAAAGTCGATAATTTTGCAAAACCCGAGTACTAAGTAAACATTTTAATGCTAAATGATTTTGTATAATATGTCATTATATTTGCGTATTTTGTAAAGTTTTTATATTAAAAGGTTTGATTTTTATTAAAGAAAATCCAACTACAAATTTTATTTAGAGCACTCTTTAGAACGGTTTTAGGTTTAGTTTAAGGGCCCGTTCTAGGTTAAGTCCTATTTTCAGTTCTAGATAAAATTCTAGCTGTAGATCTATGATCATTGCTAGGCCTAGAGTTTTGTTTACTTCTAGTTTAGTTCTAGATAAGATCTTATTGAGTTATATGTTGAATTTTTTAGGTTAGGAGCTAGAAAAGTGTTCCTAAAGCCATTATATTGGATAATCTAAAAAGTATGTGCCATATTTTTTTAATAACTTTGCAAAAGGTTGTGTGTTAAACTTAGTTTAGACGAAATTCTTCGCCTTATTTTGATATTTTGTATAGTCACTATAATTCGTGTTTATTTGGTCTTTCAATTAGATATATGTACATAAGCTAATTTTTCGTTTTATATAGACCTAGCTGTACCCTGCACGCTGTGTTACCAACTAAAATAAATTTGAAGGAATGACATTACAAAAATATCCAATTAATTTTGAATTATTTTATTGATTTTGTCCGATCAACACATGATCAGATGCATAGTTTACGATGCATTTAATTTTTATAAATTTTTAGTGGCGCCATCTGGCGAATATTACTCGCACCAACTTATAAACCTTCGTCGGCTCATGCACAACAACATTGCTAAAGATCATAGCATGATAAAATGCACAGTTTACGATTTAATTCATTTTAGGTATTTTCAGTGGCGCCACCTGTCGGAAGTTGGTCATAACAATTTAAAAACCTACGGTGACTCCTGTGCAACAACTTTGAAAAAGATGTGCATGATCAAATGCACAGTTTACGATTTAATTCGTTTTTAGTAATTTTCAGTGGCGCCACCTGTCGGAAACTGTTTCGTACCAACTTAAAAGCCTCCGTTGACTCATGTACATTAGCTTTGCTAAAGATCATAGCATGATCAAATGCACAGTTTACGATTTCATTCATTTTGAGTAATTTTCAGTGGCCCCACCTATCGGAAATTGGTCAAACCAACTTAAAAACCTCCGTTGACTCATGCACAAGAACTTTTTAAAAGATCATAGCATGATTAAATGCCCAGTTTACGATTAAAATCATTTTGAGTAATTTTCAGTGGCGCCACCTTTCGGAAATTGATCATAACAACTTAAAAACCTACGGTGACTTATGTGCAACAACTCTGCTAAAGATCATAGCACGATCAAATGTACAGTTTACGATTTTATTCAGTTTAAGCAATTTTCATTAGAGAAATCTGTCGGAAAATGCATACCATCTTAAAAGCCTGCGTTGACTCATGCACAACAACTTTGTTAAAGATCATAGCATGATCAGATGTACAGTGTACGATTTAATTAATTTTAAGTAATTTTCAGTAGCGCCACCTGTCGGAAATTGTTAATACCAACTTAAAAACCTCCGTGCAACAACTTTGCCAAAGATCATAGCATGATCAAATGCACAGTTTACGATTTAATTCATTTTGAGTAGTTTTTAGTGGCACCACCTGTCGGAAATAGGTCATCCCAACTTTTAAACCTTACGCGGCCCATGCGTATCAACTTTGCTAAAGATCATAGCATGATCAAATGCACAGTTTACGATTTTATTCATTTTGAGTAGTTTTCAGTAGCGCCACCTGTCGGAAATTGGTCATACCAATTTAAAAACCTCCGTTGACGCATGTGCAACAACTTTGCTACAGATCATAGCATGATCAAATGCACAGTTTACGATTTAATTAACTTTAAGCAATTTTCAGTGCGCCATCTATCGGAACTTGCTCATAAAAAAATAATGTTCGTCGGCTCATGAAAAGGCTGATCGCACCTAATCAGTTAATTTTGTATTTCTGATCTCAACTCAATTTTATCTTTGTTTTTATCCCTTTTGGTTTAGGAGATATAATGTTACCGATTTTTCCTTATTTTACGCCTTAAATTGAAAAGTGTTTGGTACACTTGTTTAATAACTCTTCAATGTCAATTAACCTCTCTCAAAATTTTGTTTTTGCCTTCATTGGTTTAAAAGATATGTAAATTTTAAAAACAAAAAACCTATCCCCTAAATTTTTTCTTCCCAGTTTTTACCCCATTTATAGAAAAAGTACCAAAAACTTATTTGATATTTATCGATTGCGGTATAATTTTGGTCTCTATGTTTATTCCCAGCAAAACTTTGGTAATGCCAAGTACTCTGATAACTGATTACCTTGTAACGACTACAACATACCATCCGAATAAATAATAAGTTATTACAGAAGTACTTATTTGTAATTAAGATGGTAATTTAAACTGAATGGCCCCGGTTCAAATCCCACCAAGGGCAACAATTTTTTTAGTTTTTTTTTATTAAAAGAGTCTTTTAAAATGATTTTTGAATTTTAAGAACTTAAATATTATCTTCTGTAAAAAAAAATTGTAAAACTAACTCACGTTAATGAAAAAATACCATCATGAGTCAATTTTGATTATGTAGGGGATGTTGAATACCAAACACGATTCTAATTGGTCTTAACTTGGTAAGCCCAACTTATCTGGGTCATCCTTCATCTCAACTGTGGACACACACCTCCTCATGGTATCACCCGGGGAGCTAGTTTAACACCCATTAATATTGTGAGTTAACATGTTCCGAGAGTTGTCCCATAAGATCGATAAAAATGGGTTAGGATTACGGGCTAGTAACCCTCTCTTGAAAAAAAAAAATACAATCAAGAGGATAAAATTAGAATTGAAATGTCCCACTACCTAATATTAGAGGAGGATGTCCGAAACTTCGATAGAAAGACCAAGTAGAGGAACATTTTTCAAAGCTTGGCCTATAAAATTGGAGAATATTCGCACAAGATCGAAATTCATGGAATTCTAAAATATGCTCGGACTTTGACCTTAACAGGTTGTAACATTTAAGTAAGTAAGAGTCAATCTTATGTAAAAACTTATACAAAAAAGAAGATTTAAATTGTTTAAGTTTTAAAATAATTTTAAAAAAGTTTTAAAATAATTACAAAAAATCGTATAAAAATATTTTTCCAAAAATTACAACAAAGCAAAAAAAAAAATCAGGGAAAAACAAAGTTATTTTCACATGATTTTGGATCTAAAAATAAAAATTGTTTATATTAATTATAACCTGCTAAGTTTTCAACATATGAAGTAGCTCAGTGGAAGAGTCTCTGCCTAGCAGTCGGAGGGTCTGGGTTCGAGCCCCCATGGAATCATAAAAAAATTTTGTATTTCGTTTAAAAATATATGTTTTTAATAAAACAACAACAAAAAAGTTGTTGCTGTTGTTGTTTTCAAATAGCTTACCCAAGTCATTACCTTTCTGCAATTGGTAAGTACTTGCCTCCAATGACATCCCCATGTTAATGTAATGACTTAAACAGCGAATGAGTAAGTAGTTCGTCTTCAATAGTTTAACTGTTTAACTCATTATTTGGTAATGAAAAGTTTTACTGGGTTGGTTTAGAATATTTATGTGAGTTCCAAAAAGTACCAAAATTTGTTTCCCCATTTGTCCCATTTTCGCAAAAGTACTAAACACGTCTTCTTGATTTTGTTTCTGATTAAAACACAATTAAAAATTTTTTATCACTTTTGTTTTGGATATAAAGCGTTACTGATGTTTCCCTTTTTTACCCCCTTAGCGATCGAATTTCCCTTTTAACTTACCTATACATCACAGAAGGTACCCGCTGTCAAAATTTCTGCACTTTAAATTGTTCCCCTATTTTCGAAAAAGTTCTTAGTACGTTTTCTTATTTTTGTTTCTGATTTGAATCACTTTCAGTTTTGGAGATAAAGCATTCCTGATTTTTTGCCTTTTTACCCCCTTAGCGATCGAATGTTCTTCTTAACCTATCTATACATCGTAGAAGGTACCCACTGTCAAAATTTCAGCTCTCTGAATTCTTTACCTAATTTTCTCAAAAGTTCTAAACACGTCTCCTTATTTTTGTTTCTGATCCAAACACAATTTAAAATTAGTTTTTATCACTTTTAGTTTTGGAGATAAAGCGTTAGTAATTTTTTCCCTTTTTTACCCCCTTAGCGATCGAATTTCCTTCATAACTAACCTATACATCGTAGAAGGTACCCGTTGTCAAAATTTCAGCTCTCTAAATATTTTCCCCCATTTTCGCAAAATTTAAATTTTGTTCTTATCACTTTTAGTTTTGATGATAAAGCGTTACTGATTTTACCCGTTTTTACCCCTTTTTACTTTCTTAGCAATCGAATTTACTTCTTAACTTACCGACAGAAAGCTGAGATATTTATCTGGTCGGATGTATGAAAAATTAGAGGCAAAGATTCTGTCCCATCGTTAAGACAAACGACAGCCGAAATATTTATCTCGTCGGATTGCTTGCCGTAGATAGCCTACCGGAAGCCCAAGTTTTTATCTTTTTTGAATGTAAGTCGCAGTTAGTCGATCGAGAGACGAAGATTATATCTTATCAGATTATTATTTTACCTGGAGTTAACTGAACGAGAGCCGAAGCGTTTAGTTTGTCGAATCGTAGGTCCATAAGTCGATCAGATCATTATTTTATAATATCCCTAAATTAGCCGATCAAGTGCCGAAGGTTTTATCTCTTTCTCGAATCATTATTTCAGAATAGCCCGTAGTTGGCTGAGATTTTGTAAATAGCCGCTTGTTAGGCGTTGTTTTATCGCATCAGTTCAATATTCCGAAATACCCAATATGAGGTCATTAGAGAAAGTTTGTACTAGAAATCGAGACGAAGTTTCGAGAGGTGCCCTTCGTAAAAAGGGTCGTTTGTAAGATCAAAGCTAAGAAGTTTCTTATTACATTTATCATAAACTACATAGCCTTTTTCCCGACGTTTCGAGAAGATACTAAGCCGCTTTGTGGAAATATCATATATCAAAGGAATCAGATGTTTAAGATCTTGGATAGACTGTATACTAGGTCCTCAGCTGAAAAAAACAGCATTACAGGACTTGACCGACTATAAAACTTTCGTACTTGTTTTCAATAATTCCATCATTGTGAAACTTTTGTGGTTTACCGGCGAAAAACTTGCCGACATGGTTTTTAGATGAACTTTTGTTGACCACATTCATTCCACTAACGAATTTTTGCGCAGATCGAAACAAACCATAGTCAGGCGGTACAACGAGCGGACTAAATATACTTAGATATAGAAAGAAAACAACGACCCAAACCTTACAATTTTAACACCGTTTTCTAACCTATTTTTACCCCATAAACCAAAAAGTATGTTTTTTGGAAATTCGGCAATATGGGGGTAAAAAAAGAGCAAAAATGGTAAACAATTTTTAACGTGATATCTAGGAAACTAAAAGAGATTTTTAATAAAACCAGAAATTAACCTTTCTTACCCTACAAATAAAACAGTTTGGTTTTTTGGAAATTCGGCAGTTTACCCTCTTAAAGGGCAAAAAAGGGAAAAATCGGTAACCTTATATCTCCGAAACTAAGAGAAATAACATTTAATGAAGCCAGAAATAAAAATATATAGTCACGTGTTTGTTTTTTACGCTTACACATAGTTTTTTTCTTTTTGGTTCGTGTTGTGTATGTGATAATGACGATTGGTGCTCGGCCCCTAGGGGCTAAGTTGCCTATCATGGATCTATTTGTACAACGTATGTATGAGCGTGATTTGGATCATGTGAGAATGTATTGGAACATGCATGAACTTTCGATAGCGGCTCTTTGTTTACATCTGCAGAAAATGCTAGAAACTCTCTCCTCTACTATATAAGGCCGATGGACGAATATTGTGGGACAATTTCAATTGAGACGCGTATAAGAGAACAGTGAGACTAAGAATATTTGTAAAGCAATTTTGTGAAGTGTGTTTAGGTGATTAACTCTAAAGTAAATAAAAAATATAACTTTGTAAAAGATATAAAGTGTTTTCATTTTGTTTTCGAAGAATTCCTTCCACATTTTTAAAGGAAAAACGTAACATATGTAAGAGTTCAAAAATATAGGCGCCGGAGTAAAATCCCGGGCTTTAATACCAAGTTCAATTGTAGTTCAGTTTTAAGTACAATTCAAAGTTTACATTTGGTTCAAGACAAATTCTCTTAAAAAATATCTGTAACCATAAAATGGGTTAAACAAGTTTAAACAGAAATAAACTTTTTGATAAAACCATTTAAAGAGGGTAGAAGCGAAGAAGAATTTATTTTTCAAACTATTTTTAAATTAGAATAACTAAAAATAGTGGAACTCTGATATTCTTAATGGCAAAATAATTATTCTATTTAAATTACCTACAAAAATATATTTAAATATAATTTCTTGTTGTACATCTTAATTTTAAACCGGAACATGTTGAAAACGTGCTTGTTATGGAAAATAAATATTTAATATTTCTTAGTATAGATTTTTCTACACTCAGACTCTGACGGACTAAGTGACGTTTATAAGCGGCTTAACAAGACAATTCGAAACCCACAGAAAAACGCATTTTTTTGTTGTAACATTTTGCGTTTGCTATTGAAATGATTTTGAGCTTTAAGTAGATTTTATTTTTGTATTTGTTTGTTTTATTGGTGTCAAAAGTCATTTATTGGGTAATTGGATTAGAAAAGGCCAGAGAGAGGCCAATAGAAAATTTTAGTAAAGAATGTGAAAAATTTGTTTAGGTTGCACAAGTTTTGTGGTTTTTAAATGCGAGGGTTACTTATGATACTAAAAAATCGTCAGTATTTTCATGTTTTATCTTAAGAAAATAATTTTTACATGAGGTAAACTATGTAAATAACTGTATAAATATTTTGAAATTCCATTTTATTACAAAGTTTTCAATATTTTTGTGTAAAAAATAAATTTTACTAATTATTTACATGGTGTCAACAATGTAAAAAATTAAGAAATTTTTAGAAAATTGTACTGAAATGAAGTTTAGTTGTATTTCGTTAATAAAAATGACTATTAGCAATTGTTTACATCATATCATATCATATCATTAAAATATAAAGATTTAAAATTAATATAAAAGTTTATTTTAGGCTTAATTTTTTGTTGGCTTTTTTCGCAAAAAAAAAAATATTGTCTGAATTCTTTACGTTGGGTAAACAATGTAAATAACTGCAGAAATCTCAAAAGAAACAACTAAAATTATATTTAAATTAATTTTATAAACATTTTACATATTATATACATGTCGTCAACAACGTAAATAATTGTTTACATCATCTAAACTGTGTAAACAATTCATACAATTATTTTTGTGTTAATTTTACTTATTAATTACATGCCGTCAACAAAGTAAATAATTGTTTACATCATGTAAGCTATGTAAAGAATTCATAAAACCTATTATTTTTAAAATTTGAGTTTTTGTTTTATATATTTTTAATAACAAAAACTCATTATTTCAATTTTTACATCATGTCAACAATTGCTCTAAAATTGTCATACATTTTCTTTCTTTTGTTTTTTTTACAATATTAGTCGGAAAAACTACTTTTTTATTGATTCCATCAGGTAAATGTATTTCATTTCTTACTATAAAAGAGTGTAAATTGAATATTTAAATCATGTCATCAATGTAAACAACTGACATTAAAGCTAAATGTTAAATTTTAAACAATTTTTCTTAAAAAAACTGAATTGATCATGTAAACAATGCAAATAATTAAGAGATCTATACAATTCGATGTTTTTTTTGGTCATTTTTGTTAAATTTTGTTAAAAATTTACATTAGATACATTTTTTACATCATGTCAACAATGTAAACAATTGGTAAACGCATAGATTTAAAGTAGTTTTCACTTGCTCTTCTTAAATTCTTCATTTATAACGACGAAAGAGTGTAATATGAATTGTTTACAACGTGTCAACAATGTAAACAATTGTTAAGCATCTACATTTAAAGAATTGTTTGTTTAATTCTTCATTTAAAGTAAAGAAATGGTGTAAACTGAATTGTTTACATCATGCCAACAATGTAAACAATTGAAATTATATAAAAATTTATATAATTTGCAATTTTTTGGTCACTTTTGTTTAAGATAAACATTTGATTAATTTTTTACATGATGCCAACAATGTAAACGAATGATATATATATACATTTAAAGTATTTTTGGTTTACTTTTGTTCAGTTCTTCTCTAGAACGACTAGTAGAGTATAAATAGAATTGTTTACACCGTGTCAACAATGTAAACAATTGGTAAACATCTACATTTTAAGTATAATTTGTTCAATTATGTTTATTCTTCATTTATAATGACGAAAATGTGTAAACTGAATTGTTTACATCATGTCAACTATGTAAATAATTATTATTATAGCATAATTTAAATTTTTTTTTGTTAAATTTTTATAATTTGCAATAAAAATTTGGTAATTTTTGTTCAAAACTCACATTTAATCGATTTTTTACATGATGTCAACAATGTAAACAATTGATAAAAATATACATTTAAAGCATTTTAGCTTTTTTTTGTTAAGTTATTCATTTAAAACGACGTGTAGCGTGTAAATTAAATTGTTTACACCGTGTCAACAATGTAAACAATTGGTAAAAGTCTTCATTTAAGGAAATTTTTGTTACATTTCTTTTAATTCTCCGTTTAAAACGACGAAAAAGTCTAAACTGAATTGTTTACATTATGTCAACAATGTAAAAAAATTGAATTTGTAGCATAATTTAACTTTTTTCATTTAAATCTTTATAATTTGTTATTATTTCGTTCACTTTTGTTCAAAATTGTCATTTCATCAATTTTCAACAATGTAAGCATTTGGTATATATACATTTCATATATTTTTTAATTGTTTTTCTTTAATTCTTCATTTATAACGAGGTAGAAGTGTAAACTGAATTGACTACATCATGTCAACAATGTAAACAATTAAAATAATAGTATACTTTAACGTTTTTTAGTAAAAATTTAAACAATTTTAGGTTAAATATTAAGCAAAATAATATTTTACATTATGTCAACAATGTAAATAAGTAAGAAAACTGTGAAATCTTCGAATTCTTTTGCTTTCATAAAAGATTTTAATAAAAAAAAATATGTTTTAAATTATGTAAACAATTGCAAACAATTCAAAACACACTTTTTCTTAATTTTTTACACTATGTCAACAATGTAAACAATTGGTAAACATACACATTTTATGTATTTTTGTATTGTTTTTATCGATTAATTCATTTATAACAACATTAGAGTGTAAATTGAATTGTTTACGTCATGTCAACAATGTAAAAAATTAAAATTATTACATAATTTTCCATTTTAAGTTAAAATTTTGAACAACTTTTGTTCAAAATTCACTTTTTATCAATTTTTTACATGATGTCAACAATGTAAACAATTGGTAAACATACACATTTGATGTATTTTTTGATTGTTTTTGTTTAATACTTAATTTAAATTGTCGTAAGAGTGTAAATTGAATTGTTTACTTCATGTCAACAATGTAAACAATTAAAATTATGGCATAATTTAACTTTTTAAGTTAAACATTTAACAATCTAAGGTTAAATATTAAACAAATTAATATTTTACATCATGTAAACAATTGTAAATAAGGAAGAAACTTTTTATTTTTTTCAAAATTATATGTAAAAAATAAGTTTTTACATTATGGCGGCAATTTAAACAATGAAAAATTTTGTCGAATTCATACATATTTTGATTTTTTTCAATTTTTGTATGTTTGATATAACTCAGGTTATTTGTTAAGTTTTATAGAGTCTTTAAAGCTCCCTTTATCGTTTTTTTTTTTTTTTTATTTTTTATAAAAGCAATATTCTTTAAAATTTATACCTTTTTAAGCCTTTAAATAACCATTAATCGTTCTCAAAAGGTAACCACTTTTTAATTAACCGTTTTCTGCATAACAACTTTTTAAATAACAAATAAGCCTTTTAAAGCTTTTCCAACGTCATTTATATTCCCTATTTGTCATTTATCAAAATAATTAAGTTGTTGCAAATATTTGTATTTTTATTATTGTTTACATGAATCACTTTTTTGTTTCGCTCTATTGTCAAGTTCCACACTCTAACGTTTTAAGCCGATAATAATAATTGCTCGCAAAAAAACACGGGAAAAGTTGAATAAACTTTAGTTTGATGATGAGTTTTTACTTAACAAATTACAATAAAGTACTTCTGTTTAACGGAAAAGAGTATTATTATATTATAGTTGTTAAAATGTCATCACGCACAAATTTATGTTTGTTAAAAAAAAGAATTGTTTAACTAAAATTAAAAACTTTTATAATTCAACAAATCCGCACAAAACCGACACAAATGGGGAATAAATTATTATTTTAGTAAAATTTATCATACACGAAATTTATGTGTGTTTTTGCAAAAGGGCTTAGTACTTGACTTGTAGTCAGTTGTAATAATTTTTGTAAACTAAATTCATTTCAAAATCTGCAATGACAATTTGAAAAAGGTTTTGGTAAATCAAATCTATGAGGCATAACTAGCTACCTGTTGAGTTCCTCAGTTCAGGGAGCCATAAAACTGATAGAGACTGACGGTTACCAGTTACCCGCGAAGGAAAGGGAGGGAGATATTCAGAGCTAAGTGGATTTTTAATGAGTTATTGAATGTCACAAATATTGAACAATGTCGTTGTAGTAAATAATAATAAACTGTAATGAAATTATGGCTTTAAAATAATTAAAGACGTCAATATAATAACTCAAAAATCGATTAAGGAGTTAATAGAAGGCGTGTTATGTATAGAAGGAAATTTTTCATAGTTCTTAACAGAATGTAAAAATTGTTAAGATATTGGAAATAGATTAACTTTCAAATCTAAATAAAGATCTGTTCAGAAATAATCAGTTATTAGGTATGTAAAATTTTAGAGTAAGAGCTCTAAAATTATTAATGAAATTATGACTTTAAAATGTCTTACAAAGTCATAATTAAAGACGTCAATATCATAAGTAGGAAAGCGATAAAGGAGTTAATAGAAGGCGTGTAAAAGTTGTTATGACATTGGAAATAGATTAACTTTTAAACCTAAATACAGCAAAAAATATAATTTTAAGATAAGTAAAATTTTAGAGCTCATACTTAGTTAACTAGAAGCACATTTAATCCATTAATGCAATTTGTTGCTTATAAGCAACATTGTAAATTTTTAGTTATATGTAGTTCCTTAAGTTTTTCCCAACTTAAATTAATATTTGTAAGCATGTAATAACGAAGCTACATTTTTTAATGTAATATGTTGCTTATAAGCAACATTTTAAATTTGTTGTCATATGTAGTTCCTTTAATTTTTGTTGTTTTTTCTCAACTAAAATTAAGATTTGTGAGCATGTAATTACGAAGATAAATTTTTTAATGTAATTTGTTGCTTATAAGCAACATTGTAAATTTTTAGTTATATGTAGTTCCTTAAGTTTTTCCCAATTTAAATTAATATTTGTAAGCATTTAATTACGAAGCTACATTTTTTAATGTAATTTGTTGCTTATAAGCAACATTGTAAATTTTTAGTCATATGTAGTTCCTTAAGTTTTTCCCTATTTAAATTAATATTTGTAAGCAGTTAATTACGAAGCTACATTTTTTAATGTAATTTGTTGCTTATAAGCAACATTGTAAATTTTTTGTCATTTGTAGTTCCTTTAATTTTTGTTGTTTTTTCTCAACTAAAATTAAGATTTATAAGCATTTAATTACGAAGCTGCATTTGTTAATATAATTTGTTGCTTATAAGCAACATTGTTCATTTTTAGTCATATGTAGTTCCTTTAGTTTTTGTGTTTTTTCCCCAACATAAATTAATATTTGTAAACATTTAATTACAACGCTACATTTTTTAATGTAATTTGTTGCTTATAAGCAACATTGTAAATTTTTTGTCATTTGTAGTTCCTTTAATTTTTGTTGTTTTTTCCCAACGTGTATTAAGATTTGTGAGTATTTAATAACGAAGATACATTTTTTAATGACATTTGTTGCTTATAAGCAATATTGTAAAATTTTAATCATATGCAGTTCCTTAAGTTTTTGATGTTTCAAACAACTTAATTTAATGTTTGTAAGCATTTAATTACGAAGCTACATTTTTTAATATAATTTGTTGCTTATAAGCAACATTGTAAAGTTTTATTAATAGTTCCTTTAGTTTTTGTTTTTTCCCAACTTAAATTTACATTTGTGAGCATTTAATTACGAAGCTATATTTTTAAAAGCTTTATAAGTTCAAAAAATTCATTTTACACAAAATTCAAATAAAAACGAAAAGTGTGAGGAGTTTTTTTTTCAAAAAAGTGATTTTTGTTATAAAATAACATTAAGGAAATAAGATAAAGTTGTAAAAACTTAAAAATAGTTCTTATGTCAATGTTGCTTATAATGTTGCTTAGAAGCAACATTGTAAATTTTTAGTCATATGTAGTTACTTTAGTTTTTGTTGTTTTTTCCTTAACTAAAACTAAGGTTTGTGAACATTTAATTATGAAGATACATTTTTTAATATAATTTGTTGCTTATAAGCAACATTGTAAATTTTTATTCATAGATCTTTTAGTTTTTTCCCAACTGATATTAACATTTGTGAGCATTTTATTACGAAGCTACATTTTAAAAAGCTTTACAAGTTTTAATTTGTGAGCTAGTTAAAGTGGTGTAAAAACTGTGTAAAAAATGTGTAAAAAGTCGTTTTACAGAAATTCAAATAAAAACGAAAAGTACGAGGAGTTTTTTAAAATAGTGAATTTTGTGAAAAATACGAGATGATAGAATGAGATAAAGTTGGCAAAACTTAAAAATAGCTCTTATTGGAACTTCATTAACACAGTGTTGCTTATAGGCAACATTTGTACATAGTAGCAATATTTTTTAAACTGAATGCAAAAACTCTTTAAAATAAAGATATTCATATCCATACATTTTTTCTGTCAAATTTGAATTAAAAGTGGATCAAAAACAATGAAAAACACATAAACGCAGAAACAACCCTACATTTCATGAGCACGTGTGTGTGCCTTAGCTTTCTCTCATTGGATAATCGCCATCATTAGTTGTATTCGAATTGGAGTAAAAGCGATATACTTTTTTTTTATGGGACTCTTCAAAACGACCATACGGAAAATCAATGTATGAAAGTGCAACATTTTTATATTATAAGGTCTTTGCGAAACTGCTTTAAAAGAAGGAACAAATGATCGAGAAGTCAAATTTCGAGTAAAATATTTCACTGAGTTCTTCGATGATGAAGTTACAATCTAGATTTGCAATGAAATAAATCTATATTTTACGCAAGCGAATAACATCTTATTTGAATTGGGATTAGGAGATTGCCTCGGAAATACCGCGTAGAGATAATTAGGAGATTAGCGGATATGGATAAAGGAAATACTTCTGAGAATGTATAACTTTTACTTGACTTTTTTTTCTACAATGTAAGATAAAAATTCAAGTCTGTAGCAGAAACGTTGTGGTATGGGTCCCAAGGCTGTGATCTAACTAAAACTTTGCGGGAGCCAAGTTATACCAACCTAAAAAAACTATTGAAATTGGTCATAGTAATCTAACATATTTTTTTAAGAAAATACGATTATGTAATGATGATATCTATGATTACCCAAAGTTGCTTATAAGCAACATCTCATAACGGTAAAACCAAAAGTGATATAGACTTGAAAATTATATCAGTTATACAATGTATAAAATAAAATATTAAAAAAAAAAACAATTTAATTATGTCATAAAAGGGTTAAGACGTTTTAATGACATTTTTCATGTAAGTAGAGTTTTGTAGCGGATGTTGGATAGGAAGCAACTGCGAGTTCTCCCATAAGAACTAAAAATATATGGGTTAGGATGTCGGGCTAGTAACCAACACCTCGAAAAAACAATTACTATGAAAAAGCTTAAATTAGAATGTTAGAAGAGGATGTCCGAAACTTCGATGGAAAGACCAAGTAGAGGAAAATCTTTCAAAGCTTGTCTAACGAAGTTGGAGAACATGCGCACAAGATAAAGTGAGTGGTATTCTAAAATATGCTCGGCCTTTGACCTTAATAGGTTGTAAATATAGGCCAATTAAGTAAGAAAGTAAGTATTAACCA
This sequence comes from Stomorhina lunata, assembly GCA_933228675.1. Lineage (NCBI taxonomy): Eukaryota > Metazoa > Arthropoda > Insecta > Diptera > Rhiniidae > Stomorhina > Stomorhina lunata. The sequence continues at coordinate 38,702,231 of OW121740.1, read as the reverse complement.
AGAGTTTGATAGACTGTCTGTCGTCTCAAAACTTTGACCAGGAAGGGTCTATATCAACAATTTAAATAGGTCACTATTTAATATTAATGACTTTGATGAAATTTTAAAAGTAGATTAAGCAAATTATAATAGCCTATGTCATATTTTAAAAACTGGTCCGTGAAGAGTTTTATATAGAGGATCAAATAGGGCTTTTGTTTAATATTTATCATTGAACATGTAATAAACAAGAGCAGTTAAAACCTAATACAAAGAAAATTATTTAGCTCACTTTAGACAAAAAAATGATAGGAGCACGCAAATTTTCTCCATTCCAGGAAAATATAAAACTTATTTTCGAGTATCATTATATCAGAACATAAAGTCTATTATATCGCGATCCCCTAATGGGTTCGAAAAATTTTGATTTGACTCTATAATAATTTTTGTCGTTACTTTGTTTTAAAAGAATGGTCCAAAATTGGATTCTAAAACCATATTTATATCTTTTGTAATAAATAAACTGTTATAGTTCATTTCCCTCCACTTAATATCAAAACTTTTATCATGTAAAATGATTTATTTCCCCTAATCGTTTCAAATTTACCGTTATTATACACTTATTATTAAACATAATAATTTAATTAAATAATTCAAACTTGATTCACCATAAAAATTATGCCGGATTTTAAATATTTATGTCACAGAAAACTCGAGTCATTAAAGATTCAAACAAAAAATTGCAACAAAGTAATCACGAATAGCTGCAGCAATAAAACATGCAACAGACTTAGAGACTCATTAAGAGTTTAAGATTTTACATAGAAAATCTTTTAAAGTTTTATGAAAAATCAAGTAAGAAAAAGCGAGCAGACAGACAGACAGACATGGAGACAGTCTGTTACTCGTAGCGTAATCATGTCTACCGGTAAATTAGGCGGCTGTTACCGCAATAAACAATAGTTTTAGGTAATTGCAACAAGTGTTGCAACAATTGAGACACAAAGCAGTCAGGCAAACGAAGTGAGTGAGTGAAAGAGAGTAAGTTGTTGTTTTAAAATAGAAAAATATTTTTTTTTATTAATTCGTATGGATCTAATGAATGGATAAGGGAAATTTAAGACAGTTTTACAGATAAAACTTGTCGAAAGGCAAATAAAATTACATTCATGTTAAACAGTTTTTTATGTGTTATAGAATCCCCTAATTTCAATAACACCCGAAATTTAAAAAAATTTTTTATATTTTAATTGAGACGCGTATAAGAGAACAGTGAGACTAAGAATATTTGTAAAGCAATTTTGTGAAGTGTGTTAAAGTGATTAACTCTAAAGTTAATAAAAATAAAACTACATAAATTGTTTTAATTTTGTTTTCGGTTGTTTGCAAAAAGAATTCCTTTCACGTTGTCAAAGGAAAAACGTAACAATACTTTAATGAGATTTGAAATGAAATATTTGTTTGCTAAATTAGTCCTAGTTAAAACTAACCTACCTTCTAAACAATTTTCTTTCCGGAATAAAGTTGCACATTCCTTAACCCTGGAAAGGCATCCTTATTTTACATACACTAACGTCATCCTTCGTCATTTTGACTACGTATACTTCAAGAGACTATAAAACTCTTCGTGAGCAAAAATGGATACCAAAATAGTTTTCTTATGTATTAATAGACTCTTTTTAATAAATTTTTAAAGAAATTCATTTGTTTATTTCTTAATTATTAATAAAAACTTAACATAAAATAAAATTTTCCGTAGTCATTTTGACGAAGGATGACGTTCTAGGGTTAAATCCTCAAATTTGGTTTTATCTTTATACGGTACAGACATTTTTTGGCGGTAGGACTATTGCTTTTAAAATTGGCAACACTTGAGATTTTGGAAACAAATTTCAGCATATTTTTTTATTAATTTCAAAACTCGGTCGATTATTTCGAGTACCCCCATAGGTCTCACTTCCCCGAATTTTTTGAAACAAATTTCAGTATATTTTTTTTTTTAATTATGTACATATAAAAACAAAAATCACTGTATTACATTTTGTTGAAATCGGTCTATGTTTGCCTATATCTTTCTTATAAGAACTTCTGACAGAAGCCACTTAAATGAGAGGAAATTCACATTATCCCTTCTAAACAGGGAACGTAGCTACAACAAATTTCCTATTTTTATAAAATAGGAAATTTTTGAAAAATTTAATATAAAAATAGGAAATTTTTGAAAAATTTCCTATAAAAATAAGAAATTTTTGAAAAATTTCCTATAAAAATAAGAAATTTTTGAAAAATTTCCTATAAAAATAGGAAATTTTTGAAAAATTTCCTATAAAAATAGGAAATTTTTGAAAAATTTCCTATAAAAATGGGAAATTTTTGAAAAATTTCCTATAAAAATAGGAAATTTTTGAAAAATTTCCTATAAAAATAGGAAATTTTTCAAAAATTTCCTATTTTTATAAAATAGGAAATTTTTGAAAAATTTAATATAAAAATAGGAAATTTTTGAAAAATTTCCTATAAAAATAGGAAATTTTTGAAAAATTTCCTATAAAAATAGGAAATTTTTGAAAAATTTCCTATAAAAATAGGAAATTTTTGAAAAATTTCCTTTAAAAATAGGAAATTTTTGAAAAATTTCCTATAAAAATAGGAAATTTTTGAAAAATTTCCTATAAAAATAGGAAATTTTTGAAAAATTTCCTATAAAAATAGGAAATTTTTGAAAAATTTCCTATAAAAATAGGAAATTTTTGAAAAATTTCCTATAAAAATAGGAAATTTTTGAAAAATTTCCTATAAAAATAGGAAATTTTTGAAAAATTTCCTATAAAAATAGGAAATTTTTGAAAAATTTCCTATAAAAATAGGAAATTTTTGAAAAATTTCCTATAAAAATAGGAAATTTTTGAAAAATTTCCTATAAAAATAGGAAATTTTTGAAAAATTTCCTATAAAAATAGGAAATTTTTGAAAAATTTCCTATAAAAATAGGAAATTTTTGAAAAATTTCCTATAAAAATAGGAAATTTTTGAAAAAATTCCTATAAAAATAGGAAATTTTTGAAAAAAATTCCTATAAAAATAGGAAATTTTTGAAAAAATTCCTATAAAAATAGGAAATTTTTGAAAAAATTCCTATAAAAATAGGAAATTTTTGAAAAATTTCCTATAAAAATAGGAAATTTTTGAAAAATTTCCTATAAAAATAGGAAATTTTTGAAAAATTTCCTATAAAAATAGGAAATTTTTGAAAAATTTCCTATAAAAATAGGAAATTTTTGAAAAATTTCCTATAAAAATAGGAAATTTTTGAAAAATTTCCTATAAAAATAGGAAATTTTTGAAAAATTTCCTATAAAAATAGGAAATTTTTGAAAAATTTCCTATAAAAATAGGAAATTTTTGAAAAATTTCCTATAAAAATAGGAAATTTTTGAAAAATTTCCTATAAAAATAGGAAATTTTTGAAAAATTTCCAATAAAAATAGGAAATTTTTGAAAAATTTCCTATAAAAATAGGAAATTTTTGAAAAATTTCCTATAAAAATAGGAAATTTTTGAAAAATTTCCTATAAAAATAGGAAATTTTTGAAAAATTTCCTATAAAAATAGGAAATTTTTGAAAAATTTCCTATAAAAATAGGAAATTTTTGAAAAATTTCCTATAAAAATAGGAAATTTTTGAAAAATTTTCTATAAAAATAGGAAATTTTTAAAAAATTTCCTATAAAAATAGGAAATTTTTGAAAAATTTCCTATAAAAATAGGAAATTTTTGAAAAATTTCCTATAAAAAATAGGAAATCTTTGAAAAATTTCCTATAAAAATAGGAAATTTTTGAAAAAATAGGAAATTTTTAAAAAATTTCCTATAAAAATGGGAAATTTTAAAAAAATTTCCTATAAAATAAGAAATTTTTGAAAAATTTCTTATAAAAATAAGACATTTTTAAAAAATTTCTAATAAAAATAAGTATTTTTTTTTACTTTTTCTATAAAAATAAGAAATTTTTGAAAAATTTCCTATAAAAATAAGAAAAATAAGAAAACTCAAATATACCCTAAAACCTTTTTTACAGTTGTTTCGTTACAGTTATTTAATATTTATTTGTTTGTGAACAAAATTCGATTGTACTTTATATTTATTAACCATGACTCACAAAAAAAAGGTAAACTTATTTTCTAAAACAAAAAATTTACCCCATAAAACAGCAGAAAATGTAAAAAGTACAAGCAAAAATTCCGAGTAAAAAGTCAACAACCAACGAATTTTATTTGTATTATTTTTACATACAGAGTATAGGAAAAATTTGCGGAACAAAATTGTAGAAATTCAAGCACACTTTTTTTTTTGTTATGGAAAATTGGATTAAATCTGTTTTACTTTTACCTCTATTCTTTACATTACGTATGTTTTATTTGTGTTGACTTTTAAAACATGAGAATTTTTTCAAAAATAAAAAAAATATAAAAGAATTTAAGAAAACAAGACATGTGAACCAGAACAAAAAAAATTATTCTTCAAGTCGTTTTAAAAAGATGTAATACCCCTAACCATGTTCTGGCTTCAAAGCAAAGTTTATTCAGCAAAAAATCAATGTGGGCAGCTTTTTCCTACATGCTTTGCTGATTATATCGTCAAGGAAAGCTTTGAAAAGAAAGAAGGAAAGAATTGCTGGGTGAAATTTGATCTTGTTACAAATTCTATTTATTTATTGCATGTGAATGAATGAACGAATCAATAACACTGCTCTGCAGCCAAATCCTCCTTTTAATAAAACTATGTGGACTACATGGATTTTGATGCGCTAAACTCAGATCCGTTGTCGGTTTTTTTCCATCAGATCTGGATTTTTATTTATGGGCGTGGCAAATTTGTCCCCATAAATTAGTCAGGTACGGAGACCTATTTCGTCCTAACTCGAGAACGACTCATCCGATTTTCAAAATTAAAACACTTGAAGATGCATAACAAAATTGCATTTATTTAAGTCTATTATAATTTTTCTGTGTCTCTTATCGTTTTGGAGTTATTTAGAAATTAATGGAGAAAAAAATTTTTTTTTCGTGCGAAATTCGTAATTTTTTTCAGGTTAAAAATGTAATTAAAAAAAAAGATAAAGTAAAATTTTAATATTTTAAACATTTTTCTAAGAGCTACATATCTTAAGAATAAAATAAGCTATAAACCATAAAAATCGGGTTAAAAATGTGAATTTTATTACCAGTTTGTCGTTGAGAACTTAAAGTTAGATTAGCACATACATAACAAAATAAATTTGGAGATTTATTACAAATCCTTGGCATTTTGTAATATGAATTTTTTGGATTCGGATTCTTTAATTGAAATAAAATTCACATTTTTTAACCGATTTTTATGGCTTATAGCTTATTTTATTCTTAAGATATGTAGCTCCTAGAAAAATGTTTAAAATATTAAAATTTTACTTTATCTTTTTTTTAATTACATTTTTAACCGGAAAAAATTACGAATTTCGCACGAAAAAAAATTTGTTGTCCATTAATTTCTAAATAACTCCAAAACGATAAGAGACACTAAAATAAATGCAATTTTGTTATGCATCTTCAAGTGTTTTAATTTTGAAAATCGGATGAGTCGTTCTCGAGTTAGGACGAAATAGGTCTCCGTACCTGACTAATTTAAGGGGAAAAATTTGCCACGCCCATAAAAAAAATCCAGATCTGATGGAAAAAAACCGACAACGGATTTGAGTTTAGAGCATCAAGATCCATATAGTCCGCATAGTTTTATTAAAAGGAAAGACAAAAAATGAATTTTTGCAGAGCAGTGTAATCACAACAAAACTTTTACTGGTAACATAATCATTTTAGCCAGATACTGTGAAAATTTTCTTGTAGTACATATCATGACTATCAACTAAATAAGAAATACACTTTGTTATAACTAGTAGAAATTGAAAGTTAATTCCATGTTTATAAAGTAAATTCCTTGAATTACATCTACTGGAAAATTGATTTGATTTTGACCAACATCTTGAAAGTGCAAAAACAAACTCTAGAATGTGAGCTGGTTTTGGAAATGAATAAATACTGAATATAGACGTCACAAGCTCTGTCAAAAAGTCTTTAATTCAATTATTCATTTCACACTTATGAACAATTTATAATACAAAGGGTAGACAATTGTCTGTACCCAGTAAGAAAAAAGGTTTATTCTCAAATTGAGGATGATTTGAAAATAAATCTTTTTTCAAAGGTCAAACGTTTGATACTGATTTGATACTGATTTGAGAATAATAGCGTTCTCAACAAAAAGGGGACTTTATTCTCAAATTGAGAAACGCCTTTATTCTCAAATCATTATCAAACCTCATTCTCAAAGGTTTTTCAAATGTGGATATCATCTACATGTGGAACATAAATAAAATGGCGTTGTATTTTTCATATTTTTGAGTTTGTTTATTTTGTTTTTGAAAACGGTGCATCATATTTGAATTCTTTTGCTTAAAGTATAATTTTTTTTATTGTTAGGTAGAAAAAATTTAAGAAATAAAGAAAATTTACTTATGTGTATGAATATTATTGAATTTTTAATCTTGACATTTTTAAGCAAGGTCAAATATGGATTAATTTTAAAAAATCCAAAAGAAATAACGAATTTCTTTAAAATGCAATGCCATTCCATTAAAATATCTTAAACATTAATTTTATTTAACATAAATTATTTTTTTTTAGTGTTTGAAAAAAATTTGAAATAAGGTTTGATATCAAATTTATATAACGCCATTTTTCAAATTATCAAATCATTCAACTCATCTTAGGGTTTGATAATGATTTGAGAATAACCTTTATTCTCAATTTGAGAAACTATAATTTTTCAAACGTTTATTCTCAAATGAACGCTCATTTGCAAATGAATGTGAATCTCAAACATCTGTTCAGGTTTGAAAAAAGTTTGAAAAAAACGTTTGATATCAAACGCAAAAGTCATCATATTTCAAACGTTTGACACTCCCAGTAAGAACAGTGTCAAACGTTTGAAATATGATGACTTTTACATTTGACATCAAACGTTTTTTTCAAACTTTTTTCAAACCTGAACAGATGTTTGAGAAATCATAGTTTCTCAAATTGAGAACAAAAGTTATTCTCAAATCATTATCAAATCCTAAGATGATTTGAGAATAATTTAAAAAATGGTGTTATATAAATTTGATATTAAACCTTATTTCAAATTTTTTTCAAACTTTAAAAAAATAATTTATGTTAAAAAATATTGTTTAAGATATTTTAAAGGAATGGCATTGCATTTCAAAGAAATTCGTTATTTCTTTCGGATTTTTTAAAATTGATTCATGTGTGACCATAAAACCTTTCTTAAAAAATGTCAAGATTAAAAATTCAATAATATTCATAGGCATAAGTACATTTTCTTTGTTTTTTAAATTTTTTTTTACCTAACAGTAAAAAAAATATATTTTAAGGTAAAAGGCCAATGCACGCGGCAAGTGGCTGCGGGCGGCAATCAGCTGTTTTTTGATTTGTCAAATTTGAAGCGGCAATGGAAAAAAGTAGAAATTTGTTCTACTTTTCCGCGCGGCAGATTTTGTCAGTGCTGCCAGATTTAATTATATCCTACTCAAATATTTTTATATGAATATTTTTGTAAACAAACGCACATTTTATGTACTGGCAATACTACGACCGCCCGCAGCCGCATGCCGTGTGTATTGGCCTTGTACCTTTAAGCAAAATATATTTTGTTTATTTTGTTTATTTTTTTTTTTAACAAAATAAACAAACTCAAAAATAAAACGCCATTTTATTTATGTTCCACATGAAGATGATATCCACATTTGAAAAACCTTTGAGAATGAGGTTTGATAATGATTTGAGAATAAAGGCATTTCTCAATTTGAGAATAAAGTCCCCTTTTTGTTGAGAACGCTATTATTCTCAAATCAGTATCAAATTTTCAAATCTTCCTTAATTTGAGAATAAACCTTTTTTCTTACTGGGTACAATATAACACAAGATGAAACGGGTAGATTAGGTTAGTGTAGCAGTCTGATACTTTGCTTAGACTATGAATACACAATGGAATTCCCAAGCCTGCAAAAAAACATAGCATGGTTGAAAGCTTTTAAAAGCTCTTAATTTGGCCAATATCTAGAGCGGAGCCGTCCAGCTCTATAGCACAATATGCGAACTTTTATAAAAGAGCTTTTCAGCTTTCACACCACTGAACTATGTATGAGCGAGACGTAACTAGGTTTGTCTCGTTCACACTTACATAAAATTGTCTTTGCAAAGTCAAATTACAAATTATTGCCCAAATAAACGAAGAAAGGTGTAAATCTGATAGCACTGATCGTAAGAGCTTTCAAAGCTTATGTAACACCAATCCCCAAAAAGGGGTGAGACTAATAACTTTGAAAATTACCGCCCAATTTGTTCAGCACTCTCTAAATCAGTGGAGAGCTAACTACTAACTGGTAAAATGCCTACCTTTTAAGCGACCGGCAGAATGGATCCCGTAGGCGTCGCTCTACGGGTGATGCGCTAGCCTTCGTATCGGAAAAATAGTGCCGTTTTACACACCATTTTGGCAAAAGTTATGGCTCCCGATATTTCCAAGGCGTTCGATAGAGTTTGCCATGATGCTTTTATATTTATTGCTTTATTGGTGCCAGTTATGATTTTTCACGGTTTATACCGAATTTTCTTCAAGATCGCACTCGTATAAGAGTTGTTATAGATGGGATACTACTCTATTTCTTATATTTCGAAATGACATTCTATGTCAAACTTTTAATTCCACATAACCTTGTGAACGGCTGTGGTATAGTAGGTTAGTCATCCGCCTAGCATACCAGAGGTCCCAAGTTCAATCCTCGGTCAGACACTTGAAAAAAAGTAAATTTTCAAAAAAGCGACCTTATAACTCAGCTAGCCGCTGGTTATTGAGTATTAGGCTATGTAAAACTTCTCTAACTAATGCATTTGCCGTTCGGAGCCGGAGTTAAAAGTAGGTCTTTAATGAGTCTAAAAATAGCATCGGATGCAGCTCATTATCTGAGAGAAGTAAACCTTGTTCCAATTGGTATGTTGTCGGGGAAATTATTATTATAACCCTTTTGCAGATGGCAGCATTTGTCACTCGTATTATTTTAATTGTAGGCCAAACATGTTCGATATAAGAAGCAAGAGGCAAAACACGAATGATACGCTAAACTCAGACCTAACCATAATTTCAATGCCCGAAAGACCACAAACGCTTCTTCTGCAATAATATTGTACAAATATTACAGAATCAGAAACCCTTAATATTCTAGGCATGGAAATACAGTGTGATGCTCGTTGAACCGAACACATTTTTTGAGTGTCAAATGAAGCGTTCAAGTGTCTCGGATTTTTAAAGCGGTGCAAAATGTTCTTCACTCCATCTGATATCCTCACTATTTAAATCACCTATGTCCGTCCTAAAATGCAAGGGAGGCACTCCGTTATATAAATTTCTTTGGCTTATTTTGCCTCAACTGCAAAAAGTTTGGCAAACGAGAATTGCGATCTGAGCATTTTCTGATCGAAGTGTTAGGTTTTTCTGATCTTCGAAATAGTTGCTCGACTTCTTTTTCCTTAACAATATTCCTTGGACCATTGCTAATTCCTGATCCAGGTTTTCATTCAATGATCAGGTCTTACTTTTACCGTTTAATAGAATTTGAAATAGTTCGAGAGTCAACTTTCAAATTTTTTGCTATTATTTTTTTAAAGTCCATTGCGGATTTTTTTGAAAAGCTTTAATTATATTTCTCCGTACTTTTGTTTCGCAGTCCATTTTGATCGTACTAATGGGTGTTTTTTTTAGAGGTATAGAACTTCGAATTGAAATAAAACACAAGAAAATCGTTTTAATGTCCATCAATTTGGCTTTATTGGAAGGATAATTTTATGCCATTAATGTTTAAATATGATTTCGGGCATGTGGCCGCCGCGGCTGGCTCGAATAAAGCCAATTCTACAGGTCCAATTTTCAACTACTTTTTCAAGATTATGGGGCCGTATGTTGGCAATAACGCCACGAATGTTGGCTTCCAAGTCCCCTAACGTTTCTGGTTTGTTGGCGTAGACGAGCGACTTCACATATCCCCAAAGAAAATAATACAGTGGTGTCAAATCGCACGATCTTGGTGGCCAATTGACAGGTCCATTCCGCAAAATTATGCGCTCATCGAATGTTTCCTTCAATAAATCAATTGTGACGTGCGCTGTGTGGCATGTAGCGCCGTCTTGTTGGAACCACAACTCATCCACATTCATGCCATCCAATTGGGGAACAAAATAGTCGGTTATCATGGCTCTATACCGGTCTCCATTTATGGTAACTGACTCTCCAGCATTATTTCGGAAGAAGTATGGCCCAATGACTCCACAAGCCCATAGAGCACACCAAACAGTCAGTTTTTGTGGATGTAATGGCGTCTCAAGGGTCTCATGTGGATTCTCTTCACGCAGCCTCTTGACGCAGCCATTCAACCAAAAATGAGTCTCATTACTGAACAAAATTTTGCGATGAAAATCAGCATCGAGATCAATCTCATTTTCGGCCCATACACAAAAATCACGACGCATTGCATGGTCTCGCGGCTTTAATTCTTGCACAAGCTGGATCTTGTAAGGTCGCAAGCCAAGATCTTTGCGCAAAATCTTCCATAAAGTTGATGGACAAAGCTCCAATTGCTGTGCACGGTGGCGAATCGATCATTCGGGTCCTCTTCAATACTTTGCTCTACAGCGGCAATTGTTCTTCGGTGCGCACTGTTCGACGACGCTGCGGATGCGTATTATCACATAGAGTAAACGTAGTGCGAAAACGATCCATGGTTAACCGAATTAATTGCTCTGATGGACGATTATGTCGACCATAAAATGGACGGAGCTTGCGGTAAACTTCGCGAACTGAACCATTATTTTCGAAATAAATTTGCACGATTTGCAAGCGTTGTTCTTTTGTCAACCTGTTCATGATGAAATGGCAAACCAAACTAAATATTAATCACTTGACACCTGACAAAATGGCCGCCAGTTAAAAAAGTGATGCCAACTTAAAGTTCTATACCTCAATAAAAAACACCCGATAGTAATAGTTGAAAATTGTAGACGTTCGCAGCAAAACGTAACAATTATTTTGTTTTTTTAATTGAGTTAATGATGCAATTTTACTCTACATACTAATCTCTACAGTTACATTTAATGAAATCGCAAAAAACTCCAATTAATTATTTACAAAAAGGATCTTAAAACGATCGATCGCACAAAAACAGGAACCCTAACTATCGTATCGTAAAAGTCAAAAAATAAAAGTTATTTTTTGACTTTTATTTTATCGATAAAAATAGCAGTTATTTTTGACTTTTATTTAAGCAAAAATAAAAGTTTTTTTTACTATTATTTTTTTAAGCAAAAATTACAGTTATTTTTGACAAACCTATATTTTTTAGAGCAAAAATAAAAGTTATTTTTTGACTTTTATTTTTTGGGCAAAAATATCAGTTACTTTTTACTTTTTTTTGAGCAGAAATAAAAGTTATTTTTTGACTTTTATTTTTATGAGCAGAAATAAAAGTTATTTTTGTTTAATTTGCTCAAAAATTAATGGAGTTAAGTTTTGCAATCATAATTGGGGTTAAAAACACAAAAGCAACTTTTATTTCTGCTCGAAAAAATAAAAGTTAAAAAATAATTTTTATTCATGCTCGAAATAATTAAAAGTCAAAAATTACTGTTATTTTTGCTCGAAAAAATAAACGTTAAAAAATAACTTTTATTTTTGCTCGAAAAAATAAAAGTTAAAAATAACTGCTATTTTTGCTCAATAAAAACATCAAAAAATAACCATTATTTTTTTAATAAAAATCAGATTTTTAAAAAGAAGACTATCAAAATGGTATACTTGGTTTTATTCTCCGAAATTTCCTTGAGGTTGCTTTTTTTAATCAAAAATTCAAAAAATAACAGTTATTTTCGGTCCCTGATGTCAAAATCGTTTCAAAATGTAACTTTTCAAATTGATCGCACCAAAACGTAACTTTTTACTCAAATCATTTTTGGCGGTGAGAAAAGCGAATTTGTTAAGCAGTTAACTCAGGTCATCGTCTTAAGACTTCAATAAATTATTTTTCCCATAAAGAGAATCTAAATGAGTTTTTAAATGACTTATATTTACAATCTGCTGAGGTCAAAGGCAGAGCATATTTTATAAATTTCGTAGGCCAGGCTTTGAAAGATTTTCCTCTACTTAGTCTTTTTACGAAGTTTCGAATGTCCTCTTCTAAAATAAGGGCTCCGTTTTATTTTAATTTTAGCTTTTTCATAGTATGTAATTGTTTTTTAAAGAAGTGGGTTACTAACTCGACGTCCTAACCCATATTTATACCCTTCACCACCATAGGTGGAAAGGGTATTATAAGTTTGTGCTGATGTTTGTAACGCATAGAAATATTTGTCTTAGACCCATCTTTTAGTATATCAATAGAATTAGAATCACTTTCTGAGTCGATTTAGCGATGTCCGTCAGTCCGTCCATCTGGCTGGCTGAATGGCTGGACCCCCATGTAAACCTTGTAATCAAACTACAGGTCGCAATTCTAAAGATAATTTGATGAAATTTGGCACTGATAATTTTTTGGATAATGGGACCATGGCTATTGAAATTCATCAAAATCGGTCCATTATTTATGGTACCTCCCATAGGTCCCACTTCTCGGAATTGATATATTGGCCACAAAAATCAATATTTTTTCATGCTTATGTAAACATAAATCACTGTATCAAATTACGTTGAAATCGCTCGTATATAAGAATTTTAAGTGTATTTTTTGCATACATAATTTTTGTAAGAACTGTAATCAATTTGCCATATTTCGAGAGAATCGGTCCATATTTGACCCTAGCTCTCATGTATGTCCAAATGGCGGAAACAGCTTAAATGTATAAGTTTTGAGAATATGTTTGTATGATGGAAAAATTTAGCAAATATTTGTCTTTATAAAGAGTGCTCTAAATAAAATTTGTAGTTGGATTTTCTTAAATAAAAATCAAACCTTTTAGTATAAAAACTCTACAAAATACGCAAATATAATGACATATTATACAAAATCATTTAGCATTAAAATGTTTACTTAGTACTCGGGTTTTGCAAAATTATCGACTTTTTTCGGAAACCCTCCCATTAAAGATTTTACAGTTGCTTCTGATACCTTTTTGGAGCATGTGTTCCACCTGCGCTTAAAATCGGACATGTTTTTGGAAATCTTTCCTGTGTTCTTCAATTCCTTTTTTACCAGAGCCCAATATCTTTCCACAGGCCGAAGTTCTGGACAGTTTGGTGGATTTGCCTCTCGTGGTACAAAAATGACATTATTCTTTGAGTACCACTCAAGTGCCTTTTTTCTATAATGGCATGATGCCAAATCGGGCCAAAAAAATGTAGTCACTCTGTGCTCTCTTAAAAAGGGTAACAACCATTTTTGTAGGCACTCCTTTATATAAATTTCTGTGTTTATTGTGCCAAATGCCACAAATACTTTACTTCTTTTGCCACAACTGCAAATAGCTTGCCACACGAGAAACTTCTTAGGGAATTTTGTTTGTTTTTTTGTGCGAAACTCTTGACGAACATTGCCCCGTTTATCAGCAACATAAAAATCTTGACCAGGAAGTTGAGAAAAGTCTGCCAGTACGTATGTTTCATCATCCATAACACAACAGGTGTATTTTTTATAAAATCAGACTTCAATTTTTTCGCCCGTTTTTTTTGCTTCTAAGTTCTTTATAGCATTGCGATCTGGAACCTTTTGGACTTTGTATGTCTTCAGTCCAGCATAAGCTTTGACTCTATGTGCAAAATTCGTAGAACATTTCACCGTACGAGCTGCTTTTCTTAAAGAAGTGTTAGGCGCTCTTCGAAAGAGTCGCTCGACTTCTTTTGCCTTACCAATATCTGTAGGACCTTTTTTCCTCCCTGATCCAGGTTTTCTTTCAATGCTCAGGTTTTCCTTATACCGTCTGATGGCATTAGAAACCGTTCGAGGGTCAACTTTCAAATTTTTAGCTATTTTTTTAAAAGTCCATGACAGATTTTTTTGAAAAGTTTTAATTATATTTTCACGAACTTTTTTTTCGCAGTCCATTTTGAATGAAATAACTATTGAAAATTAATAATTTCTAAAATAATAGTATCTGACATATCTATAGAAACTAACTTGATCAAAAAATAAATTATTTCTTGCACTATGGATAAATTTTGTCTAAAATAGTAAATGCATATTTTTTTTAGAACACTCTTTACAGGAAAAATAACACCTTAGTGGTGAAGGGTATCGTATGGTCGGGCTTGACCGACTATAGCACTTTCTTACTTGTTTTACAGTTCTTATGTGCGAACTAGCGGCACATGTTAGCTCACTACATAAACGGGTGTTAAAGTAGTAACCCGGGTGATACCACGAGGAGGTCAGTATCCACAGTTGAGATCAAGGATAACCAAGACAAGCCAAGACCAATCAGAACCGTTGTTTAGTATCCAACATCCCCTAACGTGATATCAAAAAAAATATTTATTGTACTATGAATAAGTTTTGGCTTAAATATTTAATGCATATTTCATTCGTAACACTCTTTATAACTTATTAGTATTAAAAATATACAAAATATTTTGTTTTCAATATTTATTTTAAAATGTTACTTAATATTAATATGTTTTAATTTAAGATCTTAGGAAAATTAACAACTATCTTTACTTCAATAACTGATCAAATAGAAACAAATAGTAAATAGCCATGACAAGATAATTAAATTCAAATACCACAAACAAAAAGTTGTCAAAAAACATATTCATTTATCACCAATTCAAACCATTTATTTAAATACAGACTTTAATTAAAAGTAACTACAAAAGTATAAAATCTTCTAAAAATGGTCATAAATGAATAACTGAGGTATCAAAATCCATTCCAAAAAAAACTTTAATGAATGAAAAAGTAAATATTTAAACAAAAAACTTACGAATGGAGTCATTTAAACTAAAATTTATGTTTGTCAAACAATTTGAAATTTATTTGGAAATTCGGGCTAATTAAAAAAAAAAAAAAGTTGAAAACTAAGACCCAGTTTTTAATTAGTGTTTACTGAAATATAATTGTCCCATAACTAAAACTGATAAATGTTTTAGTTAAATTAATTAATAGTTAGTCTTAGATAGAAATAATAACATTTTCCTTGAAAAATTGTATGTTACTTACAGTGAAAGTTTTGTTTTTTTTTTGCAGTTTTTTTTTCTTGCTTCAACTAATAATTTCCGTTCAAAATGTGTGTAGAGATTTGACTGAAAGTAAAAAAGAAAACAATTTATGAATGTGTGATAATTTTGACAGACAAATTGACCTGCAAATTTGTGAGAAATAGAAAATTTAGAGTAACAGGTAAATGTTTTTTAAAATTAAATCTTTAAAAGCTAAAGATTTTTAATTTTTTTTTTCAAAAATTTCCTATTTTTATAAGAAAATTTTCTAAAATTTCCTATTTTTTTGGGAAAATTTTCAAAAATTTCCTATTTTTATAGGAAATTTTTCAAAAATTTCCTATTTTTATAGGAAATTTTTCAAAAATTTCCTATTTTTATAGGAAATTTTTCAAAAATTTCCTATTTTTATAGGAAATTTTTCAAAAATTTCCTATTTTTATAGGAAATTTTTCAAAAATTTCCTATTTTTATAGGAAATTTTTCAAAAATTTCCTATTTTTATAGGAAATTTTTCAAAAATTTCCTATTTTTATAGGAAATTTTTCAAAAATTTCCTATTTTTATAGGAAATTTTTCAAAAATTTCCTATTTTTATAGGAAATGTTTCAAAAATTTCCTATTTTTATAGGAAATGTTTCAAAAATTTCCTATTTTTATAGGAAATTTTTCAAAAATTTCCTATTTTTATAGGAAATTTTTCAAAAATTTCCTATTTTTATAGGAAATTTTTCAAAAATTTCCTATTTTTATAGGAAATTTTTCAAAAATTTCCTATTTTTATAGGAAATGTTTCAAAAATTTCCTATTTTTATAGGAAATTTTTCAAAAATTTCCTATTTTTATAGGAAATTTTTCAAAAATTTCCTATTTTTATAGGAAATTTTTCAAAAATTTCCTGTTTTTATAGGAAATTTTTTAAAAATTTCCTATTTTTATAGGAAATTTTTCAAAAATTTCCTATTTTTATAGGAAATTTTTCAAAAATTTCCTATTTTTATAGGAAATTTTTCAAAAATTTCCTATTTTTATAGGAAATTGTTCAAAAATTTCCTATTTTTATAGGAAATTTTTCAAAAATTTCCTATTTTTATAGGAAATTTTTCAAAAATGTCCTATTTTTATAGGAAATTTTTCAAAAATTTCCTATTTTTATAGGAAATTTTTCAAAAATTTCCTATTTTTATAGGAAATTTTTCAAAAATTTCCTATTTTTATAGGAAATTTTTCAAAAATTTCTTATTTTTATAGAAAATTTTTCAAAAATTTCCTATTTTTATAGGAAATTTTTCAAAAATTTCCTATTTTTATAGGAAATTTTTCAAAAATTTCCTATTTTTATAGGAAATTTTTCAAAAATTTCCTATTTTTATAGGAAATTTTTCAAAAATTTCCTATTTTTATAGGAAATTTTTCAAAAATTTCCTATTTTTATAGGAAATTTTTCAAAAATTTCCTATTTTTATAGGAAATTTTTCAAAAATTTCCTATTTTTATAGGAAATTTTTCAAAAATTTCCTATTTTTATAGGAAATTTTTCAAAAATTTCCTATTTTTATAGGAAATTTTTCAAAAATTTCCTATTTTTATAGGAAATTTTTCAAAAATTTCTTATTTTTATAGGAAATTTTTCAAAAATTTCCTATTTTTATAGGAAATTTTTCAAAAATTTCCTATTTTTATAGGAAATTTTTCAAAAATTTCCTATTTTTATAGGAAATTTTTCAAAAATTTCCTATTTTTATAGGAAATTTTTCAAAAATTTCCTATTTTTATAGGAAATTTTTCAAAAATTTCCTATTTTTATAGGAAATTTTTCAAAAATTTCCTATTTTTATAGGAAATTTTTCAAAAATTTCCTATTTTTATAGGAAATTTTTCAAAAATTTCCTATTTTTATAGGAAATTTTTCAAAAATTTCCTATTTTTATAGGAAATTTTTCAAAAATTTCCTATTTTTATAGGAAATTTTTCAAAAATTTCCTATTTTTATAGGAAATTTTTCAAAAATTTCCTATTTTTATAGGAAATTTTTCAAAAATTTCCTATTTTTATAAGAAAATTTTTCAAAAATTTCCTATTTTTATACGAAATTTTTCAAAAATTTCCTATTCTTATAGGAAATTTTTTAAAAATTTCCTATTTTTATAGGAAATTTTTCAAAAATTTCCTATTTTTATAGGAAATTTTTCAAAAATTTCCTATTTTTATAGGAAATTTTTCAAAAATTTCCTATTTTTATAGGAAAATTTTCAAAAATTTCCTATTTTTATAGGAAATTTTTCAAAAATTTCCTATTTTTATGGGAAATTTAAAAAAAAAATTGTTTAAATATATAAAATTTCTGAAAATTCCTAATTCAAACCCCAAAATGGGTTAAATAGATACAATATTTCATATAATCATAAATAATTGCATATGTTTCTTTGCATTTGTTATTACTCCCATCAAAAGCGAAATGTGCTAGAAAGAAAGTGTCCAAGTCACGTTTCAATTTATGGTCAATTCATACAAATCACTCTCCCAGCAACAGAGGAGACATTTAGCAGCTAAAAGCTCAAAAACAATCATACAACCGCGGAAAATGATGATATTGAACAAAAGAATTTATTTAAACCTTTTAATAAATAAACAACGACATCGAGTGCATGTAAATTTAATTATATTTATTATTTTTAACATTTTCTTTTATTGAATTAACCTTATTTGTAAATAATTTTTCTGGCATATGAAAATTACATACCAGCATTTTTTTACACATAGAGAAATCGTTTAAGTATTAAGGAATTTATTTATAAATATTCATTATTTTGTTAATTAATATTACAGGGGTTTTGTTTTTGCCATAAATCAATTTTAATTACATTAAAATTATTAATATTTTTTGATGAGTCGTAGAAAAAATTTTAAAGAATTTGTAAATTTAGGAATTTCATTTAATTTCCCATTAAATTAAAATTTTTGTGTGAGATTTTTTAATTTTTGTAATTTTTATTTATTTATAATTTAATATAAAATCATTTTTTCAAATTGTTTAATTTATTAATGCCGCTCCCTTTTTTATTGTTTAATAAAGTAGTTGGCAAAAAAATTGTTTAATGTGACAGTTTTATTAAAAATAAATGTATTGCTTCGCTTAAACCCATCAAACAATTTGTTACGAATATTCAAAGAAAAATTGACTTTCTCACCTCAAATTTGCCCACCTTTGAGATTCTAAATAGATTTTCGGATGTTTATTGGAATACTTTTTAAATGTTTAATAGTTTAGTAGACAATTAGAGCATCAGATTGTCTGGAGAATGTCTGTTGATAGTATAAGACTCCCCGGATAAGGACAGATTTAGGCATTAATTAGAATACCTTAAGAATATAAAGTGATTGTGTCAGAATAATAGTAGACTATCGGTTGTATAAATGGGTAGACAATTAGAACATCAGATTGTCTGGACAATGTCTATTGATAATAAAAGACTCCCGGATACGGATAGATTTTAGGTATTAATTAGAATACTTTTGTAATGTTCAGTTCTTGTGTAAGAATAAAATTAGACAGACGATCGATTTTATAACTTGGTAGACAATTAGAACAACAGATTGTCTGAAGAATGTCTATTGAAGATATAAGACTTCTCGGATAAGGATAGATTTTAGGTATTAATAAGAACAATATTAGAATGTTTAGTGGTTGTGTGAGAACAAAATTAGACTGAATGACGGTTATATAATTGGGTAGACAATTAGAACATCAGATTGTCTGACCAATGTCTACTGATAATATAAGACTCCCCTGATAAGGATAGATTTTAGGTATTAATGAGAATACTTTAAGAATATTAAGTGGTTGTGTGAGAAAAAAATTAGACTGACTGTCGGTTGTATAATTGGGAAAACAATTAAAGCATCAGATTGTCTGGGCAATGTCTATTGATAACAAAAAATCCCCCTATACTGATAGATTTTAGTGATTAATAAGAATACTTTTATAATGTTTTGTAGTTGTGTGAGAATAAAATTAGACTGATTGTCGATTAGATAATTGAGTAGACAATAAGAACATCAGATTGTCTGGACAATGTCTATTGATAGTGTAAGACTCTCCGGATAAGGATAGATTTTGGGTGTTAATAAGAATACTTTAAGAAAGTTTAGTTGTTGTGTGAGAAACAAATTAGACTGACTGTCGATTATATAATTGGATAGACAATTAAAACATCAGATTGTCTGGACAATGTCTATTAATAATATAAGATTCCCCGGATATGGAAAGATGTTCAGATGTTGATTAGAATTCATTTAAAATGTTTTATGGCTGTGTGAGAAAAATATTAGACTGACGATTGTATAATTGGGTTGACACTAAAAACATCAGATTATCTGGACAATGTCTATTGATGGTGTAAGACTCTCCGTATACGGATAGATTTTGTGACATTTATTATAATAATTTTTGAATGTTTGTGTGAGAATAAAATTAAACTGACTTTCGATTCGATAATCGGGTAGACAATTAGAGCATCAGATTGACTGGTCAATGTCTATTGATAATTAAATTATAATATAAGAGTTCTGAGATGAACTATTTCCAAAGTGATACAGTTTGGAGCTTTTTTGGATATTAGTTTACTGGGTATGATTTGAAAAATACAAAAGCTTATGCAAATCTCTGGCATTAAACAAACTCCATTTACATGATAACTTTTTATAGTAGAGGGCGAAAAAAAGGCCTACTAAAAATTATTCAATTTTATTTGATAAAGCATCCTCCATTAATGATAACAAATTAAAGATTATGTACTTTAATTTAAAGTCTTTTTATCCAAAGCTTTCAAAAGCTTAAATTTTCAACTTATTATGACGCTATTTTTACCCTCCACTGTCCTCAACTGAATCTTCTAAAACAGACTACCTACACATCATATCTAGGTTTTTGTGCTGATTATTTGTAAAAAAAAGTTTTTAACTTTATTCCCATCATGTTTTTTTTCGACTGTCTGTCCTTCCATCTCTAGTAGTTACAAACAAATTTTAATATTTTTTTTTTGTTCAATTCACATATTTTTATAATTTTCTCATTATGCAAAATATTTACATTAAACAAAATGACTGACTGTATGACTTTTGTTGCCAGTATTGTAATTTTTTTGTTCAATTGTTTATATAGTAGATATGGCTATGAATAATTTAATTATAGTATTTTATTATTTTTACATTCTAGTTTGTTAACTTCTTTCGCTAGAGCTTTTAAACAAAAGAATGTGTGTTAAAATGTAAATATATTTGATAAATATCAATAAATGGGAAAACTTTTGTGAGAAAGCTTTTTCAATAGAAAAACTTTTTGTCAGAAAGCTTTTTCTATGAAAAAAATTGAGTCAATAAGCTTTTTCTATAGAAAAACTTTTGGCAGAAAGCTTTATCTATAAAAAAAAACTTTTGTCAAAAAGCTTTTTCTATAGAAAAACTTTTGTCAAAAAGCTTTTTCTATAGAAAAACTTTTGTCAAAAAGCTTTTTCTATAGAAAAACTTTTGTCAAAAAGCTTTTTCTATAGAAAAACTTTTGTCAAAAAGCTTTTTCTATAGAAAAACTTTTGTCAAAAAGCTTTTTCTATAGAAAAACTTTTCTCAAAAAGCTTTTTCTATAGAAAAACTTTTCTCAAAAAGCTTTTTCTATAGAAAAACTTTTGTCAAAAAGCTTTTTCTATAGAAAAACTTTTGTCAAAAAGCTTTTTCTATAGAAAAACTTTTGTCAAAAAGCTTTTTCTATAGAAAAACTTTTGTCAAAAAGCTTTTTCTATAGAAAAACTTTTGTCAAAAAGCTTTTTCTATAGAAAAACTTTTGTCAAAAAGCTTTTTCTTTAGAAAAACTTTTGTCAGAAAGCTTGTTTTTTAGAAAAACTTCTGTCAAAAAGCTTTTTCTTTAGAAAAACTTTTGTCAAAAAGCTTTTTCTTTATAAAAACTTTTGTCAAAAAGCTTTTTCTTTAGAAAAACTTTTGTCAAAAAGCTTTTTCTTTAGAAAAACTTTTGTCAAAAAGCTTTTTCTTTAGAAAAACTTTTGTCAAAAAGCTTTTTCTTTAGAAAAACTTTTGTCAAAAAGCTTTTTCTTTAGAAAAACTTTTGTCAGAAAGCTTTTTCTTTAGAAAAACTTTTGTCAAAAAGCTTTTTCTTTATAAAAACTTATGTCAAAAAGCTTTTTCTTTAGAAAAACTTTTGTCAAAAAGCTTTTTCTATAGAAAAACTTTTGTCAAAAAGCTTTTTCTATAGAAAAACTTTTGTCAAAAAGCTTTTTCTATAGAAAAACTTTTGTCAAAAAGCTTTTTCTATAGAAAAACTTTTGTCAAAAAGCTTTTTCTTTAGAAAAACTTTTGTCAAAAAGCTTTTTCTTTAGAAAAACTTTTGTCAAAAAGCTTTTTCTTTAGAAAAACTTTTGTCAAAAAGCTTTTTCTTTAGAAAAACTTTTGTCAAAAAGCTTTTTCTTTAGAAAAACTTTTGTCAAAAAGCTTTTTCTTTAGAAAGCTTTTGTCAAAAAGCTTTTTCTTTAGAAAAACTTCAGTAATAAAAGTTATTCTATAGAAAAGCTTTGGGTTTAAAAGTTCTTTCTATAGAAATTCTTACTTCTTAAAGCTTTTTTTCGATTTTTTTAAATGTATAACTGCAAGAAATAGGATTTGCTATAATACAATTTTTGCTGCTTATCGAAAGCTTTTTTTTATAGAAATATCATCTAGATCTATTTTTAAAACTAAACCAGTTAATATACTTTTGTTATTACTATCGTCTTAGCTTAATCGCTTAATTACACAAACAACTTTTATAGTCTTAATAAAATTAGTTTATAAATTGTTTAATTAACTTAATTTGCTAGCGTTTACATTAATAATTACCAGTTGCAAAAGTCTTTGTCGATTTATAAGACAAATTAATGGAACAAAGCACGATGGAACCTCGAATTTGTGGCTCCTTATAAAGAAAATCCTAGTCAAACACAGTGATTTTGTAAAGACTGGAATTACCTATTTATCTACCGGTTTATATCTAAAACCTCTTACTTATTGTAGTTGTCAGGTATCGAGACTCTACTGTTATTCCATATTTCTTTCAATAATTGCTTAATGTAATTATATTAAATTTCCTAGAAATATTTGCAAAAATTATTGGTTTCTTTAAACTTTGATGGCTCTATAAAATTTTATAAAAAAAAATATATATTTTCTTTGAAATTGGAGTATGACAATTTTTCTCATAACTTCTGTTGTTGTATGTTCAAACATTTCCTAACTCTTTCTGGGTCACATTCGAACTTTATGGTACAATTTGGTGTGTGTTATAAAATATGTATGAATAAAAATGATCAATTCAATTACCCATGTTTCGTTATGTCAACAACAAATTTCATTTTCATTTGTAAAAAAAGCTGTAACAACACTAAAAGATCATTAAAGTTTATGACCTACAATGAAATTAATTACAACAACAACAAAAAACAGAGGAGTTATAAAAACTACAACAACAATATTTCACATAATCATTAATTAAGCAATATTGCTTAATATCCCCCATACAGATGGAGAGATAGACAGACAAACTGACAGAAGGACGGACGGAAAGTCGGACATAGTAAAAATCTAAAATACAAAAGAAAGCTTTCAAGTCTTTTTGAAGAAAATGCGTGTGTGTGTAAAATGAAAAAGATGAATGAATTATATTAAGAAGTCAAAATCGAAGTCAATGAACATAAATTTTTCACACAATTAATCAAGTTAAAAGAAGAAAAAAAAACACACCTAACACTCAAACCAACAAAGAAAAGTAAAATTTATGCTGTTGGCAAAATCAATAAAAATAAATGAAAAATCTCCAACCGAAATGACCAATCTTAAGCTTCGCATTGGAAAAGCTATTGTAAAAGCACAAGCAAATAAAAGGAAAAATAAAAATTCAATTCCAAATGCTGTTTGTAAACAGTCAGTTGTAAAAGTAGGTAAACACTTAAGTAAACAGCTACGAGTATTTACTGTTTGCCCGTATATGAGAGATGTTGACCAACACATTTTAAGCTTGTTGACAACAAAAACAAAATACAATATGTATACAAGAGCTCAATTGAATATAGAAGTAAAAAACCATGATAGTCAGTCAAGGCCGACTTTAGGATACCCTACAATACTGAGCAAAATGTGATGATTGTAAATTGCCTCTCCAAAAGAAATTTTTCTATAGAAAAACTTCTCTAAAAGAAATTTTTCCATAGAAAAATTTCTCCAAAAGAAATATTTCTATAGAAAAACTTCTCCAAAAGAAATTTTTCTATAGAAAAACTTCTAAAAAAGAAATTTTTCTATAGAAAAACTTCTCCAAAAGAAATTTGTCTATAGAAAACTTCTCCAAAAGAAATGTTTCTATAGAAAAACTTCTCCAAAAGAAATTTTTCTATAAAAAAAACTTTTCCAAAAGAAATTTTTCTATAGAAAAACTTCCCCAAAAGAAATTTTTCTATAGAAAAACTTCTCCAAAAGAAATTTTTCTATAGAAAAACTTCTCCAAAAGAAATTTTTCTATAGAAAAACTTCTCCAAAAAAAATTTGTCTATAGAAAAACTTCTCTACAAGAACTTTTTCTATAGAAAAACTTCTCTACAAGAACTTTTTCTATAGAAAAACTTCTCTACAAGAACTTTTTCTATAGAAAAACTTCTCTACAAGAACTTTTTCTATAGAAAAACTTCTCTACAAGAACTTTTTCTATAGAAAAACTTCTCTACAAGAACTTTTTCTATAGAAAAACTTCTCTACAAGAACTTTTTCTATAGAAAAACTTCTCTACAAGAACTTTTTCTATAGAAAAACTTCTCTACAAGAACTTTTTCTATAGAAAAACTTCTCTACAAGAACTTTTTCTATAGAAAAACTTCTCTACAAGAACTTTTTCTATAGAAAAACTTCTCTACAAGAACTTTTTCTATAGAAAAACTTCTCTACAAGAACTTTTTCTATAGAAAAACTTCTCTACAAGAACTTTTTCTATAGAAAAACTTCTCTACAAGAACTTTTTCTATAGAAAAACTTCTCTACAAGAACTTTTTCTATAGAAAAACTTCTCTACAAGAACTTTTTCTATAGAAAAACTTCTCTACAAGAACTTTTTCTATAGAAAAACTTCTCTACAAGAACTTTTTCTATAGAAAAACTTCTCTACAAGAACTTTTTCTATAGAAAAACTTCTCTACAAGAACTTTTTCTATAGAAAAACTTCTCTACAAGAACTTTTTCTATAGAAAAACTTCTCTACAAGAACTTTTTCTATAGAAAAACTTCTCTACAAGAACTTTTTCTATAGAAAAACTTCTCTACAAGAACTTTTTCTATAGAAAAACTTCTCTACAAGAACTTTTTCTATAGAAAAACTTCTCTACAAGAACTTTTTCTATAGAAAAACTTCTCTACAAGAAGTTTTTCTATAGAAAAACTTCTCTACAAGAACTTTTTCTATAGAAAAACTTCTCTACAAGAGCTTTTTCTATAGAAAAACTTCTCTACAAGAACTTTTTCTATAGAAAAACTTCTCTACAAAAACTTTTTTTATAGAAAAACTTCTCCATAAGAACTTTTTCTATAGAAAAACTTCTCTATAGGAACTTTTTCTATAGAAAAACTTCTCTATAGGAACTTTTTCTATAGAAAAACTTCTCTATAGGAACTTTTTCTATAGAAAAACTTCTCTATAGGAACTTTTTCTATAGAAAAACTTCTCTATAGGAACTTTTTCTATAGAAAAACTACTCTATAGGAACTTTTTCTATAGAAAAACTTCTCTATAGGAACTTTTTCTATAGAAAAACTTCTTTATAGGAACTTTTTCTATAGAAAAACTTCACTACAGGAACTTTTTCTATAGAAAAACTTCTCTATAGGAACTTTTTCTATAGAAGAACTTCTCTATAGGAACTTTTTCTATAGAAAAACTTCTTTATAGGAACTTTTTCTATAGAAAAACTTCACTACAGGAACTTTTTTTATAGAAAAACTTCTCTATAGGAACTTTTTCTATAGAAGAACTTCTCTATAGGAACCTTTTCTATAGAAGAACTTCTCAATAGGAACTTTTTCTATAGAAGAACTTCTCTATAGGAACTTTTTCTATAGAAAAACATCACTATAGGAGCTTTTTCTATAGGAAAACTTCTCTATAGGAACTTTTTCTATAGAAAAACTTATTTAGAAGAACTTTTTTGATAAAAAAAAAACTGGTTACATTTTTTTCTATTTTTATAGTTATCCTCTTACCAACTTCTTTTAAGATTTGTACCAAACAGGCAACTCCCTTTTTATTTCATTTGAATTGTTACTTTCAACCGTTAGAGATAAAGAAACTAACACGTTAACTCCAAATCTAATGTCAAGCCTTGTCGAAGTCTATTGGCAGCAGGTTGGAGAATAGTGACCTGTAGTTGGTTGTGATTTTAGCGACACGATGACAGTAAAATAGGTGGTGGCAGTTAGGCGTATAAGAAAATACTGGTAATAATGTTGCGGTACCCTAACATAAAGATAATTTTAAATATTTAGCGGTAAGCGTCAAGTCACTTTAACAAGACAAGGAATAAAACTAAAATGTAATTGACAAGCGTTGCCGGTGACAGACAGACGCACTAAAAGCATCTACTTTAATCACGCATTTTTGGCTTATTTATGGTCAGGGTAAGAAATTAACTCGTTTATTTGGTATTTAAAAGAAAAATATTAATTTTTTCAACACATTTGTCATTTAGAAACTAAACGTTTCAATAAAGTTTTATAAAAAACGTGAGTTTTAAAATTTTCTCTCGAAACATTTTTTAATTTTATGACCAGTTCCAAAACATAATCTTCATCATGCTTCAAGGGGACAGACAATCACACCATATCCGTGCATTCATCATGAGACTAATTGTTTTCGAAATTGATGCGTGTAATATTTTGTGGTAATTGATTTTTTATTATCTTTATTTTCCTGCTTATTTTAAATTTTTCAAAATTTTAGATTGGTTTTGAATTTTTTTGGTATTGGCTTTTAGCGTCTTGTTAACTTAAGTTTATTAGCTAAAGATCATGGAAATCATTAAGACCATAAAATAATCTCAACACGTTAATGCAAACAACTTTCACAATTACAAAAAAATAAAAAAAAAAATATTAAAATAAATTTATGACCAAGTCAAAACGAAGTAATGAGGATTACTAATAAAATGTATAATTAATTGGCGGTATCAAATTTAATAATTTAAATTTCAAAAATAAAACTTCTTCAAGAGAAAATTTCCTATAAAAAACTTCTCCAAAAGAAATTATTCTATAAAAAAAACTTCTCCAAAAGAAATTTTTCTATAGAAAATCTTCTCCACAATAAATTTTTCTATAGAAAAACTTCTCCAAAAGAAATTTTTCTATAGAAAAACTTCCCAAAAGAAATTTTTCTATATAAAAACTTCTCCAAAAGAAATTTTTCTATAGAAAAACTTCTCCAAAAGAAAAGAAAAACTTCCCAAAAGAAATTTTTCTATATAAAAACTTCTCCAAAAGAAATTTTTCTAAAGAAAAACTTCTCCAAAAGAAATTTTTCTATAGAAAAACTTCTCCAAAAGAAATTTTTCTATAGAAAAACTTTTCCAAAAGAAATTTTTCTACAGAAAAACTTCTCCAAAAGAAATTTTTCTATAGAAAAACTTCTCTACCAGAATTTTTCCTATAGAAAAACTTCTCTACCAGAATTTTTTCTATAGAAAAACTTCTCTCCAAGAACTTTTTCTATAGAAAAACTTCTCTCCAAGAACTTTTTCTATAGAAAAACTTCTCTCCAAGAACTTTTTCTATAGAAAAACTTCTCTCCAAGAACTTTTTCTATAGAAAAACTTCTCTCCAAGAACTTTTTCTATAGAAAAACTTCTCTCCAAGAACTTTTTCTATAGAAAAACTTCTCTCCAAGAACTTTTTCTATAGAAAAACTTCTCTCCAAGAACTTTTTCTATAGAAAAACTTCTCTCCAAGAACTTTTTCTATAGAAAAACTTCTCTCCAAGAACTTTTTCTATAGAAAAACTTCTCTCCAAGAACTTTTTCTATAGAAAAACTTCTCTCCAAGAACTTTTTCTATAGAAAAACTTCTCTCCAAGAACTTTTTCTATAGAAAAACTTGTCTACCAACATTTTTTCTAGAGAAAAACTTCTCTATCAGAATTTTTTCTACAGAAAAACTTCTCTACCAGAATTTTTTCTATAGAAAAACCTCCCTCCAAGAACTTTTTCAATAGAAAAATTTCTCTACAAGAACTATTTCTATAGAAAAACTTCTCTACAAGAACTTTTTCTATAGAAAAAGTTCTCCACCAGAATTTTTTCTATAGAAAAACTTCTCTACCAGAATTTTTTTCTATAGAAAAACTTCTCTACCAGAATTTTTTCTATAGAAAAAGAAAAAGTTCTCCACCAGAATTTTTTCTATAGAAAAACTTCTCTACCAGAATTTTTTTCTATAGAAAAACTTCTCTACCAGAATTTTTTCTATAGAAAAAGAAAGAACTTTTTTATAGAACTTTTTTTATGGAAATTTTTACTGTGTAAACTATTTAGAAAATTACCTTTCTGACTAGTGTAACCACTTAACATGTAAATTTCATAGATAATTAAACCATTACAATTTCATACCTGTAAAGAGGAAAAAAATAAACAAAAATTAGTTTTTTGTGGGTTTTGCAAAAGAATAAAAAATTTATTTAACAAATAAAGAAAAGTTTACATTTTTTTTTAATTTATGACAATACATCAGAGAATTATGGTTACTTTGCATGTTTTGGTGTGTTAATTTATTATCTTTACATTTCATTTTTTACATTGCGAAATTGCGTTGTTACAGGTGCTTAAGATACCAAGAGCTGATGGGGTCTTGAAACAGACACTCAATCTCAATTTCATAGGATTTGCAAAAAAATAAAACAGTTAACAAAGGTGCTACAACCGTTAAGCGTTTAATTAGGCCAGGAAATAATTAAATACAAGAAAACAGACAAAACATTTGAAATGAAAACATTACATGGCGAATACAAATGAATGGAAATGATTAACCCTTTAAGAAGCGGCGGCGATAAGAAAGTTTTAAAATGAGGTTTAATTTTATGAACTTCAGTTTAGGAATTTTTTTGGAACTATAAACCATCTTTAGAAACATTATTTTCAGATCGTCTTTCTAAATACTCGCATACCTCATAGAGTTAAATCTATGCTAATACAGACATACAGTCTATCTCTTGGCATTCGCAGACACTTTTTGAGAAAAAATACCATGTAAATGTTAATAAAATAAATGCATACTAATGTGGGAAAGTTTTGCGTTTAGCCTAAAATCGCAATAAAAAAAAACTTATCCAAGAAAAGAGAAAATAAATTTTGATGTAAAATATTCATACGAATGTCTAGAAAAATAAACTTTAAGCCTTAAACAAAACAAAATTCTTGAGTTTTTCAAACTTTTTGTAAAAATTTAAAATTTGTATAAAAAAACTGTACCTTTTTCCTAGAGTCTATAACTTCTATCATTTGATTGGCCTTCTTTTGAGAACATGAAGAACATATAAAAAATGACTGTCCTCTAAAATCTTACGCTTGACTGAATTCTATGAATGGCTTTAATTTCTACAAAAGACTAGAAAAATTCTCTACTATTCCAAATTGAAATAATATTATGATGATTTTTAAGGAATTTTATTGTGTTTATAAAATTTACCTGAAGGGTAGGAGATACAGGAATTCATGAGTCACGAGACAAAAGCAGGAAAAAGATTATTATTTTAATTCAAGGAAAAAATTCTACCTGTTTTTTTTTTTTTAAATCTGGGGTTAGTTTTGAAAATAGTTCAAGTTAAAAGAAAGATTTTAAAATTTTTGTTATTGAAAATATAAATCAAACGTTTTGTCAAGAAAATAAAATCCTCTACAAAAACTTACTTTTTTTTTAAAGATTTTTTAAGATGTTTTTCTTTCAAAACTTCTTTAGAAAAATGTTTCTATAGAAAAAATTCTTTCGAAGAACTTTTTCTACAGAAAAACTACTTTCGAAGAACTTTCTCTATAGAAAAACTTCTTTCGAAGAACTTTCTCTATAGAAAAACTTCATTCGAAGAACTTTCTCTATAGAAAAACTTCTTTCAAAGAACTTTCTCTATAGAAAAACTTCTTTAGAAGAACTTTCTCTATAGAAAAACTTCTTTCGAAGAACTTTTTCTATAGAAAAACTTCTTTCGAATAACTTTTTCTATAGAAAAACTTCTTTCGAAGAACTTTTTCTATAGAAAAACTTGTTTCGAAGAACTTTTCTATAGAAAAACTTCTTTCGAAGAACTTTTTCTATAGAAAAACTTCTTTCGAAGAACTTTTTCTATAGAAAAACTTCTTTCGAAGAACTTTTTCTATAGAAAAACTTCTTTCGAAGAACTTTTTCTATAGAAAAACTTCTTTCGAAGAACTTTTTCTATAGAAAAACTTCTTTCGAAGAACTTTTTCTATAGAAAAACTTCTTTCGAAGAACTTTTTCTATAGAAAAACTTCTTTCGAAGAACTTTTTCTATAGAAAAACTTCTTTCGAAGAACTTTTTCTATAGAAAAACTACTTTCGAAGAACTTTTTCTATAGAAAAACTTCTTTCGAAGAACTTTTTCTATAGAAAAACTTCTTTCGAAGAACTTTTTCTATAGAAAAACTTCTTTCGAAGAACTTTTTCTATAGAAAAACTTCTTTCGAAGAACTTTTTCTATAGAAAAACTTCTTTCGAAGAACTTTTTCTATAGAAAAACTTCTTTCGAAGAACTTTTTCTATAGAAAAACTTCTTTCGAAGAACTTTTTCTATAGAAAAACTTCTTTCGAAGAACTTTTTCTATAGAAAAACTTCTTTCGAAGAACTTTTTCTATAGAAAAACTTCTTTCGAAGAACTTTTTCTATAGAAAAACTTCTTTCGAAGAACTTTTTCTATAGAAAAACTTCTTTCGAAGAACTTTTTCTTTAGAAAAACTTCTTTCGAAGAACTTTTTCTATAGAAAAACTTCTTTCGAAGAACTTTTTCTATAGAAAAACTTCTTTCGAAGAACTTTTTCTATAGAAAAACTTCTTTCGAAGAACTTTTTCTATAGGAAAACTTCTTTCGAATAACTTTTTCTATAGAAAAACTTCTTTTGAAGAACTTTTTCTATAGAAAAACTTCCTTTGAAGAACTTTTTCTATTGAAAAACTTCCTTCGAAGATATTCTCTACAGATAAACTTTGTAGGAAGATATTTTTCTGTAGAAAAACTTCGTATGAAGATATTTTTTATAGAAATCTTCGTTCGAAGATATTTTTCTTTAGAAAAACTTCATTGGAAGATATTTTGTATAGAAAAACACTAAATATCCGTCTTTCCCAAAACTCTCTTATTTCATCTATCGCTTGTCCGTCTTTAAGTTTGTCGTCTTAATTGTAATTTATGTCTCTCACCTAATTTGTATGATTTTCTTTATTTGCATCTTGTTGCATACAACTCTTCGAGTGTGTCAGTCCGTCTGTCTGTGTTGCAACTCAGATAAATATTGTTCATGTCATTAAATTGCATTTAAGCTCATTATTAATCTAGTAGACAAACCGACAGCTGATTATGCAGATTTTCTTCTCTCTTCAACACGTCCAACTAGAAAGTCATTAAAAATTAGTTTTGCATCTTTAAATTTTGCCGTTCGGTTGTTGCAACCAACCATCCCTCCCTCCTTTCTATGACAGCATTTGGCTGATTTCCAAAATCTAATCCAAAGTAATGAATATAATGCCAAGAAAACATCTGGTTTGTTTGAACAGTTTTTTTTTTGTTGGTTTGCGAGTTAAGAAGCAAATTGTGCAATATTTTTGGTTACGTGTTTAACAATGTTACGCTTTAGGATTTCTGTTATATTTTTTTCTTTTCAAATCTTTTGTGAGCGTTAATTAACAGCTAACGCATACCAAATTCTTATCTATTTTGTATTTGGATGTAATTTTAGTATTCAAGTATTTAATTTTTTGTTAATGATTGCAGATGTTAACTCAAACAATATCATTTTATTTGCAGAAACTTTTTCTTTTGAAAATTTTTTTCGAAAGAAGTTTTTCTGCAGAAAAATTTCTTCTAAAGAAGTTTTTCTATAAAAAATTTATTCTAAAGAAGTTTTTCTGTAGAAAAATTTATTCTTAAGAATTTTATCTATTAAAAAATAACTTTTAAGAATTTTTTCCATAGAAAAATTTCTTTTTTTTTTATAATTTTATCTATAGAAAAATTTTTTCTTAAGAATTTTATCTATAGAAAAATTTCTTCTAAAGATTTTTTTTCTATAAGAAAATTTCTTGTAAAGAATTCTTTCTATAGAAAAATGTTTTTTTTTATCTTTTTTTCTATAGAAAAATGTCTGCTAAAAAATTTTTTATATAGAAAAATTTCTTCTAAATAATTTTTTATAGAAATCTTTCTTTTCATGATTTTTTTTTTATAGAAAAATTTCTTCTAATGAATTCTTTTCAGAAATCCTTCTTTTCCATAATTTTTTCTATAGAAAAATTTCTTCTTAAGATTTTTTTCTATAGAAAAATTTCTTTTTAAGAAATTTTTCTTGAGAAGAAATTTTTCTTAACAAGTTTTTTTTTATAAAAAAAATTAATTCTAAAGAAGTTTTCTTTAGAAAAATTTCTTCTAAAGAATTATTTTCTATAGAAAAATTTCTTCTAAAAAATTTTTTCTATAGAAACATTTTTTCTAAAGAATTTTTTCTGTAGAAAATTTTCTTCTAAAGAATTTTTTTATAGAAAAATTTCTTTTAAAAAATTTTTCTATAGAAAATTTCTTCTAAAGAATTTTTTTAGAAAAATTGTCTCTAAAGAATTTTTCTTTAGAAAAATTTTCTCAAAAGAATTTTTTTTAGAAAAATTTTTTCTAACGAATTTTTTCTTAAGAAAAATTTTTTCTAAAGAATTTTTTCTTTAGAAAAATTTCTTCTAAAGATATTTTTCTATAGAAAAATTTCTGCTAGAGTTTTTTTATAGAAAAATTTCTTTAAAAAAAAAATTTTTTGAGAAGAATTTTTCCTATAGAAAAAATTCTATAGCAGAAATTTTTCTAAAGAAAAATTTCTTCTAAAGAATTTTTTTTTATAGAAAAATTTCTTCTAAAGAATTTTTTCTATAGAAAAATTTCTTCTAAATTTATTTTTATAGAAAAACTTTTTTCAAATAATTTTTTCTATACAAAAATTTCTTTTACTGAATTTTTTCTATAGAAGAATTTCTCCTTAAGAGTTTGGCCTATAGAAAAATTTCTTCTAAGTAATTTTTTCTAAAGAAAAATATCTTCTAAAGAATTTTTTTCTAATAAATATATGTAATCGACTAGGATTAAGTGCGAATAATTTTTCTTTTGAATATTTTTTTTATAAAAAATTTATTTTAAAGAATTTTTTCTATAGAAAATTTTCTTCTCAAAAAGCTTTTCTATAGCAAAATTTCTTGCAAATAATTTTTTCGATAGAAGAATGTCTTCTTTGAAGAAGTTTTTCTATAGAATTTTTTTCTCTAAAGAAGTTTTTCTACACAAAAATTTCTTCTAAAGAAATTGTTCTTCAAAAAAAATTTTTTAAAAAGATTTTCTATGGAAAATTTCTTCTTAAGAAGTTTTTCAATAGCAAAATTTCTTCTTAACAAGTTTTTCTATAGAAAACTTTCTTCTTAAAAAGTTTTTCTAAAGAAAAAATTTTTTAAATAATTTTTTCTTTAGAAAAATTTCTTCTAAGTAATTTTTTCTATAGAAAAATGTCTTCTAAAGAATTTTTTCTTTCTAAAAATTTCTTCTAAAGAATTTATTATTTAGAAAATTTTTTCTTTACAAAAATTTCTTTAAAAAAAATTTTTTTGAGAAGAATTTTTCCTATAGAAAAAATATTTTTTTTTAGAAAAATTTCTTCTAAAGAATTTTTTCTATAGAAAAATTTCTTCTAAATTTATTTTTATATAAAAATTTCTTTCAAATAATTTTTTCCATACAAAAATTTCTTTTACTGAATTTTTTCTATAGAAAAATTTCTCCTTAAGAATTTGGCCTATAGAAAAATTTCTTCTAAGTAATTTTTTCTAAAGAAAAATATCTTCTAAAGAATTTTTTTCTAATAAATATATGTAATCGACTGGGATTAAGTGCGAATTATTTTTCTTTTGAATATTTTTTTTATAAAAAATTTATTTTAAAGAATTTTTTCTATAGAAAATTTTCTTCTCAAAAAGCTTTTCTATAATTTCTTCTAAAGAAATTTTTCTTTAAAAAATTTTTTTTAAAAAAGATTTTCTATATAAAATTTCTTCTTAAGAAGTTTTTCAATAGCAAAATTTCTTCTTAAGAAGTTTTTCTATAGAAAACTTTCTTCTTGAAAAGTTTTTCTAAAGAAAAAATTGTTTAAATAATTTTTTCTTTAGAAAAATTTCTTCTAAGTAATTTTTTCTATAGAAAAATTTCTTCTAAAGAATTTTTTCTATAGAAAAATTTCTTCTAAAGAATTTTTTCTTTCTAAAAATTTCTTCTAAAGAATTTATTCTGTAAAAAATTTTTTTTCTTTAGAATTTTTGCTTTGAAAAATTTCTTCTGAAGAATTTTTTCTTTAGAAAAAATTCTTCTAGAGAATTTTGTCTTCTAAAGAATTTGTTCTTAGAAAAATTTCTTCTAAAGAAGTTTTTCTTTAGAAAAATTTCTTCTAAAGAAGTATTTTTCAAGTACAAAAAACGTTCTTCAATTGCGGTTTAACAACGATTGCATATATTAAATTTTTACCTTAATCATCAAAATTCATTTGAAGATCTTTTGAACGCGGAACAATATAGAAAATCAAGAACAAAACAAAAACCAGAAAAAACACGAGTAATGAAATCAAAACAAAACGAAATCATTAAGTAAACACAAAGATTTGACAAACAAAACTCTGACGTTTTAGTGGATGATCGTCACAAAGAAAAGATCGCAAGAAAACAAAAATAATGAAAAGAAAACACAAGAGAAATAAACAAAAAACCATGCAAATTCCTAAGAATATTAAAGACAACTTCAGGCTAAATGACTCAAAAGAATACACTTGGCAACAGAATTAAAAACCATAGAAAATTTCATTTCAATACAAAACATCTTTAAATTTGAAAAGAAATCTAAAAACTCTGACTGACATTTATTTGCACATAAAAATAAAAACTTAACTGTATGAAGGATTAAAAAGATATTTCTCTAAAATAGGCGCTGAGTCAGACAGACAGACATACAGATACATTCAAAGAAAGATACACAAACGGACTTTTTTGCATACTCTAGCCGCAAAATGGGTCTGACATTGAAATTCGAAAAAGATATTTACATTTTTTAAAATTCTTCTTGTTGTTGCCAAGTGCATTAGGATGGAAGGATGTTTTACTGTTAAGAAGATACAAGAGGATTTAGATTTAGGGGGTAGTAATGAATTGGTAGAATTTGAATCTTATGGAGCAGAAAATAAACATTCCTTCCATTCAAAGATTTCAAAATGTTTTTCATGCTAATCTTTTATAACACTAAAGAGGAAACAAGTAAATTTTGTATTTTTATATTTGAAATTTGAAATTTTTATAGAAAAACTTTTCTACAAGAACTTTTTCTATAGAAAAACTTTTCTACAAGAACTTTATCTATAGAAAAACTTTTCTACAAGAACTTTTTCGATAGAAAAACTTTTCTACAAGAAATTTTTCTATAGAAAAACTTTTCTACAAGAACTTTTTCTACAGAAAAACTTCTTTACAAGAACTTTTTCTATAGAAAAACTTCTCTACAAGAACTTCTTCTATAAAAAAACGTCTCTACAAGAACTTTTTCTATAGAAAAACTTCTCTACAAGAACTTTTTCTATAGAAAAACTTCTCTACAAGAACTTTTTCTATAGAAAAACTTCTCTACAAGAACTTTTTCTATAGAAAAACTTCTCTACAAGAACTTTTTCTATAGAAAAACTTCTCTACAAGAACTTTTTCTATAGAAAAACTTCTCTACAAGTACTTTTTCTATAGAAAAACTTCTCTACAAGAACTTTTTCTATAGAAAAACTTCTTTACAAGAACTTTTTCTATAGAAAAACTTCTCTACAAGAACTTTTTCTATAGAAAAACTTCTCTACAAGAACTTTTTCTATAGAAAAACTTCTCTACAAGAACTTTTTCTATAGAAAAACTTCTCTACAAGAACTTTTTCTATAGAAAAACTTCTCTACAAGAACTTTTTCTATAGAAAAACTTCTCTACAAGAACTTTTTCTATAGAAAAACTTCTCTACAAGAACTTTTTCTATAGAAAAACTTCTCTACAAGAACTTTTTCTATAGAAAAACTTCTCTACAAGAACTTTTTCTATAGAAAAACTTCTCTACAAGAACTTTTTCTATAGAAAAACTTCTCTACAAGAACTTTTTCTATAGAAAAACTTCTCTACAAGAACTTTTTCTATAGAAAAACTTCTCTACAAGAACTTTTTCTATAGAAAAACTTCTCTACAAGAACTTTTTCTATAGAAAAACTTCTCTACAATAACTTTTTCTATAGAAAAACTTCTCTACAAGAACTTTTTCTATAGAAAAACTTCTCTACAAGAACTTTTTCTATAGAAAAACTGCTCTACAAGAACTTTTTCTATAGAAAAACTGCTCTACAAGAACTTTTTCTATAGAAAAACTTCTGTACAAGAACTTTTTCTATTAAAAAACTTCTCTACAAGAACTTTTTCTATAGAAAAACTTCTCTACAAGAACTTTTTCTATAGAAAAACTTCTCTACAAGAACTTTTTCTATAGAAAAACTGCTCTACAAGAAAAAATTTCCTATAAAAATAAGAAATTTTTGAAAAATTTCCTATAAAAATAAGAAATTTTTGAAAAATTTCCTATAAAAATAAGAAATTTTTTAAAAATTTCCTATAAAAATAAGAAATTTTTTAAAAATTTCCTATAAAAATAAGAAATTTTTTAAAAATTTCCTATAAAAATAAGAAATTTTTTAAAAATTTCCTATAAAAATAAGAAATTTTTGAAAAATTTCCTATAAAAATAGGAAGTTTTTGAAAAATTTCCTATAAAAATAGGAGATTTTTGAAAAATTTTCTATAAAAATAGGAAAAAAAAATTCAGAGTTTGAATTTAAAAAAAAAATGTCTTGAATTATTCGATTATAATATTATTTTTTTGTTATAATTTTTAATGAATTGAACATTTTCTTACTCGAAATTCAAGAGAGCTAGATAAAAAACTTATTCTAGCTTTATGAAGATCCAGTTCGAAGGACCACAAAAATTCAAAGTTTCAATTTTGAACGAAAAATTGAACGGCTATATTATTACACCCTTCACCACCATAGGAGGGTGTTATAAGTTTGTGCTGATGTATGTAACGCAAAGAAATATTTGTCTAAGACCCACCTTTTAGTATAAAAATGGGCTTAGAATCACTTTCTGAGTCGATATAACGATGTCTGTCCGTCCGTCCGTCTGGACCCCATGTAAACCATGTATTCAAAGTACAGGTCGCAATTCTAAAGATAAAGATTTGGCGCAGATCATTTTTTAAAAGTGGGACCATGGCTATTTAAATTTGTCAAAATCGGTCCATTATTTATGGTACCTCCCATAGGCCCCACTTCCCGGAATTGATATTTTGGCCACAAATATCAATATTTTGTCATGAAATTTAAAAAAAATACTGCTAATGTAAACTAAAATCAAATTTCGTTGAAATCGGTCCACATTTGACCATAAATCCCATACAAACTCTTCTGTCAAAACAAACTAAATGAGACAAAAATCACTAAAACGCTCTTAAATCTGAAGACAATGATAATTTTAAGTTTATTTTTTGCAAACATAATTTTTGTAACAACTGTAATCATTTTGCTAAATTTCGAGATAATCGGTCCACATTTGACCCTAGCTCTCATATAAGTCCAAATGACGGAAACAGCTTAAATATATAAGTTTTGAGAAAATGTTTTTATTAAGGCAAAATTTAGCAAATATTTGTCTTTATACAGGAAAAAGAACACCTTTGATCACCTTTGAGCGGTGAAGGGTATTGTATGGTCGGGCTTGACCGACTATAGCACTTTCTTATCTTTCTTTTGTTATCATTTTTAACGAAATTAACATTTTTGAACTCGAAGTTCAAGAGAGATAGATCAGATTATAGAGAATTCTAGGAAGATCCTCAGCAGTATAGGTTATCTTAAATTCGGTCCTAACCATCTAAGCCACTTTCGTAATTGTTTTATTTATGTTTAAGTAGTTACAAAACATTACTTTCTTTTGTAAAGAAAAGTTATAGAAAACTTAAGTTTATTATTAACTTTGTTATTAAAAAAAAGTAAAAAGAAATAAAAACTAAAAGTTCGTAATAGAAGACTAACTCAAAACTTAATTTACTAAACAATTTGTAAAACAAAGAAGATTACATAATTTAGCTTAAAGATTTTAAATATTTTTGTATAATAAAAATATATAAAAAAAGAAAGAAACAAAAAAACTTTTTCCTAAACAAAAAGAAAGCAATTCAAATTAATACAAATAACTTTATTTATGATTATAAACAAAATTCAGAAAAAGATTTTATTGGCTTCAAAAACCCGATGGTTTTAGCCAGAAGAGGAAAAAAAACTAAAATTTCATACAAAAAGTGTTGGTTTAGGCTTCCGGCGAAATACAAGATTTATTTGTTCAGAATTTGAAACTAAAATTTTAGATAATTTTTGAATATTTCAAGCTTTTTTTAAAGAAAAATGTTTAATTAATGAAGATATAAAATGTTTAGAAATAGTGGTTTTTAGATTTTATGGTATTGAACATTTTTTTTCATATTAAAATTTTTAAGTACTAAAATCTTTTAGTACTATATAAGGTTTGGTATATATTTATTTCACCCTCTTAATTTTGAAACTGAAAGTACTTAAAGTCCAATACATGTCTTCTAAAACAATTAACAATGTAAAATGTAATTGAAAACGACCGACCACCATCATAGTCGTGTAATATTATGAAAACTTTAGAATCTGTCACCACGATTATCATAATAATGCAGATGCAGATGATGAGATGATACTTGAAATAAATTTTTACATAAATGCTAATTTAGTTGAATAAAAATCTACTCAAATTCAGTTTCATTGCATTTTGTTTTGAAAATAAAATTGAAAAGTGTGTAGTTAAACATCTCAATGAGAAGTTTCCAATTACACCTCTAAAGTATTTAATATTTGTTTAAAATTGCATAAACAATTGCATTTTATTCATTATAACAATAAAGGGCCTACGAAATGGCTTAAGTGGATTTTAAGCAAAATTTAGAGGCGATAAATTAAAATAGTAGAATTACAAATGGAATGAAGGACTTTGTTATATGGACTCTTTAATACAAAGATGTTGCACTTCCATATGTTGATTTACCGTATGGTCGTTTTGAAAAGTCCCATAAAAAATAGAGTATACCGCTTTACTCTTATTCGGAAACAGCTAATGGAGACGATTATCCAATGAGAGAAAGCCGTATATAATATTGTCTTTGGCGATATCGTGTAGATCAGTATACGATGAGATCTGGCCCATATTTCTATATGCGACAAAAATCTAACCAAAAACTTCTATATCACTAGTCATTAAGGAAGAGCTTATGTCTGAGATGGACTCAAAAAATGATACCATAGACTCTTTAATACAAAGAAGTTGCACTTCCATGTGCTGATTTACCGTATGGTCGTTTTGAAAAGTCCCACAAACAAGAGTGTATACCGCTTTACTCTAATTCGGAAACAACTAATGGAGACGATTATCCAATGAGAGAAAGCTGTATATAATATTGTCTTTGGCGATATCGTGTAGATCAGAATACGATAAGATCTGCCCCATATTTCTATATGCGACAAAAATTAAACCAAAAACATCTATATCATTAGCCATTAAGGAAGAGCTTATGTCTGAGCTGGACTCAAAAAATGATGCTAAAGAATCTTTAATATAAAGATGTTGCACTTCCATATGTTGATTTACCATATGGTCGTTTTGAAAAGTCCCATAAAAAAGAGAGAATACCGCTTTTACTCTAATTCGGAAACAACTAATGGAGACGATTATCCAATGAGAGAAAGCCGTATATAATATTGTCTTTGGCGATAACGTGTAGATCAGAATACGATGAGATCTGAACCATATTTCTATATGCTACAAAAATCTAACCAAAAACTTCTATATCACTTGTCATTAAGGAAGAGCTTATGTCTGAGATGGACTCAAAAAATGATACCAAAGAATCTTTAATATAAAGATGTTGCACTTCCATATGTTGATTTACCGTATGGTCGTTTTGAAAAGTCCCATAAAAAAGAGAGAATACCGCTTTTACTCTGATTCGGAAGCAACTAATGGAGACGATTATCCAATGAGAGAAAGCTGTATATAATATTGTCTTTGGATATACCGTGTAGATCAGAATACGATCCATATTTCTATATGCGACAAAAGTCTAACCAAAACAAGTAAGAAAGAGCTATAGTCGGCCAAGCCCGACCATACGATACCCTTCACCACTAAGGTCAAAGGTGTTATTTTTCCTGTATAAGAACAAATATTTGCTAAATTTTGCCATCATACAAACACTTTCTTAAAAATTTTATATTTTAGCTGCTTTCGTCATTTGGACTTATATGAGAGCTATTGTCAAATGTGGACCAATTATCTCGAAATATAGCAACTTGTTACTTATAAGTTAGTATTAATTTCAGGGACCACAATTAAGTGGACCAAGTATTAAGTCATTAAGAAGCGTTAAGACACTAAAATGTATATGGGCAAATCCGAAAAACCTTAAACCAAGAACAAAATTTTAAAACTGTCAAAATCACGTATTTGTGTTAATGGAAAAGAATGGCAGGTCTTTATTTGCACAAATCTTGAATTTTTATAAATTTTTTTAAAAGAATAGGTTTTTTAAAAGCTCATAAAAATCGCAAAAACATCCATTTAGGTATCAAGTTTCAGTAGAGGCTCAAAGTCTGCTTAATTTTATACAATTGGATGTAAAAGAATCCATCAAAAGTATTTGGAGTGATATAAATAATGTCAAGTAAAAAGGGGCTCACAGTGTGTAGCGTCCGTCACAGAAATACATTTTTTTTAAAATGACTAGTGCAATTTTTCTTTTTTCTTCAATTGAACTTGGTTCGTAAAGGGAACTTATAGTAAGCTTTACATTAGGCTAAAACAAGTAAGAAAGTGCTATAGTCGGTTAAGCCCGACCGTACGATACCCTTTACTACTAAGATCAAAGGTGTTCTTTTGCCTGTATAAAGACAAATATTTGCTAAATTTTATCATCATACAAACATTTTCTCAAAACTTATATATTTAAGCTGTTTCCGTCATTTGGACTTATATGAGAGCTAGGGTCAAATGTGGACCGATTGTTACAAAATTATGTTTGCAAAAAATAGACTCAAAATTCTCATTATCAGATTTACGAGCGTTTTAGTGATTTTTTGTCGCATTTAGTGCATTTTTGAAGAAGAGTTTGTATGGGAGCTAAAGTCAAATGTGGACCGATTTCAACGAAATTTGGTACAGTGATTTAAATTTCATGAAAAAAATATTGATATTTGTGGCCAAAATATCAATTCCGGGAATTGGGACCTATGGGGGGTAGCATAAATAATGGACCGATTTTGACAAATTTTTTTATGGACCGCAAAAAATTTCGAGGTTGAGTTTTAAACGAAAATCTAACGTTTTCAATTATGCGATTACTTTTTATCTTGTTTAAAGATTTGAACATTTTCGAACTCGAAATTCAACATCTTGAAAACGAAAATAATAATCTGGCTCGAAGGACCATTAACAAAATCAATGGGTATAAGTAGAGACCTACAAATATCAAAATAACTCTTTCGAAGTTGTTTTAGACAGAAATGAACTTTAGCAAATGCACCGTTATGCTTTTTTCCTTTATTCATATCTTGAGAATTTAAATCATAATCTGGCTCGAAGGACGATATATCAATATATCATTTTCGAAGAGTAATTGGAGATCGAATTTAACTTAATTACAAATTTGCTACGCTTTTCTTCCGTACTCAAAGTGTTTTATGCCATTATTTTGAGATTTAAAATCTTGAAAACCGAAATCATCATCCGACTCGAAGGACCATTAATATAGGCAATCGATCCGAGTAGAAGCCTACAAATATCAACTCCTATTCGACGTTTCCTTATAAATTTGGCATCGTAATAACTGTGCTCCTAATTAAAAGATCCGGCTTGAAGGACCTACGTTTCAACTCCGGCTCCGAACGACAAATGCATTAGTTACCGTTTTTTTTTTTAATTTTATTTTTTCAAGTGGCTCTGGCCATGGATCGAATTTAGGACCTCTGGTATGTTAGGCAGATGACTAACCTGCTATACCACGTCGGTTCACTTTTAGTTTCAAAGACTGTATCCACAATCTGGCTTGAAAGTCCAAAAATATATTCTTGAATCCTGGAAATAGAAATACATTATTTATACCTTTGTCAGCAACTCAGGTATGCTCTTGGAGGTTTGACATCATTAAGACACAATCTGGATCGAAGGACCAAAGGCTGAAGTAATCTTAAAGGGTGATTTTATAACTTTTTTTTTATTTTGTGAGCCTAGAGATATACGAAAACTCATTCTATCTGGTCAAAAATCAAAGTTTGGTAACTATTTAAGATTTAACATCATGTGAAGCGAATGATCTGGATCGAAGGACCATAATTAAAGGCAAATGGCAAATCTAGTGCACGGCTAGAGAATATCTGCGTCAATTTGAGAATATATTTATGTCTTTCAAACTCAAAACATCTTCTTGAAAGGTATCTCGTTCTGAGGGTTGCTAGAAACGAGGATAATGAAGGATAACAATCAAGTTTAATCGACGGCCATCATATGAATCATCAGAGTATTGAAACTTACACATAAGCCAAATTGTTAACCCAACGCCTTTATACTGGTAGCTACAAGCGAACTAGCGCTAGTAAACAATATTGCGTTTTAGTTTGAATTGTTGCTGCTGCTTA
This sequence comes from Stomorhina lunata, assembly GCA_933228675.1. Lineage (NCBI taxonomy): Eukaryota > Metazoa > Arthropoda > Insecta > Diptera > Rhiniidae > Stomorhina > Stomorhina lunata. Next base: position 38,659,820 of record OW121740.1, on the reverse strand, counting down.
ATAATAAATTTGTGTAAAATAACACTTGTTCGGGGTACGTTCATTTTCAGTATTTCCACCGCATATCAACAGTTTTCGGTGTTGTAATAATTTCCATAACATTTTATGTTTATTTTCATTTCGAAAATCTACAAACAAAAAAACAAACTGGTTTAGAAATATTTTTAGAAATCGGAGACGTTTCTATATTTCTCGTTTAACTCAACTCCTCCCTGTCTAATCAAATTTCTGTTAAATGTTTTTTTTTTTGGGTTTATCAGTATATATTTTGTTGCTGCTGCTGCCGACCGATATCTGTGTCGGCTGCATTAAAATCTACACAAAATGACAACCTGTTGTTCTCATTTCTTCGTTTAACAAATAAATTTTAGGTCTGTCTTGTCTGTCTGTCATTTATGCTTTTATTACAATTTCCTCTTTTCCATATAAAACAAAAAACGCATAAAATAAATAATTGTTTATAACTATTGCATTAGTTTACTTTATAACAAAATATGATTACGACTGAAAATATGATTACTTTTGTTCCATTTAATTGTTTATCAAAAAGTAAATATTTAGTTGTTAGATTAAATATCGGGACTTTGTTTACAGAATGGGGTAATATTTTTATAATTTGTGTAAAACTGTATATAATTATTAGGAAATTCGGTTATGATAAGATTTAGTGTTAAAAAATTTAGTGTTAAAAAAAATTTCCTATAAAAATAGGAAATTTTTGAAAAATTTCCTATAAAAATAGTAAATTTTTGAAAAATTTCCTATAAAAATAGTAAATTTTTGAAAAATTTCCTATAAAAATAGTAAATTTTTGAAAAATTTCCTATAAAAATAGGAAATTTTTGAAAAATTTCCTATAAAAATAGGAAATTTTTGAAAAATTTCCTTAAAAAAAAGGAAATTTTTGAAAAATTTCCTATAAAAATAGGAAATTTTTGAAAAATTTCCTATAAAAATAGGAAATTTTTGAAAAATTTCCTATAAAAATAGGAAATTTTTGAAAAATTTCCTATAAAAATAGGAAATTTTTGAAAAATTTCCTATAAAAATAGGAAATTTTTGAAAAATTTCCTATAAAAATAGGAAATTTTTGAAAAATTTCCTATAAAAATAGGAAATTTTTGAAAAATTTCCTATAAAAATAGGAAATTTTTGAAAAATTTCCTATAAAAATAGGAAATTTTTGAAAAATTTCCTATAAAAATAGGAAATTTTTGAAAAATTTCCTATAAAAATAGGAAATTTTTGAAAAATTTCCTATAAAAATAGGAAATTTTTGAAAAATTTCCTATAAAAATAGGAAATTTTTGAAAAATTTCCTATAAAAATAGGAAATTTTTGAAAAATTTCCTATAAAAATAGGAAATTTTTGAAAAATTTCCTATAAAAATAGGAAATTTTTGAAAAATTTCCTATAAAAATAGGAAATTTTTGAAAAATTTCCTATAAAAATAGGAAATTTTTGAAAAATTTCCTATAAAAATAGGAAATTTTTGAAAAATTTCCTATAAAAATAGGAAATTTTTGAAAAATTTCCTATAAAAATAGGAAATTTTTGAAAAATTTCCTATAAAAATAGGAAATTTTTGAAAAATTTCCTATAAAAATAGGAAATTTTTGAAAAATTTCCTATAAAAATAGGAAATTTTTGAAAAATTTCCTATAAAAATAGGAAATTTTTGAAAAAGTTCCTATAAAAATAGGAAATTTTTGAAAAATTTCCTATAAAAATAGGAAATTTTTGAAAAATTTCCTATAAAAATAGGAAATTTTTGAAAAATTTCCTATAAAAATAGGAAATTTTTGAAAAATTTCCTATAAAAATAGGAAATTTTTGAAAAATTTCCTATAAAAATAGGAAATTTTTGAAAAATTTCCTATAAAAATAGGAAATTTTTGAAAAATTTCCTATAAAAATAGGAAATTTTTGAAAAATTTCCTATAAAAATAGGAAATTTTTGAAAAATTTCCTATAAAAATAGGAAATTTTTGAAAAATTTCCTATAAAAATAGGAAATTTTTGAAAAATTTCCTATAAAAATAGGAAATTTTTGAAAAATTTCCTATAAAAATAGGAAATTTTTGAAAAATTTCCTATAAAAATAGGAAATTTTTGAAAAATTTCCTGTAAAAATAGGAAATTTTTGAAAAATTTCCTATAAAAATAGGAAATTTTTGAAAAATTTCCTATAAAAATAGGAAATTTTTGAAAAATTTCCTATAAAAATAGGAAATTTTTGAAAAATTTCCTATAAAAATAGGAAATTTTTGAAAAATTTCCTATAAAAATAGGAAATTTTTGAAAAATTTCCTATAAAAATAGGAAATTTTTGAAAAATTTCCTATAAAAATAGGAAATTTTTGAAAAATTTCCTATAAAAATAGGAAATTTTTGAAAAATTTCCTATAAAAATAGGAAATTTTTGAAAAATTTCCTATAAAAATAGGAAATTTTTGAAAAATTTCCTATAAAAATAGGAAATTTTTGAAAAATTTCCTATAAAAATAGGAAATTTTTGAAAAATTTCCTATAAAAATAGGAAATTTTTGAAAAATTTCCTATAAAAATAGGAAATTTTTGAAAAATTTCCTATAAAAATAGGAAATTTTTGAAAAATTTCCTATAAAAATAGGAAATTTTTGAAAAATTTCCTATAAAAATAGGAAATTTTTGAAAAATTTCCTATAAAAATAGGAAATTTTTGAAAAATTTCCTATAAAAATAGGAAATTTTTGAAAAATTTCCTATAAAAATAGGAAATTTTTGAAAAATTTCCTATAAAAATAGGAAATTTTTGAAAAATTTCCTATAAAAATAGGAAATTTTTGAAAAATTTCCTATAAAAATAGGAAATTTTTGAAAAATTTCCTATAAAAATAGGAAATTTTTGAAAAATTTCCTATAAAAATAGGAAATTTTTGAAAAATTTCCTATAAAAATAGGAAATTTTTGAAAAATTTCCTATAAAAATAGGAAATTTTTGAAAAATTTCCTATAAAAATAGGAAATTTTTGAAAAATTTCCTATAAAAATAGGAAATTTTTGAAAAATTTCCTATAAAAATAGGAAATTTTTGAAAAATTTCCTATAAAAATAGGAAATTTTTGAAAAATTTCCTATAAAAATAGGAAATTTTTGAAAAATTTCCTATAAAAATAGGAAATTTTTGAAAAATTTCCTATAAAAATAGGAAATTTTTGAAAAATTTCCTATAAAAATAGGAAATTTTTGAAAAATTTCCTATAAAAATAGGAAATTTTTGAAAAATTTCCTATAAAAATAGGAAATTTTTGAAAAATTTCCTATAAAAATAGGAAATTTTTGAAAAATTTCCTATAAAAATAGGAAATTTTTGAAAAATTTCCTATAAAAATAGGAAATTTTTGAAAAATTTCCTATAAAAATAGGAAATTTTTGAAAAATTTCCTATAAAAATAGGAAATTTTTGAAAAATTTCCTATAAAAATAGGAAATTTTTGAAAAATTTCCTATAAAAATAGGAAATTTTTGAAAAATTTCCTATAAAAATAGGAAATTTTTGAAAAATTTCCTATAAAAATAGGAATTTTTTGAAAAATTTCCTATAAAAATAGGAAATTTTTGAAAAATTTTCCTATAAAAATAGGAAATTTTTGAAAAATTTCCTATAAAAATAGGAAATTTTTGAAAAATTTCCTATAAAAATAGGAAATTTTTGAAAAATTTCCTATAAAAATAGGAAATTTTTGAAAAATTTCCTTTAAAAATAGGAAATTTTTGAAAAATTTCCTATAAAAATAGGAAATTTTTGAAAAATTTCCTATAAAAATAGGAAATTTTTGAAAAAATTGTTTAAAAGCAAGAAATTTTTGAAAAATTTCCTATAAAAATAGGAAATTTTTGAAAAATTTCCTATAAAAATAGGAAATTTTTGAAAAATTTCCTATAAAAATAGGAAATTTTTGAAAAATTTCCTATAAAAATAGAAAATTTTTGAAAAATTTCCTATAAATATAGGAAAAATTTCCTAAAAAAAATAGGAAAAATTTCCTTAAAAAAATAGGAAATTTTTGAAAAATTTCCTAAAAAAAATAGGAAATTTTTGAAAAATTTCCTAAAAAAAATAGAAAATTTTTTAAAAATTTCCAAAAAAAATAGGAAATTTTTGAAAATTTTCAAAAAAAAGGAAATTTTTGAAAAATTTCCTATAAAAATAGGAAATTTTTGAAAATTTTGTATAAAAATAGGAAATTTTTAAAAAAATTTGTATAAAAATAGGAAATTTTTGAAAAAATTGTTTTAAAAGCAAGAAATTTTTGAAAAATTTCCTATAAAAACAGGAAATTTTTGAAAAATTTCCTATAAAAATAGGAAATTTTTGAAAAATTTCCTATAAAAATAGGAAATTTATGAAAAATTTTTGAAAAATAGAAAATTTTTGCAAAATTCCCACAAAAAAAGGAAATTTTTGAAAAAATTCCTATAAAAATAGGAAATTTTTGAAAATTTTTTATAAAAATAGGAAATTTTTGAAAAATTTCCTATAAAAATAGGAAATTTTTGAAAAAATTTGTATAAAAATAAAAAATTTTTAAAAATTTTGTATAAAAATATGAAATTTTTAAAAATTTTGTATAAAAATATGAAATTTTTGGAGACAATTGTATAAAAATAGGAAATTTTTGGAGAAAATTTGTATAAAAATATGAAAATTTTGAAAAATTTTGTATTAAAATAGGAAATTTTTGATAAATTTTGTATAAAAATAGGAAATTTTTGAAAAATTTTGTATAAAAATAGGAAATTTTTGAAAAATTTTGTATAAAAATAGGAAATTTTTGAAAAAATTTCCTATAAAAATAGGAAATTTTTGAAAAAATTTCCTATAAAAATAGGAAATTTTTGAAAAATTTCCTGTAAAAATAGGAAATTTTTGAAAAATTTCCTATAAAAATAGGAAATTTTTGAAAAATTTCCTATAAAAATATAAAAATATAAATTCCTATAAAAATATAAAAATAGGAAATTTTTGAAAAATTTCCTATAAAAATAGGAAATTTTTGAAAAATTTCCTATAAAAATAGGAAACTTTTGAAAAATTTTGTAAAAAATAGAAAATTTTTGAAAAATTTTGTATAAAAATAGGAAATTTTTGAAAAATTTTGTATAAAAATAGGAAATTTTTGAATAATTTTGTATAAAAATAGAAAATTGTTGAAAAATTTTGACGCCTTTAAAAAAAATCTCTCACATTTTAAAGCAAAAAATTTCAAGAATTTTCTAAATCTTATTACAGACAATCAAAAGGATCACATTACAAAATGCGTCATCAATAAATATTTAGCTATAAACAAAAGACCAATGAAATGTGCAAAAAAAACTAGAAATACTTTTAGGTAATTGAAAACCCCATTATTTTTCTAGAGTGTCCTACAACCGAACAAACAAAGCAACAATTGTTTTCACACAACGAGATCACGATCACACAGATTGAAGAAAAAAGGTTTAAGGCAAACCAGCCAATGAAACGATCAGCCATGTATTCAATGATTCTCAAAAACGTTACGATTCATCAAACATTGACATTATTAAAAAAGAAAAGATGAGGGTATATCAAAGCTTCAAGTAGAGCTCTTGAATAATACAATATCAGCAATGTCATGTTCTAAGCCACCACCACAGCCCTTCATCACCACGATCGTCTTCATCAATGATCTTCACTTTAGCTCAGATGTACTCTCATTTTCCTTTCGTTGAAATATAAAATAAAAACAAAGAAAAAAAGGAATTCTTTCTTTTAAGATTTTTTTTTACAATTTACGCCTTCAACTTCAAAATCATTCATGAGATTTCTTTTTTAGTTAAAATAATGCTGACTCCTCTTACGAGTGTTAAGAAAAATGTATATAATATTAACAGAAAAATAATAATGATCTTGAAAGAAGATGATCTTGTAATAATTTTATTGCATTCTTTTGAGGGAATACGAGAAATATATATACGAGTATGATCATAAACTTGTTCAGCTTAGAATAAGATCAAAATAAAGAAAACCATAAAAAAAAAGATCTTGAGAAGGGGTGTGGAACTGTTAAGAGCTTTGCAAAAAAAAATATATAAAAATAACTTTAAAATTGCGTTAATATGATCGTTGTTGGAGTTTTTTTTTTGTTGCATTGAAATATAAACATCATGCCTCATATATCACACACAGAGAGATCAGACGGACGATCGATCGGTTGGTTGAACGGACAGACAGTCAAACATACAACTCGTTTAAAAGATTTGCGAGACGGCCGTACAGACGGTCAGATATAAAAATCACGGTCAAATGTTGTGTTTTGGAAAAAATAAAAAATCAACACAAAATAAAACAAGTTTTGAAATTTCAATTCTATTCGAAGTTGGAGTGATCAACACAAATCTTATAACATATTCGTACATTTACAAAGAAAAGCCAGATGTATATTTAGTTTAAGTACATGATCGATTTTAGGTATTTTTTTACGCAAATATTGCAACGAGTTGAGCAATTGCTTTTGTTAGATTAGGGCAAAAGTGATTTCTATAGAAAAATATTTTTAACTCAAATTTTTCTATAGAAAAATATTTTTAACTCAAATTTTTCTATAGAAAAATATTTTTAACTCAAAATTTTCTACAGAAAAATATTTTTAACTCAAATTTTTCTATAGAAAAATATTTTTAACGAAAATTTTTCTATAGAAAAATATTTTTAACGAAAATTTTTCTATAGAAAAATATTTTTAACTCAAATTTTTCTATAGAAAAATATTTTTAACTCAAATTTTTCTATAGAAAAATATTTTTAACTCAAATTTTTCTATAGAAAAATATTTTTAACTCAAATTTTTCTATAGAAAAATATTTTTAACTCAAATTTTTCTATAGAAAAATATTTTTAACTCAAATTTTTCTATAGAAAAATATTTTTAACTCAAATTTTTCTATAGAAAAATATTTTTAACTCAAATTTTTCTATAGAAAAATATTTTTAACTCAAATTTTTCTATAGAAAAATATTTTTAACTCAAATTTTTCTATAGAAAAATATTTTTAACGAAAATTTTTCTATAGAAAAATATTTTTAACGAAAATTTTTCTATAGAAAAATATTTTTAACGAAAATTTTTCTATAGAAAAATATTTTTAACGAAAATTTTTCTATAGAAAAATATTTTTAACGAAAATTTTTCTATAGAAAAATATTTTTAACGAAAATTTTTCTATAGAAAAATATTTTTAACGAAAATTTTTCTATAGAAAAATTTTCGTTAATTGGTATAGAAAAATATTTTTAACGAAAATTTTTTTATAGAAAAATATTTTAAACGAAAATTTTTCTATAGAAAAATATTTTGAAAGAAAACTTTTCTATAGAAAAATATTTTTAACGAAAATTTGTCTATAGAAAAATATTTTTAACGAAAATTTTTCTATAGAAAAATATTTTTAACGAAAATTTTTCTATAGAAAAATATTTTTAACGAAAATTTTTCTATAGAAAAATATTTTTAACGAAAATTTTTCTATAGAAAAATATTTTTAACTCAAATTTATCTATAGAAAAATATTTTTAACTCAAATTTTTCTATAGAAAAATATTTTTAACTCAAATTTTTCTATAGAAAAATATTTTTAACTCAAATTTTTCTATAGAAAAATATTTTTAACTCAAATTTTTCTATAGAAAAATATTTTTAACTCAAATTTTTCTATAGAAAAATATTTTTAACTCAAATTTTTCTATAGAAAAATATTTTTAAATCAAATTTTTCTATAGAAAAATATTTTTAACGAAAATTTTTCCATAGAAAAATATTTTTAACGAAAATTTTTCTATAGAAAAATATTTTTAACGAAAATTTTTCTATAGAAAAATATTTTTAACGAAAATTTTTCTATAGAAAAATATTTTTAACGAAAATTTTTCTATAGAAAAATATTTTTAACGAAAATTTTTCTATAGAAATATATTTTTAACGAAAATTTTTCTATAGAAAGCACTTTTTAACGAAAATTTTTCTATAGAAAAATATTTTTAACTCAAATTTTTCTATAGAAAAATATTTTTAACTCAAATTTTTCTATAGAAAAATATTTTTAACTCAAATTTTTCCATAGAAAAATATTTTTAACGAAAATTTTTCTATAGAAAAATATTTTTAACGAAAATTTTTCTATAGAAAAATATTTCTAACGAAAATTTGTCTATAGAAAAATATTTCTAACGAAAATTTTTCTATAGAAAAATATTTTTAACGAAAATTTTTCTATAGAAAAATATTTTTAACGAAAATTTTTCTATAGAAAAATATTTTCAACGAAAATTTTTCCATAGAAAAATATTTTTAGCGAAAATTTTTCTATAGAAAAATATTTTTAACGAAAATTTTTCTATAGAAAAATATTTTTAACTAAAATTTTTCTATAGAGAAATATTTTTAACGAAAATTTTTCTATAGAAAAATATTTTTAACGAAAATTTGTCTATAGAAAAATATTTTTAACGAAAATTTTTCTATAGAAAAATATTTTTAACGAAAATTTTTTTATAGAAAAATATTTTTAACGAAAATTTTTCTATAGAAAAATATTTTTAACGAAAATTTTTCTATAGAAAACATTTTTTCTATAGAAAACATTTTTTAACGAAAATTTTTCTACAAAAAACATTTTTTAACGAAAATTTTTCTATAGAAAAATATTTTTAACGAAAATTTTTTTATAGAAAAATATTTCTATCAAAAATTTTCTATATTTTCGATAAAAAATTTTTCTATAGAAAAATTTTCGAAAAAAAAATTTTTTTTAAAAATATTTTTCTATAGAAAAATGTTTGAAAAAAATATTTTTCTATAGAAAAATTTTTGAAAAAAATATTTTTCTATAGAAAAATTTTTGAAAGAAATATTTTGCTATAGAAAAATTTTTGAAGTAAATATTTTTCTATAGAAAAATTTTTGAAAAAAATATTTTTCTATAGAAAAATTTTTGAAAAAAATATTTTTCTATAGAAAAATTTTTGAAAAAAATATTTTTCTATAGAAAAATTTTTGAAAAAAATATTTTTCTATAGAAAAATTTTTGAAAAAAATATTTTTCTATAGAAAAATTTTTGAAAAAAATATTTTTCTATAGAAAAATTTTTGAAAAAAATATTTTTCTATAGAAAAATTTTTGAAAAAAATATTTTTCTATAGAAAAATTTTTGAAAAAAATATTTTTCTATAGAAAAATTTTTGAAAAAAATATTTTTCTATAGAAAAATTTTTGAAAAAAATATTTTTCTATAGAAAAATTTTTGAAAAAAATATTTTTCTATAGAAAAATTTTTGAAAAAAATATTTTTCTATAGAAAAATTTTTGAAAAAAATATTTTTCTATAGAAAAATTTTTGAAAAAAATATTTTTCTATAGAAAAATTTTTGAAAAAAATATTTTTCTATAGAAAAATTTTTGAAAAAAATATTTTTCTATAGAAAAATTTTTGAAAAAAAATAGTTTTCTATAGAAAAATTTTTGAAAAAAATATTTTTTTATAGAAAAATTTTTGAAAAAAATATTTTTCTACAGAAAAATTTTTGAAAAAAATATTTTTCTATAGAAAAATTTTTGAAAAAAATATTTTTCTATAGAAAAATTTTTGAAAAAAATATTTTTCTATAGAAAAATTTTTGAAAAAAATATTTTTCTATAGAAAAATTTTTGAAAAAAATATTTTTCTATAGAAAAATTTTTGAAAAAAATATTTTTCTATAGAAAAATTTTTGAAAAAAATATTTTTCTATAGAAAAATTTTTGAAAAAAATATTTTTCTATAGAAAAATTTTTGAAAAAAATATTTTTCTATAGAAAAATTTTTGAAAAAAATATTTTTCTATAGAAAAATTTTTGAAAAAAATATTTTTCTATAGAAAAATTTTTGAAAAAAATATTTTTCTATAGAAAAATTTTTGAAGTAAATATTTTTCTATAGAAAAATTTTTCAAAAAAATATTTTTCTATAGAAAAATTTTTGAAAGAAATATTTTTCTATAGAAAAATTTTTGAAAAAAATATTTTCCTATAGAAAAATTTTTGAAAAAAATATTTTTCTATAGAAAAATTTTTGAAAAAAATATTTTTCTATAGAAAAATTTTTGAAAAAAATATTTTTCTATAGAAAAATTTTTGAAAAAAAATAGTTTTCTATAGAAAAATTTTTGAAAAAAATATTTTTTTATAGAAAAATTTTTGAAAAAAATATTTTTCTATAGAAAAATTTTTGAAAAAAATATTTTTCTATAGAAAAATTTTTGAAAAAAATATTTTTCTATAGAAAAATTTTTGAAAAAAATATTTTTCTATAGAAAAATTTTTGAAAAAAATATTTTTCTATAGAAAAATTTTTGAAAAAAATATTTTTCTATAGAAAAATTTTTGAAAAAAATATTTTTCTATAGAAAAATTTTTGAAAAAAATATTTTTCTATAAAAAAAATTTTGAAAAAAATATTTTTCTAAAGAAAAATTTTTGAAAAAAATATTTTTCTATAGAAAAATTTTTGAAAAAAATATTTTTCTATAGAAAAATTTTTGAAAAAAATATTTTTCTATAGAAAAATTTTTGAAAAAAATATTTTTCTATAGAAAAATTTTTGAAAAAAATATTTTTCTATAGCAAAATTTTTGAAAAAAATATTTTTCTATAGAAAAATTAAAAAAAAAATTTCTATAGAAAAATATTTGCACATGCCTATCAAATGTTTTAATGGTCATTCGAACCGGATACTGGTTAAATAATAAGTCCCTTTCAGGTTTTCCTGCCTTAAATTAAAATGTTTTCAAACTATTTACTAACCTACAAATTTCCTTGTAAAATTAATATTTTTTAACAAATATTTACATACATACTTACATTCAATTAAACACTTTTTCACACATTCCAAAATTTTTGTCCATGTTTATTTGAAATAGGTGAAAGTGAACTAAATAAATATCAGTTATTGATTCAAAACAGATATTTCTATTAGATATTTGTTTAGTGCGGGCACTTAAAAATCAATTTACTCCAAAAAAAGTTCTATTTTCCATTTTTCTTATCTGAGCTAATAAAGAACTATTAAACAATTGAAAAACAATCACGAAACTCGCTCGCACAAGAAGAAGTAGGAATTTCTAACAAATAATTAAAATTGATTTAGAATTTACACGCAATAGTAAATATTTTCCAAGCATTTTGTAAAATCATTTGTACAAGCATATTTTTTCTAAAAATCGTTATTTTTTGTTTAAGCGAAATTTCCCTTTTAAAATTCCGTTCTAAATATATATATTTTTTTTTTGCTTCATTTTACACCTGCTTTTAGGTTCTGCTATCGAGTTTATGGTATTTGAGTTTGTAAATACATTTTTTTTGTTACTGATTAATTACGTCGTTGTGTTGAACGTTCGTTTATCGTTGGCTATGTTTTAATATTTGAACTGTTTTATGGATCATGGATCAAATATTGATATTGCTTTATTTATAAGGTAAAGTGTTTAAGATAAGATATAGATTGCCTAAATATTTGCCATAGTCTTTGGAAATATGTATCATATTTTGTCACAATTAATAAAAAAAAGGTATAGGTTAGTCATTCGCATAGAATGGTTGCGTTGTTTTATAAAAATTTTAATATCAAAAATTTTTCAATAGAAAAAATTTTATATAAAAAATTTTTCTAAAGAAATAATTTTAAATCGAAAATTTTTCTAAAGAAAAAATTTTATATCGAAAATTTTTCTATAGAAAAAATTTAATATCGAAAATTTTTGTATAAAAAAAATGTTAAAATTAAAACTTTTCTAAAGAAAAAATTTTAAAATAAAAATTTTTCTAAAGAAAAAATTTTATGATGAAAATTTTTCTAAGGAAAAAAATTTTATAATAAAAATTTTTCTAGAGAAAAAATTGTATAATGAAAATTTTTCTATAGAAAAAATTATAAATCGAAAATTTTCTATAGAAAAAATTATAAGTCGAAAATTTTTCTATATAAAAAATTTTATATAAAAAATTTTTCAAAAGAAAAAATTTTATAATGAAAGCTTTTTTACAGAAAAAAATTGTATAATGAAAATTTTTGTATAGAAAAAATTTTATATCGAAAATTTTTCTATAGAAAAAATTTTATAACAAAAATTTTTCTATAGAAAAAATTTTATATCAAAAATTTTTCTATAGAAAAAACTTTATATCAAAAATTTTTCTATAGATAAAATTTTATAATCAAAATTTTTCTATAGAAAAAAATTTAAAATAGAAAAAATTTTATATAAAAAATTGTTTAAAAGAAAAAATTTTATAATGAAAGCTTTTTAACAGAAAAAAATTGTATAATAAAAATTTTTGTATAGAAAAAATTTTATATCGAAAATTTTTCTATACAAAAAATTGTATATCAAAAATTTTTCTATAGAAAAAATTTTATATCAAAAATTTTTCTATAAAAAAAACTTTATATCAAAAAATTTTCTATAGATAAAATTTTATAATCAAAATTTGTCTATAGAAAAAATTTAAAAAAAAATTGTTGAAATTTTTCTATAGCAAAAATTGTATAATGAATTTTTTTCTATAAAAACAATTTTATAATATAAATTCTTCTATAGAAAAAATTTAATAATATACATTTTTCAATAGAAAAAATTTTATAATAAAAATTATGGAATAGAAAAAATTTTATAACGAAAATTTTTTTATACAAAAAATTTAATAATGAAAATTTTTCTATAAAAAAAATTTATAATATAAATTTTTCAATAGAAAAAATTTTATAATGAAAATTATGGAATAGAAAAAAATTTATAACGAAAATTTTTTAAACAAAAAATTTTATAATGAAAATTTTTCTTTAGAAAAAATTTTATAATGAAAATTTTTCTAAAGAAAAATTTTTATAAGGAAAATAAAATAGAAAAAATTTTATAATGGAAATTTTTCATTAGAAAAAATTTTATATACAAATTTTTCTATATAAATAACTTTATAATGAAAATTTTTCTAAAAAAAAATTATTATGAAAATATTTCTATAGAAAAAATTTTATTATGAAAATTTTTGCATAGAAATAATTTTATAATGAAAATGTTTCTATAGAAAAAATTTTATAATGAAAATGCTTGTAGACGAAAAATTTTCCAATGCAAATTGTTCTATAGAAAAATTTTATAAAGAAACAAATTTATAATGAAAATTTTTCTATAGAAAAAAATTTATATTGAAAATTGTTCTATGGGAAAAATTTTATAATGAAAATTTTTCTATAGAAAAAATGTTATAATAAAAATTTTACTATAGAAAAATTTTATAATGAAAATTTTTCTATAGAAAAAATTGTATAAAGAAAATTTTTCTAAAGAAAAAATTTTATAAAGAAAATTTTTTTAAAGAAAAAATTTTATAATGAAAATTTTTCTAAAGAAAAAATTTTTTAATGAAAATTTTTCTTTAGAAAAAATTTTATAATGAAAATTTTTCTATAAAAAAAAATTTTATCGAAAAGTTTTCTATAGGAAAAAATTTTATAACAAAAAATTTTACTAAAGAAAAAATTTTATAATGAAAATTTTTCTATAGAAAAAATTTTACAATGAAAATTTTTCTATAGAAAAATAGAAAAAATTTTACAATGAAAATTTTTCTATAGAAAAAAATGTATAATGAAATTTTTTTTATAGAAAAAAATGTATAATGAAAATTTTTCTATAGAAAAAATTTTATAATGAAATTTTTTCTATAGAAAAGAGTTTATAATGAAAATTTTTCTATAGAAAAAATTTTATAATGAAATTTTTTCTATAGAAAAAAGATTATAATGAAAATTTTTCTAAAGACAAATTTTTATAAGGAAAATGAAATAGAAAAAATTTTATAATGACAATTTTTCATTAGAAAAATTTTATATAAAAATGTTTCTATTGAATAAATTTTATTATAAAAATTTTTCTATAGAATAAATTTTATTATGAAAAATTTTATATAGAAAAATTTTTACATCGAAAATTTTTCTATAGAAAAATTTTTACATCGAAAATTTTTCTATAGAAAAATTTTTACATCGAAAATTTTTCTATAGAAAAATTTTTACATCGAAAATTTTTCTATAGAAAAATTTTTACATCGAAAATTTTTCTATAGAAAAATTTTTACATCGAAAATTTTTCTATAGAAAAATTTTTACATCGAAAATTTTTCTATAGAAAAATTTTTACATCGAAAATTTTTCTATAGAAAAATTTTTACATCGAAAATTTTTCTATAGAAAAATTTTTACATCGAAAATTTTTCTATAGAAAAATTTTTACATCGAAAATTTTTCTATAGAAAAATTTTTACATCGAAAATTTTTCTATAGAAAAATTTTTACATCGAAAATTTTTCTATAGAAAAATTTTTACATCGAAAATTTTTCTATAGAAAAATTTTTACATCGAAAATTTTTCTATAGAAAAATTTTTACATCGAAAATTTTTCTATAGAAAAATTTTTACATCGAAAATTTTTCTATAGAAAAATTTTTACATCGAAAATTTTTCTATAGAAAAATTTTTACATCGAAAATTTTTCTATAGACAAAAATTAACATCGAAAATTTTTCTTTAGAAAACATTTTAAATTCACAATTTTTCTATAGAAAAAAATTAACATCGAATTTTTTTTTCTATAGAAAAAAATTAACATCGAATTTTTTTTTTCTATAGAAAAAATTTTACATCGAAAATTTTTCGATAGAGAAAATTTTAGGATAGAGAGTATTGAAAAATAAAGATCACCTAAGGCTATATAATAGGCACTATCAGTCTCTAAGCCATCAATAAAAATCACTTGGTAAAATTTTAAAATAGCTTAAGGCAATTCTATCAATTTGATATTTTCAAATTTTGAATTTTTCGATCAAAATTACCTTAGCGGCACGAGGCTTTTGATTTCAAAACTCTTTATTACAACTTTAATCTTCAAAATCCATTTAAAAAACTTGTGTTTATAATTGTTAATATTTCGCTATAATTAATTTTCATAATTCAGCTGAAAAACAAAAAAAAAATATTTTCCATTTGAGTCATCGAAACTCAAAGTCCAAACCGACAATAAACAATTTAAACTCCAACATTTACGAAATGAAACTAAACAGAGGCAGCAGAGCAAGTCAGGCGGAGCAGAGCAGAAATAAAAATGTAAAAGTTTAAAAGGTTTTTTTTTTTTGGTATGAGGTATTTGCAAAAAAGCCAACTACCAACGAGACTGGCCTGGCCAAGAGTGGAAGCCATTAAACTCCAGCAAACGAAAAGCAACAGAATTTATTGGTTTGTTATGTTTACGAGTCGTTTTCAGCAGAAATCACCTGAAAGAACGAGAATGTAGAGGAAAATAGCAAAAAAAAATGTATATTACTAGTAAAAATCATAAGAACTTTAAGCTAGAGGTAGCAAGAAAAGAAATGGTTGAAATCAAATATTCGGAAATTAAGAATGAAGTACAATGACCGGTGGTAACTGAGAATGTTGTAGGTACTACTAACACGAGTACACAGAAGCGAGGAGTCAAGCAGAAAAAACTCAGGTATTTATTACACTCTAGAAGAGTTAAAGTTAAAAAGTAGCAGCAGCAACAAGATCAAAACAAAAAAAAACTTGAAATACTATAAAAAAACAACAAAAATCTAAAACAAGGTAGCGGCAAAAAGCTTTTGGCCAAGTCAAAAAAAAAAAACTTACAAACGTTACATGATTAAGCAATCGTGTACCAAGAACCGAAACATTAGCAAAAAAACTCTTAGGAAAACCTGAAAAGAAAAGTTTGTGGTGGTTAGTGGCCTATGTTTTGATATTATGACACACAATTTAAGATCGCGCACGCGAAAGAGAGAGACTAGGAACCACTTTTGTATAAATTCACAGACAAAAAAATGTTAAGTCCGTCTTAAGAAGAAAGACTTGCTCAACAGCTTTTATATCCAAGAATACTTTTTCTTTAATAGGGAATATACAATTTCTACTATTTTCTTTTTCTTTGTTAATTTTTCGGAATTTTATTTATGTTTTTCCCGTTTTTTGTTTCATACTTTTTGAATGGCTCAACAAAATAAACGTTAAAGCCCTTTTTTAAGTCAGATCACATGAGTGTTGTAGGAAAAGAAAGAAAGAAAAAAATATTGAGGCGTATAGAAACAAATGTTAATCTTGATTGAAATTACAGTGTTGAGAGAAAAACTAGCAAATTTCCTTAAAATAGTATTTTTTGCAAAATTTGTCTTGAAATTTGGCTTTAAATTTCTGAAAAACTGTACAAGGTACATAAATATTTTTTTGCAGTTACAAAGTTTATTTCATTGTTTATGTAAAGAATTTTAAAAATTTCAAAAAGAAAATCCAATTGACATTTTTTTTGCAATTAAGATTTTGGTACATAGAAATTTGCCATTTCTTCTAAATGGCAAATTTATTTGAAATGAAATAACTTAAGACCAATAATAGTTATTATATCGGGTGTTTTTTATTGAGGTATAAAACTTTAAGTTGGCATCACTTTTTTAACTGGCGGCCATTTTGTCAGCTGTCAAGTGATTAATATTTAGTTTGGTTTGCCATTTCATCATGAACAGGTTGACAAAAGAACAACGCTTGCAAATCGTGCAAATTTATTTCGAAAATAATGGTTCAGTTCGCGAAGTTTACCGCAAGCTCCGTCCATTTTATGGTCGACATAATCGTCCATCAGAGCAATTAATTCGGTTAACCATGGTTCGTTTTCGCACTACGTTTGCTCTATGTGATAATACGCATCCGCAGCGACGTCGAACAGTGCGCACCGAAGAAACAATTGCCGCTGTAGAGCAAAGTGTTGAAGAGGACCCGAATGAATCGATTCGCCACCGTGCACAGCAATTGGAGCTTTATCCATCAACTTTATGGAAGATTTTGCGCAAAGATCTTGGCTTGCGACCTTACAAGATCCAGCTTGTGCAAGAATTAAAGCCGCGAGACCATGCAATGCGTCGTGATTTTGGTGTATGGGCCGAAAATGAGATTGATCTCGATGCTGATTTTCATCGCAAAATTTTGTTCAGTGATGAGGCTCATTTTTGGTTGAATGGCTACGTCAACAAGCAAAATTGCCGCATTTGGAGTGAAGAGAATCCACATGAGACCCTTGAGACGCCATTACATCCACAAAAACTGACTGTTTGGTGTGCTCCATGGGCTGGTGGAGTCATTGGGCCATACTTCTTCCGAAATAATGCTGGAGAGTCAGTTACCATAAATGGAGACCGGTATAGAGCCATGATAACCGACTATTTTGTTCCCCAATTGGATGGCATGAATGTGGATGAGTTGTGGTTCCAACAAGACGGCGCTACATGCCACACAGCGCACGTCACAATTGATTTATTGAAGGAAACATTCGATGAGCGCATAATTTCGCGGAATGGGCCTGTCAATTGGCCACCAAGATCGTGCGATTTGACACCACTGGATTATTTTCTTTGGGAATATGTGGAGTCGCTCGTCTACGCCAACAAACCAGAAACGTTAGGGGACTTGGAAGCCAACATTCGTGGCGTTATTGCCAAGATACGGCCCCATATGCTCGAAAAAGTAGTTGAAAATTGGACCTGTAAAATTGGCTTTATTCGAGCCAGCCGCGGCGGCAATTTAAACATTAATGGCAGAAAATTATCCTTCCAATAAAGCCAAATTGATGGACATTAAAACGATTTTCTTGTGTTTTATTTCAATTCGAAATTCTATACCTCTAAAAAAAACACTCAATAGTAAAGTAAGCCTGCTTTTCTTCGTTTCCTCAAGCTCATTCCAAAATGGACCATAAAAAATCAACCATATTGGATAAAAATTGAAAGAGATACACGGTCCAAAAGTTTTTTTATTTCTGAGGTGGTCTAATTTAACGCCCAATGATTCACCCAGGGTAACCATGAATCCAAAATTTATAAACACACACGAAGCGACGGTTCTTGTGGCCTCCATGTCTACTATGACAATGTCAACGAAATAAAACTACCAAGTCTGCACATGGAGCCATATCATAAAAGATCGGTGTTTACGACGCCACTGATGCTATCGTCCTCCATGTCAACGTTACCAGCTTTCAATACCTGTCGAAACAACATTTACGATCCGACTGATGCTGATGGCCTCCGACAACAAGAACTAATAACACCAACTTCATCTTCCATCTTTATTTTACTTGGCGGGCGCCATGTCTAAAGTTGAAAGGCCAATTCACGCGGCTGCGGGGGGCAACCAGCTATTTTTTGATCTGTCAAATTTGAAGCGGCAATGGAAAAAAGTAAAACAAAGTTCAACTTTTCCGCGCGGCAGATTTTTCCAGTGCTACCAGATTTAATTATATGCCATTTTTGTAAACAAACGCACATTTTATGCGCTGGCAATAAAGAGTGCTCTAAATAAAATTTGTAGTTGGATTTTCTTAAATAAAAATCAAACGCACATTTTATGCGCTGGCAATAAAGAGTGCTCTAAATAAAATTTGTAGTTGGATTTTCTTAAATAAAAATCAAACCTTTTAATATAAAAACTCTACGAAATACGCAAATATAATGACATATTATACAAAATCATTTAGCATTAAAATGTTTACTTAGTACTCGGGTTTTGCAAAATTATCGACTTTTTTCGGAAACCCTCCCATTAAAGATTTTACAGTTGCTTCTGATACCTTTTTGGAGCATGTGTTCCACCTGCGCTTAAAATCGGACATGTTCTTGGAAATCTTTCCTGTGTTCTTCCTTATACCGTCTGATGGCATTAGAAACCGTTCGAGGGTCAACTTTCAAATTTTTAGCTATTTTTTTAAAAGTCCATGACGGATTTTTTTGAAAAGTTTTAATTATATTTTCACGAACTACCTATTTTTTCGCAGTCCATTTTGATTGAAATAACTATTGAAAATTAATAATTTCTAAAATAATAGTATCTGACATATCTATAGAAACTAACTTGATCAAAAAATAAATTATTTCTTGCACTATGGATAAATTTTGTCCAAAATAGTAAATGCATATTTTTTTAGAACACTCTTTACTACGACCGCCCGTAACCGCATGCCGCGTGTATTGGCCTTCTACAATAAGTTCGGCCGCTTCCTGCCGCCGTTATTACTGCAGCGATAACGAACTTAGATATGTTGATTAAGAACGTGAATATTTACGATTAATAACCTTAATTTTGGAAAATTTGTAAGAAAGTAGGATTTATAAGCTTGTCATAACTATATTTTGGGTTTATGAATAAGGGGCTAGAGCTGTACGTGATACCTTCATCGCTTCTGTAAAAGTCAGATGCTAAGTCATACGACAGGGATGTAATGGGATGCAGTTGTTGTAGACAGTTACAAGGTAAGAACTGTATACAATTCCTACTCTAACCCCTCGTGGCACATACATCCTGGTAACCTGAGCAACCAAGTTGAAAATGAAGTAAACAACCCGTGTGGGATTCTAGGCCGGAGCTAATATGAATGGGAGTTATCTTGGAGTCATTCCAACGTATTTGGTCTAAGGGTCTAAGATAATTGTACTTGCTATAGTACGGAACTGCAGCGTCTGTTTAACATGTTAGTTGCGGCTGCAAGCGGGAGTCTATCCTGGATCCAGCCGCTCGCTATACAAACGTGGCTTGTGTCTTTGGACTCATCACCGATCGACTTAGCACTTACGATAGTTTAAGCGTGAAATCATGCGAGAAATCCTGCTACGACAGCTGTCACAAGAATTTTGCAGTTGCCTTATCTATGCGAGAACATTCTGATGAATGAAACCAATTCTATCCGAAGATATCGGAGAAGAATAGCTTAGGCGTGAAGCAAGATGGACAGGGCAAGGGGAGGTACGGAATGAAAATACTGTATTTCTTTACTCGGGTCGCCCGGATAGCGATGAGCACAGTTGGGGTGTGGGATTCCTGATATCAAGAAAAAATCAAAGGCCATGAACAGTGAGAGGCTAACGGCAATCAAACGCATGACTAAAGCTCGTAATTTGATAATTATCAATGTCTACGCTCCAACTGAAATTCAGTCTAAGAACGATAAAGACCAATTTTACGATATACCCAGCAGTTCTTCTTCTTCTTCTGCTATCATTGTCTCCCAGTGGAGCATAGGGCCTCAATACACTCAGCAGTTGGATGAACCACAATGAAGTGTGATATTCCAATTGTACTTAACGACTTTAACGCCAAGGTAGGTTCAAGCATTACGTTGGTAAGCACATTGTCGGAGTAAGAAACGATTACGGAGGAAGAGTGATCGAGCTATGCTGTGAAAGGGAACTTGTTGAAGGTGGCACTATTTTCCTCATAAACTTCACCATAAAAAAAACTTGAATATCGGCGAATGGCGTTACAAAGAACCAAATTGATCATATTTTGATCAATTCTATGTGGCGATCACCTTTACTTAATATACGCTCGAGGAGCGGAGAAGATAGAACTAGCGACCATTATTTAGTTACATGAAAAGTTCGATAAAAAGTAGCGGCTCGGAGGTCTGATACGGCAAAAGCCGATTGGAAAATTGATGTAGGAAAATTGGAATCAGAAAGACAACGAAATGCTTTTATTACTTCCATAAGGAATCGGCTTCCTGATGTCATTAAGAACAACGACGCTAGTATTAACGAAATTTCGAGAAGTGTTATTCACACGTACAATGAGGTTGGTCAACAAAGAAGAAGAAGGTCTTTTCTTTCTCTTCTGCGAGTTCCCTCGGGATCATTTCAAAATTTCCAAGACAAAGATCATGCCTGGAGGCTATGGCGCATACCTGTCGACACACATCAATGTGGATAACGAGGATATTGAATCGGGTATTAATAAGGCAAAATCTGTATTCGGCATTCGCCGAGCTATTTGGAAATCTCGGCAAATATCAACAACAACTAAGTTACGAATATATAACTCGAATGTCAAGTCCATTTTGTATTACGGTTGCAAAGCTTGGAAACGCACAAATGCCATTGATAAGCGCCTACAAATCTTTGCAAACAAATCCTTAATATAGAGTGGCTAAATCATATAAGAAATGAAGAGCTACTAAACGCTACAAACCAAATCCCTGCTTCTATAGAGGTATGTCAAAGGAAATAGCGGTGGATAGGCCACACACTTCGAAGGCCAAATAACAACATTGTTCGACAAGACAATTGTTAGTAGACCTGTTAGAAGGCGGATAAGGTCAATTGATGTGGAGATGTGGAGAGAAGCAAACTATTCATGGAATGACGTATGCGTAATATCTCTCACTTGAGATATAAAAAGATGATTGAGGCCCTATGCTCCTCTGGGAGTCAAGGATAACAGGAGAAGAATATTTGACTTAGATCTGACCACTCCACAAAGATCGGATCACTCTAAATAAACACTTCATTAAAAAAAATAATAAGTTCTTTTTACTACAGCTAAGATGTCACTAGACATTAGAGAAATTAGAGCAAGATCACTGTTCGATCTTGCATTTCTGTGCTGGAATTGATTCCAACGATTATCGACTAAATATGCGACTACCAACGAAAATCAATTTTAAGAACAGAACATGTATGAAGGCTTAAATATTTATTCATTAAAATATGATATGCAAATTAATAAAGGCGATTTTTGATCCCCGCGATCAATATTAGATTCCATGATCATCAAAAAATCTGACTAATGATCAATGAGTGTTTAAAGATCAGAAATAGTATGATGATCATAAATATTTAAAAAAAAATTAAGTCGTTTGAATTGAAAGACATTAATCATTCTGATCGCTAACTTCTTTTCATTAATAAGCCAAGATAGAGATGATCTTTAGTATTATGAGTCCGATCATGCCTTTTTTGCTTGCAGCGATCGATATTCTATTCCACGATCATCAAAAAGAAGCAACAAGATCGAATATTAAAAACAATTAAGACATCTTTTGAATGGATAGAGCTATTTTATTATTCAAAATTTAACCACTTCCTTAGAATTTCATGCAACAGCGCTTAATAAGGGTTCGGTGTAATCATACCTGTCTATGTATTTTCTTCACCCCCATATGTTCACACAACTGCCAGCCAACCAACTCCTTAACCTGTCCGTAATTGTGGTTGCCTGGTTAAAAGTATATGTATGCATGTGAAAAAGAAACATGTGTTTGTGTGTATTTTGGAAAAATACGTTAATTTTAATTCAATTCAAAAAAACGGCGGGATGTGGTTTTAGAGAAAAAAAACGACAAACAAACAAGGAACAAAAATTGTCTAGAATGAAAAAAAGAAAACAAAAACTTAAGCATGAATTGAAACAAAAGAAAAAAATAAGGTAATCCAAACATAAAAAGGGTGCGTCCGTCTATAAGCAGGGCTTTGTATTACATACATACATATTTTGTTTACGATTTTATTTTAGGAGTTTGTTGTAGTTAATGACCCAATGGGAAATAAGGGAAGTTCAAGAACTTTTATATAGAAATATTATATCAGAGTGAAAGATTCCTTGTTGAGCATTTTTAACCAATTTTCATTAAGACGATTAGGCTGGCAAAACAAAGTCGACACACAAAGTCTTAGAAGGTATAGAAGGCCTTGAAAGGCTAAGAAGGCCTTCTGAAGGTTTTAAAAGCCTTTAAATATTTGATTGCTTTAATAAAGGTTTCTAATAATAACAACGAAGTCACTAAAACTACATAGTTAAACTACATCGCAAAGACTTTTATGATAGTAGTTGTAGTTCTCTTAGAAGGCGTACGGTAATCGGTACGGACATCTTATCGAACAGAAAGACTCTTGCAACTGCATTCCAAACACATTTTAAGATTTCATGTAAATCTTTTCAATTTAGAAGCCGAATGTCTTGAAAGGTAAGAAAGGCACTGGAAGCCTAATTAGATCTTTCGGCATGATTTCTATTCAGCTTCAACTTTTAGGATTAGAGAATAAATTCTCATATAGTATTGCGGCGTAGTCAAAATTTTTGCCACAAAAGGAATAGAAATTTCCAGAAGCAATGGGAATTAACAGAAAATCTTTCTGAAGGTTTTACATTTACTTATAAAGAAGTTGTACTATTGGAAGGCTTAGAGCATAAATTTTAACTTAAAGAAGAGTTCTCGATATTATATCGGATTATGCATTTCGTGGTTTCAAAAGTATAGAACTGGAATTCGACATCTGTCAAACTAAGTTGTTAAGCCGATTCTTTTCTTTTTAGTTGAAAGTCAGACATTGACGAAAATGTATCGCTTAAGTATCACACAACGCATAAAAATGATCAAAACATACTACAAAAATGGTGATTGTCCGCAGTGATGTTGCCTGGTACATTACTATAACTGCGAACCCAGAAAAGTTCAATGTTGGAATGTCTCGCCATCTGATTTAGGGATGCACGGAATTCACGGATAAAAACGGATGTCGTGTAGACCGATGATAAAGAATGAATGGCAGCCAGACTATCCGTACAGAAACGATTTGGATCCGTCCGTGTATATTTCCAGAATTCCTTCTATGGAAGAGATTTTAGCCCCTGAGATATCCACAGAGAAAGATTGCTCGAAAACGGGTGAGGGAATGCAGTAGTCAATGTTTTCGGGGAGATTTGTTAGTTTATCCAGAATAGTAGAGTGGCCTAAAGATGAAGTAGACCATTCACTGGTAGTTATTAACCTAATTGCTGAGTTAAGAGCTACGAATTGGGCCATTAGCTCAACCGGGGGCCAGTTGAGCATAGCAAAGAGTGCCTTTGAAGGTGTAGTCCTTAAAGCACCCGTAATCATGAGGGCAGCAGATTTAAAAATCTTGACAAAGGATCCTCGCTGATTAGCTTTAAGGGCACGCCACCAGGCAAGAGCTCCAAACATGAGTATAGCTTTAGCAACCATTTTAAAGAATCAGGCGGTATTAGACGGGGATAGGCCCCACATATTGCCTAGAGCTCTTCTTAGACGCCTTAGACATTCTAGATTGGGTGTTTAAGTTCCAGGACAGCTTAGAGTCCAGAATCACTCCTAAACATTTGGTATGATCCGTGAGTACCAGTTCAGTCCCATCTAGCTTTGGGAGGGTGAACTGGGGAATCTTATATTTCCTGGTGAATAGAACGAGTTCCGTTTTGGCGGGGTTACCTACCAAGCAATTGGAAACGCTCCATTCTGTGAATGTGGCTAGAGCGACTTTCAGTCGCTGCGAAATAGTGTTCGGGTACTTGCCCGAAACTGCAATAGCGACGTCATAAGCAATGGTTTTGAAGCGCAGAGAGTCCAATTCCCTTAACAGTTTATTAATAGCAAGGTTCCAGAGCAGGGGAGACAAAACCCCGCCCTGAGGAGTACACCGGCATCTTACTTTATATACCATAGCTTTGCCCAAGGTTGAGAAAATAATTCTATAAGAAAGAAGATTCCTGATGAAGGAGATGATAGAGTTATCAACTCCTAGGTCCACCATTGCCGAAATAATCGATGTAGGCTTAATGTTGTTAAAAGCTCGCTCAATATCTAGAAGGTAAGGTCTAGAAGTCTTTCGATGGTGTAAAAGAACTTGGAAGATCTGGAAGGTCTTCGAAGGTGTAAAAGAACTTGGAAGTTCTAGAAGGCCTTCGAAGGTGTAAAAGAACTTAAAAGGTTGAGAAAATAATTCTATAAGAAAGAAGATTCTCGATGAAGGAGATGATAGAGTTATCAACTCCTAGGTCCGCCATTGCCGAAATAATCGATGTAGGCTTAATGTTGTTAAAATCTCAATCAATATCTAGAAGGTAAGGTGTAGAAGTCCTTCGATTGTGTAAAAGAACTTGGAAGATCTGGAAGGTCTTCGAAGGTGTAAAAGAACTTGGAAGTTCTTGAAGGCCTTCGAAGGTGTAAAAGAACTTAAAAGGTCTAGAAGGCCTAGTTAGAAGACATTCACAAGTTTTGGCTTAAATAGTAAATTCATATTTCATTCAGAACATCATTATTATACCCAATATTCTTCTAAGAATATATATAGTAGTAATCCAGTAGTAATCCAAAGTTTGTAGAAAAATATTAAAGATATTAAAAAGTTCAATATTTAGACACATTACTATTTAGCTTCCCAAGGCGAGCCCGCTAAGTAGAAAATTTATATAAAGAGGGATATAAATTTAAAATATCGTCTGTGTAAAGAATCCAATTCAGTCAAGTAGGGCATAAGTACGAAAGGTTTCAGCGTAACCTATTCAGCAATCAAACATCATGACCTTTCAAAATTTTCCCGCTGGGTACTTTTTGTTTTAATTCATCTTTAAATGTTGTTGTTAAGGTGTAGTTTTCTCCTACAAAAACATCGACAACGTCGACGACTTTATGCATACTTGCTCACCTTCATTTCTTATCTTGAAATTTGTTGTTGTTGTTCATTTATATTGTTGTTGTTGCTATTTGGATGTAATTTTTTTCAAAAAAGCGCATTAGAAGTAGAAAAAGTGCGCTGTGGCATTCATTGTAGATCAAAACAAAATATGAAAAATATATTATAAAACTCTACACTCAACAGTTAAGAGTCGAGTCGACTCTTCTTAGAATATTTATTTAACGTTTATTCTGTTTTAATTCTGAACCATCGCATAGACAAAGATACCTGTCTGTTTAATCGTTTCCAATTCGTGTGTTTTATTCTTGTGACTTCCACTCTATGAATAATAAAATAGTATTTTAGGTGGCTGATCTTCGGAAAGATCGGAATGTGGCAGTGGCGGTTAAAGAAATAGCAAAAGTTGGAGGTGAGGAAAGTTTTTAAACAGAACTTGTCTAAAGTTAAAAAGTGATCATGTTTGGATTTAATGACCTCTAACTTTCTTAAAAAATTTGTATTATTTTGACGATCATGATCAAATATCAGAAGATACAAGGTCGGTCCTGATAGAGGTCATTTGGTACATTTAGAAAGTTCTTTTTATTTCATATTGAATCAAAAAATAGGAGCTCATAGGTGTTAGGGTTTAATCATGATCTATTGCCAGAGAAGTAGTTGCAAAAAACGGCGAAAGTTGAAGGGAATATCAATTCCCTTACAACTATCGCCGCTTCTAGAGTCACAGGTGTTTTACGAATCTGCTCTTTTACCACAAATAAGGGTGCTTTTCATTTGACCATTGTAGACTTGTAGTAATACAAACGTATTTCTTTTAAGCCGGACATTTCATTTATTGGCTTTTTATCGTAATAGTAATACAAAAAAATGCATTTGTTTTGTTCTAAAGTCATTTTATTGTACAGAAAAACAAAAGTATTAAATTTCTTCAATGTTTTTGTTAAGGGATTATTGTCCTTTAAATTGTGCAATCAATTTTTGTCCCGAAAAAAAATCAACTTATTTAGCCTCGATTATGAGAAAAGATTAGGATTTTGGTAAAATAGAAAAATCGAACATGAATAAAATCTTAGAAATAATATCTAGAAATATAGAAAAGTTAAACTATTATTTAAACGCAATTTGCAGGTAATAAAGATTAATAAAGATTTAGAAAAGAAAGAAGGAATTTGGAATAATAGATTCTGGTTTGTGAAAATTAGAAATGACATAATATCGTTAAGTACCTTTTATTTATGTACTATGGGCTGCAGGATTGCTATTTATTGTAAACTTTCAGTATACCACTCAAATGGCTTTTATAAGATTTTACAAATTGCTTTAAGAATTCTATCTTTTAAGGAAGACAACTGCTTGCCACGACCATCTCCTCTATCAGAAACATTATGCCAATTGTTGTTTATTGAACATGTTCGACAGAATTTATTGTCTACTACAAGTGATAGCACAATCAATGTTTGGGCTTATCTGCACTATAAACAATCTTAATTGCTTTTTTCGAAATTATTGGATCAAAAATGGTATATATCCTGGATCCTTATCGTCTTTCTGTTAAAGACAGGAAGGGCCTTAACGAACGGACTTAATTACTTAAATAACCTATATTTAAAACCTGTTAATGTCAAAGGCCGAGCATATTTTAGAAATCCAAGAGCTTCGATCTTGTGTGCATATTCTCCCATTGCGTAGAACAAGCTTTGAAAGATTTTCTTCTCTTGGTCTTTTTACTTACTTTACTTACTTAAATGGCCTATATTTACAACCTTTTAATGTCAAAGGCCGAGCATATTTTAGAAATCCAAGAGCTTCGATCTTGTGTGCATATTCTCCCATTGCGTAGAACAAGCTTTGAAAGATTTTCTTCTCTTGGTCTTTTCATCGAAGTTTCGCAAGTCCTCTTTTGACTTTTTTTCTAAATTATAAATTTTTCATAGTAAAAACGAAAAGAGCAATTACTGAAAAATTCGACAAAAAAAATTCTTCATTTATTGAAAATTTAAATTAGAAGAAATCGGTTCACATTTAACCATAGCTCGCATAAAAAACACTTACGCAAAAAGCTTAAATCTCAAAAAGAATAGGAAATATATATTTCACGATAGCTCCTAAACGAAACGAGCAATTGCTATAAAATTTGGCACAAATATCCCCACATTTCTATAAAAGAGCTAGAGCAATAAAATTTGGCACAAATATTACCAATTTCTTGTAAAAATCTGCCGAAATTTAGGCTTAGCTCTCGTCAATTCCTTTAAGTCTATTACATATCATATTATAAAAGTTAAGCTGTTTAAATTGACAACAAAGAAGTTTTATAGAACTGTTGGTTAGCATATGGTTAGCATTTTAGGGGAATCGGTCCACATTTGACCATAGCTCGCATATAACGTCGCCACCAAAAACCTCATAAGTGCTGCTATATATTAAATAATTTCTGCTATGATGATAAATTTTGCTATAGATAAGTTTTAAAGAAATATAATATTTGAACACCAGCCACTTTACTACATTTTGTGGAAATGTGTATCCATTTGCCCATACCTCCCTTACAACTTTAGCCCCAGAAACTCTTAATGTTCTAGAACGCTTCTATTATTAGTTTAATATAATTTTTTAAAGTAGTATTTGTATATTAGCCACTGTATTATATTTTGCGACAATTGGTCACAATTTGACCATAGCTCGCTCCCTTACTTTTGCACCAGAAACTACTTAAATACTTCTTAAAGTTCTGGTATGCTAATAAAAGTAGTTTTATTATATAAATACATAATTTGTAAAAGTCGGTCCGCATTTGACCAGAGCTTTCGAAAATGGAAATACAATAGCACGGAAGCAACTTAGTACAAAGAATTTTGAAACAATTATATGTATCGGAATTGGTCAATATTTGTGACTGTGCCACCGGTTTCTTACTTTCCTCTGATAGAGCACTGAAACTGCTTTCATTATACCCTTCACAACCATAGGTGGAAGGGGTATTATAAGTTTTTGCTGATGTATGTAACGCATAGAAATATTTGTCTTGGAGCCACCTTTTAGTATACCAATAGGCTTAGAATCACTTTTATAGTCGATTTAGCGATGTCCGTCCTTCTGGCTGGCTGGACCCCATGTAAACCATGTAATCCAAGTACAGGTCGCAATTCTAAAGATAATTGGATGAAATTTGGCACAGGTAATTTTTTTGATAGTAGGGTCATGGCTATTGATATTCCTCAAAATCTGTCCAATATTTATGGTACCTCCCATAGGTCCCACTTCCCGGAATTAATATATTGGCCATAAATATCAATATTTTATCATGAAATTTAAATTAAATACTGCTTATGTAAACTAAAATCACCGTACCAAAATTCGTTGATATCGGTCAACATTTGACCATAGATCCCATACAAACTCTTCTATCAAAAAAAACTAAGTGAGACAATTTCACTAAAACGCTTCTAAATCTAAAGATAATGGGAATTTTAAGTTTATTTTTTTTTTTTTTCATACATAATTTTTGTAACAACTGTAATCAATTTGCCAAATTTCGAGATAATCGGTCCACACTTGACACTAGCTCTCATATACAGTGACAGACTAAAGTATAGGCACAGAACACGAAATAAAATAAATTAAAACTTTTTCATATCAAAACAAACAAAAATATTTATTTCATTAACTTTTTATGATTTTTTGAGTTATAACCAAGAAAAAATTAACGATAAAAATAAAAAAAGGAAATTCTTCATAAATAATATTCTAAGAAAAATACAAAAATGCAAATTTTTAGTTGGACAAAAGTATAGGCACATTAACTTTAAAATGAAAAAATCATTTGTTATATAATTTTACTAATACTTAGTTGGTAATCGCTTCTGATCAATAACATTTTTTAGTCTATTTGGCATAGAATGCACTAATTTTTTCGTTTTATTTTCATCAATTTTTGACCATTCTTCAATCAAAGCAGCCTTTAGTTCATTTTTATTGGAAATGGAACGTTCTTGTACTTTTCTGTCCAATAATTCCCATAAGTGTTCGATTGGGCTCAAGTCGGGAGATTGCGGGGGGTGTGGCAAAACATGTGCTGTATTGAAAGCAAGATTGAAAGCAAGACTTTTAACGTTTGTTTCACCCTTAAAGCGGTTTACAATGGTTCGGATTGTAAAACGGCTTCGATCCATTAATTCGCCGATCTCAGCAAAAGATTTTCCTTGATTATACAAATGTATAATCACTTTTCGTTGAGCTTCTGTTGTTTCACACTGCTTATACTTTTGTATAATATATAATATATTTTCAAAAATTAAAACTAACCAAAAAAAGCAGGGAAAACAAAGTTATTGTCACATGATTTTGGATCTAAAAATAAAAAATTGTATATAATAATTATAAGCTGCTAAGTTTTCAACATATGAAGTAGCTCAGTGGAAGAGTCTCCGCCTAGCAGTCGTAGGGGTCTGGGTTCGAGCACCCATGGGGTCATAAAAAAAATTTGTATTTCGTTTAAAAATATATTTTTCAAATAAAACAACAACAAAAAAGTTGTTGTTGTTGTTGTCATCCAATTGCTTACCCAAGTCATTACTTTTCTGCAATTGGTAAGTACTTGCCTCCAATGACATCCCCATGTTAATGTAATGACTTAAACAGTGAATGAGTAAGTTGTTTGTGTTCAATAGTTTAGCTGTTAACTCATTATTAGGTAATGAAAAGTTTTGCTGGGTATAGATAAAAAAGAAAACTTGAATATAATTCTGAAGATGGGGATGAAGAACCCCTGAGTGCAGCCAAAAATGTCGTTCATCTAAACAACCATGCGAAGAAAAAAGACATGATGGATACAAACACTGGCCTCTTGAATACGATTTGTCATCAGCAAGATGCTGGCGACTTCTAGGATGCAAATCAATATTTGTTAGAAATGTAAAGTACCTATATTTAAGTTTAAGTAAAAACCAAAATTGTTTCACAATAAAAAATAAAAATGTATAATATTTTTTCTAAGAGATCGATCTTTTTATTCAAAGACTAAACCTGACTGCAACAATTGGGCGTATCCTGAAAAACAAGCATAAAGGGACTTAGTGACAAAACTTAGTAGTTCAAAATGTTTTATGTACATAAAAGTAAAAGAATTCAAAAATTTAGATAAATCTGTCATTTGGATCGGTCATAGGTCGGAAAGGGATTAACGTTAGACCCTATCAAGGTCCATGACTACTGAACTCAGTTTCATTAAAATTGTTTAATCCATATTGACACATCATATGATCGGGTTTGATCTACGAATTAATTTAAACTAGGGTTTGCAGTTCGGTTTTAACCGAAACCGAAACCTCGGTTTTTTATGCCTCAAAACCGAAACCGAAAACTGTAGAAAAAACCGCGATTTTAGCTACTTATTTTTCATAATTTTTTGTTGGTATTATTCAGAAATAACATTAGCTTATCATAAATTTGTTCGTAATTTGTCTATTTAATGAAGCAGAAGAATGAAACAAGCAAAAGTTGTTTACAATGGAAGAATGGACAGGTGTAGGGGAAGACGGTATAAAGAGTGCTCTAAATAAAATTTGTAGTTGGATTTTCTTAAATAAAAATCTAACCTTTTAATATAAAAACTCTACAAAATACGCAAATATAATGACATATTATACAAAATCATTTAACATTAAAATGTTTACTTAGTACTCGGGTTTTGCAAAATTATCGACTTTTTTCGGAAACCCTCCCATTAAAGATTTTACAGTTGCTTCTGATACCTTTTTGGAGCATGTGTTCCACCTGCGCTTAAAATGGGGCATGTTCTTGGAAATCTTTCCTGTGTTCTTCAATTCCTTTTTTACCAGAGACCAATACCTTTCCACAGGCCGAAGTTCTGGACAGTTAGGTGGATTTGCCTCTCGTGGTACAAAAATGACATTATTCTTTGAGTACCACTCAAGTGCCTTTTTTCCATAATGGCATGATGGCAAATCGGGCCAAAAAAATGTAGTCACTCTGTGCTCTCTTAAAAAGGGTAACAACCGTCTTTGTAGGCACTCCATTATATAAATTTCTGTGTTTATTGTGCCAGATGCCACAAATACTTTACTTCTTTTGCCACAACTGCAAATAGCTTGCCACACGAGAAACTTCTTAGGGAATTTTGTTTGTTTTTTTGTGCGAAACTCTTGCCGAACATTGCCCCGTTTATCAGCAACATAAAAATCTTGACCAGGAAGTTGAGAAAAGTCTGCCAGTACGTATGTTTCATCATCCATCACACAACAGGTGTATTTTTTTTATAAAATCAGACTATAATTTTTTCACTCGTTTTTTTGCTTCTAAGTTCTTTATAGCATTGTGATCTGGAACCTTTGGGACTTTGTATGTCTTCAGCCCAGCATAAGCTTTGACTCTATGTGCAAAATTCGTAGAACATTTCACCGTACGAGCTGCTTTTCTTAAAGAAGTGTTAGGCGCTCTTCGAACGAGTCGCTCGACTTCTTTTGCCTTACCAATATCTGTAGGACCTTTTTTCCTCCCTGATCCAGGTTTTCTTTCAATGCTCAGGTTTTCCTTATACCGTCTGGTGGCATTAGAAACCGTTCGAGGGTCAACTTTCAAATTTTTAGCTTTTTTTTTAAAGTCCATGACGGATTTTTTTTGAAAAGTTTTAATTATATTTTCACGAACTACCTATTTTTTCGCAGTCCATTTTGATTGAAATAACTATTGAAAATTAATAATTTCTAAAATAATAGTATCTGACATATCTCTAGAAACTAACTTGACCAAAAGTAAATTATTTCTTTCATTATGGATAAGTTTTGTCTAAAATAGTAAATGCATATTTTTTTAGAACACTCTTTATGAGCGTAAATATTCACGATTCTCATGGTAAATTTTATAACCAAACGCAAACGCAAGAAACCATTAGACAAAGGTAAATGGAGTTTAATATTTCACTTGATACAAACATCGTAGCATGTACTATAGATGGAGCAGCAGCCAATATCAAATTTGTATCTGAAAATCAATTTTGAAGACGGCGGCGATGAAACTTTGACTCATTTAAAACCGATTGTCCATATACATATGAACCTAGAGGATGTAAGAAAAATTGATCGGTATTTCAAAAATTCGTCATTGGCTGTTTTAAAACCGAAACCGCAGTTTCTCATTTTCACGGTTTTTTGCAAACCCTAATTTAAACGTTAAACATTTCTTAACCATTCCTCTGTTATCCTTGACTCCCAGTGTAGCATAGGGCCTCCATTAGTTAAGGATAAAACTAATAACAATTTATTATTCTTATGATTCATACAATTTCGTCTTAATAATTTCACCAACTGATCATGTTGAATCAACATTGTTGATCATATTTTTTTAACAATATTATACTTTATCGTTTGATCAGCAAAAAGATACTCGTAGATTCAAATGTTCAAAAATAGTTTCACTTTTTTCTGAAACTCAATTTAAAAAAACACAATTTTTTACCTGATATTTATTAATAATTATGAAAATATTTTGTTAACAATAGCTTTTGTTTTTGTATAATGGAGATTTGAGTTTGAGATCAAAAACAAAAAAGAGCAAAAAAATGGTTAACAGAGAAAAAAAAAAAACAAAATTAAAAATTGTTTTTGGAGATACTTTGCTTTTGTAACACAAACACACTCACTCACACACATGCAAATAAAAGCAACAAATTCTGCGTACTTTTTTGTTTAAAATAAATGAAGTAAATAAAAGGAAATTGTTAATAACTTTTAACTTTTTTTGTTATTTGTTGGTTTCTTTTTTTAATAAAATTGTTTCACTTAAAATTTCTTTAAGGAAATTCTTTCAATTTTTTTAATTTTACTCGAGATTTTTTGTCTAGTAAATTTTTTATAAACCTCTTTAAGATTTAATCGATTCTTTTAATTTCTATTTTTCTGAAAAAATTAAATTTCTAATTTTTTTCTAATTTTAATTTTTGCACAAATTTTCCTTCAAATTGTGTTTGTCATTTCTTTGAACATTTTTTCTTCTTCGTTTTGTTGTTTTCAAACAAGTTGCATTGTTGCTGTTAACTCTTTTTCATTACTTCTTCTCATCTTATTCTCTCTTAAGGCAATTCAATGCAGAAAACACTTGTTATCTTTCTCTTTCTAACACACGCACTCTTAATTCTAAACTTAAACGAACTTTAGCTTTTTTTGAACTTTTTTCTTTTCTTTTATTTGAAATTAATTTCGTTGCCAAATACCTTTTGATTTTGATTATTTCTTTGATTTTTCTATTTATTCCTTGAAATTCTTGTTGTTGTTGCTGTAGCTGCTGTTGTCTAATGTTGTTGTAGTTGTTTTTCTTTTTTTTGGAAGTTTAATAACTTCGCCTGCGCAGCCTTTGATTGCTTTGACGCAGCTTAGAATTCCTTTACACTTTTTTTTCTTCTTAAAATTCTTATAGAATTTTCTTCTTTGAACAAATTGCACTTTTTCTTAATTTAAATATTTAATTTCTTTCTTTTTTTCACAAATTTTTTTTTTAATTTTATTCTGTAACTTTTTTTTGTAATTGGTTTCGCACACAAAAAACTTTTTGAAGTTAGAAAAAACTTAACTTTTTTTTTTGTATTTGTTTTTCGCTTTTTCTCACAATTTTAACACTTTTTATCCGTTTGCGCGTTTTACTTCCACAAAAGTCGTTTCTCAACTGAATTCATTGGAATTTCTCTCCGCTGCAGAGACTGCCTAGAATGTCAGTGGAATGAAGGAATTGAAGTTAACAAAGACACAAAAGTACTGCCAGACTGTTTAGTTTTGAATATAAGGGAAGTTGCTAAAAAAACGCTAGAACGAAAGAAAATTTTCGTTGCAAAATTTTTTTTTATAAAATTTTCAATATAAATTTTTTTTATAGAAAACTTTCTATATACAATTTTTTAAAGAAAATTTTCGATATAAAATTTTTTATAGAAAATTTTCTATATAAAATTTTTTATAGAAAATTTTCTATATAAAATTTTTTATAGAAAATTTTCTATATAAAATTTTTTATAGAAAATTTTCGATATAAAATTTTTTATAGAAAATTTTCGATATAAAATTTTTTATAGAAAATTTTCGATAAAAAATTTTTTATAGAAAATTTTCGATATAAAATTTTTTATAGAAAATTTTCGATATAAAATTTTTTATAGAAAATTTTCGATATAAAATTTTTTATAGAAAATTTTCTATATAAAATTTTTTATAGAAAATTTTTTATATAAAATTTTTTATAGAAAATTTTCTATATAAAATTTTTTATAGAAAATTTTCGATATAAAATTTTTTATAGAAAATTTTCGATATAAAATTTTTTATAGAAAATTTTCGATATAAAATTTTTTATAGAAAATTTCCGATATAAAATTTGTTATAGAAAATTTCCGATATAAAATTTTTTATAGAAAATTTTCGATATAAAATTTTTTATAGAAAATTTTCGATATAAAATTTTTTATAGAAAATTTTCGATATAAAATTTTTTATAGAAAATTTTCGATATAAAATTTTTTATAGAAAATTTTCGATATAAAATTTTTTATAGAAAATTTTCGATATAAAATTTTTTATAGAAAATTTTCGATATAAAATTTTTTATAGAAAATTTTCGATATAAAATTTTTTATAGAAAATTTTCGATATAAAATTTTTTATAGAAAATTTTCGATATAAAATTTTTTATAGAAAATTTTCGATATAAAATTTTTTATAGAAAATTTTCGATATAAAATTTTTTATAGAAAATTTTCGATATAAAATTTTTTATAGAAAATTTTCGATATAAAATTTTTTATAGAAAATTTTCGATATAAAATTTTTTATAGAAAATTTTCGATATAAAATTTTTTATAGAAAATTTTCGATATAAAATTTTTTATAGAAAATTTTCGATATAAAATTTTTTATAGAAAATTTTCGATATAAAATTTTTTATAGAAAATTTTCGATATAAAATTTTTTATAGAAAATTTTCGATATAAAATTTTTTATAGAAAATTTTCGATATAAAATTTTTTATAGAAAATTTTCGATATAAAATTTTTTATAGAAAATTTTCGATATAAAATTTTTTATAGAAAATTTTCGATATAAAATTTTTTATAGAAAATTTTCGATATAAAATTTTTTATAGAAAATTTTCTATATAAAATTTTTTATAGAAAATTTTCGGTATAAAATTTTTTATAGAAAATTTTCGATATAAAATTTTTTATAGAAAATTTTCGATATAAAATTTTTTATAGAAAATTTTCGATATAAAATTTTTTATAGAAAATTTTCAATATAAAATTTTTTATAGAAAATTTTCGATATAAAATTTTTTATAGAAAATTTTCGATATAAAATTTTTTATAGAAAATTTTCGATATAAAATTTTTTATAGAAAATTTTCGATATAAAATTTTTTATAGAAAATTTTCGATATAAAATTTTTTATAGAAAATTTTTGATATAAAATTTTTTATAGGAAATTTTCGATATAAAATTTTTTATAGAAAATTTTCGATATAAAATTTTTTATAGAAAATTTTCGATATAAAATTTTTTATAGAAAATTTTCTATATAAAATTTTTTATAGAAAATTTTTTATATAAAATTTTTTATAGAAAATTTTCGATATAAAATTTTTTATAGAAAATTTTCGATATAAAATTTTTTATAGAAAATTTTCGATATAAAATTTTTTATAGAAAATTTTCGATATAAAATTTTTTATAGAAAATTTCCGATATAAAATTTGTTATAGAAAATTTCCGATATAAAATTTTTTATAGAAAATTTTCGATATAAAATTTTTTATAGAAAATTTTCGATATAAAATTTTTTATAGAAAATTTTCGATATAAAATTTTTTATAGAAAATTTTCGATATAAAATTTTTTATAGAAAATTTTCGATATAAAATTTTTTATAGAATATTTTCGATATAAAATTTTTTATAGAAAATTTTCGATATAAAATTTTTTATAGAAAATTTTCGATATAAAATTTTTTATAGAAAATTTTCGATATAAAATTTTTTATAGAAAATTTTCGATATAAAATTTTTTATAGAAAATTTTCGATATAAAATTTTTTATAGAAAATTTTCGATATAAAATTTTTTATAGAAAATTTTCGATATAAAATTTTTTATAGAAAATTTTCGATATAAAATTTTTTATAGAAAATTTTCGATATAAAATTTTTTATAGAAAATTTTCGATATAAAATTTTTTATAGAAAATTTTCGATATAAAATTTTTTATAGAAAATTTTCGATATAAAATTTTTTATAGAAAATTTTCGATATAAAATTTTTTATAGAAAATTTTCGATATAAAATTTTTTATAGAAAATTTTCGATATAAAATTTTTTATAGAAAATTTTCGATATAAAATTTTTTATAGAAAATTTTCGATATAAAATTTTTTATAGAAAATTTTCGATATAAAATTTTTTATAGAAAATTTTCGATATAAAATTTTTTATAGAAAATTTTCTATATAAAATTTTTTATAGAAAATTTTCGGTATAAAATTTTTTATAGAAAATTTTCGATATAAAATTTTTTATAGAAAATTTTCGATATAAAATTTTTTATAGAAAATTTTCGATATAAAATTTTTTATAGAAAATTTTCGATATAAAATTTTTTATAGAAAATTTTCAATATAAAATTTTTTATAGAAAATTTTCGATATAAAATTTTTTATAGAAAATTTTCGATATAAAATTTTTTATAGAAAATTTTCGATATAAAATTTTTTATAGAAAATTTTCGATATAAAATTTTTTATAGAAAATTTTCGATATAAAATTTTTTATAGAAAATTTTCGATATAAAATTTTTTATAGAAAATTTTTGATATAAAATTTTTTATAGGAAATTTTCGATATAAAATTTTTTATAGAAAATTTTCGATATAAAATTTTTTATAGAAAATTTTCGATATAAAATTTTTTATAGAAAATTTTCGATATAAAATTTTTTATAGAAAATTTTCGATATAAAATTTTTTATAGAAAATTTTCGATATAAAATTTTTTATAGAAAATTTTCGATATAAAATTTTTTATAGAAAATTTTCGATATAAAATTTTTTATAGAAAGTTTTCGATATAAAATTTTTTATAGAAAATTTTCGATATAAAATTTTTTATAGAAAATTTTCGATATAAAATTTTTTATAGAAAATTTTCGATATAAAATTTTTTATAGAAAATTTTCGATATAAAATTTTTTATAGAAAATTTTCGATATAAAATTTTTTATAGAAAATTTTCGATATAAAATTTTTTATAGAAAATTTTCGATATAAAATTTTTTTTAGAAAATTTTTGATATAAAATTTTTTATAGAAAATTTTCGATATAAAATTTTTGATATAAAATTTTCGATATAAAATTTTTTATAGAAAATTTTCGATATAAAATTTTTTATAGAAAATTTTCGATATAAAATTTTGTATAGAAAATTTTCGATATAAAATTTTTTATAGAAAATTTTCGATATAAAATTTTTTATAGAAAATTTTCGATATAAAACTTTGTATAGCAAACTAACTGATTCGTCAAATGTTGTTTTGCTTTTTATGTGACTAAAGAGTACAATTTTTTTATTGAAAATTTTTGGTATTAAATTTTTTCGATGTCAATTTTTTATAGAAAATTTTCGATACAAATTTTTTAATAGAAAATTTTCGTAAAAATTTTTTTATCG
Source organism: Stomorhina lunata (assembly GCA_933228675.1). Lineage (NCBI taxonomy): Eukaryota > Metazoa > Arthropoda > Insecta > Diptera > Rhiniidae > Stomorhina > Stomorhina lunata. The sequence goes on along the minus strand of OW121740.1, from coordinate 38,621,743 downwards.
AAAAATTTTCTTATAATATTTATAATTAAAATTTTTGATATAAAATTTTTAATATAAAATTTTTGATATAGAATTTCCTGCAGAAAATTTTTGATAGAAAATTTTTTATACAAATTTTTTTATAGAAATTTTCTATATAAAATTTTTATGGAAAATTTTAGTTGTAAAATTTTTAGGGAAAATTTTCTTTATAAAATTTCGGTTATAAAATTTTTTAAAAAAAATTTTGTTATTAAAGTTTTTAAAAAAATTTTTGGTATAAAATTTTTTATAGAAAATTTTTGGTATAAAATTTCTTACAGAAATTTTTCGAAAAAAAATTTATAATAGAAAAGTTTTGGTATAAAATTTTTAATAGAAAATTTTTTGATAAATAATTTTTTCCAGAAAATTTTCGATTTAAACTTTTTTCTATAAAATTTTCAATAGAAAATTTTTGTCATATACATTTTTATAGAAAATTTTTAATAGAAAATTATATATATACAATTTTTTATAGAAAATTTTAAATACAAAGTTCTTTAAAGAAAATTATTGGTATCAAATTTTTATAGAAATTTTGGTAGAATATTTCGTATAGAAAATTGTTGGTATTAAATATTATATATAAATTTTTTTTATGGAAAATTTTTGATATAAATTTTTTTTATGGAATTTTTTTATGGAAATTTTTTTATAGAAAATTTTTTTTATATAATTTGTTTTTATAGATAATTTTCAATATAAAATTTTTTATAGAAAATTTTCGATATAAATTTTTTTATTGAAAATTTTCGATATGAAATTTTTTAAAGAAAATTTTTGATATGAAATTTTTATAGATATTATCGATATAACATTTTTTATAAAAAATTTTTGATATGAAATTTTTTTTAAAAAATTTTAGACACAAAATTGTTTAAATAAAATTATTGGTATTTTTATAGAAATTTTGGTTGAAATTTTTTTAAAGAAAATTTGGATATAACATTTCCTTTAGAGAATTTTTAGTATTCAATTTCTTATAGAAAAGTTTTTAGTGATAGTTTTTGATAGAACATTTTTAGTAGGAGATATTTGGTAAAAAATTTTTGGTATGCACTTGTTTTGTAGAAAACTTTCAATTTAAAATGTTGTAAAGAAAATTTTTAATATAAAATTTTTTATACAAAATTTTTTTTAGAAATTTTTTATATAAATTTTTTATAGAATACAAAATTTTCGATATAAAATTTGTTATAGAAAAATTTTCGGACTAAAATTTTTATAGAAAATTTTTGAATACAAAAATTTTATACATAAAATTTTGAACAGAAAATTTTCTATATGAAATTTTTATAGGAAATTTTCTATATGAAAAATTTTGATTCAAAATTGTTTTTAATATAAAATTATTTTACGGAAAATTTTCTCCAAAACTAATTTTTATTAAAAAAACTTTTTGTTATAAAAATTTAATAGAAAATTTTCAATACCACCATAGGTGGAAAGGGTATTATAAGTTTGTGGTGATGTATGTAACGCATAAAAATGTTTGCCTAAGACACACCTTTTAGTATACCAATAGGCTTTCACTTTCGACCATCGAAACGCGTCGAGGAATTTTGGTTTCTCCTCAAACATATTTAGGCTTTTTATCAATAAATTGGTCTGTTACATTAATAAATAAATGTAACAGATTTGGGATCGAATGCGAATACTCTTCTTTTTGAAAATTTTCTATACAAACTTTTTTATAGAAAATTCTCGATATCAAATTTTGTTTTTAGATAATTTTCGATATATAATTTTTTATAGAAAATTTTTGATACAAAATTTTTTATAGAAAATTTTCGATATAAAACTTTTTAAAGAAAATATTATTTTAGAAAATTTTTTATAGATAATTTTTTATATATAATTTTTAATAGAAAATTTTCGAAATGTAGTTTTTAATAAAAAATTTTCGATGTAAAATTTCTGACAGAAAATTTTTAAAATAAAATTTTTTATAGAAAATTTTTGTTAGATTAAAAATTTTTTATAATTTGTTACTTTCAAATTTTCAAATTAAAAATTTGAAAATTAAAAATGAACTCAAGCCTGATAAATCCTAATTTTTCGATTAATTGATAATTTTCGATACACAATTTTTTATAGAAAATTTTCGATGTATAATTTTTAATAGAAAAATTTTTGATATACAATTTTTTAAAAAACATTTTGTTATAGAAAATCGATAGCAAAAAGTTTATATAATATTTTTGATTATGGAAAATTTGTTAAAGAAAATTTTAGATAAAATTATTTAATAAAAATTTGTTTTTTATATACATATTTTTTTTTTATAAAAAATTTTCGATATAAAATTTTCTATATAAAGTTTTTTGTTAGAATATTTTTGGTATACAATTTTTAAAGAAATGTTATTTTTATAAAAAATTTTTAGTATTATTTTTATATCAAAAATGTTTGATAGAAATTTTTTGTTATAGAATTTTTTCAATATAAAATTATAGAATGTTCCTTTTAGTAATTTGAAATGAAAAATTCTTGCTACAAAAAACTATTACTACCACAAAATATTTTTTTGTTAGGAATTTTTGTAGCCAAACTAAAAAAATTACTTTTCCATAAATTTTTGAAGTTTTTTATTGCCGAAAAGTATTTGATTTGAAATATTTTTTTAGTTTTCATTTCAAATTATGAAATGTTCGGCAATTTTTATACAAAACTCGTAGTAAATTTAACCCTGAATTAAATATGTACTTGAGAGTCTATGACAAACTTATAAATCAAATTGTTCCTACAAAACTCGTATGATAAGCTTAAATTAATTTCTTAAAAATTACCCAGTAAAACTTTTCATTACCAAATAATGAGTTAAACAGTTAAACTATTGAATACGAACTACTTACTCATTCGCTGTTTAAGTCATTACATTAACATGGGGATGTCATTGGAGGCAAGTACTTACCAATTGCAGAAAAGTAATGACTTTGGTAAGCAATTTGAAAGCAACAACAACAACAGCAACAACTTTTTTGTTGTTGTTTTATTAAAAACATATATTTTTAAACGAAATACAAATTTTTTTTTATGATCCCATGGGGGCTCGAACCCAGACCCTCCGACTGCTAGGCAGAGACTCTTCCACTGAGCTACTTCATATGTTGAAAACTTAGCAGATTATAATTAATATAAACAATTTTTATTTTTAGATCCAAAATCATGTGAAAATAACTTTGTTTTTCCCTGCTTTTTTTGCTTTGTTGTAATTTTTGGAAAAATATTTTTATACGATTTTTTGTAATTACTTTAAAACTTTTTTAAAATTTTTTTAAAACCTAAACAATTTAAATCTTCTTTTTTGTATAAGTTTTTACATAAGATTGACTCTTACTTACTTAAATGTTAGAACCTGTTAAGGTCAAAGTCCGAGCATATTTTAGAATTCCATGGATTTCGATCTTGTGCGAATATTCTCCAATTTTACAGGCCAAGCTTTGAAAAATGTTCCTCTACTTGGTCTTTCTATCGAAGTTTCGGACATCCTCCTCTAACATTAGGTAGTGGGACATTTCAATTCTAATTGTATCCTCTTCATTGTATTTTTTTTTCAAGAGAGGGTTTCTAGCCCGTAATCCTAACCCATTTTTATCGATCTTATGGGACAACTCTCGAAACATGTTAACTCACAATATTAATGGGTGTTAAACTAGCTCCGCGGGTGATACCATATCAACCACAGTTGAGATGAAGGATGACCCAGATAAGTTGGGCTTACCAAGTTAAGACCAATTAGAATCGTGTTTGGTATTCAACATCCCCTACATAATCAAAATTGACTCATGATGGTATTTTTTCTTTAACGTGAGTTAGTTTTACAAATTTTTTTTACAGAAGATAATATTTAAGTTCTTAAAATTCAAAAATCATTTAAAAAGACTCTTTTAATAAAAAAAAAAATAAAAAAAAATGTTGCCCTTGGTGGGATTTGAACCGGGGCCATTCAGTTTAAATTACCATCTTAATTACAAATAAGCACTTCTGTAATAACTTATTATTTATTCGGATGGTATGTTGTAGTCGTTACAAGGTAACCAGTTATCAGAGTACTTGCCATTACCAAAGTTTTGCTGGGTACTAATGAGTTTTTTTCAAACCAAACGAAAAATATAAATCAAAAAATGATTTTTATTTTTCTAAACGAGAAATAAAAATCAGTTTAGAATTTTTTGCTTTTGTTTTAAGTAAATAAAAATCATTTGAGACTCAATTTTAACTTTTTTGGTCATTAGTTTGCTCATTTGGCCTACACGGCATATATAGAACTGATTTTCGACTGCACTATCCATATCCTGAGATTTTTTGTTGAGTGAAACCAATTTAACCGAAAAGGTATTTTGTTCATGATCTGATCTAAAATATTTAAATAACTAAATTTTCGACATGATTAATAAGAAGATTTTATAAGAACGATTTCAATTCCATCTCTCTATTAACGACTTTTAAAATTTTATGTTCTTTGCAGAATTTAACGCTGACGAAGTTTAATATTTCATTGATAAAGTATGCGAAATAAAATATGGATTCAACCACCATTTAAAAACTAAAACAGAATATAATTTAGAAATTGAAGATCTAAAATTTGACTTTACCATCCACGTGATTTTTTGTCTAGAGATCACGATCAAAAAGTTAACATTAGTAGTAAATACCCCATTAAACAAATACAATACCTATAAGGCAAATACATACTAGCTAAACTAAGGACAGAAATTACAAAAATGTCCGAAATATCTCATTATACGAAGAAAAGTAAATATACATAATACTAACGGAAATATAGTAAACAAATTCATACCAGACTTAGGAATATACTAAACTGAAGAAAAAACTGTTCCAGCAGCTTTTGGAAAGGAATATCCTCTAACCAAACGGCAACAATGTTCCTTATCCCAAAATTGTATTTCTTAAAACTTTCTATACATTTTTATCGTGAATAATGAATGTTATTTTACTGTGGATGACTAGAGACAAGAAATATATTTTGAGCTTTATAGCATTTAATCACCATATAATAAACCTTGTGTTCACAATATCAGGCTAATATGTAATGATAATAATCGCACACTCTTGATCCACTACGATATTATCTGTTACCCCAGTTTACGGACTTAGTAATATCAAATTTCCTGGCACCAATGGGTCAAACTAATGTAATATACATTTTATGTGTTCTGTAGAGCAAAACGAACAGATAATGAATATATACATTATTTTTTATCAATAAAAAGTATAAAGGTGTAATATTCAAAAGAATTTTTCTTTTAAAATATTTTATTTTTATTTTTTATTTTTAAAATTAAAAATCACTGAGTAATTTTTCACTGAGTAAAAATTTCAAAATAAAAATCACTTTACAATTTTTATTTAAGGAAATCAGAAATAACAATTATTTTTGAGAAATATAATATAAATCAAAAATAATTCTTATTTTTAATTTATATTACAAAAATCGGAAAATAAAAATTTATTACACCGTTGGCTTGGTAATCTTGATTCAAACGGTTTGGTGTACTTAATAAATTTCAGATACATTTTTTGGCAAAATTTTTTATGAATAACAATTTTTCTCTGGAATAATTGCTTTTGGGGAAATAAATTCAAGATTTTTAGAAGTATGATCAAAAAGCATCTGGCAGCTCTGTATTTGTGGGAAAAGAGAGATTTAATAAGGGAGTCTTGCAAATCAGGAAACGGAAATGATCTTAAAATTAAATATATCGTGAATTAAATTTTTGTATGCTAAATTTATTGAAATATTAACTATTTTATGAGAACTTAAGCTTATGCTGAAGATTCATTTTCCGTTATTCGGATACTACTCAAAATTTGAACATTTTGTATCAACGAATTTCTCATTAACGATTTTTAAGGAACTGCATTGTCAATTTAATCATTTGCGCCATCTTTGTGTGTAAACTATGAATAATTTAGTTACGGCCATATCGACAATCACTAGCGTCCCCTATGTGTGGTAAATATAAATAACTCTGAAACACTACACATTTATTATCATTTAAAACCCTGTATTATCTGTATTATTTGCCATGTTAAAAACTACCAGCGCCATCTGATTGTCATAAATAAAGATAATAAAAGCAAAATTACAGTACTTTAGTGAAGACGCTCTTTTGGTTTTGAGCTTCGCTATATTATTTCTGCAATATTTATATTGTAAAGAAAAATCAAGTCTTAAAAATCATTTTGGTTTTTTTTGATGCTTAAACAAAATATCCGTAACTTTAAATACAAATTTTCTATTACCATTTCGACTAATAAAGCTTGGTTCGAAGTCTTGTTATACATCATTTACAACAACTTTACTTTTATCAGAATTTTGGGAGTGTCCTTATTTTTACTGCCCCCTCTGTCAATGAATGCATTTGACTTGTTTGTTCTCGATTGCGCCAAGAATAGCAAAACCTTCTCTCTTTTCTTCATAAATTAAAAAAAAAAATCCGTTAATTATTTCAATTGTTACAAAACAACTTCTTCTTTCGCCTCAGAGGAGATCAACAGTTTAAAGTTCATTTTCATTAGAGGAGGACTGATCTTTTCTTTAGAATTTATTAATAATTTTTATTTAGTAAAATTTAATTTTTAGAAAAATTTTTTATGGAAAATGATAATCTAGGTTTTAAGATGAAGGTTATTTCAATTTTAATTATTTGGATTTTATTCCAATTAAGTGCAAATAGTGCTTGTGTGGAGGGCTTCTTGGTAAAACCTCTCAGAAGAGATGTGACCACTAATGCGCCACCTTTAATAAAAATTACAACGGCACATGATCCGGTAAAGGAGGAGTCGACCATTTTAAATCAACCACAGGCAGTCGAATATGAGGATACTAATGGTAAGTTATAGCTCTAGTTGTTGTTGTTGTAAATGCGATATTATTGGTAACAACGTAGAATTGGCAGTGCTTGGTCGGAATCCATAGATTTCCAAGACGTTCCGGTACGAAGGACCGACTGCCGTCGGTCGGTATTGAAACTTTTTCAATAGAAAATTTTTCTATCAACAATTTTTCTATAGAAAATTTTTCTATATTGAACATTTTTCTATAGAAAATTTTTCGATATAGTAAAATTTTTCTATAGAACACTTTTCTATATTGAAAATTTTTCTATAGAAAATTTTTCTATATTGAAAATTTTTCTATAGAAAATTTTTCTATATTGAAAATTTTTCTATAGAAAATTTTTCTATATTGAAAATTTTTATATAGAAAATTTTTCTATATTGAAAATTTTTCTATAGACAATTTTTCAATATAGGAAAATTTTCGATAGAAAATTTTCATAATAGAAAAATATAGAACATTTTTCTATACTGAAAATTTTTCTAAACCAAAAATTTTTCTACAGAAAATTTTTGTATATTAAAAATTTTCCTATAGAAAATTTTTCTATATTGAAAATTTTTCTTTAGAAAATTTTTCTATATTGAAAATTTTTCTATAGAAAATGTTTCTATAGAAAATGTTTCTATATTGAAAATTTTTCTATAGAAAATGTTTCTATATTGAAAATTTTTCTATAGAAAATTTTTCAATATAGAAAATTTTTCTATAGAAAATTTTTCTATATTGAACATTTTTCTATAGAAAATTTTTATATATTGATAATTTTTCTATAGAAAATTTTTCTATATTGAAAATTTTTTATAGAAAATTTTTCTATATTGAAAATTTTTCTGTAGAAAATTTTTCTGTAGAAAATTTTTCTAAACCAAAAATTGTTCTATAGAAAATTTTTCTATATTGAAAATTTTTCTATAGAAAATTTTTCTGTATTGAAAATTTTTCTTTAGAAAATTTTTCTTTAGAAAATTTTTCTATATTGGAAATTTTTCTACAGAAAATTTTTCTATATTGAAAATTTTTCTACAGAAAATTTTTCTATATGGAAAATTTTTCTATAGAAATTTTGTATAGAAAATTTGTCTATATTAAAAATTTTTGTATACAAAATTTGTCTATATTAAAAATTTTTGTATAGAAAATTTTTCTATAGTGAAAATTTTTCTATAGAAAATTTTTCTATACAAAATTTTTCTATATTGAAAACTTTTCAATAGAAAATTTGTCTATATCGAAAATTTTTCTATAGAATTTTTTTCTATATCGAAAATTTTTCTATAGAATTTTTTTCTATATTGAAAATTTTTCTTTAGAAAATTTTTCTATATTGAAAATTTTTCTATAGAAAATTTTTCTATATTGAAACTTTTTCTATAGAAAAATTTTCTATATTGAAAATTTTTCTATAGAAAAATTTTCTATATTGAAAATTTTTTTATAGAAAATTTTTTTATATTGAAAATTTTTCTATTGAAAGTTTTTCTATATTGAAAATTTTTCTATAGAAAATTTTTCTATATTGAAAATTTTTCTATATTGAAAATTTTTCTATAGAAAATTTTTCTTTATTGATAATTTTTCTATAGAAAATTTTTCTATATTGAACATTTTTCTACAGAAAATTTTTCTATATTGAAAATTTTTCTATAGAAAATTTTTCTATATTGAAAATTTTTCTATAGAAAATTTTTCTATATTGAAAATTTTTCTATAGAAAATTTTTCTATATTGAAAATTTTTCTATAGAAAATTTTTCTATATCAAAAATTTTTCTATATTGAAAATTTTTCTATATTGAAAATTTTTCTATAGAAAATTTTAATATATTGAACATTTTTCTATAGAAAATTTTTCTATAGAAAATTTTCTATAGAAAATTTTTCTATGTTGAAAATTTTTCTATATTGAAAATTTTTCTATAGAAAACTTTTCGATATTGAAAATTTTTCTATAGAAAATGTTTCTATCTTGAAAATTTTTCTATAGAAAATTTTTCTATATTGAAAATTTTTCTATAGAAAATTTTTCTATATTGAAAATTTTTCTGTAGAAAATTTTTCTATATTGAAAATTTTTCTAAAGAAAATTTTTCGATATTGCAAATTTTTCTATAGAAAATTTTTCGATATTGAAAATTTTTCTATAGAAAATTTTTCGATATTGAGAATTTTGCTATAGAAAATTTCTCTATGTTGAAAATTTTTCTATAGAAAATTTTTCTATAGAAAATTTTTCTATGTTGAAAATTTTTCTATAGAAAATTTTTCTATGTTAAACATTTTTCTATGGAAAATTTTTCTATATTGAAAATTTTTCTATAGAAAATTTTTCTATATTGAAAATTTTTGTACAGAAAATTTTTCTACAGAAAATTTTTCTATAGAACATTTTTCTATAGAAAAATAGTCATGGCTCCACCCATGGATTTTTTGATTAGAGTCATTACTTGAATAATGACTCTACTAATTGATAATAGAAGCTTTAGTCATGAGCCCTGTATAACTCTAATTATGGTTCCAATAATGTCTCTAGTCATCGATTAGTTTCAAAACTAAATTTAATTCGTTTTATTTTCTTTGACAGCGAATCATAAGAACCATGGCTCCTCTACTTTGCTAAAGGTATGTGATCCTTGTCCGGACAATATACTATGTGTGCCACAGATTCAGTGTCCAGCTCATGTGCGTATGCGAGACCATGAAAAACCACAGATATGTGATTTACCTGGTGGTAAATTTGGCTTCTGCTGTGTTACAGGACAAAATCATACAGGTAAAGTTAAGATAATTGTGTTCAATTGCAAACATTCATTTAAACTTTAAATAATTTTAGCTGTTTTAAACATGAGACAAAATTTTTGAATATGTTATTTAAATAGAACTTTATTTTTAAACCCACTCCCAAGGTATTCGTTTGGATAAGGCTCGCATGCCGGCTGTTAGTTTTCTATCACCCCATGTCGTCGAGGAAGCTCGCCTAAAATTTCAACATTTAATGAATCAAATTGCTATGATACCGACATCACCCGGGCAACCAGAATTTATGCATGGCATGGTCTTTCATTCTTCGCCTCATGAGGATGTCCAGAATTTCCATTTATCCAATTCGGCCATGGAGCAAGTGATAACGACTCAAATGTTTACCAAACAGTAAGAACGAAAGCCTTTAACAATATTTATATATATAAATTATTTACTTCTCCAGAGAACAAATCCCCGTTGAAGATATAATCACCAACAACATTGAGGTGGAATTTAAGAAAACCCCTTTGGCTCATAACTGTCAACCTCCCCGTCCTTGTTCCGATCCCTTGTCTAAATATCGCTCTTTCGATGGTTCCTGCAATAATCCTCATCCTCTACGTTCGCATTGGGGTTCTGCTGGTCAGCCCATGGAACGTTTATTGCCACCAGCCTATGAAGATGGCATCTGGACACCACGTCTGCATAGCAAGGATGGTTCTTTGCTTACCAATGCCCGGGAAATATCCAGAATTTTAATGCCAGACTCCGATCGTCCTCATCCAAAGTACAATCTTTTGGTCATGCAGTTTGGTCAATTTGTGGCTCATGATGTCACACAATCGGCCTCGGTTAGATTGGGTATGTTTTTAATCTTGATATCTTTATAATCTCCAGTTTCTAAATTTCTAAATCTTTCCTAGAAAATGGCGAATTAGTCCAGTGCTGCGCTCAAAACAATGCTGCCGTTTTGCAACCAGAAAGACGTCATTTCGCCTGTCTTCCCATTGAAGTCGATCCCAATGATGAGTTCTATAGTGTTTTCGGGATACGTTGTATGAACTTTGTACGTCTTTCTTTGGCTCCCAGTACCGAGTGTCGCGCTACCTATGCCAAACAACGCAGTAAAGTCACCCATTTCTTGGATGCTTCTCCTGTTTATGGCTCGAGTGCCGAGACTGCTCGGGAATTGCGTTTATTTAAGGGTGGAAAATTGCGCATGTTAAATGACTTTGGTCGCGATTTGTTGCCGTTATCCAATGATAAACACTCTTGTGAAAGTGATTCTCCCGGGAAGACCTGTTTCAAGTCCGGTAGATATATAATTTTACTATCGAACTATGTACGGACTAGATTCTAGACTTGACTAGATTGTAGACTTGACTAGTTAAACTATGGACTGTACTATGGACTGGACTATGGACTGGACTATGGACTGGACTATGGACTGGACTATGGACTGGACTATGGACTGGACTATGGACTGGACTATGGACTGGACTATGGACTGGACTATGGACTGGACTATGGACTGGACTATGGACTGGACTATGGACTGGACTATGGACTGGACTATGGACTGGACTATGGACTATGGACTATGGACTATGGACTGGACTATGGACTGGACTATGGACTGGACTATGGACTGGACTATGGACTGGACTATGGACTGGACTATGGACTGGACTATGGACTGGACTATGGACTGGACTATGGACTGGACTATGGACTGGACTATGGACTGGACTATGGACTGGACTATGGACTGGACTATGGACTGGACTATGGACTGGACTATGGACTGGACTATGGACTGGACTATGGACTGGACTATGGACTGGACTATGGACTGGACTATGGACTGGACTATGGACTGGACTATGGACTGGACTATGGACTGGACTATGGACTGGACTATGGACTGGACTATGGACTGGACTATGGACTGGACTATGGACTGGACTATGGACTGGACTATGGACTGGACTATGGACTGGACTATGGACTGGACTATGGACTGGACTATGGACTGGACTATGGACTGGACTATGGACTGGACTATGGACTGGACTATGGACTGGACTATGGACTGGACTATGGACTGGACTATGGACTATGGACTATGGACTGGACTATGGACTGGACTATGGACTGGACTATGGACTGGACTATGGACTGGACTATGGACTGGACTATGGACTGGACTATGGACTGGACTATGGACTGGACTATGGACTGGACTATGGACTGGACTATGGACTGGACTATGGACTGGACTATGGACTGGACTATGGACTGGACTATGGACTGGACTATGGACTGGACTATGGACTGGACTATGGACTGGACTATGGACTGGACTATGGACTGGACTATGGACTGGACTATGGACTGGACTATGGACTGGACTATGGACTGGACTATGGACTGGACTATGGACTGGACTATGGACTGGACTATGGACTGGACTATGGACTGGACTATGGACTGGACTATGGACTGGACTATGGACTGGACTATGGACTGGACTATGGACTGGACTATGGACTGGACTATGGACTGGACTATGGACTGGACTATGGACTGGACTATGGACTGGACTATGGACTGGACTATGGACTGGACTATGGACTGGACTATGGACTGGACTATGGACTGGACTATGGACTGGACTATGGACTGGACTATGGACTGGACTATGGACTGGACTATGGACTGGACTATGGACTGGACTATGGACTGGACTATGGACTGGACTATGGACTGGACTATGGACTGGACTATGGACTGGACTATGGACTGGACTATGGACTGGACTATGGACTGGACTATGGACTGGACTATGGACTGGACTATGGACTGGACTATGGACTGGACTATGGACTGGACTATGGACTGGACTATGGACTGGACTATGGACTGGACTATGGACTGGACTATGGACTGAACTCGACTATGGACTAGAGTATATACTTAAGCGTGGAATAGACTATGGACTATATTTCTGAGACTAAAGTATGGACTAGATTATGGATTGGACTAGACTAGATATAAATATGAGTGGTAAATATTAAAATTATATCACTCAAACTCTTATCCAACAGGCGATGGTCGCACAAATCAGATCATCTCTTTGGTTGCTCTCCATATTCTCTTCGCCCGCGAACACAATCGCATTGCCAACATTCTCGCTCAGTTAAATCCGCGTGCCAGCGACGAATTGCTCTACCAGGAAACACGCCGTATTGTCATCGCTGAAATTCAACATATAATTTATAACGAATATCTGCCCATAGTCATTGGTTCCATGCAAATGAAACGTTTCCGTCTCACCACCCAACATCATGGCTACAGTAAAGACTATAACGGCGAAACAAATCCGGCCATAACAAATGAATTTTCTGGCGCTGCTTTTCGTATGGGTCACTCTAGTGTCGATGGTCGTTTTCATGTCCAGCAGGAGCAGGGAAAAGTTGATGAAATCATTCAAATACCCGATGTTATGTTCAATCCAACGCGTATGCGCAAAAGAACATTCTATGATGATATGTTGAAGACAATGATGGTGCAGCCGATGCAAAAAGTGGATAGTGCTATATCGCATGGGGTAGGTCTGATAAGGAATTGATAGTTCTTTGGATCTTTATAAATGAGTCTTTTTTGTTATAGTTAAGTCGTTTTCTCTTCCGAGGACACAATCCCTTTGGCCTGGATTTGGCTGCCTTTAATATACAGCGTGGTCGGGATCAAGGCTTGCGTAGCTATAATGATTATTTGGAGGTTATGGGTAATCGCAAGATTCAAAGCTTTAGCCAATTGCCGGTGGAGGTGAATATAAACTTTCTTTGTAATACAAACCATAAAAATGTTTATTTTGATATTTCTTTTTGTTTTGCTTTAGGTGGGTCGCAAGCTCTCCCAGGTCTATCGTTCCCCCGACGATATTGATCTCTGGGTTGGTGGCCTTCTCGAAAAAGCTATAGATGATGCCATTGTGGGTAGTACCTTTTCCGAAATTATTGCCGATCAATTTTCACGCTTCAAGCTGGGTGATCGTTACTTCTATGAGTACAATAAATCCATTAATCCGGGAGCTTTTAACATCGATCAGTTGCATGAGATTCGCAAGGTTACTATGGCCCGTTTAATCTGTGATAATGCCGATCATTTGACATTGGAAGAAGTGTCGCCTATGGCTTTTGTGAGAGCTGATTTTCCAGGGTGAGTTTTTGTTGAGCTGATATTTTTAGTTCTCTATAATATTATATGTTTTCTTGACCTCTCAGAAATCAACCTCTAAGATGTGATAGTCCTCATATACCTTCAATGGATTTGGATCTCTGGCGTTTTTAACTAGTTAATTAAATGTTCAAATTTAAACTTTTATTTCAAAATGTTCAAATTTATGTTTGCTTGAGCTAGTGTTAAGTTTATTTTGGAAGTTTTGTAAAAAAAGTTTTGTCCATTAATTGTTATGTATTATTTATTTGAAAAATACCGAAATACTTTTATATAACATTTGAAAAAACAAGTAAATAAAAATATTTCCCAACAAAGTTTCACTACATTTATTTTCAATGAAGTTTATTAAAGTGAAAGAAGCAGATATTAAATTTGAAATACTTGTCTTCATTGTCATTAAATGTTATTTAATTGAAACAAAATATAGTTTTTTTTTTTGTAAAATACAAAAGTAGAAGGAAATGTAATTTAATATCTGGGGGTTGAAGTATTTACTTTTACCTTTTACCATAGGGGTGGAGCTGGAATTGTTTTTCTTAAATTTATTTTCCCCGGTAATCATTAATTTCATGTTTTTGACAATATGCCTAAGGATATGCAACAAAAAAACATATACTTCAGACGAAAAAATTACAACCTTAGGCATATTTACTAATTATAGTGCTTTTAAGTATTAAATAGTTTAATTTTGTAAGATATGATTGAAAATGGAAGGAAGGCTGGAGCAGCTTTTTCATTGGGCCACATTCAGCATTGTTAGTATCGATAGGAAAATCCTCATTGTGCATTAGGTTGGAACAAAAAACAATTTTTATATGCACCATCAAAAAGAATTGGGTGTGTATTGACGATTGGGCGATGACCATGGGCGAAATCGGTATTTAAATTGGATTGCTATGATTGGTATATAGAAGTTTTACATAAGTACTAGACACGATATAAAATTTCATCGAAATCGGTTCTTATTTAATCACAGATCCTATAAAAAACTCCTAAAATACACTTTAATGCCAATAAATTATAAACTACAGGGTTATCCATTTTGTTTCAAAAGTGAACGTAAATAAACATATCGGGCGTTTTCAAAAATGCAACATTGCGCTGCAAATGTTGCGCAACATATTCAAAATTGCAACAGCTGGCAACACTGCAAACGTCAGATGTTCAAAAAATTAACAATTAAGCATATGTTGCGCAAACACATCAAAATCGTGCAACATAAAAATGGCTGATGCGGAGAATGAGTAAGTATTTTTTTTTATTTATGTTAATTTAATAATTTTAAAGGATCGAGGTGGATGCAATATTAATAATAAGAGAACGGCTAGATATGGAAGAGGACTTTGTAGCCGGAAGAAAGTAGAAGTCGGTTCAGTGGGCAAAAGTGTTGCAGAAAATCAAAGAGAAGAAGCCCGACTTTAACCCGAAGAAGGAGCAAATTAACAGGAAGTTTATAAATATGCAAACCACGTACAAAAGAATTAAGAAAAGAAACAAGGATTCGGGAAGAAACTCGACCACGTGGGAGTTTTTTGAGGACTTCGATGAAATTTATGGAACGAGACATTCCATTGAGCCACCCGTCGCAAATATAATTTCTTCGTTAGATCAAACACTGGTATCAGGGAACAGTGAAGATACCTCAGAAGAGCACCACTTAAAAGGAGAAAACGTGGAAATCAGAGTAATATACTCCGGTACCTGGAAGATGAGGCAGCAAAAGTGCAGAAACGTCATAAGGAACTTATGGCGTTAGAGGAGAGAAAGCTTATCATGATACCATTGATATTGATGGAGTGATATCCTTTCCTATTATAGTAACTAATAGCGTCCACTTTTGGTTGAAGTATTTTAAAGTGTGTACCGTCGACACATCCGACAACATAAGGAAAAGGATTTTCCCCTGCTGTACTGAAACCTTTCCATAACAAATTGTTGTTGGGATACAGATGGCCATGCTATTTCTTTCTTCAAGCAACAGATGATTTTTACGGTTTTATAGAAAATGTTGTAAGCAGTGCTCATTGCTATGTTGAATTGGTTACTACAAGGCCATACCCATTACCCATCTTCCACAAAGTAATATACAAGCACTGTTCCAAATTATAAGGACAACGCCTTAAAATACGTCTTGTCCAGAATGATTTTAGAGCGCACAACAAAGACTAAAATCAGGAATTTATACACAAGACTTTTAAAAAGAATTGGAATGCTTACTTGAAATGTTGATCGATTCATACGAAAGTGATCAAAAAAAGTATCATCCGCATATTCTTTTATGACTTCAAAGTATTCTAAAACTTTTGGAATTGCAAATAGTTTCAATTTTATAAAGTTTTTTCTCTCTCCTGTAAACTTTTGAAAACTTCAGATAGGCTATTTCGTCTTTAAGGTGACGATATATAAAATATTTTTTTTCAGGATATTTCTTTTTTATTGTAAAGTTTGAACGTTGACATTATGTGTGAAATACTACATCATTGAAATGACCACCACGAGAAATGTTGCAAGCACTGATTCTTTTGAGGTAATTTTCGACCACTTTTTGACACATATTGGGCGGTATTTCGGCCATAACTTGACGAATTTTGGTTTTTAAGCTCTCAAGATTTAAAGGTTTATCTGCATAAACACGGTCTTTTGCGTAGCCCCACAAAAAAAGTTTAATGGTGTCAAATCGCATGATCTTGGTGGCCAGTTGATAACGCCACAGCGAGAAATTACGCGGTCAGGAAATGTCTCTTGCAATAAAGCCATATTCGCTCGAAGTGTGTGGCATGTGGCATCGTCATGTTGGAACCACATATTCTCCAAGTCGTATTCAGGCAAAAACAAGTCAGTTATTATATGACTATAACGCTCCGAATTCACGGAATCGACACATTCGGGTCTACAGCAGCGATATTTTCAGCGGAACGAGCGAAACAATAATGCACAGGCCTTAAAATTTTTGTAACCGCTCCAGTCTCTTCAAACTTCTTAACAATTTTGCCAATCGCTTGCGTAGTTAGACGGTGATGAAAACCTTAATCTAAGCTTAAAGCACGATATGCGGCTGCTGCTGAATCACCATTTTTGATGTATGTTTTGATAATTTTTATGCGTTGTTTGATACTTAAGCGATCCATTTTTGTCAATGTCAGACTTTCAATTGAAAAGAAAAAAATTAGTTTAAAACTAAGTTGTTTGACAAATGTCAAATTCCAGTCCTATACTTTTGAAGTCACGAAATTTATAACTCGATATAATAGCTATGACCGATAAATTTGGCACAAAGAAGTTTTGTCAGCCAGTGTGCAAAATTTTGTTAGAATCCGTAATCATTTGACCATAGCTCCCAAATAAAAAACTTGTGGAAACACAAAAATACAAAAAAGAAAGAAGATTTCTGTCCGTCAAATGAAAGCATGATAGCTCCTTAATGAAAAGAGCTAGAGAGACAAAATTTAGCAAAAGTATTTTCGATCAGTTTACATTTAGATAGAGCTCCCATAATAACCCCGCCCCGGGAATAACATTAATGCTGATAAATTAAATCCAATTATAATAGATATGACCGCCGTGGTATAGCAGGTTAGTCATCCGCTTAGCACACCAGAGGTCCCAAGTTCAAACCCTGGCCAGACCCACTTGAAAAAAGTAAATTTTGCAAAAAGCGGCGGTTCACATCATAACTCAGCTAGCCACTGGTTATTGAGTATAAGGCCATGTAAAACTTCTCTAACTAATGCATTTGCCGTTCGGAGCCGGAGTTAAAACGTAGGTCCCTTCCAATGAGTCTAACAATAGAATCGGATGCAGCTCATTGTCCGAGAGAAGTACCCCTTGTTCCAATCGGAATGTTGTCGGGGATTTGTATATATATATATATATATATATATATATATATATACATATACATATATATATATATATGTATATATAGGTGAGTGGCAGCGAATGTATTTGGAAGCATCCTTAACTAAATATATGTTTCCGAATCAACATGTCTTTAGTTGGATCTTCTATCAAGCCTATCACAATTTTAGTCTTATTATTATTAATTGCTTTTGCGCCTACTATAAGCCCTATAGTGCCGTAAAAAACTTTTTAAATGTACTATGATCTATAGCAAAATTTTTAATCTGCATCTAGCTTTATTCATCTTAAGCTGAATTTATTTCGTCTAACAAGCTTCTTCTTCAAGTTCCTCTTGGTTCCCAGCAGTTACGTGTTCCATATAATTCTTGTTTTGTGATATTCTAGTTAGGCTATCGCAAATTGTGCTTAACTCAGCGCTACTTTCACAGCCTCATAACCAGGATAATAGGTGTGTGTCTGCATATTCTTTAAAATTTAGTTGAAATTTAGTTTAGCCATCAGAATATATTTCAGGCACTGACTGAAGTTTTTTTCGTTGCTTCCACTGACAGAAGCTTACGTAGAGAAGTACAAAAACTCTAGTGTAATTTGACTGCCAAAGATAATTTGGTATATGACCTAAACAAATATAAAATTATTAAACTATTTCTAAAATTTCTTAAAAAAATCTACTTTTCCCTAAATCTTTTGCCTTTAAGCCATAAGTAAGGGAATACGGGATAGTTTAGCGACCCATTTTTTTTTCTTTTTTATACCTAATACATTCGTAATAAATCACTGGAGTTCGAATTGCAAATTTCCAAAATTTGCTTAAGAAAATTTTTTAAAAACATAAAAAAGTAATTTTCAAATTCACATGAAAAAATCTCAATTTTGCGTCTTCAAAGACAAAAGGAAGATTAAACAAAATTTTATATTTAATTATTTAAAGGTCTAAAACTCTAAAACCGTTGAAGCGATTTATAAGACATCAACTTAAAAATTGTTTTGACAAAACCCTAAAAAAGACCCATTTTTCCTCCTGTAAACGCATTTTTCAACTTTAGGGCCTGGGCACCTCGTGTTAACGTTGTCCGATTCGGCTCGAACTTTCAGGGTAAATGTTTCTCACTGAACGACATAATAATCCGACCGGCACTCCTCGAAATTAAAAAAATAATAATTTTTTCATACACAAAAAAAAAAGAAGCCAAATGTACATACAGTTACGGACAATAAAATAGGGTCACTTTTGTATTATATCTATAGCTTGACGTCTAATTAAAAGAAATAAAAAAAATTGTTGAAGAGCAGTTTCTTAAGAAAAAATTGAGTAGTGAAGGACAGTCGCAGAGGATGATAGTAAGAAATCTCGAAAGGTCTCAGAATTTTGTTTGCAATACCTTAGCGGCTCTAAAAAAGTACGAAAATGGATGACCCAGAAAAACTACTGCCAAAATTGAAAACAATATTAATTAATTTCGTCTTCAGCCAGAACTGTAAGAAGACGTTTAGTAGATAAATCAAAAATCAGGTCAGAAAGTTCGCGGTGCTTACTAGAAGACAACGTCAAAATAGAATTGCTTTTGCAAAAAAGAATCGTTATTGGAATGGTCCAGTTTATGAAAAAAAGTGGCGAAATATTCTATGTCTGCAACTGTATGTTTTAAATTATTTAGATTATCCTAAAAGTTTGCAACATAAATGGTTTTGAAATATCATTTCGATAGATATTGAATGCGGCGATTTGGCCCCTGGACCTGTATTTTAACATACTTTAATTTTCTAAGCCAAAAGTTTTATTGCTAGTTTTTCTTAGTCCAATTTTTTTTATTTCGCATACGTTACTCGTATAAGTTTATAAGTACCTGGTAGACCGAGCCTTGCTCGGAGCTTTATGATAAGCATTTTGAGGAAAATTTTAAAGTTTTTATATATTTTATATTATAAAGTGCTAAAATAAATTTAGAGGAAAGACATTGTAGAAATATTCAGTTAATTTTGAATTATTTGATTTATTTTGTCCGACCAACACATAGTTTGCATAGTTTACAGTTTAACTCATTTTGAATAATTTTGGAAATTATTCATATCAACAGAAACCTCTGTCGACTCATGCGCAACAACTTTGCTAAAGATTATAGTCTGATCAAATGCACAGTTTACGATTTAATTCATTTTGAGTAGTTTTCTGTGGCGTCACCTGTCGGACTTTGCTTATTCCAATTCATAAACCTTCTTCGGCTTATCCGTAACAACTTTGCTGAAGATTATAGCATGATTAAATGTACTGCATACGATTAAATTGACTTTGAGTAAATTTCAGTAGCGCCACCTGTCGAAATTTCTTCATACCAACTAAGAAACCTTCGTCGGCTCATGTGCAACAACTTTGCTAAAGATTGTAGCATGATTAAATGCACAGATTACGATTAAATTGACTTTGAGTAAGTTTCTATAGCGCCACCTGTCGGAAATTATTCATACCAACTAAAAAGCCTTCGTCGGCTCATCCGCTACAAATTTGCTAAAGATCATAGCATGATCAAATGTACAGTTTACGATTTAATTAATTTTTAGTAATTTTCAGTGGCGCCATCTGTCGGAAATTAGTCTTATCAACTTTAAAACCTTCGCCGGCTTATCCGCAACATCTTCGCTAAAGAGCATAACACAATCAAATTCACAGTTTACTATTCTATAAAGAACATACATACAGACAAACATTCATTTGTTTAAAATAATACTAATTTTTCCCCCTTTTTATTCCCTAATTTCTAAAAGTTCCATATGTATATTTGGTACATTTTTGGTGCCAATTGAATTCGGTACATTTTTTTAAAACGCATTTAACATAATGTATAATGTTCCTATTCATATTACTTTGGAGATGTTAAGTTATCATTTTATCCCCTTTTTACCCATTTTGGCTCCAAAATCAAAAAAGTACCAAATACGTGTTTCATGTTTTTTTTTACATCTATTGATTGCAGTACCAAGTTTCTTTCTATATTCTTTAGTTTAAAATATAAGCGTGGGTTAAAAAGGTGCCAAAAAAACTATTTTCACCCTTTTTTACCCCCTATCGGACATAGTTTCAAAAAAGTACCAAACACCTGTCCGCTTATTTTCAAAGCTGTTTAAAACGTAATTTTAATTTTGTTTCTATACCTATTACTTTAGGAGACATAGCGTTTTCGATTTTTTCCCCCTTTTTACCCGTTTTTACCCTCTTAGAGGTAAAAGTTCCAAAAGTCCCTTCTTCTTCGACCTATACATCAAAAAAGATACCCACTGTCCAAATTTTATCAAAATGGTTAGAGCCGTTTTCGAGATAGCCATTGTATATATATATATATATATATATATATATATATATATATATATATATATATATATATATATATATATATATATATATATATTTATATATATACAATTATTGCTCGTTTAAGAATATAAGATACTAAAAAAGCTTTGTGAAGTTATTGGTCCATATTTGACCTAAGTGGTGAAGTTTATTAAATAGTCGGAATTGACCGACTAAAACACTTTCTTACTTGATATTATTTTTTAAATCACGTGTCATAACTATATTATCGCCATTGCTGTAACTAACATTTCACACTGTAATGCTCCAGTTGCAAATATTTTAATACTATTTAACATTTAATTTTCATTTTATTTAAGATATTGTGATCATGACCGTTAATTATTTTGAATATTTTTAGATTTAAATAGAAAACAAAATAGATTTTGTTTTTTTTTTTTTTTAAATCAAAATAAAAGTTTTATATTTTAGTTATTAATTAGTAACGATTAAAATATTTACACTGAGAGGGAGTTTTGAAAAGTCAACAATTAGAGCTTTAAACT
The DNA here is from genome assembly GCA_933228675.1 of Stomorhina lunata. Lineage (NCBI taxonomy): Eukaryota > Metazoa > Arthropoda > Insecta > Diptera > Rhiniidae > Stomorhina > Stomorhina lunata. Next base: position 38,600,152 of record OW121740.1, on the reverse strand, counting down.
CAAGTATACTCTTATAGAGACCAAAACTTAAAACAAATGAAAATTTTTGTTATTAAGTCGAAAGCGTGACTAAAAGTGAGAAAAGTAATGCCTTAGGTAATGCATGTATTTACCTTATGTTTCATAATGAAGTTTAATGACTCTTGTTTTTATAAAAACCGTTTTATCACTCATATTTGTCCTTGTTAACGACCTTGATAACTTTATTATACTCAAGTTTAATCTTTCTCCTTGACCTTCTGGCCCATTGTGCATTAAGATTTTTTTTCTTCATATCATTTCGAATTAAACTGTTAATTAAATGATCTTTTGTTGCTGATTATGTACAAATATTTAGACAGAAATTTTTGTTAATTTAAATAAATAGTTTATTTTTCCATAAAATTTTTCAAAATATTTTCTTTTCTATTTAAGAGCAAAATGTTTATTTTTAAAATATTGAGTTTATAAATAAATAATGTTAAAGCAAAAGGAAGTTCAAACTCATTTTGCCCAAAATTAATACTTTGTGATAAAAAATTTTTGCTCAAAACAAAAATTTTCCAAATGATCGACAAAAAACAAGAAAATTTATACAAAAATTAGTTTGTACAAGAAATTTGAAATAATTTCTTAAATAAATTGTAATTTTAGGATGAGGGGGAAATACTTCTCTAAAATATGCAGATTTTTTTATAAGCAAAATAAATATTAAATAAATGATGACAAATTTGAAAGTCAATCTAAAAGCAGCTGAAATATGTAAAAATTCTGAATAAATAAAAAAATGTCTAGTATTTGTTATACATTGATAATACAATATTTAGTAGATCAATCTATATAAGACCGGTCCAGAAAGCAATAAGTTAAACTTTAAATCTCAAAAGACTTACCTCATTTTCTGAAGTAAAATATTATGAGTTTGTCCATTACAATGTTCGATCAACAAACCTAGACCTTTTCAAGACCTACTTCTCGCTTTCTGGACCGGTCTTATCCCTACCATCATTGGCAAGATCTACGGCAGAGCGTAAAGGTAGAAAAGTTTTATTAAACAAATAAAAATAATAAATTTTTTCATTAATAAATTAAATTAACATTCCATTGTTAATTAAATGGGAGATATACTAGAGATGAAATCCACTTAGATATAAAAATTTACACAGAGTCATATTAATATCACAAAAATTAAACAATTTAAAACAGATCTTCAAACTGGTTGGACTTTAAGGAGTGAATTTTGAAGGCAGCTACAAATGAACCAGTCACTATCAAAGCTCTATGGTATAACTGGTCATACAACCTCAAACTTAAAAGAACTAGTACAGAACTGAAATAAAACAGATTGAATCGAAACCTAAAGTGAAACTGTTAAATTTTTTTTTAAGTTTTAGCCCCACTGTGCTCAATAATTTTGTTGTTTATTCATTATTAAGCTTAAAATTGCAACAGACATGACTTTTCAGATTTATTTTAAATAAACTTGTTAATAATACGTAGTATTTACAACAATTACAATAATATTTTGAAACAATTAGTAAAGATTACTTTTTTAATTTTAAACATTTTTCGTTATAAAATTTTCTGTAGAAAATTTTCGATATAACATTTTTTATAGAAAATTTTCATTATAAAATTTTTTTATAGAAAATTTTCAATATAAAATTTTTCTATAGAAAATTTTTCTAAAGAAAATTTTCGGTATAATATTTTTCTATAAAAAATTTTTGATAAAAAAAATTTTCTGTAGAAAATTTTCAATATTAAATTTTGCTATATAAAATTTTCGAAATAAAATTTTCTATAGAAAATTTTCGATATAAAATTTTTCTATAGAAAATTTTCGAAATAAAATTTTCTATAGAAAATTTCCGATACAAAATTTTTCTATAGAAAATTTTCAATATAAAATTTTTCTATAGGAAATTTTCGATGTAAAATTTTCTATAGAAAATTTTCAATATAAAATTTTTCTATAGGAAATTTTCGATATAAAATTTTTCTATATGAAATTTTCGATATAAAATTTTTCTATAAGAAATTTTCGATATAAAATTTTTCTATAGGAAATATTCGATATAGTATTTTTCTATTAAAAATTTTCGATATGAAATTTTTCTCTAATAAATTTTCTATATAAAGTTTTTCTATAGAAAATTTTCGATAAAATTTTTTTCTATACAAAATTTTCGAGAAAAAATTTTTCTATAGAAAATTTTCGATATAAAATTTTTCTATAGAAAATTTTGGGTATAAAACTTTTCTATAGAAAATTTTGATATAAGATTTTTCTATAGAAAATTTTCGGTCTTAAATTTTTCTATAGAAAATTTTCGGTATAAAGTTATTCTATAGAAAATTTTCGATATAAAGTTTTTCTATAGAAACTTTTCGATATAAAATTTTCGATATAAAATTTTTCTATAGAAAATTTTCGATGTAAAATTTTCAATATAAAATTTTTCAATATAAATTTTTTTTAGGATATTTTCGATATAAAATTTTTCTATAGAAAATTTTCAATATAAAATTGTTCTATAAAAAATTTTCAATATAAAATTTTTCTATAGAAAATTTTCAATATAAAATTGTTCTATAAAAAATTTTCAATATAAAATTTTTCTATAGAAAATTTTCAATAGAAAATTTGTGTATAGAAAATTTTCAATATAAAATATTTCTATAGAAAATTTTCGGTATAAAATTTTTTTATAGAAAATTTTCGGTATAAAATTTTTTTATAGAAAATTTTCTATAGAAAATTTTCGATATAAAATTTTCTATAGAAAATTTTCGATATAAAATTTTTTTCGATATAAAATTTTCTATAGAAAATTTTCGATATAAAATTTTCTATAGAAAATTTTCGATATAAAATTTTTCTATAGAAAATTTTCAATTTAAAATTTTTCTATAGAAAATTTTCAATATAAAATTTTTCTATAGAAAATTTGCAATTTAAAATTTTTCTATAGAAAATTTTCAATGTAAAATTTTTCTATTGAAAATTTTCGATATAAAATTTTTCTATAGAAAATTCTCAATATAAAATTTTTTTTTAGAAAATTTTCAATAAAAATTTTTTCTATAGAAAATTTTAGATATAAATTTTTTTTATAGAAAACTTTCGATTTAAATTTTTCTATAGAAAATTTTCAATATAAAATTTTTCTATAGAAAATTTTCAATACAAAATTTTTCTATAGAAAATTTTCAGTAGAAAATTTTTCTATTAAAAATTTTCGGTATAAATATTTATACCCTTCACCACCATAGGTGGAAAGGGTATTATAAGTTTGTGCTGATGTTTGTAACGCATAGAAATATTTGTCTTAGACCCACCTTTTAGTATACCAATAGGCTTAGAATCACTTTCTGAGTCGATTTAGCGATGTCCGTCCGTCCGTCTGGCTGGCTGGACCCCCATGTAAACCTTGTAATCAAACTACAGGTCGCAATTCTAAAGATAATTTGATAAAATTTGGCACAGATCATTTTTTTGATAATGGGACCATGGCTATTGAAATTGGTCAAAATCGGTCCATTATTTATTGTACCTCCCATAGGTCCCACTTCCCGGAATTGCTATATTGGCCTCAAATATCAATATTTTTTCAAGAAATTTAAAACAAATACTGCTTATGTCAACTAAAATCACTGTACCAAATTTTGAAATCGGTTCACATTTGACCATAGCTCCCATACAAATTCATCTTTAAAAATGCACTAAATGAGACAAAAAATCACTAAAACGCTCGTAAATCTAAAGATAATGGAAATTTTGAGTCTATTTTTTGCATACATCATTTTTGTAACAACTGTAATCAATCTGCCAAATTTCGAGATAATCGGTCCACATTTGACCCTAGCTCTCATATAAGTCCAAATGACGGAAACAGGTTGAATATATAAGTTTTGAGAAAATTTTTGTATGATGGCAAAATTTAGCAAATATTTGTCTTTACACAGGAAAAATAACACCTTTGACCTTAGTGGTGAAGGGTATCGTATGGTCGGCTTGACCGACTATAGCGCTTTCTTACTTGTTTTTAATTGTGGTTAATTTTTTAAATAATTTCCTACAAAAACATGAAATTTTTTCTTAATTTTTATACTTTAGTTTTTCTCTAAAAACTGTCTGCGTCATTTAAATAAATCAATTGTTTGGACTAAATTACTATCAAAACAGTTTTTTGTTTTATAAAACACTCAATTATTTATACTAAAAATATGTTTTTTCGCTTTGTTAGTTGTCGTTTTTTTATAGCTCCCCAATTAATTGCAATTTAAAAATTTGTCTCTTGATTACATTAGAAAAAAGTTAATATTTTGACAAGCCAGTGAATTAATTACCGACAATGACAATCACAAATCTGTTGCAAAAAAGGGGAATTTCACGCGATTTTGATAAATCGAATCGAATATTCACACACACCCAATTAATAAAGTGTTAGAAGATTTGTAATCGAGGATATAGACGAGAGGGGAAAATAATAGCACTTCAGAACTGGTAAATTTTGTTTTCTTTGAATGGGCCTTAACAATTTTGAAAATTGTACCCGCTATATAATTTTGTTAAAAATTGTATTGTCTCCTTTGTGCTCACCCTTCATTAAAGGGTTAATTTTCACTTTTATCAATTCAAATATTTTTCATCATGAAAATATTTTTGTATACTTTGTAAATACAATAATTTTCTCATTAATTTTTTTAATTATATTTTTTTACTGATTCCGATAAATATTTCATGCATTTTTATATCATTTTATCTTTAGGTTAACAACACAAAATAAAAAAAATCTTTCATTTATTATAAATTTGAAATTTCTATTCATGTGAGTATTTGAAAAGAAAATAATTTCTTATTCACGTGACTGATTCCTAACGAAATACACATGTCTTTAATATACGAAATGGAAATGAAAAAAAAAACTTTTCAACGTTTTTTGTTTCATCTCCGATTTTATTTATTTTGCCAACTAATTATCTTAGCATTGTATTTTATTTCATATAGAAAATAAAATTATTTTCATTAAATATATGAAAATATTATTTTGATGTTTCATAATACAGTAAAATCAACTTAAATTAAATTTTATAAAAGAAACTTCAAGTAATTTAATCAATGACCCACTTTCAGACTTACTTTAATATTGTCTTCTAAAACATAACCAAATATTTAAGAGCTTTAACTTGGGTTGTTACCTGTGGATTACTGTAATTTCATACATTTTGACTAAATTATAACACTTCATAAACGAAAGAGTAAACAAAGTCTTGGTATGCATTTGTGGGTGTGAATTAACATGCTCCGATCCTTTTTTTTTTTTGTAAAAAATATTTTTTTATTAAGTAAGTAGTTTCGAAATGTTCTCGAGATATTCTGCGTTTCACTTGAAATTTTCACATCCTTTAAAATCTTACCACCGACAACTTTTCTATAGAAAAATCTTACCACTGACAACTATATATAGAAAACTATTCCTACCGTCAACTTTTCTATAGAAAACTATTCCTACCGTCAACTTTTCTATAGAAAACTCTTCCTATCGTCAACTTTTCTATAGAAAACTCTTCCTATCGTTAACTTTTCTATAGAAAACTCTTCCTATCGTCAACTTTTCTATAGAAAACCCTTCCTATCGTCAACTTTTCTGTAGAAAACACTTCCTATCGTCAACTTTTCTATAGAAAACACTTCTTATCGTCAATTTTTCTATAGAAAACACTTCCTATCGTCAACTTTTCTATAGAAAACTCTTCCTATCGTCAACTTTTCTATAGAAAACACTTCCTATCGTCAACTTTTCTATAGAAAACTCTTCCTATCGTCAACTTTTCTATAGAAAACTCTTCCTATCGTCAACTTTTCTATAGAAAACTCTACATATCGTCAACTTTTCTATAGAAAACTCTTCCTATCGTCAACTTTTCTATAGAAAACTCTTACTATCGTCAACTTTTTTATAGAAAACTCTTCCTATCGTCAACTTTTCTATAGAAAACTCTTCCTATAGTTAACTTTTCTATAGAAAACTCTTCATATCGTCAACTTTTCTATAAAATACACTTCCTATCGTCAACTTTTCTATAGAAAACTCTTCCTATCGTCAACTTTTCTATAGAAAACTCTTCCTATCGTCAACTTTTCTATAGAAAACACTTCCTATCGTCAACTTTTCTGTAGAAAACCCTTCCTATCGTCAACTTTTCTATAGAAAACACTTCCTATCGTCAACTTTTCTATAGAAAACACTTCCTATCGTCAACTTTTCTATAGAAAACTCTTCCTATCGTCAACTTTTCTATAGAAAACTCTTCCTAACGTCAACTTTTCTATAGAAAACTCTTCCTATCGTCAACTTTTCTATAGAAGACTCTTCCTAACGTCAACTTTTCTATAGAAGACTCTTCCTATCGTCAACTTTTCTATAGAAAACTTTTCCTATCGTCAACTTTTGTAAAAAAAACTTTTCCAACTGTAACTTTTTTATAGAAAACTTATTTAAGTGACAACTTTTGTTCAGAAAATATAACCCTTTGACAACTTTTCTATAGAAAACTCTTTCTATCGTCAACTTTTTTATAGAAAACTCTTCCTATCGTCAACTTTTCTATAGAAAACTCTTCCTATCGTCAACTTTTCTATAGAAAACTCTCCCTATCGTCAACTTTTCTATAGAAAACTCTTCCTATCGTCAACTTTTCTATAGAAAACTCTTCATATCGTCAACTTTTCTATAAAATACACTTCCTATCGTCAACTTTTCTATAGAAAACTCTTCCTATCGTCAACTTTTCTACAGAAAACTCTTCCTATCGTCAACTTTTCTATAGAAAACTCTTCCTATCGTCAACTTTTCTATAGAAAACTCTTCCTATCGTCAACTTTTCTATAGAAAACTCTTCCTATCGTCAGCTTTTCTATAGAAAACTCCTCCTATCGTCAACTTTTCTATAGAAAACTCTTCCTATCGTCAACTTTTCTATAGAAAACTCTTCCTATCGTCAACTTTTCTATAGAAAACTATTAATAACGTCAACTTTTCTATAGAAAACTCTTCCTATCGTCAACTTTTCTATAGAAAACTTGTCCAATCGTCAACTTTTCTATAGAAAACTTGTCCAATCGTCAACTTTTCTATAGAAAACTCTTCCAATCATCAACTTTTCTATAGAAAACTCTTCTAATCGTCAACTTTTGTAAAAAAAACTTTTCCAACCGTTACTTTTCTATAGAAGACTCTTCCTATCATCAACTTTTCTATAGAAAACTTTTCCTATCGTCAACTTTTGTAAAGAAAACTTTTCCAACTGTAACTTTTTTATAGAAAACTTATCCAAGTGACAACTTTTGTACAGAAAACATAACCCTTTGACAACTTTTCTATAGAAAGCTTTTACCACTGTCAACTTTTCTAAAGAAAACTTTTACCACCGACAACTTTTCTATAAAAAAGCTGACATTATTTTTATTTTACAAATAAATATGCGTCTACCAAGGAATTTGTTTATTAACATGTTTAAACATGCATTTATTTGTGGGCATAAAATATAATTAATATTTATGAAGTTTGTCTTCATAAAAGTTTTGTCGTCATAAAAAAGTTTTTGATATTCACAAGAATCAACAGGAATCTTGTGTTGAAGGATTGCAGTGGAAGTTCCTCGGAAATACCTTCAATAAATTTAATTATGAAGTTTTTACAAAACAACTATTAAAATGTTAATTATGAATATGATTATTAAAAAAAAAGTTTTTAAATTGGCCTTGAATTAAATATTTTAAGGACAATTTAATAAATTTCTTTAACATGTTAATGTTAATAAGTTTTAACAAAACTTTTAATAAAAGCTATAATGATTTGTTGATTAATGCTTTAAATAAAAAAGAATTTTTTAATAAGGATTTAAATGGTTTTGTAAAAGCTTGGGTAGACCGTTTAATAGTTTGATAGTAGAAAGAGCTTTTTGAGCTAAATGGTATTTCCTTGTGATTTAAGTATTAGCTTTTGTTTAATATTTTTGGGACAGTTGACTAAAGCTTTTTAATATCCAGTTGATTTACATATTTTGTAAAATTCGTTAAAAAAGTTACATTGTACAAAAAAGCTTTTTAGTGAATAAAGCTCTCTTAAAAAACTAGCTAAAACGACTTCAGATACTTTTTTCAATACGACTTTTTTTCATTATTAAAGCTTCTTGATAGTTTTAAAATAACTTAAAATATCCTTGACAAAGGACTTATTAAGATTCAATTTCATTGAGTAGTATCTTTTTACATTGGTCCAAATCACTTCAATTTTCGTTCAATATTCTTTGAACACTTATATCTTCTCTCTACCATAAAAATCCCAATGGAAGTCATGAAGCTTTTATTTGTAATTTATCCCCTATATTTATATTTTACACTGACATTTGCTAAAAAAATATCCTATAAACAGGAGTATGCAAATATCTATTTATATCTTGAATTCTATGGAAAAAGCTATGATCCGTAATAAAATATCTGCTCTGCTCTACCATTATCCTTGAAAATTCCTGTAGCAAATTTATTTGAACTACTTTTTTGTTCCTGATATTTGAAAACAAGGTTACACACACACACAGACTCCAAACTCCACTTCACTTTATTTTGAATACTATTTTTGTATGCGTGTAATTTGCAGTAATAGTAGTTTAGATTAACCCAATAAACAATTGTATCGGCTATCATAACGAATTCATGAGACTTGACTGAGTCAAGACTCAAAATCTTGTAAAGCCTTTTGTGTAGTAGAATGGTAGGATTGGAATGGTAGAATGCGAGGAATTTCAATTAATTTTTGTCAAAATATCGAAAAACTAATCATTGGTTTACTGGGTTTATTCAGACACAGATTAACAGGAATTTACTTAACGTTTATTAAACAATTTATAATCGAATGAAAAACAAGTAAAAGCCTGTTGATTACCAATATGACGGGCTGTCTTAAAAGTGGTCGATGGGAGGGGTTTTCTATAGAAAAGTTGATGATAAGAAGAGTTTTCGATAAAAAAGTTGACGACAGGAAGAGTTTTCTATAGAAAAGTTAAAAGACAGGACAAATTTTCTATAAAAAGGTTGACGATAGGACAAGTTTCTATAAAAAAGTAGACGATAGGACAAGTTCTCTATAGAAAAGTTGACTATAAGACAAGTTTTCTATAGAAAAGTTGACGATAGGACAAGTTTTCTATAGAAGAGTTGACGATAGGACAAGTTTTCTATAGAAGAGTTGACGATAGGACAAGTTTTCTATAGAAAAGTTGACGACAGGACAAGTTTTATATAGAAAAGTTGACGATAGCACAAGTTTTCTATAGAAAAGTTGACGAAAGGAAAAGTTTTCTATAAAAAAGTTGACGATAGGAAGAGTTTTCCATAGAATAGGAATAGTTTTCCATAGAAAAGTTGACGATATGACAAGTTTTCTATAGAAAAGTTGACGACAGGATAAGTTTTCTATAAAAAAGTTGACGAAAAGAAGAGTTTTCTATAGAAAAGTTGACGACAGGAAAAGTTTTCTGTAGAAAAATTGACGATAGGAAAAGTTTTCTATAGAAAAATTGACGATAGGAAAAGTTTTCTATAGAAAAATTGACGATAGGAAAAGTTTTCTATAGAAAAATTGACGATAGGAAAAGTTTTCTATAGAAAAATTGACGATAGGAAAAGTTTTCTATAGAAAAATTGACGATAGGAGAAGTTTTCTATAGAAAAATTGACGATAGGAGAAGTTTTCTATAGAAAAATTGACGATAGGAGAAGTTTTCTATAGAAAAATTGACGATAGGAGAAGTTTTCTATAGAAAAATTGACGATAGGAGAAGTTTTCTATAGAAAAATTGACGATAGGAGAAGTTTTCTATAGAAAAATTGACGATAGGAGAAGTTTTCTATAGAAAAATTGACGATAGGAGAAGTTTTCTATAGAAAAATTGACGATAGGACAAGTTTTCTATAGAAAAGTTGACGATAGGACAAGCTGTCTATAGAAAAGTTGACGATAGGACAAGTTGTCTATAGAAAAGTTGACGATAGGACAAGTTTTCTATAGAAAAATTGACGACATGACAAGTTTTCTATAGAAAAGTTGACGATAGGACAAGTTTTCTATAGAAAAGTTGACGATAGGACAAGTTTTCTATAGAAAAGTTGACGATAGGACAAGTTTTCTATAGAAAAGTTGACGATAGGACAAGTTTTCTATAGAAAAGTTGACGATAGGACAAGTTTTCTATAGAAAAGTTGACGATAGGACAAGTTTTCTATAGAAAAGTTGACGATAGGACAAGTTTTCTATAGAAAATTTGACGATAGGACAAGTTTTCTATAGAAAAGTTGACGATAGGACAAGTTTTCTATAGAAAAGTTGACGATAGGACAAGTTTTCTATAGAAAAGTTGACGATAGGACAAGTTTTCTATAGAAAAGTTGACGATAGGACAAGTTTTCTATAGAAAAGTTGACGATAGGACAAGTTTTCTATAGAAAAGTTGACGATAGGACAAGTTTTCTATAGAAAATTTGACGATAGGACAAGTTTTCTATAGAAAATTTGACGATAGGACAAGTTTTCTATAGAAAAGTTGACGATAGGACAAGTTTTCTATAGAAAAGTTGACGATAGGACAAGTTGTCGGTGGGATGAGTTTTTTATGGAAAAGTTGTCAGTGGGATGAGTTTTCTGTAGAAAAGTTGTCGGTGGGATGAGTTTTCTAAAGTAAAGTTGTCGGTGGGATGAGTTTTTTATAGAAAAGTTGTCGGTGGGATGAGTCTTCTATAGAAAGGTTGTCGGTGGGATGAGTTTCCTATAGAAAAGTTGTCGGTGGGATGAGTTTTCTATAGAAAAGTTGTCGGTGGGATGAGTTTTCTATAGAAAAGTTGTCGGTGGGATGAGTTTTCTATAGAAAAGTTGTCGGTGAGATGAGTTTTCTATAAAAAAGTTGTCGGTGGGATGAGTTTTCTACAGAAAAGTTGTCAGTGTGATGAGTTTTCTATAGAAAAGTTGTCGGTGGGATGAGTTTTCTATAGAAAAGTTGTCGGTGGGATAAGTTTCGGTAGAAAAGTTTTCTGTGGAATAAGTTTTCTACATAAAAGTTGTTGGTGGGATGAGTTTTCTATAGAAGAGTTGTCGGTGGGATGAGTTTTATATAGAAGAGTTTCTTTTCTATAGTAAACTTATACCACATACAACTTTTCTATAGAAAAGTTATTTATTTTCTATAGAAAAGTTTTCTGTGGCATAGGTTTTCTAGAGAAAAGTTGTTCGTGGCATAAGTTTTCTATAGAAAAGTTTGTCGTGGCATAAGTTTTCTATAGAAAAATTGTCCGTGGCATACATTTTCTATAGAAAGTTGTCGTGGGTATAAGTTTTCAATAGGAAAGTTGTCGTAAAGTTTTCCAGCAATATGTTAACAATATAAAGATTTTTCTATATAAACGCCACTGTCAGATTGCACATAGAAAACTGCCAGTGGAAAGAGTTTGTTTTTTCAGAAAATATGTAGGTCTGTAGGAAGATTAGGTTTTAACCCCTTTTCCCATGGATCTCGTTAATCTGAAGTGTCCTAAAACATTCTAAATTTGCTGCAAAATCAACAAGTAGCTGTTTGCTGTTATTTTAAGAACTCACAGATACATACAAAATTTGCGTTTGTGCACTTGCACTTACAAATTCTACAACACCAACACACTGACATTTAACGAACACCTGTTATATTGACGAACTGGTATACGAAATAAAAGAGGTTGTCGTTTATTTACCGAGAAACGATTGAGTGAGAAAAAAAAAGCTTTTTTCATACGTACTGAATGTTCTGCTGCTTGTTGGCGGCTTTTGTTTGAAAAGCTTTTTCTTTTTGCGCTTGTGATTTGAATCAAACAAGTGCCAAGTGCCGAAATTAGTGTTTTGTTGGTTGCGAACGATTCATTGTCTGTCGAAACGTCGTTGATGAAAGTTCGAACGTAAATTGTTCCGGTGTAAAGTTTTTCTCGAGACGTGCGACATAACATAAAAAACGTATAACGAAAAAGTTGAAAAAATAAAAATCAAAACCTTAGAAAAAAAAAGAAAAATCTAATGAAAATTGAAAAGAAATTGAAGTGTTAAAAGAAAAAAAGTTTGGAAGTGTGGAAATTCAAAAGCTTTTATTCGATTTGAAGAGCAAATGAAATGTTTTGACACTTTTTAATGGGTGTCATTTAAAGTAAAGTGCATTTTCTTTGTAAAGTTTTTTATTATTTCAAGTGATATTTGAGTCCCACCTTTGGCGGAAATAACTTATGAGTGTGTGTGTTTTTTTTTGATTGCAAGAGTATTTGTGTTAAATAAAGTGCAACAAGTGTTGATTGGATGGAATTAAAAATGAAGTTTCCAGGTTGGCGGATTTCAATGGAAATATTAAACATTCTACATTTATAAAGAGTGTTTAAAAAATATAGCTCTATATAATTAAAAAGTTATAAATAAATACTCAAATTTTTCAAATAAATAACATTCATTTATTGTAATAAATCAAAAAAGTGTTAAAAGCAACAAAGTTTTAAAAATAATATGAAATTTTTATAAAACCAAATTAAAAATGTAAAAAGGTTTTGTTCAGAAAATGCAAAACTAAATTATTCTTAAAAGCATATGTTTTAAAATAATTTATATATCTCTGAAAAAAAGTGTTATCCTAGGAAATTTTTAATAAATCCGAAAGAAAAACAGAAAATAATTTTCATTACAAGAAAGAAAAAAAAGGTAAATATAAATAATTTTTTTTGTTTTAATTTAAAAAGGTGAAAATTAATTGATAGAATTTCAAAAAAAACTTTGGATATTAAAAAACGTTCGAAAAAAACTTTTTGAATAGCTCAGAAATAATTTAAAGTTTATAAATTCGTCATTTAAAGTTAAAATTTCAAATTTAAATTGTATTTAAGGTATTAAAAGAAACTATTCAGATCTCATTATTTTATTTTGAAATTGATTTCGAATTGCTTTTAAAGAAATAAGAAATTTGCATTCTAAAACAATTTTTTACATAGATTTTTTAGATTTTTTAAATTGGCTTAATCTACAATTTTCCTTATAAGTTTAGTAATTTTGAAGCTAGAATTTTTCTAATAATTTGGTTTTGTTGCCACTTTTATACTTATTAATATAATAGAAAAATTAAATTTTGAAAATTTTTAAAGTCAAAATTTTTCAAAAATAATTCGGAATACCCAAAAACCCTTTTACTCAACCATGAATTGAAAAAGGAGCAAGCACATTTGATCTTAGTCGATAGTACAATAAAAAAAGTTTTACACTTTTAACCCCCTATTCGGCATATTTCCCAAAGATCGGTGTCGGTGGGAAGAGTTTTCTATAGAAAAGTTGTCGGTGGGAAGAGTTTTCTATAGAAAGTTGTCGGTGGGAAGAGTTTTCTATAGAAAAGTTGTCGGTGGGAATAGTTTTCTATAGAAAAGTTGTCGGTGGGAAGAGTTTTCTATAGAAAAGTTGTCGGTGGGAAGAGTTTTCTATAGAAAAGTCGGTGGGAAGAGTTTTCTATAGAAAAGTTGTCGGTGGGAAGAGTTTTCTATAGAAAAGTTGTCGGTGGGAAGAGTTTTCTATAGAAAAGTTGTCGGTGGGAAGAGTTTTCTATAGAAAAGTTGTCGGTGGGAAGAGTTTTCTATAGAAAAGTTGTCGGTGGGAAGAGTTTTCTATAGAAAAGTTGTCGGTGGGAAGAGTTTTCTATAGAAAAGTTGTCGGTGGGAAGAGTTTTCTATAGAAAAGTTGTCGGTGGGAACAGTTTTCTATAGAAAAGTTGTCGGTGGGAAGAGTTTTCTATAGAAAAGTTGTCGGTGGGAAGAGTTTTCTATAGAAAAGTTGTCGGTGGGAAGAGTTTTCTATAGAAAAGTTGTCGGTGGGAAGAGTTTTCTATAGAAAAGTTGTCGGTGGGAAGAGTTTTCTATAGAAAAGTTGTCGGTGGGAAGAGTTTTTTATAGAAAAGTTGTCGGTGGGAAGAGTTTTCTATAGAAAAGTTGTCGGTGGGAAGAGTTTTCTATAGAAAAGTTGTCGGTGGGAAGAGTTTTCTATAGAAAAGTTGTCGGTGGGAAGAGTTTTCTATAGAAAAGTTGTCGGTGGGAAGAGTTTTCTATAGAAAAGTTGTCGGTGGGAAGAGTTTTCTATAGAAAAGTTGTCGGTGGGAAGAGTTTTCTATAGAAAAGTTGTCGGTCGGAAGAGTTTTCTATAGAAAAGTTGTCGGTGGGAAGAGTTTTCTATACAAAAGTTGTCGGTGGGAAGAGTTTTCTGTAGAAAAGTTGTCGGTGGGAAGAGTTTTCTATAGAAAAGTTGTCGGTGGGAAGAGTTTTCTATAGAAAAGTTGTCGGTGGGAAGAGTTTTCTGTAGAAAAGTTGTCGGTGGGAAGAGTTTTCTATAGAAAAGTTGTCGGTGGGAAGAGTTTTCTATAGAAAAGTTGTCGGTAGGTAGAGTTTTCTATAGAAAAGTTCTCGGTGGACAGAGTTTTCTACAGAAAAGTTGTCGGAAGGAAGAGTTTTCTATAGAAAAGTTGTCGGTTGGAAGAGTTTTCTATAGAAAAATTGTCGGTGGGAAGAGTTTTCTATAGAAAAGTTGTCGGGGGGAAGAGTTTTCTATAGAAAAATTGTCTTTGGGAAGAGTTTTCTATAGAAAAGTTGTCGGTGGGAAGAGTTTTCTATAGAAAAGTTGTCGGTGGGAAGAGTTTTCTATAGAAAAGTTGTCGGTGGGAAGAGTTTTCTATAGAAAAGTTGTCGGTGCAAAGAGTTTTCTATAGAAAAGTTGTCGGTTGGAAGAGTTTTCTATAGAAAAATTGTCGGTTGGAAGAGTTTTCTATAGAAAAATTGTCGGTGGGAAGAGTTTTCTATAGAAAAGTTGTCGGTGGGAAGAGTTTTCTATAGAAAAGTTGTCGGTGGGAAGAGTTTTCTATAGAAAAGTTGTCGGTGGGAAGAGTTTTCTATAGAAAAGTTGTCGGTGGAAGAGTTTTCTATAGAAAAGTTGGTCGGTGGGGGGAGTTTTCTATAGAAAAGTTGTCTGTGGGAAGAGTTTTCTATAGAAAAGTTGTCCGTGGGAAGAGTTTTCTATAGAAAAGCTGTCGGTAGAAAGAATTTTCTATAGAAAAGTTGTCGGTAGGTAGAGTTTTCTATAGAAAAGTTGTCGGTGGAAATAGTTTTCTATAGAAAAGTTGTCGGTGGAAAGAGTTTTCTATTGAAAAGTTGTCGGTGGAAAGAGTTTTCTATAGAAAAGTTTCGGTTTGAAAAGTTTGTAGTTAGGATGAGAAAAGTTGTAGTTGGGATGAGTATTCCATAGAAAAGTTATCAATAGGATGAGTTTTCTATAGAAAAGTTGTCGTTGTGATGAGTTTTCTATAGAAATGTTGGTCAGTGGGAAGAGTTTTCTATAGAAAATTTGTCGGTGGGAAGAGTTTTCTATAGAAAATTTGTCTTTGGGATGGGTTTTCTGTAAAAAAGTCGTCGTTGGCAGGAGTTTCTATAGAAAAGTTGTCGTTGGGATGAGTTTTCTGCTGGAAACTTATCGTTTTTATGGAAAATATGTCATTGGGATGAGTTTTCTATAGAAAAGTTATCATTGTGATGTGTTTTCTGTATATCGTTGGGGTAAGTTTAATTTAGAAAAGTTGTCGTTGAGATGAGTTTTCTATATAGAAGTTTTTGGTGGGATAGGTTTTCTATAGAAAATTGTTGGTTTAAGGCTTTTTTAAACAAAAGTGGATAATGGTAGTAGTTTTCTTTTGAAAAATTGTTTATGGAAGTGTGGTGAATTTTGTTACCCTTTGCCCCACTGTGCGTTTTAAAATATAAAAGTTGCTAGTAACATAATGTAAATATTTATTGATATTATTATTGTTTAATTAAATTGCCATCTGTACCCAATCAAATTTTTAACGAAAACTTGTTTGTTTAACGTCGCTAAGGGCAAAAGGTATAAATTTAATCAATAGTTTTTTCATATGATTACAAACGAATTAATTTAAATTAATTGAAATGTATTAATTGTAATCGGGAATATATTGATAAGAATTTGTTAGTAAAAATATTTAAATATTTAAATTTTAATATTAAAAATGTAATACAAAATGTGATAAGAAATATCTCGAATAAAATTTGATTTGTGATTGTTATAAGTTCAATAAAATTTAAAAAGACTTGTTTACAATAACTTTTCACAGGAAGCAGTTCGTAAAAAGTAACAGCAATTACCCTAACATATTTAGTAATTAGATCATAGCTTACCTATATTATCAGTTTATATTACCCCACTGTGCACAGTTCATTTATTAAGGCCACCTTTTGTTCTTGAGAGTAATTACTCATTCATTTATTTGTTAATATTATAATTAAGAGACATCTGTACACAATCAAATTGTTTAATCATTTCTTCTTTTCACGAAATTGTACACAACATTTTTTTTTTGTATAATTAAGGCAATTTATATCAATTACCAAAGGGGGCACTCGGGCAACCGGAACATATTTCCCTGTGAAAAGTTTAAAGCAAGGTTGGCCAAATGGATCAGGGCTGCCAGATTTGGCGTTTTGGCCCCAAAGTTGGGGATATTCAATCTTCAAAAAGGCGAACAAATTTGGTTTGGGGCTTGGGGATTTTGTTGGGGGTTCACTTAAATTTGTGGGGGATTTTTTGGGGAAATTTTAACTTGTGAATTTTAAACTTAATAAAGGAAAATATTTTGTAATAAAGGATGATTGGTTTCTTGATATAAAAATTGCATCTGACTATGGGTCAGAATTCGAAAAAGAACTACCAAACTGCAATCTGTCATGTCAAGAAAGATACATTTAAAAATTAGTTGTTTCAATTATAAAAAAAAATATTAAATGAAATGGCATTACGTTTACCAGATAATTTAAATATTTTCAAACAACAAATACTTTGACATGCAAAAATATATAAACCCAATATATCAAAATTCAGTGAACGAGAATACTCCCAATTGATGTCTACGAAACTCAATATAATAAAATTTCTTTTACCATATTCGAAAAATGCCGTTAATCTTAATTGAATTTTGGCCAAAAGTTTATAAATTTCAAGATATTGCTTGTACACATCACTATAAAGAACTTGGTCAAGCAGTTTTGAATATGTTAGCGGTTCCTACAAGATAATCCTGTGTAGAGCGATTATTTTGAGTTATGAGTTTAACAAAATATTAATAACAAAATTTGTTGTTGAGAATTTCAACCGACAACATTAATGTTAGCAAATTCATTTTAAAAAACTTAGGTTGTTCACACACATCAGATTCGCTTGATCTGTTTTTCTTTTGCATATCTTTTAAATATGTAAGCTTGTTATCAATTTTAATTCCGTAAACTTTTTCAGATACAAACTTAAGACTTCATTAGCCAAACTTGACTGGTGTGAAAGTAGACTTATGTATAGTTTTACTCATCTAATTCTCAAGAACACTAAATTTCTACTATTTTATTTTTTATATTTGTAATGACTGCAAGCATACGAAACTATTTTTATGTTTATAAAATCGATCTCTTCATTTAATTGAATAAAAAATGTAAGCAAATACGCTTTTTTATGAATTGGGGATTTTTGGGGCTAAAAATTTTAAAATTTGGGGATGGTGACCAAAAAGTATCTGGCAGCCCTGAAATGGATATCGTTTTTAATGAGAGTTCTCAATCTTAAAATGGGAATCTGCTCCGATAATTGTATTTGCAGTATGTTTTGTTATTGTTATGTATTGTTGTTATTAGTGTCGTATGCATCATTTTGTGCCTTTTCAAGATCGAGTAACGAAAAAGTTTTCTTGCTTAATGTAAATTGTTGTTATTCCCCTGCCACGTAAATAATGGTCTACCTAGCTTTTAAGTTGTCTAACCAAATATCTTGATGAATACTTACTTGCTTACTTAAATGGCCTGTAATTACAACCTGTTTAGGTCAAAGACCGACCATATTTTATAATTCCAAGCACCTCTATTTTGTGCACATATTCTCCAATTTCGTATACCAAATTTCAAAAGATTTTCTTCTACTTGGTCTTTCCATCGAAGTTTTGGACGCCCTCTTCTACGCGTTCCCTCTGGATCATTATCGAAGACTTTTCTTGCCGGAGTATTTTCATCCATTCGCACAACATGTCCTAGCCAACGCAGACGCTGTTGCTTAATGCGTTTTACTATGTCTATGTCAGCGTAAAACTCAAACAGTTCATTCGATGTCGATACTCATTGTTGACGTAGACTGTCCAAAGATTCTTCGTAGAATTTTCCTCTCAAATACTCCAAGGATAGCTTCATCTGCCTGTGCAAGTGCCCATGATTCAGCACCATACAATAACACGAGTAGTATGAGCGTTTTATAGAGCGTGATTTTAGTTTAGTCTTGATGAATAAAATAATTTTTTTTTTACCTGAAGAGACCAATCGGTCTGTTGGTGTGTAAAAAGTGTTAAAAAAGCTTTACATACTAAAATCCCCATTTCGTCACACTGTACCAACGGTATCTAAAAATATTTATTTATTTATAATTTCTTTTTGTTTATTAAATAATCTTGCAATGTTGTTGCTTAAGCATTAGTTTTGTTTTTATTTTCTTTTGAATTGAATAGAAAATTGTTTAGTTTTTATGCAGTAGAATTAAATTGTTAAACAAAGTTATTAAAAGATAACAATTTATTTTTAAAAATACAAAATTAAACAAAAGATTTTGTTTTAAAACAAAATAAAATTTTAGTTTAGAGAAAGATTAAACTAAACATAATCTAGTCATAGTCTAGTCATAGTCTAGTCATAGTCTAGTCATAGTCTAGTCATAGTCTAGTCATAGTCTAGTCATAGTCTAGTCATAGTCTAGTCATAGTCTAGTCATAGTCTAGTCATAGTCTAGTCATAGTCTAGTCATAGTCTAGTCATAGTCTAGTCATAGTCTAGTCATAGTCTAGTCATAGTCTAGTCATAGTCTAGTCATAGTCTAGTCATAGTCTAGTCATAGTCTAGTCATAGTCTAGTCATAGTCTAGTCATAGTCTAGTCATAGTCTAGTCATAGTCTAGTCATAGTCTAGTCATAGTCTAGTCATAGTCTAGTCATAGTCTAGTCATAGTCTAGTCATAGTCTAGTCATAGTCTAGTCATAGTCTAGTCATAGTCTAGTCATAGTCTAGTCATAGTCTAGTCATAGTCTAGTCATAGTCTAGTCATAGTCTAGTCATAGTCTAGTCATAGTCTAGTCATAGTCTAGTCATAGTCTAGTCATAGTCTAGTCATAGTCTAGTCATAGTCTAGTCATAGTCTAGTCATAGTCTAGTCATAGTCTAGTCATAGTCTAGTCATAGTCTAGTCATAGTCTAGTCATAGTCTAGTCATAGTCTAGTCATAGTCTAGTCATAGTCTAGTCATAGTCTAGTCATAGTCTAGTCATAGTCTAGTCATAGTCTAGTCATAGTCTAGTCATAGTCTAGTCATAGTCTAGTCATAGTCTAGTCATAGTCTAGTCATAGTCTAGTCATAGTCTAGTCATAGTCTAGTCATAGTCTAGTCATAGTCTAGTCATAGTCTAGTCATAGTCTAGTCATAGTCTAGTCATAGTCTAGTCATAGTCTAGTCATAGTCTAGTCATAGTCTAGTCATAGTCTAGTCATAGTCTAGTCATAGTCTAGTCATAGTCTAGTCATAGTCTAGTCATAGTCTAGTCATAGTCTAGTCATAGTCTAGTCATAGTCTAGTCATAGTCTAGTCATAGTCTAGTCATAGTCTAGTCATAGTCTAGTCATAGTCTAGTCATAGTCTAGTCATAGTCTAGTCATAGTCTAGTCATAGTCTAGTCATAGTCTAGTCATAGTCTAGTCATAGTCTAGTCATAGTCTAGTCATAGTCTAGTCATAGTCTAGTCATAGTCTAGTCATAGTCTAGTCATAGTCTAGTCATAGTCTAGTCATAGTCTAGTCATAGTCTAGTCATAGTCTAGTCATAGTCTAGTCATAGTCTAGTCATAGTCTAGTCATAGTCTAGTCATAGTCTAGTCATAGTCTAGTCATAGTCTAGTCATAGTCTAGTCATAGTCTAGTCATAGTCTAGTCATAGTCTAGTCATAGTCTAGTCATAGTCTAGTCATAGTCTAGTCATAGTCTAGTCATAGTCTAGTCATAGTCTAGTCATAGTCTAGTCATAGTCTAGTCATAGTCTAGTCATAGTCTAGTCATAGTCTAGTCATAGTCTAGTCATAGTCTAGTCATAGTCTAGTCATAGTCTAGTCATAGTCTAGTCATAGTCTAGTCATAGTCTAGTCATAGTCTAGTCATAGTCTAGTCATAGTCTAGTCATAGTCTAGTCATAGTCTAGTCATAGTCTAGTCATAGTCTAGTCATAGTCTAGTCATAGTCTAGTCATAGTCTAGTCATAGTCTAGTCATAGTCTAGTCATAGTCTAGTCATAGTCTAGTCATAGTCTAGTCATAGTCTAGTCATAGTCTAGTCATAGTCTAGTCATAGTCTAGTCATAGTCTAGTCATAGTCTAGTCATAGTCTAGTCATAGTCTAGTCATAGTCTAGTCATAGTCTAGTCATAGTCTAGTCATAGTCTAGTCATAGTCTAGTCATAGTCTAGTCATAGTCTAGTCATAGTCTAGTCATAGTCTAGTCATAGTCTAGTCATAGTCTAGTCATAGTCTAGTCATAGTCTAGTCATAGTCTAGTCATAGTCTAGTCATAGTCTAGTCATAGTCTAGTCATAGTCTAGTCATAGTCTAGTCATAGTCTAGTCATAGTCTAGTCATAGTCTAGTCATAGTCTAGTCATAGTCTAGTCATAGTCTAGTCATAGTCTAGTCATAGTCTAGTCATAGTCTAGTCATAGTCTAGTCATAGTCTAGTCATAGTCTAGTCATAGTCTAGTCATAGTCTAGTCATAGTCTAGTCATAGTCTAGTCATAGTCTAGTCATAGTCTAGTCATAGTCTAGTCATAGTCTAGTCATAGTCTAGTCATAGTCTAGTCATAGTCTAGTCATAGTCTAGTCATAGTCTAGTCATAGTCTAGTCATAGTCTAGTCATAGTCTAGTCATAGTCTAGTCATAGTCTAGTCATAGTCTAGTCATAGTCTAGTCATAGTCTAGTCATAGTCTAGTCATAGTCTAGTCATAGTCTAGTCATAGTCTAGTCATAGTCTAGTCATAGTCTAGTCATAGTCTAGTCATAGTCTAGTCATAGTCTAGTCATAGTCTAGTCATAGTCTAGTCATAGTCTAGTCATAGTCTAGTCATAGTCTAGTCATAGTCTAGTCATAGTCTAGTCATAGTCTAGTCATAGTCTAGTCATAGTCTAGTCATAGTCTAGTCATAGTCTAGTCATAGTCTAGTCATAGTCTAGTCATAGTCTAGTCATAGTCTAGTCATAGTCTAGTCATAGTCTAGTCATAGTCTAGTCATAGTCTAGTCATAGTCTAGTCATAGTCTAGTCATAGTCTAGTCATAGTCTAGTCATAGTCTAGTCATAGTCTAGTCATAGTCTAGTCATAGTCTAGTCATAGTCTAGTCATAGTCTAGTCATAGTCTAGTCATAGTCTAGTCATAGTCTAGTCATAGTCTAGTCATAGTCTAGTCATAGTCTAGTCATAGTCTAGTCATAGTCTAGTCATAGTCTAGTCATAGTCTAGTCATAGTCTAGTCATAGTCTAGTCATAGTCTAGTCATAGTCTAGTCATAGTCTAGTCATAGTCTAGTCATAGTCTAGTCATAGTCTAGTCATAGTCTAGTCATAGTCTAGTCATAGTCTAGTCATAGTCTAGTCATAGTCTAGTCATAGTCTAGTCATAGTCTAGTCATAGTCTAGTCATAGTCTAGTCATAGTCTAGTCATAGTCTAGTCATAGTCTAGTCATAGTCTAGTCATAGTCTAGTCATAGTCTAGTCATAGTCTAGTCATAGTCTAGTCATAGTCTAGTCATAGTCTAGTCATAGTCTAGTCATAGTCTAGTCATAGTCTAGTCATAGTCTAGTCATAGTCTAGTCATAGTCTAGTCATAGTCTAGTCATAGTCTAGTCATAGTCTAGTCATAGTCTAGTCATAGTCTAGTCATAGTCTAGTCATAGTCTAGTCATAGTCTAGTCATAGTCTAGTCATAGTCTAGTCATAGTCTAGTCATAGTCTAGTCATAGTCTAGTCATAGTCTAGTCATAGTCTAGTCATAGTCTAGTCATAGTCTAGTCATAGTCTAGTCATAGTCTAGTCATAGTCTAGTCATAGTCTAGTCATAGTCTAGTCATAGTCTAGTCATAGTCTAGTCATAGTCTAGTCATAGTCTAGTCATAGTCTAGTCATAGTCTAGTCATAGTCTAGTCATAGTCTAGTCATAGTCTAGTCATAGTCTAGTCATAGTCTAGTCATAGTCTAGTCATAGTCTAGTCATAGTCTAGTCATAGTCTAGTCATAGTCTAGTCATAGTCTAGTCATAGTCTAGTCATAGTCTAGTCATAGTCTAGTCATAGTCTAGTCATAGTCTAGTCATAGTCTAGTCATAGTCTAGTCATAGTCTAGTCATAGTCTAGTCATAGTCTAGTCATAGTCTAGTCATAGTCTAGTCATAGTCTAGTCATAGTCTAGTCATAGTCTAGTCATAGTCTAGTCATAGTCTAGTCATAGTCTAGTCATAGTCTAGTCATAGTCTAGTCATAGTCTAGTCATAGTCTAGTCATAGTCTAGTCATAGTCTAGTCATAGTCTAGTCATAGTCTAGTCATAGTCTAGTCATAGTCTAGTCATAGTCTAGTCATAGTCTAGTCATAGTCTAGTCATAGTCTAGTCATAGTCTAGTCATAGTCTAGTCATAGTCTAGTCATAGTCTAGTCATAGTCTAGTCATAGTCTAGTCATAGTCTAGTCATAGTCTAGTCATAGTCTAGTCATAGTCTAGTCATAGTCTAGTCATAGTCTAGTCATAGTCTAGTCATAGTCTAGTCATAGTCTAGTCATAGTCTAGTCATAGTCTAGTCATAGTCTAGTCATAGTCTAGTCATAGTCTAGTCATAGTCTAGTCATAGTCTAGTCATAGTCTAGTCATAGTCTAGTCATAGTCTAGTCATAGTCTAGTCATAGTCTAGTCATAGTCTAGTCATAGTCTAGTCATAGTCTAGTCATAGTCTAGTCATAGTCTAGTCATAGTCTAGTCATAGTCTAGTCATAGTCTAGTCATAGTCTAGTCATAGTCTAGTCATAGTCTAGGCATAGTCTAGTCATAGTCTAGTCATAGTCTAGTCATAGTCTAGTCATAGTCTAGTCATAGTCTGGTCAAAGTCTAGTCGAATCTTATATATTTTCTCATTTCTTATCATTTAATTTTATTTGTTCAATTTTGTAGTTAAGTTGTTCTTCCGTTTAACTAATCAGTTCAAGCGTAAACACGTGAATTGTCTTGTCTTCTTTTTTTTTGTTAATTTATTATTTCTGTTTTTTTTTTTAATTTTTTCGGTCTGTTTTTTGCCTTAATTTAAATTTTGTTATCTTTGGTTTTTATTTTATTTAAATACAAATTTTTTCGTGTTAATGAAAAAGTTCTTATCTTTGTTTTACATATTTTTTGTAAATGTTTACATATGCATGTAAGCACTCGTTCGATAAACTAATATTTGTTTAATTAAAAAATTGTATTGAATGTTTAGATTGCAGAGGAAAAAGCACAAGAGAAAATTTTTAAATTTACATATGAGTATTAATAGAATTTGTATTGTAAAATTTTTATGGTAGCCCAGTTCACAATTCGTTCTAAATAGACTAGCATCCTATAGGAGATGCAAGTTTTTCTTTACTATTTCAATTGAAATGTTCTAGATTTTTGTTCAGATGATAATCTGAACTTGTTAAGACACTATAATTCGTATTTATTCCGACTCTTAAATTTGATATAATGCTTGGTTTTGTGACCGTACTAACTATCAAAAGCGTTTTAAATTTTATGAAATAATTATTTATTATTTATAATAAATATTTGTAGTAAATTGGGATCCTAATGACTGAAGTAGAAGCTTTTTAATCTACGGGCATGACCTGAGACTAACGCATTGACTGGTCGGCTTAGTGGTTTACAAGATATCACCCTTATTTGTTATTTTCAAACACTTTAAGCATTCAAAGGTTAAGTCATAGACAATTGTAGGTCTGTCAGAAATTATAATTTTGTTGTTTTTATTTTATAATTTCCACTTTAAATTTTGAAAAATATTTTTCTTCTGTCAATTTATATTTAAATAAAATAAAATTTTTCATAAATAGATTTTATGATTACGCGATTTTTTTTAATTAATAAACATATAGAAGATTTTAAATATATTTGATGTATAACAAAAACAGCTTTTAATGGCGCAGAGATTTAATCTAAATTTAAATAATTTAAAAATTTATAATCTTAATAAAAAAAATTAAATTAATTATAAATTTATGCCTAAAAGCTACTACCGAATATGCTTTGAATATTTGTTTTAATAATTTTTATTATGGGTTTGTTTATTTAAAATAAAAAAGAAAAATCCCCCTAAACTTTTAAAATGTTTGATAATTTTTATTTTAAAATGATGACCTATATTAAATTATTTAATATTATTAACTAGTTTTTGGTGTTTCTTTTTGATTTTTTTCATAAAACAAACAAAAATGATTATTTTAGAAAAAGATCGATCATATTCCTATAGAATATTAACAATATTAATCCTATTCCCATAGAATAGGCTTCAAATTTATCATGTTTCTATATAGTAGGATCAAAATTTATCATATTTCTATAAAATAGGATCAAAATTGATCATATTCCTATAGACTAGGATCAATATTGATCATATTTCTATAGAATAGAATAAATATTGATCATAAAATTTAATAGAATAGGATCAATAATAAACACATTCCAATAGAATAGGATCAATACTGATCATATTCATATAGAATAGGATCAATGTTGATCATGTTCCTATAAAATAGGATTAATATTGATCATATTTCTATAGAATAGGATAGAATCAATATTAATCATATTCCTATAGAATAGGATCAATATCGATCATATTCCTATAGAATAGGATCAATATTAATCATATTCCTGCAGAATATGATTAATATTGATCATATTAATGTAGAATAGGATCAATATTAATCATATTCCTGTAGAAGAGGATCAATACTGATCATATTCCCACAGAATAGAATCAATATTGATCATACTCCGATGGAATATCATCAACATTGATCATATTTCTATACAATGAGACAAATATTGATCATATTCCTATAGAATAGATTTAATATTGATCATACTTCTATGGAATACCATCAATATTGATATTATTCCTGTAGAATAGGATCAATATTGATCATATTCCTATAGAATATTATTAATATTGATCATATTCCTATAGAGTGGGATCAATATTGATCAAATTCTTATCGAATAGGATCAATATTGATCATATTCCTATAGAACAGGATCAATAGTGATCATATTCCTATAGAATATGATCAATATTAATCGATATTATATACTCCTACAGAATAGGATCAATATTGATCATATTCCTGTAGAATGGGATCAATATTGATCATATTCCTGTAGAATAAGGTCAATATTGATCATCAATATTGATCATAGAATCAATATTGATCATATTCCTATAGAATAGGATTAATATTGATCAAATTCTCATCGAATATTATCAATATTGATCATATTCCTATGGAAAAGTATCAAAATTAATCATATTCTTATAGAATAGGATCAATAGTTACCATATTCTTATAGAATCGGATCAATAGTGATCATATTCCTATAGAATAGGATCAATATTGATCATATTCCTATAGAATAGGATCAATATTAATCATATTCCTGTAGAATAGGATTAATATTGATCATATTAATGTAGATTAGGATCAATATTAATCATATTCCTGTAGAAGAGGATCAATATTGATCATAATCCCATAGAATAGAATCAATATTTATCATACTCCTATGGAATATCATCAATATTGATCATATTTCTATAAAATAGAACAAATATTGATCATATTCCTATGGAATAGGACAAATATTGATCATATTCCTATAGAATAGATTTAATATTGATCATACTCCTATGGAATAGCATCAATATTAATCATATTTCTGTAGAATAGGATCAATATTGATCATATTCCTATAGAATAGGATTAATATTGATCATATTCCTATAGAGTAGGATCAATATTGATCAAATTCCCAGCGAATAGGATCAAAATTGATCATATTCTTATAGAATAGGATCAAAATTGATAATATTCTAATAAAATAGGATCAATAGTGATCATATTCCTATAGAATAGGATCAATATTGATTATATTCCTATAGAATAGGATCAATATTGATCATATTCCTATAGAATAGGATCAATATTGATCATATTCCTGTAGAATAGGATCAATATTGATCATATTCATGTAGAATAGGATCAATATTGATCATATTCCTATACAATAGGATCAATTGATCATATTGACCATATTCTTATAAAATCAAATAAATATTGATGATATTCCTATAAAATAGGATAAATATTGATCATATTCCTATAGAATAGGATCAATATTGTTCATATTCCTGTAGAATCCCAGTCAGTATTTAGAAGATTATTTCTGAAAACTCACTCAAAAGAGTCTTTTTTTACCAGTTTGGAAAACCAAAAAACGATTTGTCGTCTGAGCGATTAAAAAACTAGTATAGAAAATTCGTGCTTATACTTTAAAACAATAACAAAAAGCCTATCCATTAAAAATTAAACATTTTAGGGATTTAAATTCGATAGTTTGTAACCTTTGTAAAACAGATTTTGCACAGTTTGTAAACAGATTTTGCACAGTTAGACGATAAAAAGGTTACTCCTATAGTTTTGTTTTTGAAATACTATTTAACACGCATGTATAGTGGGTACTGTGGCTAAGCGGATTGGCACGCCGACAATTAAACATAACATAACAAGACTCATAAACCGCTCAGAAATGTGTTCATAAAAGATTCTCTCAAGGGAGTCTCGGCTAGGGTACCATTTTCTTTCGAATCGAAAATGATGGCATTTTTGATAGTTTTAATCGTCTATGGCAGTCGAAAAAGAGTAAAATGCGATCAAAAAATAATAAAAATGCTGACTGGGATATATACAATTGTAAAGGCAATGTTACTTTTTTTATAAATCAACTGAAAAAATAATCAAAATTGAGTCAAAAATGACTCCAAAATGGCTCGTAAAAGACTCATAAACGGTTCAGAAAAGTATTCATAAAAGATTCTCTTAAGGGAGTCGCGGCTAGGGTACCATTTTCTCCTGAAGCCACAGTCTTTTTCGAATCAAAAATTCGATTGTTTTAATCGTCCGCGGCTGTCGAAAAAGAGTCAAATATGATCGGAAAATAACAAAAATTCTGACTGGGATACTTTTAATTTTCCAGCTAACAATTTGGTGATTATTGACGATAATATCAGCAAAATGAGTCTTTTTTTGGGATTCGTATAGATGATCAAAAACTGATTAATCAGCTTGGTGATTTAAAAAAAGATTTCAAAAAGACTCCTTAAAACGCTTAGAAAACGACTAGTTTACAGAAGCACAAACAATTCTTGCAGAATGTATGCAGTCAAAATCTATGTTATGCTATTTTAATCAGTTTGGTGATCAAAAAAGACCACAACAAGACTCAGAAAATACCTTGACTAAGACTACTTGAAAGCAGAATGTGTGCAATCAGTTTGGCGATCAAAAAAGGGGATAAGAGATTCATAGACGCTTATCAAGCTACTAATTAAAAGTAGCACAAAAAATCTTGTAAAATGTGCGTAACTATTTTAAGGTGTTTAAAAAATGCCACAAAAAGACTCATATCCTCGAGCATTAAATACATAGACAACAGCAGGCTACACGAACACCGACTACAAAAGTCGTTGGCTGCAATCGTCGCCTCGTAGTCAGCTACTTAATTATTTTGGGGACGGCAGCTACATTTAAGACGGCAGATACATTTCGAAACACCTGTTTATGAATGGTGCCAATATCGCGTTTATAAGATGGACAAAATAACAATTTAAATTTTGATAAAAACGACATAAATTCATTTTATCAATTAACCTCCGAAATCAACGGTTTTCCTGTACCTGATAGTATGTTTATATAAAAAAAAAATTATAGAAAGATTTTGGTGTGATCTCTTATAGTTTAAGGGCTATGCGGTTTTTAATAAATAATAATACGGTATAACTTTAAAAGTTTTTATCCGGTATTAACTTTTTTGGTATCAAACAAAAGCTACTGAAAGTATCTTTTATATTCTTATATATTCTATATAATATTCTTTATAATAGATTAAGACCTCATATACTATAAACTTATTTCTGCAACCGACTTTTTTTTTATAAAAATTCGCATACCTTAAAACAATATAGAAATAAGTCTGCTCTTATATATAATGAATTGTATAAAGGACATACTAGGCTTTTATATAACATGAACTACGTAGCTCTAGCACACGTTGCATGTGAGCTAAACAGTTTAAAAAATAACTTTTTAAAATTTTACTTATATTGAGTTAGAGTTATATAAATATAGATTTTTATATAATATTTTATTAGATATTATTATATACATTAAATATATAAATTTTTGATAAGTATGTAAATTGTTTACATAAACTCTCCCCATTGTGTTTATGGTAAATAAAGTCAAGTGGTTTAAATCGCTCATTTATTTCAATATTATATGGTGTTGACAGCACTAAATCTATTATTGTAGCCAACAAAAATAGAAAATAGCTTAATTTTGGCTACAGCTACAACGGTGGTCGGTAGTCGTGTAGCTGTGTCGACTCTAAAAAATGTATTTCTATTTGAATACATGTATTCTAATTTTGACAGGTTGTAGCCCGTAGCCTGCAGTTATCTATGTGTTTAATGCATCGATCTCGGCAACATTCATTTCTGTAATTATTAACGCAACTTAACTGTTTTAGAAATAGATATATAACAAATCTAGCGAAATGTGTGCAGTCATATTCCAATCAGAAAAACGAGCCATTAAAGATTATTTTTGGAGAGTCGCATGAAGGGTACCATTTTCTCACGCAAAAAAAAAACATTTTTGACTCATATTTGATTAAAATTTTTTTAAAAAAAGATTATGATAAGTATATTCATCATATTGTCTTTGTCATTCCATTGTGCAATCTTCTAAACTGTAAGTCTGATGGCATCAGTATGTATAGGAGACTTATTAAGGACGACCCAAGTTTTCTGAATTTTGGATTCATGGTGACCAAATCTTTATATAGGTTAAAAAAGCTTTTTAATTATAGTTATTAAATATTTATAAAATGTATTGATAAATGGTGCAGTTCTTTTATAAAAAACACGCTTTCGGGTTAAAAAATATATACCGCTTTTCTACTGACTATTTCCATATATTGTGATATAAGTAGGTATATTTATTATTATCATAGAACGTGATTTCTTTGATCATTTTTGTCTTTATCAGCCCATTGTGCAATTGTATCAACATCAACCTCTGTCCTTTCATAACCTTTGTTCATGAACTTTTTCTTTAAATTATTTATCTATTGATTAAGTTTGAGAATATACAAATATTTACCAAGACATTAGTGAAGCTAAAAGCATGACCCATCATTATTCTTTGCCAATATATCAAGTTAATTTTATCACAATTTAAAAATAAATCGAGTCACTTATAGGATTTCCCCAGGAAATGCAGTAACAATGACTTTGTCATTGATTAAGTAAAAAAAAATCGTTAATATGCTGTTAAAATGCTTTTATAAATGGTATAAAAATAAATAGTTGAGAATTTTAGAGAGGAAAACAAGAAACTAACAACAGAAAAATGTAAACAGGGAAACGGCAGTGATTACATTTAGGGGATTAGGCGAAAATTGCAGGTGATAAGTGAAGCCCATTAAGGGGAAGTAATACGTTTATATAACAATTAGAATTAGGGGAAATACAAAAAGCAAAATAAGGTAGTAAGACCACAAGGAATTTTCTAAACTTAATAATAATAAATTCATATGATCGATCACTTTTCCCTTTCCAATGACTAAAATTAACTCAAATCAATATAACTTAAATAAATTAAACAATTTTCTAACAATTTTTGAAATAAATTTGTATTTAAATATAAATACCAAACACTCGTGTTAAAATGATGAATCTTCTAAATTAGAGTTTATATAAATAATTAGCGTATAATTGCAAATTATTGCACAGAAATAGAGAAAATGAAAAAAATCAGACTTAATGTTTACAAGTAATGGAATTTGCTGTAGAAAATATTTAGTTAAAAGTATTTTATAACTCTAGGAATCAGAAACATTTTCATTATTAACTTTTAATGAGCGATTAGTGTGAAAAATAAATTATGTTATCTTTAAATTTGAGATTAAGGTTTTTTAAAAAAAATCTTTGATAAGTCAAGACTAAACTAGAACTGAATAGAACTAGAACAGAACTAAAATAGAACTAGAACAGAACTAGAACAGAACTAGAACAGAACTAGAACAGAACTAGAACAGAACTAGAACAGAACTAGAACAGAACTAGAACAGAACTAGAACAGAACTAGAACAGAACTAGAACAGAACTAGAACAGAACTAGAACAGAACTAGAACAGAACTAGAACAGAACTAGAACAGAACTAGAACAGAACTAGAACAGAACTAGAACAGAACTAGAACAGAACTAGAACAGAACTAGAACA
The DNA here is from genome assembly GCA_933228675.1 of Stomorhina lunata. NCBI lineage: Eukaryota > Metazoa > Arthropoda > Insecta > Diptera > Rhiniidae > Stomorhina > Stomorhina lunata. The sequence continues at coordinate 38,569,375 of OW121740.1, read as the reverse complement.
GAACTAGAACAGAACTAGAACAGAACTAGAACAGAACTAGAACAGAACTAGAACAGAACTAGAACAGAACTAGAACAGAACTAGAACAGAACTAGAACAGAACTAGAACAGAACTAGAACAGAACTAGAACAGAACTAGAACAGAACTAGAACAGAACTAGAACAGAACTAGAACAGAACTAGAACAGAACTAGAACAGAACTAGAACAGAACTAGAACAGAACTAGAACAGAACTAGAACAGAACTAGAACAGAACTAGAACAGAACTAGAACAGAACTAGAACAGAACTAGAACAGAACTAGAACAGAACTAGAACAGAACTAGAACAGAACTAGAACAGAACTAGAACAGAACTAGAACAGAACTAGAACAGAACTAGAACAGAACTAGAACAGAACTAGAACAGAACTAGAACAGAACTAGAACAGAACTAGAACAGAACTAGAACAGAACTAGAACAGAACTAGAACAGAACTAGAACAGAACTAGAACAGAACTAGAACAGAACTAGAACAGAACTAGAACAGAACTAGAACAGAACTAGAACAGAACTAGAACAGAACTAGAACAGAACTAGAACAGAACTAGAACAGAACTAGAACAGAACTAGAACAGAACTAGAACAGAACTAGAACAGAACTAGAACAGAACTAGAACAGAACTAGAACAGAACTAGAACAAAACTAGAACAGAACTAGAACAGAACTAGAACAGAACTAGAACAGAACTAGAACAGAACTAGAACAGAACTAGAACAGAACTAGAACAGAACTAGAACAGAACTAGAACAGAACTAGAACAGAACTAGAACAGAACTAGAACAGAACTAGAACAGAACTAGAACAGAACTAGAACAGAACTAGAACAGAACTAGAACAGAACTAGAACAGAACTAGAACAGAACTAGAACAGAACTAGAACAGAACTAGAACAGAACTAGAACAGAACTAGAACAGAACTAGAACAGAACTAGAACAGAACTAGAACAGAACTAGAACAAAACTAGAACAGAACTAGAACAGAACTAGAACAGAACTAGAACAGAACTAGAACAGAACTAGAACAGAACTAGAACAGAACTAGAACAGAACTAGAACAGAACTAGAACAGAACTAGAACAGAACTAGAACAGAACTAGAACAGAACTAGAACAGAACTAGAACAGAACTAGAACAGAACTAGAACAGAACTAGAACAGAACTAGAACAGAACTAGAACAGAACTAGAACAGAACTAGAACAGAACTAGAACAGAACTAGAACAGAACTAGAACAGAACTAGAACAGAACTAGAACAGAACTAGAACAGAACTAGAACAGAACTAGAACAGAACTAGAACAGAACGAGAACAGAACTAGAACAGAACTAGAACAGAACTAGAACAGAACTAGAACAGAACTAGAACAGAACTAGAACAGAACTAGAACAGAACTAGAACAGAACTAGAACAGAACTAGAACAGAACTAGAACAGAACTAGAACAGAACTAGAACAGAACTAGAACAGAACTAGAACAGAACTAGAACAGAACTAGAACAGAACTAGAACAGAACTAGAACAGAACTAGAACAGAACTAGAACAGAACTAGAACAGAACTAGAACAGAACTAGAACAGAACTAGAACAGAACTAGAACAGAACTAGAACAGAACTAGAACAGAATTAGAACAGAATTAGAACAGAACTAGAACAGAACTAGAACAGAACTAGAACAGAACTAGAACAGAACTAGAACAGAACTAGAACAGAACTAGAACAGAACTAGAACAGAACTAGAACAGAACTAGAACAGAACTAGAACAGAACTAGAACAGAACTAGAACAGAACTAGAACAGAACTAGAACAGAACTAGAACAGAACTAGAACAGAACTAGAACAGAACTAGAACAGAACTAGAACAGAACTAGAACAGAACTAGAACAGAACTAGAACAGAACTAGAACAGAACTAGAACAGAACTAGAACAGAACTAGAACAGAACTAGAACAGAACTAGAACAGAACTAGAACAGAACTAGAACAGAACTAGAACAGAACTAGAACAGAACTAGAACAGAACTAGAACAGAACTAGAACAGAACTAGAACAGAACTAGAACAGAACTAGAACAGAACTAGAACAGAACTAGAACAGAACTAGAACAGAACTAAAACAGAACTAGAACAGAACTAGAACAGAACTAGAACAGAACTAGAACAGAACTAGAACAGAACTAGAACAGAACTAGAACAGAACTAGAACAGAACTAGAACAGAACTAGAACAGAACTAGAACAGAACTAGAACAGAACTAGAACAGAACTAGAACAGAACTAGAACAGAACTAGAACAGAACTAGAACAGAACTAGAACAGAACTAGAACAGAACTAGAACAGAACTAGAACAGAACTAGAACAGAACTAGAACAGAACTAGAACAGAACTAGAACAGAACTAGAACAGAACTAGAACAGAACTAGAACAGAACTAGAACAGAACTAGAACAGAACTAGAACAGAACTAGAACAGAACTAGAACAGAACTAGAACAGAACTAGAACAGAACTAGAACAGAACTAGAACAGAACTAGAACAGAACTAGAACAGAACTAGAACAGAACTAGAACAGAACTAGAACAGAACTAGAACAGAACTAGAACAGAACTAGAACAGAACTAGAACAGAACTAGAACAGAACTAGAACAGAACTAGAACAGAACTAGAACAGAACTAGAACAGAACTAGAACAGAACTAGAACAGAACTAGAACAGAACTAGAACAGAACTAGAACAGAACTAGAACAGAACTAGAACAGAACTAGAACAGAACTAGAACAGAACTAGAACAGAACTAGAACAGAACTAGAACAGAACTAGAACAGAACTAGAACAGAACTAGAACAGAACTAGAACAGAACTAGAACAGAACTAGAACAGAACTAGAACAGAACTAGAACAGAACTAGAACAGAACTAGAACAGAACTAGAACAGAACTAGAACAGAACTAGAACAGAACTAGAACAGAACTAGAACAGAACTAGAACAGAACTAGAACAGAACTAGAACAGAACTAGAACAGAACTAGAACAGAACTAAAACAGAACTAGAACAGAAATGATGTCAAGATATATAATATAATTCTAACACATGTTTATTTATATTCAATTAAGCAATTTAACTTGACTTTTAAAAATACTTTTTTATTTATTTAAACAATTCATACATTATTTTAATTGAATTTTTTTTCAGAAATTTAATTAAAAGTGTATAGTGAAAGTAGGAGTTATTTGCATTTATTTAAAATTGTAGTGGGTTTTTTCTGTAATGATATCAAAAGACATCAGAATATTACTAGGACATTAATATATTGAAACTAAAATTAAACGAAATCTTTTTAATGTAAATATTTTAGTATTCCTTATAATTATGTCCTGTTAGAGAAAATTATAATTATGTTTAACTTTAATATAAAACTTTTTGATATTTTTATCAAGGTTCGAAATAAAACATACCGTATTATATTGTTCTGAACTTATGCACATGCTAAAGTTATTTATTTTGAATGAAAATTTTGAGTTTATTTATTGCATACTTAATTTTTGTAAAAACTGTAATCAATTTGCCAAATTTCGAGATAATCGGTCCACATTTGACCCTAGCTCTCATATAAGTAAAAATGGTGGAAACAGCTTAAATATATATGTTTTGAGAATATGTTTGTATGATGGCAAAATTAAGCAAAAATTTGTCTTTATACACGAAAAAGAACACCATAGATCTTAGTGGTGAAGAGTATCGCATGGTCGGGCTTGACCGACTATAGCATTTTCTTACTTTTTATTTAAGTTTAGAATAAAAATTGTAGTTATATTAGGTTAAATGAAACTTAAATAGTTCAGAAATTCATCTGCTAATGATATGTTAACATATTATTCAGTAAAATACCTTTCCACAGGCCGAAGTTTTTGGCATTTGGAGTGGATAAACCTCTAGTAATATTATTTTTTGAAAGCCACTCAAGTGTCTTTTTCACAGTAACAGAACTGTCGGTAAAAGCGGTTTTTGTAGGCGCTCCGTTATTTAAACCTCTGCGTTTATCGTGACTAATTCCACATAAAAGGCTTTTTCTCCGTAACTACAAATTGCTTGCCACACATGTAATCTGGGGAAGCTCTCGTTTTTTTATTATTTCTTGAGCTTTGGATAAAATAGTAAATTACTATTTTATTCGGAACACTCTTTATATTCAATCCACTCATGTCTCTAATGTCTATTAATTTTAATAATTTGACAGACTAAAAGTCAATTTAACCAATTATTTACTTTAATATCATATAAACACAATCAAACACATACATAAACACAACTAATGTAATAAATTTAAATTATCTCTTTCTATGTATGTATTTATGTATACACGTAAATACCCTTAAATTATTTACATATGACTTTTAGCAAGGAGACAAAAAGCAAATTACAGGACCTGCAGTGTCAACAAATTGGTCGTCACACAAAAAAATATTCAAATAAATTTGAATCATTATTTCTGTTCTACAATCCAGAACATGTGCCTTTGGGGGAAATTTAGACACATGTAAAACATTAATCAAAATAAATTGACTTTGAATTTAAAATGTTTTAAATATACGATTTAAGTTAAATTTAATATAACAAATCGACCATAATTTGTTTGAAAAAAACATTAATTTAATCAATCTATTACATTTTTTTGTTGCTATTTATTTTTTAAATATTTAAATATCGCATATTTTATAAATAATGGTATAACGAAAAAATTGAAGGCATTGAATAAAGAAGCTAGATTTTTTATTTTATAAATGGTATTTATATAAAGCTTATTCTTGCAAAATCTAGTGAGCAAAGCTGTCAGAGATTCTAATAGCTTTTAACTGGCCTTTGCTACATTTTTTCTTTTTTTTTGGTTTCCGGGAGTGTTTTTTATATGAAAGCTATGATCAAATATGGGCCGATTCCTATAAAATTTGACATACCGACCAACAGTTGCATAAAACTTCTCTGTTCTAAATTTAGTTGTCATAGATATTACAATTGTATTCAATTTATCAGCATTCATGTGTTTCCCGGGGAGGGGTTATATGGGAGCTTTAATTAAATTTGAACTGATTTCGCCCGTTTTCAGTACACAACTTCTATAACATATCAAAAATACATTTGAAAAATTTTGTCTTTCTAGCTCTTGTAGTTAAGGAGCTAGAGCGCTTTTACCTGACGGACAGACGGCCATAAATCCCCTTTTCTCTTTGTATTTTTGTGTTTCCGTAAATTTTGTATATGGGAGCTATGGTCAAATGGTGACCGATTGTGTCAAAATTGTTCACACTCGCTGGCATTGACATAAGACTTCCCTGTGCTAAATTTGGTTATTATATCTCTTATTATTTTAGATTTAATGGCATTTAAGTGTATTTTAGGTGAAATTAAGGCTGTTTCCATAAGTTTTTTGTATGGGAGCTATGTCTAAATATAAACCGATTTTTATGAAATTTTACATGCTGCCTAGGGCTATCATTGCTATTATAGTTTGTTATTTATTAGCAAATAAGCTATTAGCCTAGGCGAGGTAATACGGGAGCTATGATCAAATATTAACTGATTTTGTCCAATTTCAATACTTAAATTTTCTCATATATGAAGAAAGTTTTTACTAAGTTTCAGTGAGCTAGCTCCTTTCGTTTAAGGGTTATCGTGATTTCAACAGACAGACGGACATCGCTCAATCGTCTTAATTTTATAAGGATTCATATCGTTATTAATTTTTAAGCCAATATTAAGGAAATTACAAATGAAATGACAACCTCAATATACTTCAATATTTTCGATGGTTGATATAAAAACGCCTCATTTTAAGAAAAACACATATTTCGCTCCATTTTTCACAGAATGCAAGTTTTTGACTTATACCAATTATTAAGTCAATCAGCGATATTTTACAACTGATTTTAAATACGTACAATGTATTATTATTAAAATAGTCTTGTATGTATTTCATACGTACATGACTATTTTCATAATATTAAAACCTGATATGTTTTCCTGTTGATAAAACATTTTAAAATTAATTTTACAGGAATCCTTTTGATAAAATAAATCATATTAAAATACCTATACAATAAAAACTGTTTATTTGAAAAAGCTGTGGCTTTAATTTTTTACGATCTAGTTCTATTCTATTTCCGTTCTAGCTCTGATCTAGTTCTGTTCTAGTTCTGTTCTAGTTCTGTTCTAGTTCTGTTCTAGTTCTGTTCTAGTTCTGTTCTAGTTCTGTTCTAGTTCTGTTCTAGTTCTGTTATAGTTCTGTTCTAGTTCTGTTCTAGTTCTGTTCTAGTTCTGTTCTAGTTCTGTTCTAGTTCTGTTCTAGTTCTGTTCTAGTTCTGTTCTAGTTCTGTTCTAGTTCTGTTCTAGTTCTGTTCTAGTTCTGTTCTAGTTCTGTTCTAGTTCTGTTCTAGTTCTGTTCTAGTTCTGTTCTAGTTCTGTTCTAGTTCTGTTCTAGTTCTGTTCTAGTTCTGTTCTAGTTCTGTTCTAGTTCTGTTCTAGTTCTGTTCTAGTTCTGTTCTAGTTCTGTTCTAGTTCTGTTCTAGTTCTGTTCTAGTTCTGTTCTAGTTCTGTTCTAGTTCTGTTCTAGTTCTGTTCTAGTTCTAGTTCTGTTCTAGTTCTGTTCTAGTTCTGTTCTAGTTCTGTTCTAGTTCTGTTCTAGTTCTGTTCTAGTTCTGTTCTAGTTCTGTTCTAGTTCTGTTCTAGTTCTGTTCTAGTTCTGTTCTAGTTCTGTTCTAGTTCTGTTCTAGTTCTGTTCTAGTTCTGTTCTAGTTCTGTTCTAGTTCTGTTCTAGTTCTGTTCTAGTTCTGTTCTAGTTCTGTTCTAGTTCTGTTCTAGTTCTGTTCTAGTTCTGTTCTAGTTCTGTTCTAGTTCTGTTCTAGTTCTGTTCTAGTTCTGTTCTAGTTCTGTTCTAGTTCTGTTCTAGTTCTGTTCTAGTTCTGTTCTAGTTCTGTTCTAGTTCTGTTCTAGTTCTGTTCTAGTTCTGTTCTAGTTCTGTTCTAGTTCTGTTCTAGTTCTGTTCTAGTTCTGTTCTAGTTCTGTTCTAGTTCTGTTCTAGTTCTGTTCTAGTTCTGTTCTAGTTCTGTTCTAGTTCTGTTCTAGTTCTGTTGTTCTTATATGTCTGTGAGATTAAAGTAATTCTTATCAACAATTATGCTAACAAATAAATAATGTTATTATTTATAATCATATTTTTAGCTGATTTTTAATGTTTTCCCCGAATTTTGGTGGTGATGCTAATAATATCCTTAAGCTTATTATTAGCGTCGTCATAGATATTTTGCGGTTTCTTCTTATTATTTGTATAACAACATATTTATTTGCTTTAACATTCTATATATATATGTTTTTTATTTTTTCCTTTTATTTTATCTTTGAATGTAAAGAGACAATATTTACACTTCAACTGTCACTCTTGAAATGTTTCCCTTTTATATTCAAATATCCTTGAATACATCCGAGATTGACAAGAATAAAATGTTACTATACAAATGAATAAAATTAATTTAAATAAAAGGGATAGAGATTTATCTAATTCCTATGGTTTTTGTTAATAATCAACACAAAATTATAACCAATGAGTGACTACAGAGACAGTTGCTGTTATTTGCTTCAAATCTTATTTGAAGATTGTAAGAGGGAGTGAGTAAGTCTGTTCTTCACATGATTTTATTTATCCCCTGGTTATTTCTTTTGTGATATTCTAGGAAGACACTACTTTAAGAAACTGATAATAAAAGTTTGAAAGAATTTTATATATAAAAACTTATGCTTTTGTTTTGCTATTAACACCTAAACTAGAAGATTTTAGATACCGAGACGTTTGAAAGAAAAATTGAGGGGCACAATTTTGTGTTGCCCATCACTGGTATAGATCATTCAAGGGCAAACATTACATTCGCTATAACTTGTTATAGGCAAGTAAAATCTGCCAACACACACATACGCTACAACAGTAAAAAATATGAAAATACTTTTACTCTAAAGATTTTTTATAAACTCTCCTCTCTTTATATAGATCACGATTTTTAAATCGATCATGATCTTTATAAAGATCATAATCTTTATAAAGATTATGATCTCTATAAAGATCACGATCTTTATAAAGATCATGGTCTTTATATAGATTATGATCTTTATATAGATCATGATCTTTACATAGATCTTGATCTTCATATAGATAATGATATTTAAATAGATCGTTATATAGATCATGATCTTCATATAGATCATGATCTTTATATAGATCATAATGTTTATATAGATCATTATCTTTATATAGATCACGATCTTTATATTGATCACGATCTTTATATTGATAATGATCTTTATACACATTATGATCTTTACATAGATTATGATCTTTATATAGATCATGATCTTTATATAGATCATGATGTTCATATTGATCATGATCTTTATATAGATTACGATCTTTATGTAGATCATGATCTTTATGCAGATCATAATCTTTATATATATCATGATCTTTATATAGATAATGATTTTAATATAAATAATGATCTTTATAAAGATCATGATCTTTATGTAGATCATGGTCTTTATATAGATTATATTCATTATATATATCATGACCTTTATGTAGATAATGATCTATATAAAGATCATGATCTTATAAAGATCATGATCTTGATATATATTATGATTTTTATATAGATCATGATCTTTATATAGATCATGATCTTTATATAGATCATGATTTTTAAATAGATCATGCTGATTGTATAAATTATGATCTTTATATAGATCATGATTTTTATATAGATCATGATCTTTATATAGATTATGATCTTTATATAGATCATTATCTTTATATAGATTATAATCTTTATATAGATCATGATCTTTATATAGATCATGATCTATAAATAGATTATGATCATTATATAGATCATGATCATTATATAGATCATGATCTTTAAATAGATCATGATCATTATATAGATCAAGATCTTTATATAGATTATGATCTTTATATAGATCATGACCTTTATATAGATCTTTATGTAGATCATTATTTTTATATAGATCATGATCTTTATATAGACCATGATCTTTAAATAGGACATGCTGATTGTATAAATTATGATCTTTAAATAGATCATGATTTTAATAAAGATCATGATCTTTATATAGATTATGATCTTTATGACGATCATTATTTATATTCAGATCATGATCGTTATATAGATTATGATCTTTATATAGATCATAATCTTTATATAGATTATAATCATTATATAGATCATGATCTATATATAGATCATGATCTATAAATAGATTATGATCATTATATAGATCATGATCATTATATAGACCATGATCTTTAAATAGATCATGATCATTATATAGATCATGATCTTTATATAGATTATGATTTTTATATAGATTACCTTTATATAGATCTTTATGTAGATCATTATCTTTATATAGATCATGATCTCTATATAGATCATGATCTTTATATAGATCATGATCTTTATATAGGTCATGATCTTTATATAGATCGTGATCTTTATATAGATCATAATCTTTATATAGATTATTGTCTTTGTATAGATCATGATCTTTATATAGATTATGATCTTTATATAGATCTATATGTAGATCATTATCTTTATATATATCATGATCTTTATATAGAGCATGATGTTTATATAGATCATGATCTTTATTTAGATTATAATCTTTATATAGATCATTATGTTAATATAGATCATTATCTTTATATAGATCACGATCTTTATATTGATCACGATCTTTATATTGATAATGATCTTTATATAGATTATGATCTTTATAAAGATTATGATCTTTATATAGACCATGATCTTCATATAGATCATGATGTTCATATTGATCATGATCTTTATATAGATTACGATCTTTATGTAGATCATGATCTTTATGCAGATCATGGTCTTTATAAAGATCATGATCTTTATATATATCATGATCTTTATATAGATAATGATTTTAATATAAATAATGATCTTTACAAAGATCATGGTCTTATAAAGATCATGATCTTGATATATATTATGATTTTTATATAGATCATGATCTTTATATAGATCATGATCTTTATATAGGTCATGATCTACAAATAGATTATGATCATTATATAGATCATGATCATTATATAGATCATGATCTTTAAATAGATCATGATCATTATATAGATCATGATCTTTATATAGATCATGATTTTTATATAGATCATGATCTTTATATAGATCATGACCTTTATATAGATTATAATCTTTATATAGATCATGATCTTTATATAGATCATGATCTTTAAATAGATTATGATGATTATATAGATCATGATCATTATATAGATCATGATCTTTAAATAGATCATGATCATTATATAGGTCATGATCTTTATATAGATCGTGATCTTTATATAGATCATAATCTTTATATAGATTATTGTCTTTGTATAGATTATGATCTTTATATAGATCATGACCTTTATATGGATCTTTATGTAGATAATTATCTATATATAGATCATGATCTTTATATAGATCATGAGCTTTATATAGATTATGAACTTTATATAGATTGTGATCTTTATATATAGATCATTAGTATTATATAGACCATGATCTTTATATAGAGCATGATCTTTATATAGATTATGATCTTTATATAGATTGTCATCTTTATATATAGATCATTAGCTTTATGTAGACCATGATCTTTATATAGATCATGATCTTTATATAGATCATGATCTTTATATAGATCATGATCTTTATATAGGTCATGATCTTTATATAGATCGTGATCTTTATATAGATCATAATCTTTATATAGATTATTGTCTTTGTATAGATCATGATCTTTATATAGATTATGATCTTTATATAGATCTATATGTAGATCATTATCTTTATATATATCATGATCTTTATATAGAGCATGATGTTTATATAGATCATGATCTTTATTTAGATTATAATCTTTATATAGATCATTATGTTAATATAGATCATTATCTTTATATAGATCACGATCTTTATATTGATCACGATCTTTATATTGATAATGATCTTTATATAGATTATGATCTTTATAAAGATTATGATCTTTATATAGACCATGATCTTCATATAGATCATGATGTTCATATTGATCATGATCTTTATATAGATTACGATCTTTATGTAGATCATGATCTTTATGCAGATCATGGTCTTTATAAAGATCATGATCTTTATATATATCATGATCTTTATATAGATAATGATTTTAATATAAATAATGATCTTTACAAAGATCATGGTCTTATAAAGATCATGATCTTGATATATATTATGATTTTTATATAGATCATGATCTTTATATAGATCATGATCTTTATATAGATCATGATCTACAAATAGATTATGATCATTATATAGAACATGATCATTATATAGATCATGATCTTTAAATAGATCATGATCATTATATAGATCATGATCTTTATATAGATCATGATTTTTATATAGATCATGATCTTTATATAGATCATGACCTTTATGTAGATTATAATCTTTATATAGATCATGATCTTTATATAGATCATGATCTTTAAATAGATTATGATGATTATATAGATCATGATCATTATATAGATCATGATCTTTAAATGGATCATGATCATTATATAGGTCATGATCTTTATATAGATCGTGATCTTTATATAGATCATAATCTTTATATAGATTATTGTCTTTGTATAGATCATGATCTTTATATAGATTATGATCTTTATATAGATCATGACCTTTATATGGATCTTTATGTAGATCATTATCTATATATAGATCATGATCTTTATATAGATCATGAGCTTTATGTAGATTATGAACTTTATATAGATTGTGATCTTTATATATAGATCATTAGTATTATATAGACCATGATCTTTATATAGATCATGATCTTTATATAGATTATGATCTTTATATAGATTGTCATCTTTATATATAGATCATTAGCTTTATGTAGACCATGATCTTTATATAGATCATGATCTTTATATAGATCATGATCTTTATATAGATCATGATCTTTATATAGATCATGATCTTTATATAGAGCATGATTTTTAAAGAGATCATGATCTTTATTTAGATTATAATCTTTATATAGATTATAATCTTTATATAGATTTTTTTATATACATCATGATCTTTATATAGATCTTTATATGGATCTTCATATAGATCTTTATATAGATTAAATATATAAATATATATATATATATATATATATATATATATATATATATATATATATATATATATATATATATATTGATATTTTTATACATCAAGATGGACCTTTATATAAATGATTTAACATAGATCAAATATTGATCTTTATCAATATTTAATCTTTATAAAGACAAAAAACGATCTGCTAAAAGTCTTTTATTCTCAAACTACATATAAACAATACTATACCATTTTTCCGCTTTAAGGAATTTACTTTCTCCCCTACCTCAACACTTGGCAAAAGTTTTTCTTCTGGCTCCATGGAAAATCTGTATTAAGTTTTCTTGATAATTTGTTATTCTTTTGTTTATATTTTGTTGTTGTTGTTGTGGTTTTTATTGCACAAATAAAATATTTTTGGACACAAATTTTAAATGAGTTGATGATGAATATTGACAACCCACACAGAAGTTATTTACCCCCAATGACATAATTTCAACTCCATTGCCTTTAAGACAAGGTTGGCCAGATCGAGAGCTTTTTTAAATAAGAGGGCTAAATCTGTAAATAAGAATGGGCTCTGAGAATTGTATTTGGTGTATGTTTTGTTATTGTAGCATGCATTTTTGTTTGTGTTTCTTGTTTAATGTAAATTGTGGTTATTCCCCTGCCACGCAAATAATGGCCAACCTTACTTTAAATCGGTAAATAAGAAAAATAAAGAATTAAACATTTTTTAAGTTATTTCATTGAAATTAATTTTGAAATATTTTTGGTTTTTTATAGAATTTAATTTAATTTGTGTTTTAACCCAAAATTGTGGCTTGTTTACTTAATTGTGTTCTTTAGAAAATTTTTGTAAGGATTAAATTGGCCAAAGATTGTTAAATGAAGGGGAAATAATAAAATTAAATCTAAAAATTTAGCTTTCAAATTAAATTACGATAATGGAAAATGTAGACTCTTCAAACATTTTAAAGTAAATACTCAGATACTAGAAAAATTGATGATATCAAATTTTTTTTACACACAATTTTTTGGTATGAAAATTTTTCTATGGAAAATTTTTCGGTATAAAATTTTTTCTATGGAATAAATTTCAGTATAAAATTTTTTCTATATAAACATTTTTGATATAAATTTTTATCCATAGAGACGCTATTGTTATATATATTTTTTTCTGTCGTAGAAGTTTTTTTATAATCTTTTTTATAGAAATATTTTCGGTATAACATTTGTTCTATAGAAAATTTCAAATATTTATTAAAAAAGATTTCAGGTCTTGGGGGTCTCAATTGGCTTAAGATTTTGAAGTTGATAAATGTGTTACTGTGTTATTTTGATTTTAAGATATGGCTTTTTTCACATCCCCCCTTCATGACTAACCTATGACGTCAAAATATCACAAGAAACTTCTACATTATTAAAGTATATTTGGTTTTCAAATCTCTCTAAATATATATTTTTTTTAATTCCTTAAGAAAATATTAAAATCAAATGACGTTAATAAAAAATGTGTTTTGTTTGATTTCCGATCAAAGAAAATTAGATGGGCAAGTGTTAAACAAATTTTTTTAATTTTTAGTGGTTTAAAATATTCTAGATTTTCGTCATCGCATGTTTGATAATATATTAACGTATGTATGTTATAAAGGCGAAAATTGAAATTATTTAATAATTTGGAAATTAAATTTTTTTTAGGTTTATGAATATGTACAATTTTTAAAATAATGAACTTAGATGACCAATTTTTTATATCCACCATCAAAAAGAATAGGGGGTATATTGAGATTGTCATTCCGTGTGCAATTTCCTTAATATTGGCTCAAAAACCAAAATTGAAGTATATTCTGAATCCTTATGAAATTCTTAGACGATTAAGCGATGTCCGTCTGTGTGTCCGTCCGTCCGCCTGTCTGTGTGTCTGTCTGTTTGTCTGTCTGTATGCCTGTCTGTCTGTCTGTCTGTCTATCTGTCTGGCTGTCTGTCTTTCTGTCTGTCTTCCTGTTGTCGGCACGATAAAACCTTAACAAAAGGATATATTTCACTGAAATTTGGCACAAATATTCTTCATTTCTTGGAAAATGTTGGTATTGAAATCAGCCAAAATCGGTTCACATTTGGCCATAGCTCCCGTATAACCTCGTCTAGGCTAATCGCTTATTTGCTAATAAATGACAAATTATAACAGCTATGATGACAAAATTAGGTATCTAGAAGTTTTACCTAAGCACTAGACAGCACATAAAATTTCATTCAAATCGGTTCATATTAAATCATAGCTTCCATACAAAAAACTTACGGAAACGGCCTAAATTCCTCCTGAAATACACTTAAATGCCAATAAATGACAAACTGTGATAGCTTTGACCACTAAATTTAGCACAAGAAAGGAAGTCTTATGTGAATACCAGCCAGTGTGCAAAATTTTGTCACAATCGGTCACCATTTGACCATAGCTCCCATATAAAAAACGCAAAAATACAAAAAGAAAAATGGGTTTATGTCCGTCTGTCGGTCAGATTAAAGCGCGATAGCTCCTTAACTACAAGAGCTAGAGAGACAAAATTATACAAAAATATTTTTGATATGTAGCAGAAGTTGTGCACTGAAAATGGGCGAAATCGGTTCACATTTAGTTAGATCTCCCATATAACCCCGCCCCGGGAAACACAAGAATGCTGATAAATTGAATACAATTGTAATAGCTATGACGACTAAATTAAGAATAGAGAAGTTTTATGCTACTATTGGTCAGTATATCAAATTTTATAGGAATTGGTCCATATTTGACAATAGCTTTCATATGAAAAACACTCCAAGAAACCAAACAAAATGTAACAGTCCAGTTAAAAGCTATTAAATTAGAAACTATGATAGCTATGTCCACTAAATTTTTCAAAAACAAGCTTTATATAAATACCAGCCAGTGTGTAAAATTTTGTTACAATTCGTATATACTGGGTGTTTTTTTTTAGGGGTATAGAACTTCGAATTGAAATAAAAAACAAAAAAATCGTTTTAATGTCCATCAATTTGGCTTTATTGGAAGGATAATTTTATGCCATTAATGTTTAAATATGATTTCGGGCATGTGGCCGCCGCGGCTGGCTCGAATAAAGCCAATTCTACAGGTCCAATTTTCAACTACTTTTTCGAGCATATGGGGCCGTATGTTGGCAATAACGCCACGAATGTTGGCTTCCAAGTCCCCTAACGTTTCAGGTTTGTTGGCGTAGACGAGCGACTTCACATATCCCCAAAGAAAATAATCCAGTGGTGTCAAATCGCACGATCTTGGTGGCCAATTGACAGGTCCATTCCGCGAAATTATGCGCTCATCGAATGTTTCCTTCAATAAATCAATTGTGACGTGCGCTGTGTGGCATGTAGCGCCGTCTTGTTGGAACCACAACTCATCCACATTCATGGCATCCAATTGGGGAACAAAATAGTCGGTTATCATGGCTCTATACCGGTCTCCATTTATGGTAACTGACTCTCCAGCATAATTTCGGAAGAAGTATGGCCCAATGACTCCACCAGCCCATAGAGCACACCAAACAGTCAGTTTTTGTGGATGTAATGGCGTCTCAAGGGTCTCATGTGGATTCTCTTCACTCCAAATGCGGCAATTTTGCTTGTTGACGTAGCCATTCAACCAAAAATGAGCCGCATCACTGAACAAAATTTTGCGATGAAAATCAGCATCGATATCAATCTCATTTTCGGCCCATACACCAAAATCACGACGCATTGCATGGTCTCGCGGCTTTAATTCTTGCACAAGCTGGATCTTGTAAGGTCGCAAGCCAAGATCTTTGCGCAAAATCTTCCATAAAGTTGATGGACAAAGCTCCAATTGCTGTGCACGGTGGCGAATCGATTCATTCGGGTCCTCTTCAACACTTTGCTCTACAGCGGCAATTGTTTCTTCGGTGCGCACTGTTCGACGTCGCTGCGGATGCGTATTATCACATAGAGTAAACGTAGTGCGAAAACGATCCATGGTTAACCGAATTAATTGCTCTGATGGACGATTATGTCGACCATAAAATGGACGGAGCTTGCGGTAAACATCGCGAACTGAACCATTATTTTCGAAATAAATTTGCACGATTTGCAAGCGTTGTTCTTTTGTCAACCTGTTCATGATGAAATGGCAAACCAAACTAAATATTAATCACTTGACAGCTGACAAAATGGCAGCCAGTTAAAAAAGTGATGCCAACTTAAAGTTTTATACCTCAATAAAAAACACCCGATATATATATAATATCCCCTTTTTATATCTACAATCAAATAGATTCGGAGGTACAAGCACTATTAATGCTAAACTACACCAGGTTATGAGATTTTGTGCAAAGTAAATACTAGGGAAACCACTTATATACTTTTAAATCTTGAACTATAAAGCTCCTGCAATCGAATTTATTAAAAATATTTTGCTCACTAGCGTAATAACTTTTTTCGAATTTAGTCTACATTTTGAATTAGCTGCACCCATATTACATATTTCTAAATTTAACACAACTTGATGGTGGGTATATAAGATTCGGCACAGCCGAATATATTACTCTGACTTGTTTATACTCATAAACTTATATTAGAAATTAAGGTTTGAAAATATTTTAAATGTTCCTGACTCTTAGAAAAGCTTTACAAACTCAAAATAAAACATTTAAGCCTCTGGAAATACCATTAACAAATTTGTAAACATTCTATTACAATTTTAAGAAGATAATAGAGTCAACCAAGAATATTTCGAATTTTGTAAAAACTAAATTTCAAAACATCAAATTGAACTTTTTAACTCCTGTTGCGACATATCGTACCAGCACAAAAAAAAGAACTTTAAAACAGTCACGGGAAAACAATTTAATTGTTATCACCTGTTAAATGAAACTACAATCTACCAAGACAAAACACCAGTGTTGCCAGCAAATATTTGATGCATTATGCAAAAATGTTGAATACTCAATTTTACTAAATTAATTCTGTTAAAATTCTGCTAAAAACCTTTTTTTAAGAAAAATTAAAAATTTTTTATAGCAAAACAAGTAAAAAAGTCAGTTAAGACCGACCATAGGCGATCCATTATATCTGTTCGTTAAAGCTTTATATTTCCTTATATTAAATAACACTATGCGACAATAGAAGACTATTTGATAAGTATGAGGATGTAACTATATATGTAGGTTCGATTCTACTATCAAATTGTAGTAAAACCCTATACTCAGTTTGGCGAATTTCCAAAACTGGCACGATGCCTAAAGAAGGTGTCATCGGTGTTTGCCAAATAGCTAATCAGCACTTAAAAATATCGGTTAACTGTGTTCAGCAAAAATGTATCCAATAATATGGCAAATATTCCTTGCTAAAATTCTATGACAAAAATGAATTTTATCTTAGATTTTTTTCAAAAAAGATAACAAATTTTTTTTTTACAATTTTTTGGTCATAACTTTTTGGAAATCTAGATTATAGATTTGGTAGAATTGTAGCCACTGTAAAGTTTAACATTTTTTGTCAATATACCAACATAATCTGAACTTGTCTAGATACCAAAAATATTGCCTAGATATCAAAAATAGGTCATACCAAAAATAGGTCAAATTAAAATTTTTAACTCATGTTTTATAATTTTATAATAAAACTTAATTTTTTGGAGAATATTTGAATAATGTAGTAAAACCCCACATTACATGTCGAAACCATTTTGTCGCTATCTTGTACTTTTTCCACTGTTGCACTGTATAATGGACCGATTGCGGTCCATTATTTAATGAACTATTCAGTTGTTTTATTTGGCTCTAATTTTCGAGATATACTAAACTGCTGAGTCATCTTGAAACTGCTGACTCATCTTAAAACTGCTGACTCACACTAAAACAGCTGAGTCATCTTAAAATACTGACTCATTCTAAAAAGGCTGAGTCATCCTACAACTAATGACTCATTTTTAAACAACTGAGTCATCCTAAAACTGCTGACTGATACTAAAAAAACTGAGTCATCCTAAAATTGCTGACTCATACTAAAACAGATGACTCATTCTAAAATAGTTAAGTCATCCTAAACTCCTGACTCATTCCTACAACTGCTAACTCATTCTAAAAAAGCTGAGTAATCCTTAACTGCCGACTCATACTAAAACTGCTGACTCATTCTTAAGAAGCTGAGTCATCCTAAACTGCTAAATCATTCCTACAACTGCTGACTCATTCTAAAAAAGCTTAGTCATCCTAAACTGGTGATTTATTCTTATACAACTGAGTCATCCTAAAACTGTTACTTCTGACACGTCCTATAACTATTGACTCATCTCAAAGTACGCAGTCTTCACGAGATGTTAAGTCATCTCGAACTGCTGGCAATTAAAACTGATTGGTAATGACCAATATATACATTAAGTTTGACTTATCATCTCATCCTAAAACTGCTGACTCATACAGAAACTGCTGAATCACTCTAAAAAAGCTAAGTCATCCGAAAACTTCCGACTAATTCAAAAAAAGCTGAGTCATCCTCAAAATGCTGATTCACACTAAAACAGCTGACTTATTCTAAAAAAGCTGAGTGATTCTACAACTGCTGACTCACCATTAAACAACTGAGTCATCCTACAACTGCTAGCTCATACTTAAATAGCTGAGTCATCCTAAACTAACGACTCATTCTAAAAAAGCTGAGTCATTCTAAAACTGATGACTTATTTTTAAACAACTGAGTCATCATTAAACTGCTGACTCATGCTTAAAAAGTTGAGTCATCCTAAGCTGCTAACTCATTCTTAAAAAGCTGAGTCATTCTAAAACTGACGACTCATTCTCAGACTCATTCTAAAAAAGTTGAGTCATCCTAAACTGCTGACTCATTCTTAAACAACTAAGTCATCCTTAAGATGATACAATTAAACTAGGCGCAGATCGTTTTTTTAATTTCGAACCAATACTCATTATTTTTAAGGGTTTCCCCCATAGGACTGCCTGTCCGGAATGTATGTTTTTTCTTTTACAGAAACAATTTTTTTTATTTCAATAAAGTTCAATTTACAAAATTTTGTTGTTTTGAAAAGTCCATAGTAAATTTTTTTCATTTCATTTCCATTTTTATTGAAAACTTAAATAAAAATTCCACTTTAACAACTTTTTCATAACAAATATAATGTTCATCAAACTTCTGCATCCTTAGCCTCTTATACATATGAAGACAAAGATACGAGTATTGTACTACAAGCTCATAAAAAATATTGAATTAATTTTTTGTTTCTTTTTTTTTCTGCAACGGATTCATAATACACATGACATTTTTCAAATAATTTTGTTGTTGGTGTAAAGCGGATATGATATATGTATGACATACATGTTAGATAAAGGATGTTAAAACTTACATAGACATAATTGATTTGGCATAAAAAGTGTTACAACACAGCAGGGAAAGGGATTCAATATTGAATGAATATTAAACAGGAAAAATAGAAAACAAGTGGAAAATAGAAGATAAAGACAGACTTTAGAAAACACTATACAATAATTAAAATAAATTTTGAATTGAGTTATTTTAAAATGAGTATTATTTGGGAGCTTAAGTCAAGTATGAGTTTTCTATAGAAAAGTTGGTCGGTGGGAAGAGTTTTCTATAGAAAAGTTGGTCGGTGGGAAGAGTTTTCTATAGAAAAGTTGGTCGGTGGGAAGAGTTTTCTATAGAAAAGTTGGTCGGCGGGAAGAGTTTTCTATAGAAAAGTTGGTCGGTGGGAAGAGTTTTCTATAGAAAAGTTGGTCGGTGGGAAGAGTTTTCTATAGAAAAGTTGGTCGGTGGGAAGAGTTTTCTATAGAAAAGTTGGTCGGTGGGAAGAGTTTTCTATAGAAAAGTTGGTCGGTGGGAAGAGTTTTCTATAGAAAAGTTGGTCGGTGGGAAGAGTTTTCTATAGAAAGGTTGGTCGGTGGGAAGAGTTTTCTATAGAAAAGTTGGTCGGTGGGAAGAGTTTTCTATAGAAAAGTTGGTCGGTGGGAAGAGTTTTCTATAGAAAAGTTGGTCGGTGGGAAGAGTTTTCTATAGAAAAGTTGGTCGGTGGGAAGAGTTTTCTATAGAAAAGTCGGTCGGTGGGAAGAGTTTTCTATAGAAAAGTTGGTCGGTGGGATGAGTTTTCTATAGAAAAGTTGGTCGGTGGGAAGAGTTTTCTATAGAAAAGTTGGTCGGTGGGAAGAGTTTTCTATAGAAAAGTTGGTCGGTGGGAAGAGTTTTCTATCGAAAAGTTTGTCGGTGGGTAGAGTTTTCTATAGAAAAGTTGGTCGGTGGAAAGAGTTTTCTATAGAAAAGTTGGTCGATGGGAAGAGTTTTCTATACAAAAGTTATTCGGTGGGAAGAGTTTTGTATAGAAAAGTTGGTCGGTGGGAAGAGTTTTCCATAGAAAATTGTTCGGTAAAAGAGTTTTCTATAGAAAATTCTATGGTGGGAAGAGTTTTCAATAAAAAATTAGTCGGTGGAAAGAGTTTTCAATAGAAAATTAGTCGGTGGAAAGAGTTTTCTATAGAAAAGTTTTCGATAGAATGAATCTTCTATAGAAACATTTACAATGGGATGAGTTAGTACTAGTATCTGTACTGGTATTGTTACTATTATTGGTTTTAGTTTTAGAATCAGAGTAGCATTATTAATATTGGCTTCAAAAAGTGATTCTGTGAAGATGGAGGTGGGTGTAATAACGATATCTCATTTTATTACAAACATAAACACACATCAACTAGACCCTCCCCAGCCATGTTAGTGCTGATAATAATACAATTAAGAAAGTGCTATAGTCGTTCAAGGCCGACCATACGATATCCTTCACCACTAAGGTCAATGGTCGTCTTTTTCTTGTATAAAAACAAATATTTGCTAAATTTTGCTATCATACAAAATTTTTTTCAAAACTTATATATTTAAGCTGTTTCCATTGTTTGGACTTATTTGAGAGCTAAGGTCAAATGTGGACCGATTATCTCGAAGTTTGGCAAATTGATTACAGTTTTTACAAAAATTATGTATGCTAAAAATAAACTGAAAATTGTCATTATCTTAGATTTATGAGCGTTTTTACAGATTTTTGTGTCATTTAGTGCATTTTGACAGAAGAGTTTGTATTGGATCTATGGTTTAGTGGGGACCGATTTCAACGAAGTTTGACACAGTTGCTTTGGTTTACATAAGCAGTATTTGTTTTAAATTTCAAGAAAAAATATTGATATTTGTGGTCATTTCCGGGAAGTGGTACCTATGGGAGGTACCATAAATAATGGACTTATTTTGAGGAATCTCAATAGTCATAGTCCCAATATTAAAAAAAAAAAATGATCTGTGCCAAATTTCATAAAATTATCTTGATAATTGCGACCTGTACTTTGATTACATGGTTTACATGGGGGTCCGGCCGGCCAGACGTCCAGACGGACTGACGTATCTTAATCGACTCAGAAAGTGATTCTAATATACTAAGAAGTGGGTCTAAGACAAATATTTCTATGCGTTACATACATCAGCACAAACTTATAATATCCTTTCCACCTATGGTGGTGAAGGGTATAAATATCAGACCAAAATATTATTTAATATAAGAGACACATACCAAAATAGATGGAAGTGGATGATTGAATATAAATTGATAAAAGTTAATATTCATAAAATAATTTCTGAATATGCGTTTAATTCATTTATTGAGTACAATATATTTTTATAAATATTATATTGATGGTACGTCATTTGATATTCACAGAAAGTTTATGATACTTAAATGATAAAAAATATTAAAGTTTATTAAAGATTCATATGGTTTTTTTGTGGTGCAGGGATAAATGTTGGCAAGTTTTTATAGAAAATATAGGATTTAAGTTTTTAAATGTTAATATTTTGGTGAATTTTTAAAATTTTTATTTTAATCCTAAAACAAGTTATACCTTCTATTAAATTAAAGTGTATTTCCAGGTTTGTGTCTAAGCTAAAAGAAACTCTGAATTGTTAATTTTAAAGACCATTTAACTGAGTGCTTGTATATGGAATTTTTTTAAAGTTTTTGTGAAATATTCCATGGAATTTCACCTTGAGTGTAGAAAAAGAATTTCCAAGAAAACTAAAAACTAACAGGAGTTATGAAGAAATTTGTGAAATATTGCCTAAAGACAATAATGGTACAAAAAGATTAAAAATGCCTTAAAGGAATTTTAGATAGCATTATGGTATTTTCTTTATGTATTTTCTATTCACCATAAGTACCCCTATGTGCTTTGCTATAAATATTGGGTAATACTGAGCGAATAACTAATTTAGCCTAATAAAAATCTAAAAATAAACTTTTGATATTAGCCCTAAAACATTTATAGATACATTTTTATTCCACAAAAATAACACAAAATGCTCTGAAATTTACCATTAAAACTAAAATTTTTATTGTGAAATTTTGGCTTTATAATAAAATGATTATTGTTCAATAAAAGCTATTTTAGACACATGCAGCGCGAAATGATTTAAAATCGGATTTTGTTTACTTTCAGCAAAATTTATGATTTTATGAAAAAAAGCGCATTAAAAGATTTTTCCTCTTTTCATCTCTAGTTTATCAACAAATTGTCAATCAAAGTAATTTCAGACCTCAAAATTTCGATGAAATGTAAATGAAATGATTTTAAATTTTTACTTAATTTTTTATGAGAACTAAGTGGTCAGTTTTTATACACTTCAGGTATTATAAGTTTCTGCTGATGTATGCAACGCAAAGAAATATTTTTCTTAGTCCTACCTTTTAGTATACCAAAAGACTTGGAATCACTTTTTGGATCGATTTAGCGATGTCAGTCCGTCCGTCCGTACGTCTGTCTGGGTGGACCCCCATGTAAACCATGTAATTAAACTATAGGTTTCAATTCTTAAGATAATTTGATGAAATTTGGCACAGATTATGTTTTTGTTAAGGGGACCATGGCTATTGAAATTCGTCAAAATCTGTCTATTATTTATGGTACCTCCTATAGGTCGTACTTCCCGGAATTGATATATTGGCCTCAAATATCAATATTTTTTCATACAATTTTAACCAAATACTGCTTGTGTAAACTAAAGTCACTGTATCAAATTTAGTTAAAATCGGTCCACATTTGACCATAGCTCCCATACAAACTCTTCTGTCAAAACGCACGCAATGATACAAAAATCACTAAAACGCTCTAAAGATAAGATAATTTTAAGTTTATTTTTTGCATACGTAATTTTTGTAACAACTTTAATCAATTTGCCAAATTTTGAGATAATCGGTCCACATTTGACCCTAGCTCTCATATAGGTCCAGATAACGGAAACTGCTTATATATCTAAGTTTTGAGAAAATGTTTGTGCGAAGGCAAAATTTAATAAATATTTGTCTTTATACAGGAAAAAGAGCATGTTTGACCTTAGTGGTGAAGGGTATCGTATGGTCGGGCTTGACCGACTATAGCACTTTTTACTTGTTTTTCGAAAAAATTGACTTTTAATTGCGGTTTTTACTAATTGTTCTTTTACAAAATATAAAGGTTAAATATGAATTTCTAGTAACTGGATATTCGTTCCTTGTTTGGAACCTAGTATATCTTATTAGGAATTACATACTATCCTAAATGACCTTTATTTACAACATGTTAAGGTCAAAGGCCGAGCATAGTTAAGAATTCTGTGCTCTTCGATCTTATGTGCATATTCTCCCATTTCTAAGGCCTAGCTTTAAAAGATTTTTCACTACTTGGTCTTTCCATCGAAGTTCCGGGCGCCCTCTTTTTAACATAAGGGGGACAGTTTTTATTCCAATTTCTTATTTGAGAACTCGCGGCATATGTTAACCTACTACTCTAATATGTGTTAACGTAGTTCCCCGGATGTTACCACGAGGAAGTCAGTATCCGCAGTTGAGATGAAGAATTACCAAGATAAGTCTGATCATACTAGGTTAAGACTAATGAGAACCTTTGCTTGGTATCCAACTTCCCCTATATCACCCAGAAATTGACTAGCACAAATTTTTCAAATAGTTAAGAAAAATTTAAGTTCACGCCCGTTGAATGGCCTCAATAAGTTCGGCTTTAGTTGTAATTTATTTTCCAGACAAGTAAAATTTTCTGGACAGCCAACCCCGAAAATCCGCTAATATTTTAATAATACTACCAGTACTTTTCAGTATATATGTATTTGTTTGATAAAGGTGGGCCATAACTATTTTGAGGTAGATAATCGGTAGATATATAGTTCTTTTCTGCCCGTTCCTTTCGAAAATATCCAATACACACATTAATGTTTAGTACCTGGTTGACCGAGCCTTACTCGGAGTTTTATGATAAGCATTTCAAATGTTGCATATACTTGCTATAAACTTTTTGTTTCTAAATTCATTTGTTCAAAAGTAAAAATGTACCAAAAATATTTTTCACGCATTATTGGTTCTGCTCAACCTTTTTTCCAAAAAGTACCAGCTACCAAGTATTTTTCTAGCTGGTTAAAACGCAATTTAAAATTTTTTCCATACCTATTTCTTTAAAAGTTATAACGTTAGAAAAATTTTCCGCCTTTTCATCCCCTTATTATAAAAAAGTTTAATATGCATATTTTGTATTTTGGAACCTATTGAATTCGGTACATTTTATTAAAAAGCAGTAAATATTTAGTTCCTATTCATTTTACTTAATGAGATATTAAGTTATTATTTTATCACCTTTTTATTACTTTTGACCCTCGAAATCAAAAAAGTACCAAATATACGTATTTGGTACTTTTTTCAATATTTTTTTACAGCTATTGATTGCAGTGCAAAGTTCCTTTCTTTATTCAAGGGTTCAAAAGTTAAGAGTGGGTTAAAATAAAGTACCAGAAAAACTATTCTTACCCTTTTTTAAGCCATATTGGGTTTAAAAAAGTACTAAACGCCTGTCCGCTTAAAAATAGATGGTCAAAACGTAATCTGAATTTTGTTTCTATGCCTAATTCGTTAGGAGATATAACATTTTTGATTTTTTCTCTTTTTTACCCTTTTTTGCCCCCTTAGCTGTAAAATTTCCAAAAGTTCCTTCTTAATCGATCTATGCGGCAAAAAAGTTACCCACCGTTCAAATTCTATCAAAAAAAAAAAATTATTCAATAGAAAAATTATTCGCACTTAATCCCAGTCTATAACATTTATTTATTAATGAAATTGACAATTTATTGGCAAAAGCCAAAAACCGTTTGTGGGGACAACATTCCGATAATATTCCAATTGGAACAAGGGTTACCTCTCTCAGACAATGAGCAGCATTCGATTCTATTTTATGACTCTTTGAAAGGGCCCTACGTTTTAACGCCGGTAAATGCATTAGTTAAAGAAGTTTTACATAGCCTAAAACTCAATAACCGGTATCTAACTTTATTTTGTTCAAGAGGGTCTGGCCGAGGATCGAACTTCGTACTAACCTTCTATACCCCGGCGATTCACGGCGGAACTGTGCTGGTACCTTTTATTTAACATGGCCTCGTTTTGAAATATTTTTTATAAAAATCAAAAAATCATTTCATACTCGCTAAAGCCATGGGGTAATTATTTCAGTCTCATAAAAAGCTTTGACTGTACCTAAAGCTCATCAGATAAACAAGATTTCAAATGATGGAATTTTTCAATATCCCTCAACGTAGGATCATTGTGAACTAAATTCTCAAACAGACTCATAAAGTTGTAGAACTGGGAGTATTTTCCGCTATATTTTGGGAGTCTCATGTTTGGAAGACTAGAATGATGCGGTTGCATAAAAGAAAGTCTTGAAAACTTGGTCTTCTATTCTTGGCCTGAAGACTCATTATCAAAGATTTCGTTGTTACACATAAATCTTCAAGCTCGGATCAAGATTATCCACTTCAAAATTGTTCACTTCAAGATTGTCCACTTCTTATCGAGACTTAACGCGAAAGATATCAAAAATTAAATTAACTATAAAAAGTTGAACCTTGGGATAATAATAATTCTTCAAGTATCGATCTAAAGATGATACATCCCAAAGATATTATTAAAGAGAAATGGAAAACAATCCAAAAGTTTCGGAAACTTTATTGATGGAGAGTCTGAAATAGTTGATTTTAAAGTAGTATTGCATTAATAGTAATGGCTACATCCGGAAACAAAGATACGAGAAAATGCTCTTATTCTTAAATTTTTGGTGAATTTAAAATCCCAAGTATGCCATAATTTGCCAACTTGGGTAACACCGGGTCCAATTAGCTGGATATTAAAAAAATCACAACCAGTCGTTGGAATTTTTATAATATAAGGTTTGTATTAATTGGAATATTTGTATCTTTAGGATTGTTGAGTTACGATAGTAATTTTATGTCACTTTCGATTTTTTATGAATTTTTAAAAAATAAAATTTTTTCGATTTTGCTAAAAAAAATATTTTTTTTTACGTTGAGATGTAAATAACTTCAAAACCGTTGAACACACAAAAAAATTGTTCTAGGACAACTTTAAGGGAATTCTGTTCGTGATACATTGATGTATTTTCAATAAAATTGGACAAGTCGTTTTCAAGATATTATAAACTTACTAGGAAAACCTATTCATAAATCTTAATTTTTAGAAAAAAAATTCTTGAAAAATTGAAAAATTTCAGATGTTTAGGGGCCCATAACATGTAAATAGTTAATGTTGATTGTAATTAATCGTGTTGACCATTATGATCTATTTTTAAAGGATCTTTTTTTAATCATTGGATGATCGAATACTGATTATTTAATAGATATTTGCATTGATCACTTTAGTATTAAAGGTTTCTATATTCATAAAATATTTTCATGTTATATAAATTATTTTGCAATTAGACAGACTGGTCATAGATCATGTGCTAATTGATCATCATAGCTTGATCGTATCTTATTTTGATTGAATGTTTTTAAGTTTTTTAATTGAAATATTTTTTTGATAATAAATTCTACTCATTTAAAAAACAAATCAACAAATTTATTGTGGTCCTCCTTTTCTATTAATTAAATCCTAAATATATTACTTATACACTAAAATGTTTTTTTCATAAAAAAAAAATGCTTTTAAATTTGTTTAAAAAAGTTTTCAACATTTCCAACAAAATTTTCATTGAATTCCAAAGGCTATGGTAAATTATTTTTGCACACAAACCTCAGAATAATTTCCGGAATAAAATGAGAAATTTGCAGATTTTTGTATTAAAGATAATTTGCAGACAAATAAATTGGTTTTAGGAGGAATTGGTATCTACTACCTAAAACTTTAATTGAATTTTTCAAATATTAATAGGAAAATGAAAATATTTTAGAATGGAAGAAAAATTAAGAAAACCTGGAGGCTAATAATGGTTTTTGAAAAAAAGGAAAAGAAAACTTAAAAACTTTTTTTAAATCTAATTTAACTGCAACTACAGTTTTATTTAGTTATTAAATTGAATTATAAGTTTAAATACTAAATTAAAGAATAAGTAAAGGAAATCATAGAAAAGTTTATCAAAAACAAAAGCTTTGTAAAACTTAATTTGTTTATGAATATAAAATTTGTTTGTGGCTAAATAATAAGATTACAATATTTTTATTTTTCAAATTGTAAGCAATAATTTTAAATCGAATTATTAAATCTAATGATAAAATTTCAATCTTCATTTTAGTTTTACCACAAAATAATTGGTTACTGTTACTGAATTTATCAATATTCAATTTAATCCCAGAAATCAATTCAATTCTTTTTACACAAGGAATTATAGAACAAAGAAAGAAATTTTGTATATAAAACAGTGATGCCCAATAACCAGGAGAAGGCAGCCGTTATTTTTTTTTTAATTTTCGTAAATACCACGATCATTAATAAAGCTCGTGAAAATGAGTATTAAAATCATTCAGTTGGAATTTGGATGTTAGCAAAGTCGGTTGGTGCCGCTTTGAGAATTGACAAAAACAAAATAGGCATGAAACAAAACGAAATCCAATTTATAGCAACAAAATACATGGTTCCAGAGAACAAAGAAATATAATCTCGAACATTGTTGCCACGACACTATTATTTTTGAAAACATTGGGAATATTTTTGTAAATATTGGAAATATTTTTTTAAATATTAGGAATATTTTTCAAAACAGAAACAAATTCCAATATTAAACAATTTTAGATTTTTATATTTATATCAGAGACCGGGTTTTAATACTTTTTAAACAATATTTTCATGTTTAAATCCATAAAAAAACAATCATTGAAGTTTAAAAAAATATTAAAAATCCCTCATGATTTTTATTTGTTCAAAAATTTTGTTTCTTTTTTCAATCCGAAGAAAATAAAATATATAAAAATCGATATTTATCAGTACAGTTCAAAATAATTTTCATCTTTTTTCATCCGATGAAAATAAATTTTGATAGAAAAAATTCAAATTTTATTTCTGTATTTGTCCGGGTATAAAGCACCTTTAGGACGTTTAAATAGCAATAAATTCAATTACTGTTGCAAATTTTATATCGAAATGGGTTTGGGCAACAAATGGTCGTTGTCTAAGTGCGTTTAAAACGTTTAAAAGTTAATTTTTTTAGAAATAGCGACGCGAATCAAAGAAACCACCAATAGTTCCCATTAGAACTATTGGTGGTTTTCTAAATATTCTTGATAAAAAAATTTCTATAGAAGAATTTTTCATAAACCAAATTTCTACAGAAAAATTTTTGTTAAAAAAATTTTCTATGGCAAAATTTTTGATAAAAAAATTTTCTATGGCAAAATTTTTGATAAAAAAATTTTTATAAAAAAAATATGTATAGAAAAATTTTTGATAAAAACATTTTTATAAAAAATTATTGATAAACAAAATTTTCTATAGACAAATTTTTGAAAAAAAAGTTTCTATAGAAAAATTTTTGAAAAAAAAAAAATTTTATAGAAAAAGTTTTGATAAAAAAAAAATTTGTTTAGAAAAATTTTTGATAAAAAAATTTTCTTTAGAAAAATTTTTGATAAAAAAATTTTCTATACAAATTTTTTTATCAAAAATTTTTCTAGAAAAATTTTGATAAAAAATTTTCTATTGAAAAATTTTTTAGAAAAAAATTTTCCATAAAAAAATTCTTGATAAAAATTTTCTATACAAAATTTTTTGATAAAAAAAAAATTCTATATAAAAATTTTTGATAAAAAAATTTTCTACAGAAAAATTTTGGATAAAACTTTTGATAAAAAAATTTTCTATAGAAAAATTTTTGATAAAAAAAAATTCTATAGAAAAATATTTGAACAAAAAAATTTTCTATGGAAAAATTTTTGATAAAAAAATTTTCTATAGAAAAATTTTTGATAAAGAAGTTTTCTATAGAAAAAATTGTTTAAAAAAAAATGTTCTATTGAAAAATTTTTTATAAAAAAAAAATTTCTATAGAAATATTTTTTATAAAAAAATTTTTGATAAAAAAAATTCTATAGAAGAATTTTTCATAAACCAAATTTCTACAGAAAAATTTTTGATAAAAAAATTTTCTTTGGCAAAATTTTTGATAAAAAAAAAAATTTTATAAAAAAAATATGTATAGAAAAATTTTTTATAAAAACATTTTTATAAAAAATTTAATTCAGTGATTTCAGTTTATATAAGCAGTATTTGTTTTAAATTTTATGAAAAAATATTGATATAAAGAGTTCTCTAAATAAAATTTGTAGTTGGATTTTCTTAAATAAAAATCAAACCTTTTAATATAAAAACTCTACAAAATACGCAAATATAATGACATATTATACAAAATCATTTAGCATTAAAATGTTTACTTAGTACTCGGGTTTTGCAAAATTATCGACTTTTTTCGGAAACCCTCCCATTAAAGATTTTACAGTTGCTTCTGATACCTTTTTGGAGCATGTGTTCCACCTGCGCTTAAAATCGGACATGTTCTTGGAAATCTTTCCTGTGTTCTTCAACTCCTTTTTTATCAGAGCCCAATACCTTTCCACAGGCCGAAGTTCTGGACAGTTAGGTGGATTTGCCTCTCGTGGTACAAAAATGACATTATTCTTTGAGTACCACTCAAGTGCCTTTTTTCCATAATGGCATGATGCCAAATCGGGCCAAAAAAATGTAGTCACTCTGTGCTCTCTTAAAAAGGGTAACAACCGTTTTTGTAGGCACTCCTTTATATAAATTTCTGTGTTTATTGTGCCAGATGCCACAAATATTTTACTTATTTTGCCACAACTACAAATAGCTTGCCACACGAGAAACTTCTTAGGGAATTTTGTTTGTTTTTTTGTGCGAAACTCTTGCCGAACATTGCCCCGTTTATCAGCAACATAAAAATCTTGACCAGGAAGTTGAGAAAAGTCTGCCAGTACGTATGTTTCTTCATCCATCACACAACAGGTGTATTTTTTTATAAAATCAGACTTCAATTTTTTCGCTCGTTTTTTTGCTTCTAAGTTCTTTATAGCATTGCGATCTGAAACCTTTTGGAATTTGTATGTCTTCAGTCTAGCATAAGCCTTGATTCTATGTGCAAAATTTGTAGAACATTTCACCGTACGAGCTGCTTTTCTTAAAGAAGTGTTAGGCGCTCTTCGAAAGAGTCGCTCGACTTCTTTTGCCTTACCAATATCTCTAGGACCTTTTTTCCTCCCTGATCCAGGTTTTCTTTCAATGCTCAGGTTTTCCTTATACCGTCTGATAGCATTAGAAACCGTTCGAGGGTCAACTCAAATTTCAAATTTTTAGCTATTTTTTTAAAAGTCCATGACGGATTTTTTTGAAAAGTTTTAATTATATTTTCACGAACTTTTTTTTCGCAGTCCATTTTGACATATCTCTAGAAACTAACTTGACCAAAAAATAAATTATTTCTTTCATTATGGATAAATTTTGTCTAAAATAGTAAATGCATATTTTTTTTAGAACACTCTTTATGTCATTATATTTGTAGAGTTTTTATATTAAAAGGTTTGATTTTTATTTAAGAAAATCCAACTACAAATTTTATTTAGAGCACTCTTTATATTGAAAATCTTCCACTTCATGTTTAACATTTTTTGTGTAGGTTCAAAAATTGGTCCACCATTAATAAGCTTGCAAAGTAGGAAACAATCTATCTCCAAGGAATTCTTTAAATCAAAAACTTTTTTCCAATAATCTGGAGCAAGAAGATTATTGGAAAAAAGTTTCAAAATCGAAAAGTGCATGTCAAGAGTTTGCAAATCGACATTGAAGAATAAAAATCTTTTTGTTAAACATATATGTCACCTTCTCCGAGAAAAGGGATCTAGTCTATGAAAATAAAGTTTTGAGAAAAACTAAACAAATAAAATTTTACTGTTTTTCTTTTTATCGATTTTCGCAAGTTCGTTTTGTACGTTTTTATCAGAAATCTTACTTATTCTAAGCCCTTTTAGGTACCAGAATCCAAAGTTGAAAAGTTTGGGCAATTTTGGGATCAACAATATCCGCTATTGAATAAATATCGTCACTTAAATTAAATATTGTTTTAATTTGATGAATATAAAATTCTCGAAAATCATGAAGTATAATTTTTTTCCCGAATTAGAGATTGTGGTCAATAAACATATATATTTTAATCTGAATGGATGATTTCCCATAAGCACTAGGATTTTAAAACATACACTTTTATGTAGTTAGAATAAAAAGTTTGCATTATGGGAAGCACATAAATTTATTTTTTAAAATGCAAGTTTTGAAAACTGTTAGTACTCAAAAATGACAAAAATTTAAATTACACATGAATTACACATGCAGCCAATTACACATCGGCTACACATGAAAATAAAAATTACACATGATATGTGTAATTACACCTGAAGTGGCAACACTGCATGAAACAAATCAAAATCCAATTTATAGCAACAAAAAACATGGTTTGAGAGAACAAAAAAATATACAGCCCAATTATAAATACTCCCGGTGAGTTTAATTCCCGGTGAGATGACTTTTCACGCAAATCAAACTCCCCTATTATGAAAAGACGGTGAGAATAGTATTATGTGAAAAGGAATTTAGAATTTTCGAAGTCAGATGTTTTGCTTTGAGCTGTGTTGCGTTAACATAAAAGTTTAGAAAAAACACAAGAAAATTTGCAAAATATTTTTGTAAAAAGAAACAAAATAATTTTTTTAATAAAAAATACAAAATTTTAAGTAAAAAATACGACATTTTTTAATAAAACTTCCGTTAGCCTTAACTGTTCCATTACAAGGTTATGCCGTTTTTGCTCTTTTAACTCCTCTTTCTTGACATCATAAAGCCAG
Source organism: Stomorhina lunata (assembly GCA_933228675.1). Classification (NCBI taxonomy): domain Eukaryota; kingdom Metazoa; phylum Arthropoda; class Insecta; order Diptera; family Rhiniidae; genus Stomorhina; species Stomorhina lunata. The sequence continues at coordinate 38,536,816 of OW121740.1, read as the reverse complement.
TCTATGGAACGATAAATTTTCTTTGTAATTTCATTCTGCTTTTTCATCGTTTCCAACATATTCTTTTGAATAGAAATTTCTTCTGTTAGGATGTCAGCAGTAGAAGAGCGAGCGGGCGGAACAACTGGCGATTTTTTCATTTTTTTGGCTGGTGGTTGATATGGAACCTCTTTCTCACTTTGAACTTCGTTTATGTTTTCAAAATCATCTGCTAAAATCTGGTTCAGTGCAGCTTCAATTTCTTTATCTGCATTTTTGCTTGCAGAAGAACAGCCCAATCCAAATGTGCTGGCTACACCTTCAACTGACTCCTTCATTCCAATCAAATTATATATGGCCTCTTCATTCGAAGTAAATTTCTGCTCTGCATTTGGTCCGCCGCCAGTTCCTTTGAAGAATTTAAGATTTTGAGCAGCTTTTTGTCGAACATACCTCTTTTGATCACTCCATACCTGAAATATATTTAGCCTTTTTAACAAAATGTTTACACAATTTTATTAATCTTACCTTCTTCCACTCCGAAACGCTTTTTGATGGAGGCCATGATGAGTTCAATTCCTCTTCCAAGCCGCGCCAAAAACGGTTTAACTCCTCTCTGCTTCCTTTGACCATACCACGAGCGCTATCAGGGAAAGCTTGCATTTTATCCAAAAGAATTTCCATCTGCTTCTTATTTGTTATCTTAGACCTGTTAAATATTTTAAGTATTTATTTAGTTTTTTATTTTTTAATTTGAATACTTACATTTTTAAGCACAGCTCCCTTGTAATTATTTGGCGGAATTTTTCTTAAAATTTAATCTCACATTCTCACTTTAATTGACATTCGTAATACCTACTTTTTTCACTGTGAAGAGTTTCCCATTTTCGAAATTTGTTTATAATAGGGGAGAAAGTGAACGTGAAAAATTTGCGTGAGAAATTTTATTTATAATAGGGGAGTAGTGAAAAGTGAAAAAACTCGCCGTGAGTTTTTGTTCATAATTGGGGTGATAATCTCGAACATTGTTGCCACGACACTATTATTTTTGAAAACATTGGGAATATTTTTGTAAATATTGGGAATATTTTTTTAAAAATTAGCAATATTTTTCAAAACAGAAACAAATTCCAATATTAAACAATTTTAGATTTTTATATTTATACCCTTCACCACCATAGGTGGAAAGGGTATTATAAGTTTGTGCTGATGTATGTAACGCATAGAAATATTTGTCTTAGACCCACCTTTTAGTATACCAATAGGCTTAGAATCACGTTCTGAGTCGATTTAGCGACGTCCGTCCGTTCGTCTGGCTGGCTGGACCACCATGTAAACCTTATAATCAAACTACAGGTCGCAATTCTAAAGATAATTTGATGAAATTTGCCACGGATAATTTTTTTGATAATGGGACCATGGCTATTGAGATTCCTCAAAATAGGTTCATTATTTATGGTACCTCCCATAGGTCCCACTTCCCGGAATTGATATATTGTCCACAAATATCAATATTTTTGATATGAAAAATTTTTGATAAACAAATTTTCGATAAAAAAATTTTCGATAGAAAAATTTTTGATAAAAAATTTTCGATAGAAAAATTTTCATAGAAAAAGTTTTGAGAAAACAATTTTCTATAGAAAATTTTTTATAAAATAATTTTCTATAGAAAAATGTTTGATGTCCAGTTTTTTTTAGATATAAGTAAATAATTAAATGAGGAAAAAATTTTGCAATATACAAAAATACAATGTAAGTTCAATATTAACTAAATATATAAAATAAGGTTTTAATGTTAAAAATATTTTGTCATATTTATCACTAGAAAATAAACAGACTCAAGGCCCCTGAAGAAGTTTCCAAAAAAGAAACGAAACGTTGGGAAATGTAAACAAGCAATTGTTTTACATAAAAAATTAAAATCTGACCATATCAGCCTAAAACCCCTTATAAAATTAATAATAAAAAATTTCTATAGAAAAATTTTTGATCAAAAAGAAAAATTTTTGATAAAACATTTTCTAGAGAAAAATTTTTGATAAAAAATTTTTTAAAGAAAAATTTTTGAAAAAAAAATTTGTATAGACAAATTTTCCGCAAAATAAATAAAAGATTTTGTTAAGCTCGAGGTCTTGTAGTTTTGTTTTTTTATAAAATTAAATATATTTATTTAATTTTTCATCAATATTTCGCTATCCATTGGATAGCATCATCAGGATTTTAAAAAACGAGTGACAATAAAAAGAGACAAACAATTTTTGTTTACGTCTAGTAAAAAAATAATAAAAATTTCTAAAGAAACATTTTTGATAAAAAAATTTTTTATAGAAAAATTTTCTATAGAAAAATTTATGATAAAAAAAATTTCTATCGAAAAATTTTTGATAAAAAAATTTTCTATAGACAAATTTTTGTTAAAAAAATTTTCGATAAAAAAATTTTTGATACAAAATTTTTTATAGAAAAATTTTTGATAAAAAATTTTTGAAAAAAAAGTTTGCTATAGAAAAATTTTTGATAAAAATATTTAAAAACAAGTAAGAGAGTGCTATAGTCTGTCATGGCCGACCATACGATACCCTTCACCAAGGGTTGCCAGACATAAGTCCTGAAAAAACTGGACATAAGGAAAACAGAGCTTGACAATCCAAAAATAAGCTGGACATTAATAATGAAAAACTTTCTTCAATAATATACTTCTATGAATCTTAAAATTTTTAATAAACCGACTTTCGAATACCGTAATTAACAGAAGCGATATCGAGAGAAAATGATATCGTCCGACATCTGAGAAATATGCTCGGCCTTTGACATTAATAGGTTTTGATATTGGCCATACACTTACTTTTGGAAAACCATTGGAGAGCGGTATTTATAGCACTCTAGTTTGTTTTTTCATAAAAAAAGTTTTTCTTTAAAAATATTCTAAAAATTTAAATTCTTAACCTTTCAGCTGGACAAATTTAATTTTAGCTTGACACTGGGCAAGCACTAAAAAGGCTGGACAATCCAGTCAAATCCAGCCTAACTGGCAACCCTACCTTCACCACTAAGGCCAAAGGTTTACTTTTTCCTGTATGAAGACAAATATTTGCTAAATTTTTCCATTATACAAACATTTTCTCAAAACTTATATATTTAAGATGTTTCCGTCATTTGGACTTATAGGAGAGCTAGGGTCAAATGTGGACCGATTATCTCGAAAGTTGTCAAATTGATTACAGTTTTTACAAAAATTATGTATGGAAAAAATAGACCTAAAATTCTCATTATCTTCAGATTTACGAGCGTTTTACTGATTTTTGTCTCATTTAGTGCGTTTTGTCAGAAGAGTTTGTATGGGAGCTATGGTCAAATGTAGACCGATTTCAGCGAAATTTTATACAGTGATTTTAGTTTAAATAAGCAGTATTTGTTTTAAATTTCATGAAAAAATATTGATATTGGCGGCCAATATGTCAATTCCGGGACCTATGGGAGGTACCATAAATAATGGACCGATTTCAATAGCCAAGGTCCCATTATCAAAAAAGTGATCTGTGCCAAATTTCATCAAATTATCTTTAGAATTGCAACCTGTAGTTTGATTACAAGGTTTACATGAAGGTCCAGCCAGACAGACGTTAAATCGACTCAGAAAGTGATTCTAAGCCTATTGGTGTACTAAAAGGTGGGTCTAAGACAAATATTTCTGTGCGTTACATACATCAGCACAAACTTATAATACCCTTTCCACCTATGGTGGTGAAGGGTATAAAAATGGAGTAGAAAACTTAAAAAACGGCAACTCTGCCGACTATTTTTTTGTTGTTTTGTTTTCTTTGCGCCGACCCGTGCCAATAACAAATAAGCAAGTTTGAGATTATACTAGTAGCAGCAGAGAATTAAATGTATTTCATTGTCTGCTGATACTCTTTACTGGGTAAATCTTGATGGAAGAACAAATCTGAGCTTTTGCTTCATAATGCATTAAACACATAGACAACAGCAGACTACACGAACACCGACTACAAAAGTCGTTGGCTGCAATCGTCGCCTCGTAGTCAGCTACTTAATTATTTTGGGGCGGCAGCTACATTTAAGATGGCAGCTACATTTCGAAACATCTGTTTATGAGTGGTGCCAATATCGCGTTTATAAGATGGACAAAATAACAATTTAAATTTTGATAAAAACGACATAAATTTATTTTATTAATTAATCTCCGAAATCAACGGTTTTCCTGTACCTGATGGTATGTCTATATAAAAAAAAAAATTATAGAAAGATTTTGGGTGATCTGTAATAGTTTAAGAGTTATGGGCTTTTTAAATTTCAAGAATAATACGGTTAACTTTAGAAGTTTATATTCGATATTAACTTTTTTGGTATCAAACAAAAGCTACTGAAAATATCTTTTATATTCTTATATATTCTATATAATATTCTTTATAATGGATAAGGAGCTAATATACTATAAACTTATTTCTGCAACTGACTTTTTTTATAATAATTCGTATATCTTAAAACAATATAGATATAAGTATGCTCTTTTATATAATGAATTTTATAAAGGACATACTGGGCTTTTATATAACATGAACTACGTAGCTCTAGCACACGTAGCATGTGAGTTAGACAGTTAAAAAAATAACTTTTTAAAATTTTACTTCTATTGAGTTAGAGTTATAAAAATATAAATTTTTACATAATATTTTATTAGATATTATTATATACATTAAATATATAAATATTTTATAAGTATGTAAATTGTTTACATAAATTCTCCCCATTATATTTGTGGTAAATAAATTCAAGTGGTTTAAATCGCTCATTTATTTCAATATTATATGGTGTTGACAGCACTAAATCTTTTATTGTCGCCAACAAAAATAGAAAATAGTTTAATTTTGGCTACAGCTACAACTGTGGTCGGTAGTCGTGTAGCCGTGTCGACTCTAAAAAATTTATTTCTATTTGAATCCATGTATTCTAATTTTGACAGGTTGTAGCCCGTAGCCTGCTGTTGTCTATGTGTTTAATGCATAACTTGTTATTTTACTGGGCATCACTGATATAAATCATTCTAAGTACAAGACTCAAGTCTGTCTAGGAACTGTAGAATTTGATTATAAGTCTGAGTAATACTGTCTGAGTACAAAACATTATATTTGACATTTATGAATATGTATTTTTAAACAATATTTGTCTATTTTATATATGTATACATATATATTCTGGATATCATGCTAAGAATTATATTGCATGATTCCTAGTGAAACTATGTTAAGAATTTTACATTTACTAGGAATTTTTGAACACTAGTAAAGTAAATATTTACAAAAGTTTCAGTCATGTTTTTTTTAATATCCTCACAATAAGCTTTACTATGTGGGATTTTACCCATAAATCTTGACAACACATTCCTTTTAAAATGCATAAATTATTTTGAAAAGAAAATAAATTTACTCTATTTTTTTTTTGTATGAAAATAAAGAAAAATGTAATAAAACTATGTAAACATTTGTTGGTATATTATAGAAGAAAATAAACCAATAAAAAAAGACTCAGTTTGAATATTATTATTAGCTAACAAATAAGGAAAAATTGTGGTAACTTTTCATTTAATAAAAGCCAGTTTTATGGTTATAAGTGAAAACAGATTAAGTCGTCTTAATTGTTGTGTTATGTATTTCGAAAGAAATATTTTTCTATAGAAAAATTTTCAAAAGCAATATTTTTCTATAGACAAATTTTCAAAAGAAATATTTTTCTATAAAAACATTTTCAAAAGAAATATTTTTCTATAGAAAAATTTTCAAAAGAAATATTTTTCTATAGAAAAATTTTCAAAAGAAATATTTTTCTGTAAAAAAATTTTCAAAAGAAATATTTTTCTATAGAAAAATTTTCAAAAGAAATATTTTTCCATCGAAAAATTTTCAAAAGAAATATTTTTCTATACAAACAATTTCAAAAAAAATATTTTTTTATAGAAAAATTCTCAAAAGAAATATTTTTCTATAGAAAAACTTTCAAATAAAATATTTTTCTATAGAAAAATTTTCAAAAGAAACATTTTTTTATAGAAAAATTTTCAAAAGAAATATTTTTCTATAGGAAAATCTTCAAAAGAAATATTTTTCTACAGAAAATTTTTCAAAAGAAATATTTTTCTGTTGAAAAATTTTCAAAAGAAATAAAATTTTTGACAGAAATATTTTTCCATAGAAAAAATTTCGATAGAAATATTTCAATAGAAATATTTTTCTATAGAAAAAATTTCAATAGAAATATTTTTCTATAGAAAAAATTTCGATAGAAATATTTTTCTATAGAAAAAATTTCGATAGAAATATTTTTCTATAGAAAAAATTTCGATAAAAATATTTTTCTATAGAAAAAATTTCGATAGAAATATTTTTCTATAAAAAAAATTTCGATAGAAATATTTTTCTATAGAAAAAATTTCGATAGAAATATTTTTCTATAGAAAAAATTTCGATAGAAATATTTTTCTAAAGAAAAATATTTCTATAGAAAAATTTTCTTTAGAAATATTTTTCTATAGAAAAATTTTCTTTAGAAATATTTTTCTATAGAAAAATTTTCTTTAGAAATATTTTTCTATAGAAAAATTTTCTTTAGAAATATTTTTCTATAGCAAAATTTTCGTTAGAAATATTTTTCTATAGAAAAATTTTCGTTAGAAATATTTTTCTATAGAAAAATTTTCGTTAGAAATATTTTTCTATAGAAAAATTTTCGTTAGAAATATTTTCTATAGAAAAATTTTCGTTAGAAATATTTTTCTATAGAAAAACTTTCGTTAGAAATATTTTTCTATAGAAAAATTTTCGTTAGAAATATTTTTCTATAGAAAAATTTTCGTTAGAAATATTTTTCTATAGAAAAATTTTCGTTAGAAATTTTTTTCTATAGAAAAATTTTCGTTAGAAATTTTTTTCTATAGAAAAATTTTCGTTAGAAATATTTTTCTATAGAGAAATTTTCGTTAGAAATATTTTTCTATAGAAAAATTTTCGTTAGAAATATTTTTCTATAGAAAAGTTTTCGTTAGAAATATTTTTCTATAGAAAAATTTTCGTTAGAAATATTTTTCTATAGAAAAATATAGAAATATTTTTCTACAGAAAAATTTTTAGTTAAAAATATTTTTCTATAGAAATATTTTTAGTTAGAAATATTTTTCCATAGAAAAATTTTTAGTTAGAAATATTTTTCTATAGAAAAATTTTAGTTAGAAATATTTTTCTATAGAAAAATTTTTGATTTATAAATATTTTTCTATATAAATATTTTTTATTCAGAAATATTTTTCTATAGAAAATTTTTTAGTTAGAAATATTTTGCTATAGAAAAATTTTTAGTTAGAAATATTTTTCTATAGAAAATTTTTTAGTTAGAAATATTTTGCTATAGAAAAATTTTAAGTTTGAAATATTTTTCTACAGAAAAATTTGGATTGGAAATATTTTTCTACAGAAAAATTTGGATTGGAAATATTTTTCTATAGAAAAATTTGGATTGGAAAAATTTTTCTATAGAAAAATTTTTAGTTAGAAATATTTTTCTATAGAAAAATTTTTGATTTAGAAATATTTTTCTATATAAATATTTTTTATTCAGAAATATTTTTCTATAGAAAATTTTTTAGTTAGAAATATTTTGCTATAGAAAAATTTTTAGTTAGAAATATTTTTCTATAGAAAATTTTTTAGTTAGAAATATTGTGCTATAGAAAAATTTGGATTGGAAATATTTTTCTACAGAAAAATTTGGATTGGAAATATTTTTCTATAGAAAAATTTGGATTGGAAAAATTTTTCTATAGAAAAATTTTTAGTTAGAAATATTTTTCTATAGAAAAATTTTTGATTTAGAAATATTTTTCTATATAAATATTTTTTATTCAGAAATATTTTTCTATAGAAAATTTTTTAGTTAGAAATATTTTGCTATAGAAAAATTTTTAGTTAGAAATATTTTGCTATAGAAAAATTTTTAGTTAGAAATATTTTTCTATAGAATAATTTTTAGTTAGAAATATTTTTCTATAGAATAATTTTTAGTTAGAAATATTTTTCTATGGAAAAACTTTCGTTAGAAATTTTTTGCTATGGAAAAATTTTCGTTAGAAATATTTTTCTATAGAAAAATTTTCATCAAAATATTTGTCTACAGAAAAATTTTCAAAAGAAATATTTTTCTGTAGAAAAATTTTTGTTAGAAATATTTTTCTATAGAAAAATTTTGATTAGAAATATTTTTTTTATAGAAAAATTTTCAGAAATATTTTGGACTTAGGATGTTTTGGCTTTTTAGCACAGATTTAATGACCATTTTTCTGACACGTGTTATCAAATTAACCTAATGTGACTTGGCAAATATTTAAGTTTGTTTCGTGACAGTTAAATTTGACACACGCCAACATTTAGAAAGAAGTTAATGCTCAAAGCTAAAACAGAACAAAATATTTACATTATCATTAGAGATAATTTTTGTTAAGATTTTCGTTTAATCATTTTTGTGCTAGGTCAAGTCCACTAAACAGCCTCCTATCAACTTAGGTCTTTGAATTAGATATTAAAGTCTAAATACCCTAAGATCATAACATAAAATAAATATTTACATACAATTTTCTTAGACAATAGACAATTTCCTAACAAATATTGGCAACGTAGTAAAAAGTTAATTAATTTTTTTTAGCCTTAATTGAGACGGTACGACATACAGTCAGTGTAAGTAAAGAAAACCGAAAACCTCCTGAAGTAGTAAGAGGCAAAGAGATTATAATCAAACATGTGGCTTGAAACGTTAACATCGTGATTGTCTTATTAACACATTTTCAGTTGGCTAAAAATTAAGTGTTAATAAGGTATGAAAAAATTAAATATTAAATCGAAAAATATTAAAAACTCATACATTCGCTGTTGAAATTTCTGTCTTTCTGCGTTTATCTTCGATATATGAATAAACATTGAGTATAAGTTTGATTAAATGTAAATAACAGAAAAATTCAATATTTATAACAAAATTAATACAAATAATTCAATGCGGGTATTTTAAAATAAAACCATATAAAAAACTTTATTTAAAAGTCTAGATATCCAGGAAAAAGTTGAAATTTTAAATCGTTTTTATGAAACGCATTTATATGGTCGAATGAAAGTTGTGAAATTTTTTAAAGGATTAAATCACAGAATTAACTTAGTTTTAGATATTATGGTTTAATAGGTATAGCATCTATCGATATATATCCGTGTCAATAAATATTTGTTTGTAAATTGTGTGATGATTGTTTGAAGATTGTTTGAATATTTTTGACGAATGTTTTTTTGATTTTTCGACGATTGATTGAATATTTACTGATGACTGTTTAATGATTTTAGTGGTAGTTGACGATTGTTCGATAATTTTTTAAGATTTGACGATTGTTTAATTTTTGTTTTCTCAAAAAATTTTCTATTGAAAGTTATTAAAGTTTTTTTTACCAAAAGTTTTTCCATAGCAAAATTGTTTATCAAAAATTTTTTATAGAAAAATTTTTTATCAACAATTTTCTATAGAAAAGTTTTTTATCAAAAATTTTCTATAGAAAAATTTTTTATCAAAAATTTATATTTATATTATTTATCAAAAATTTTTGTATAGAAATTTTTTTTTAACAAAATTTTTTGTATTCAAAACATTTATTTATTAATGTAACAGACCAATTTATTGATAAAAAGACAAAAAATGTTAGCGGAGAAACCAAATTCCTCGACGCGTTTCGATGGTTGGTTAAGTCATCTCTTGTATAGAAAATTTTTTACCAAAATTTTTTCTATAGAAAAGTTTATCAAAAATTTTTCTATAGAATTTTTTTTTTACCAAAATTTTTTGTATAGAAAAATTGTTTACCTAAATTTTTTCTATAGAAAAATTTTTTACCAAAATTTTTTCTATAGAAAAATTTTTTACCAAAATTTTTTCTATAGAAAAATTTTTTACCAAATTTTTCCTATAGAAAAATTTTTTACCAAAATTTTTTGTATAGAAAAATTTTTTACCAAAATTTTTTGTATAGAAAAATTTTTTACCAAAATTTTTTCTATAGAAAAATTTTTTACCAAAATTTTTTCTATAGAAAAATTTTTTACCAAAATTTTTTCTAAAGAAAAATTTTTTGCCAAAATTTTTTCTACAGAAAAATTTTTTACCAAAATTTTTTCTACAGAAAAATTTTTTACCAAAATTTTTTCTATAGTAAAATTTTTTATATAGAAAAATTTTCTACCAAAATTTTTTCTATAGAAAAATTTTTTACCAAAATTTTTTCTATAGAAAAATTTTTTACCAAAATTTTTTCTATACAAACATTTTTTAAGCAAAATTTTTTGCATCGAAAATTTTTTACCAAACTTTTTCTATAGTAAAATTTTTTACCAAAATTTTTTCTATAGAAACATTTTTTACCAAAATTTTTTCTATAGAAAAATTTTTTACCAAAATTTTTTCTATAGAAAATTTTTTTCTTAAGAAAACTATAGAAACAGTTTTTAATAAAAAATTTTCAATAGAATTTTTTTTTATAAAAAAATTTTTTATAGAAATTTTTTTTATCAAAAATTATTCTATAGAAAATTATTTATCAAAAATTTTTCTATAGAAAAGTATTTTATCAAAAATATTTTAAAATATTTTTATCGAAAATTTTTCTACAGAAAATTTTTTTATCAAAAATTTTTCTATAGAACATTTTTTTACCAAAAAATTTTTTAAAGAAAAATTTGTTTTTAATTATTCTACAGAAAATTATTTATCAAAAATTTTTCTATAGAAAAGTATTTTATCAAAAATATTTTAAAATATTTTTATCGAAAATTTTTCTACAGAAAATTTTTTTATCAAAAATTTTCAATAGAATTTTTTTTTATAAAAAAATTTTTTATAGAAATTTTTTTATCAAAAATTATTCTATAGAAAAATATTTATCAAAAATTTTTCTATAGAAAAGTTTTTTTTATCAAAAATATTTTAAAATATTTTTATCGAAAATTTTTCTACAGAAAATTTTTTTATCAAAAATTTTTCTATAGAACATTTTTTTACCAAAAAATTTGTTTTTAATTATTCTACAGAAAATTATTTATCAAAAGTTTTTCTATAGAAAAGTATTTTATCAAAAATATTTTAAAATATTTTTATCGAAAATTTTTCTACAGAAAATTTTTTTATCAAAAATTTTTCTATAGAACATTTTTTTACCAAAAAATTTGTTTTTAATTATTCTACAGAAAATTATTTATCAAAAATTTTTCTATAGAAAAGTATTTTATCAAAAATATTTTAAAATATTTTTATCGAAAATTTTTCTACAGAAAATTTTTTTATCAAAAATTTTCAATAGAATTTTTTTTTATAAAAAAATTTTTTATAGAAATTTTTTTATCAAAAATTATTCTATAGAAAAATATTTATCAAAAATTTTTCTATAGAAAAGTTTTTTTATCAAAAATATTTTAAAATATTTTTATCGAAAATTTTTCTACAGAAAATTTTTTTATCAAAAATTTTTCTATAGAACATTTTTTTACCAAAAAATTTGTTTTTAATTATTCTACAGAAAATTATTTATCAAAAATTTTTCTATAGAAAAGTATTTTATCAAAAATATTTTAAAATATTTTTATCGAAAATTTTTCTACAGAAAATTTTTTTATCAAAAATTTTTCTATAGAGCATTTTTTTACCAAAAAAATTTTTAAAGAAAAATTTGTTTTTAATTATTCTACAGAAAATTATTTATCAAAAATTTTTCTATAGAAAAGTATTTTATGAAAAATATTTTAAAAAATTTTTATCGAAAATTTTTCTACAGAAAATTTTTTTATCAAAAATTTTTCTATAGAACATTTTTTTACCAAAAATTTTTTTAAAGAAAATTTTTTTTATCAAAAATTTATATATTCCTAATAAATTTTTTTATCTAAAATTTTTCCATACAATTTTTTTTTTATCAAAAATTTTTCCATAGAAAATTATTTTATCAAAAATTTTTTTTATTAAAAATTTTTCTATAGAAAATTTTTTCATCAAAAATTTTTCTATATAAAATTTTTTTTATTAAAACTTTTTCTGTAGAAAAGTTTTTTATTAAAAATATTTTTATGGAAATTTTTTCTACAGAAAATTTTTCCACGGAATTTTATCGAAAATTTTTCTGTAGAAAAATAATTTTATCGACAATTTTTGTACAGAAAAATATTTCTATCGAAAATTTTTCTATAGAAAAATATTTCTATCGAATATTTTATTAGAAAAATATTTTTATTGAAATTTTTGTATAGAAAAATATTTTTAAAATTCAATTTTTCTATGGGATTTTAAAAATTTTTCTACAGAAAAATCGTCTTACCGAAGATTTTTTTATAGAAAAATATTTGTATTGAATTTTTTTTATAGAAAAATATTTTTATCCAAAATTTAAAAAAAAAAAAAATATTTTTATCGAAACATTTTCTATACAAAATTCATTTATCAAAAATGTTTCTATAGAGATTTTTTTTTAAAATTATTCTGTTGGATTTCTTTTCATCAGAAATTTTTTTTATTAAAAGTATGTTAACCTTTAATTTTTTATGGTTTTTTATTGAAGATTTTTCTATAGAAAACAAATTTTATCGAAAATTTTTTTATACAAAAAAATTTTTATCGGAAATGTTTCTATAGAAAAAAATGTTTGTCCTAAATTTTTCTATAGAAAAAATTTTTTATCGATAATTTTTCAACAGAAAAATTTTCCTATCCAAAAATATTCTATAGAAAATAATTTTTATCTAAAAAATACTTATATAGAAATATCTTAAACTTTTTAATGTTTTCAAAGAAAATAGTGTCGTGGCAACAATGTTCGAGATTATTTTTCTTTGTTCTCTCGAACAGTATATTTTGTTGCTATAAATTTATTTTTGATTTTGTTTCTTGTATATTTTAGTTTTGTCTACTGTATTAAAATCCAAATTTCAAGTGAATGATTTGATTAATACTCATTTTTATGAGTTTCATTAATGATTGTGATGTTTATGAATATTACAAAATGTCTTCGGCTCCTGGCAGTATGGGCTGCTTTTCTTATCTTATGACAAAACGAACTATTCACAAACTTTTTGAGGCTTAGACTCACAAACTTTTTGAGGCTTAGACGATTGGTATGGTAAACTGAAGCAAAGAAGAGAAAATGATGATTGTTTGTTTTTTGCTTTTTGGCTTTTTACATGAATTTGATTGAAAAATAACAAAATTGTCGGGATGTAAATATTATTCAAAAAGAAAGAGAATTTGATTTGTTAAGTTCATGAAACAAAACAATTGAAGGTTTGTTAGAAGTTTATATTGGGTTCAAAGTAAAAAATTTTGTTAACGATTAAATACAGGGAATTTCGGAATATTGATCCGATGCTATAAAACGTCGTCTAACAATCGATAATTGATCCATTACTAAAATCCGACGAAAAAATGCTTGGGCTTTCGATCGGTTAACGTAGTGATCAGCCAACTACAATGATAAATGTTGCGAAGAACTCTGGGCTTTGTCTCCCTTTAGTATTTGATACTCGAATATTAAAGCTTGTTTAAATATAGACTAAATACGAATTATATGCATACAGTGAAAACTATTTTTTTTTCGATTACAAGGGATTGCACAAAAAAACCAATTGAAAAATAGTGGTTAAATAAATATTCATAAAAGAAAATTAAATATAGATATGTCCCTGGAACTTGAGAAAAAAACTGGCAAATTTTTTGACTATTAGGTAATATTTGACCATAATGGCGAATGGTATGAAACGGCCGGACTTGACTGAATACAAAACTTTTTTAATTGTATGTATAGTTTTACAACTAATTTTCTACTAGGCCATAAAAAGGTGATTTTATCCATTTAAATAAGTTAAATAATGTTTAAATAATGATAAATGTTGCGAAGAACTCTGGGCTTTGTCTCCCTTTAGTATTTGATACTCGAATATTAAAGCTTGTTTAAATATAGACTAAATACGAATTATATGCGTACAGTGAAAACTATTTTTTTTTCGATTACAAGGGATTGCACAAAAAAACCAATTGAAAAATAGTGGTTAAATAAATATTCATAAAAGAAAATTAAATATAGATATGTCCCTGGAACTTGAGAAAAAAACTGGCAAATTTTTTGACTATTAGGTAATATTTGACCATAATGGCGAATGGTATGAAACGGCCGGACTTGACTGAATACAAAACTTTTTTAATTGTATGTATAGTTTTACAACTAATTTTCTACTAGGCCATAAAAAGGTGATTTTATCCATTTAAATAAGTTAAATAATGTTTAAATAATGATAAATGTTGCGAAGAACTCTGGGCTTTGTCTCCCTTTAGTATTTGATACTCGAATATTAAAGCTTGTTTAAATATAGACTAAATACGAATTATATGCATACAGTGAAAACTATTTTTTTGTACAAAAAAGCAATTGAAATATAGTAGTTACCTAAATATTCATAAAAGTCACATTGCAAGAAAATTATATACAGATATGTCCCTGGAACTTGAGAAAAAACTGGCAAATTTGTTGACTATTAGGTAACATTTGACCACAATGGCAAATGGTATGAAAAGGCCGGACTTGACTGAATACAAAACATTTTTATTCGTATGCATATTTTTATACCCACCATCAAAAAGAATGGGGGGTATATTGAGATTGTCATTCCGTTTGTAATTTCCTTAATATTGGCTCAAAAATCAAAAACAATATATATTCTGAATCCTTATAAAATTCTAAGACGATTGAGCGATGTCCGTCTGTCTGTCCGTCTGTCTGTCTGTCTGTCTGTCTGTTGAAATCACGATAACGCCTAAACGAAAGGAGCTAGCTCACTGAAACTTAGCAAAAACATTCCTCATTTATGAAAAAATTTTGGTATTGAAATTGGGCAAAATCGGTTAACATTTGACCATAGCTCCCGTATAACCTCGTCTAGGCTAGTCGCTTATTTGCTAATAACTGACAAATTATAATAGCTATGATGACAAAATTTGGTATCTAGAAGTTTTTCATAAGCACTAGGCAGCATGTAAAATTTCATCGAAATCGGTTCACATTTATACATATCTAGAGGTTCACATTTATACATAGCTCCCATATAAAAAACATACGGAAACAGCCTAAATTCCACCTGAAATTCACTTAAATGCCAATAAATGTTAAACTGTAGTAGCTTTGACCACCAAATTTAGCACAAATAAGTCTTATGTGAATACCAGCCAGTGTGCAAAATTTTGTCACAATCGGTCACCATTTGACCTAGCTCCCGTATAAAAAACTTACGGAAACACAAAAATACAAAACGAAAAGGGGGTTTATGTCCGTCTGTCCGTTAGATAAAAGCGCGATAGCGCCTTAACTGAAAGGGCTATAGCAACAAAATTTTACAAAAGCAAGTCTTATGTGAATGCCAGGCAGTGTGCAAAATTTTGTCACAATCGGTCACCATTTGACCATAGCTCCCATATAAAAAACTTACAGAAACACAAAAATACAAAAAGAAAAGGAGTTTTATGTCCGTCTGTCCGTCAGATAAAAGCGCGACAGCTCCTTAACTATAAAAGCTAGAGAGACAAAATTTTACAAAAGTATTTCTGATATGTAACAAAAGTTGTATACTGAAAATGGGCAAAATCGGTTCACATTTAGTTAGAGCTCCCATATAACCCCGCCCCTGGAAACACATGAACGCTGATAAATTGAATACAATTGTAATAGCTATGACGACTAAATTTAGTATAGAGAAGTTTTATACAACTATTGGTCAGTATATCAAATTTTATAGGAATCGGTCCATATTTGACTATAACTCTCATATAAAATACACTCCCGGAAACCAAAAAATATTTAGCAAGGACCAGTTAAAAGCTATTAAATTAGAAACTGTGATAGCTATTGCCACTAAATTTTGCAAAAATAAGCTTTACATAAATACCAACCAGTGTGTAAAATTTTGTTACAATCGGTCAACATTTGGCTATAATTCTTATATATATATTACATCCTCTTTTTATATCTACAATTAAAAAGATTCGGAGGTACAAGCAGCATATTAAGATTTGTATATGGTATATGCATTAGGACCTCCTTACAAAATATATGGACCAGTCGTATTACTATCAACTTCTTTATCCTAACTAAATGTTAAGCTAAAGGAAAAGTATTTAACAACTTATTAATGTAAAACCATATCCGGTTGTGATAACGAATTTTGTTCAAAGTAAATAAATACTAGGGAAACCACTTACATACTTTTAAATGTTGAACTATAAAGCTACTGCAACCGAAGTTTTTCCAAATATTTTACCAACAATGACAACTAGCGTAACAACTTTTTTCCAATTTGGTCCACGTTTTGAATTTGCTGCACCCTCGTATATATATGAGATATGTTTCTAAATTTAACACAACTTGATGGTGGGTATAAATATAAGATTCGGCACAGCCGAATATAACACTCTTACTTGTTACAACTAATTTTCTACTAGGCCATAAAAAGGTGATTTTATCCATTTAAATAAGTTATAGTAGAGTTTCAACAACTTTTCCTTAAAAAAACTAAAGAAAAATTATTTAAATTTTTCAATCTTTACTCTTTTTTCAGTTTTCTCCGCCTGACTTAAGGAATATAATAAAGAAAATAAGTAAAATTGAATAAGATAAAACAAAACCCTTAAGTGACAACATAATGTATAATTTATTGTGGCTAAAGAAAACACTTTCCCCAGCAAGTAATCTAATAAAACTTGAAATGTACTTTAGAGCCAATGACAAACAATATAAAAAGTAAGTGAAGAAAGGAAAAAAGGAAGGAAGGAAGAAAGTTCATCACTGCTTCCAGTTCCTAGTAGATCAATGATAGACTGTAGACATAAGTAAGAAAAAAGAAATAAATAAATTAAAACCTTAAGAGGAAGTGAAGGCAAGACAAGTAAACACAAGTAATCACTTCTACGGGATAAAGAAAGTACATACAATTTTCAAAAAAATTTTATGAATTCTGACCGAGAGCAGGAGTATCGGCAAACCTTCAAGGCTTTCAAGCTAACTCTAAGTAAAATGTGGCAACAGTATCAGTATTATTTCAACTACAAACAGCAGCAACAACATTCTCAATATCAACAACGACACCAGCAAAAGCAACAGCAGCACCAGCAACATCATCACAATCACAACTTCTATCAACAGCAACAGCATCGACACTCTTGTCTTACGAAAATACCCAAAATGCAACAACAATTACAAATGCCTGTCTATCAAATGTTACGCTTCCTTTTGTTGCTCGTCTGCTATTGTTGTCATTCACAGGCTTCCATGGAGTACAGTGCCAAATTAACTAATTGCTATGATAATCAATATGGTTTTAATGGTCATCATCTGTTCAATGGTTCGGTAGTAGTTGCAACATCATCG
Organism: Stomorhina lunata; assembly: GCA_933228675.1. Classification (NCBI taxonomy): domain Eukaryota; kingdom Metazoa; phylum Arthropoda; class Insecta; order Diptera; family Rhiniidae; genus Stomorhina; species Stomorhina lunata. The sequence goes on along the minus strand of OW121740.1, from coordinate 38,519,346 downwards.
GCTGTGACCAATAGCAGTAGCATCAATTTAAATGCAACTACTGCATCCACAACCAATAACAATGATCAGCTGTTGAAGTCTTTAGTGGATACGTCAGATGTAATGAAAAGTGAAGTGAATTCTCTTGGTGTAGGAGACCAAAGACCAATGTCCGCTGGACCAACAAGTGGTTGGAAGTGCTGTTGTTGGAATGCAACAAGTTTGGTAAGTCAAATATTTTGTCTTGCTTTTTCAATCTGTAAATGTAGGGTATCATTTATAATCGACCAATATTTTTTCAGATTTAATAAAAACACTTTTACCTAAGTGTTAACTATCCACAGTCCATTATTTTTAATCCCTGCCCTTGTTTGAAATAAATAATTTCAATAATTGAGTGTTATTTTTAATTAATTTAAACCTTATGAAAACATTTTACCTCGTGATAAATAATGTTTTCTACTTTAAGTACCTTCTCATGAATTACTTCATGTAATTTAATTAATGTAATTTCTGTTAAAATCTGAAATGCATTTAAAAATAGTTTATAAATTATTATTGTTTACAGCTCAATTATAGGATTAAAAAATTATTTCTAACGAAAATTTTTCTATGGAAAAATATTTATAACGAAGATTTTTCTATAGAAAAATATTTTTAACAAAATATATTTCTACAAAAATTTTTCTAGCGAAAATTTGTCTCTACAAAAATATTTCTAAAGAAAATTTTTCTCTAAAAAATATTTCTAGCGAAAACTTTTCTCTAGAAAAATATTTCTAGAGAAAATTTTTCTCTAGAAAAATATTTTTAAAGAAAAGTTTTCTTTAGAAAAATATTTCTAAAGAAAATTTTTCTTTAGAAATATTTTTCTAGCTAAAATTTTTCTCAAAAAATTACAAAATAGTCGGGATGTAAATATTATTCAAAAAGAAGTGTATTTGCATTTGATCCCAAACCTATTACATTTATTTATTAATGTAACAGATCAATTTATTGATAAAAAGCCAAAAAATGTTTGCGGAGAAACCAAATTCCTCGACGCGTTTCGATGGTTGGTTAAGCCATCTCTTCAGGAGGATTATCCCTAATTTAGACAGATCGAAAACCTCGCATTATTACTGAATTTACAAACATAACTATTAAGAATTATGTTCATAAAAAAATTTTTCTCTAGAAAAATATTTCTAAAGAAAAATTTTCTATAAAAAAATATTTCTAACGGCAATTTTTGTATAGAAAATTATTTTTAACGGCAAATTTTTCTATAGAAAAATATTTCTAGCGAAAATATAAGATGTTTCATGTTTTTTCAAAAAATAACAAAAATAGTCGGGACGTAAATATTATTCAAAAAGAAGAGTATTCGCATTTGATCCCAAATCTGTTACATTTATTTATTTGTTAATGTAGCAGACTAATTTATTGATAAAAAGCCGTTAGCTGCAGCAATCGGCTTTTTTTCTATGGAAAATTTGTCTATGGAAAATTTTTTATCAACAACTTTTTTATAGAAAATTTTTTGATCAAAAATTTTTCTATAGAAAATTTTTTGATCAAAAATTTTTCTATAGAAAATTTTTTTATAAAAATTTTTCTATATATTTTTCTATGGAAAATTTTTTTATCAACATTTTTTTTTTATAGAAAATTTTTTCATCAAAAATTTTTTTATCAAAAATTTTTTTATAGAAAATTTTTTATGAAAAATTTTTCTATAGAAAATTTTTTATCAACATTTTTTTATGGAAAATTTTTTATTAAAAATATTCTATAATAAATTTTTTGATCAACATTTTTTTATGAACATTTTTTGGATCGAAAATATCTAAAAAATATAAAAATCTAAAATCGTTTAATACTAGAATTTATTTCGGTTTCGAAAAATATTCCCAATATTTATAAAAATATTCCCAATATTTATAAAAATAATAGTGTCGTGGCAACAATGTTCGAGATTATATTTCTTTGTTCTCTCGAACCATGTATTTTGTTGCTATAAATTGGATTTTGATTTGTTTCTTGCCTATTTTGTTTTTGTCTTTTCTTGAACAAAGTGGCACCAACCAACTCTGTTAATATCCAATTCCAATTGAATGATTTTAGTACTCATTTTCACGAGTTTTTTTAGTGATCGTGGTATTTACGAATATTAAAAAAATTCATCGGCTGCTGGTAGTATGGGCTGATAGTATGCCTACTTCTGTTTTTAACAATTCTCTCATACACAGGGGTGTCATAGAAACCAAGTCAGTTTTTACTTTCCCGGTTTTGAAAATAATACTGGTTATATTTAGTGTCATGAAACAAAGTCGGTTTTGTTATTATTGGTTTTAAATCAAACAAAATGTTCGAATCAATTGTTTATTATTTCATTTGAAATTTTTTTTGAAACATCAAACATCAAAAATCAACTAAAAAATAAAATAAAAATTATTAAAGAAAATTATTTGAAGAAAAACTTTCAGTTTTTTGCGAGGTATTAAGAAAACGCTGCTATTTGGACAAATGAAGCTTGTGTACCCCAACACCATGAAATGACCGAATTGCGGACTGGAAAAAATGCAATCTACCTACACCAAGAAACAAACCACAGGGACAAATTTTCAAAAATCTGTTCTTAGTGAATCTTTAAATCGAAAAAGGCACCAGTTGGCCAGTAACGCCTTTGTTTTAAATTGATAGACCAATTTTGAAATGAAATCTGTTAACTAAACCAATAATATTATTTTCTATGACACATAAAGCCAATAGAAAATGTAGTTCGAACGTTAATATTGGAATTCATGACACCAATTTAATTTTTTTGTCGTTTTCAATACCAATGAAATTGGTTTTTATGACACCCCTGATATACTGATAATATCAGATTTACAGGTTAGTTAGAAGATTTAGATTTATTACCACTTTTTTTGTTTCAAACCACTGTGCGTCTCCTTCTATTTAAATTACTGAACGGAATGCAGTTTTTTTAGTCTATCCCTTTTAGTTTAGGAGATACAATGTTTTGATTTTTGTTTTATGTTATTACTTGGGTTTGAAAGATACATATTGGTCGAAAAAAGTACCTACAGATATTTGTTTTTTATCCATTAATATTTATTTTTTACCATTTTTATTACACATTTTAGAAAAAAAAAACTAAACACGTTTTTGTAGATGATCCATATTCAATTTCGATTTTGTTTCTATAATTTCCTTTTTTCCCACCGAAATTTCAAGAAGAACTTCTATTTTTATTGCGAAACTCAACGCATCTTAATTTAAGATTCTCAACTTTTTAGTTTAGGAGATATAATGTTTTCCTTTTTAACCTATTTCACCCCTAAAATAGAATAAGTGCCAAAGATATGTTTGATTTTTTTTCATGTTAATAGATTGATTCAAATACATATTAGATATTTTTTTTGATGTTTATCGATTACGATATTAATTTTGTTCCCATGTTTAGTGGTTCATTAGAGGTACTTATGGGTTCGAAAAACTACCAAAATTTATCTTTTCGTTTAACTCCCTATTTGACCCATTTTAAAATTTTTATATTATTTTCGTAACTTATTCAATCACAATTTTGTTCCTATAATATTTTTCACCTCATAAACTTAAAAAAATCCCTTCTTAGTCTAAATATATAACAAAATATTTCCTTGAAGTGCTAAAAAGTGTAATTCTTCTAGTTTATGGTAAGTTTAAAATAAACTTGTTATAAGAGTCAAAACGAAAACTTTTTATTATTTTACTCTTTATCTGTGTTACTTTTTTACTAAAAATATATATAAAAATATTAACATGAACATTTTAGAATAATTACTCGAGAGTACTTTAGTAGGTGCTAGAATGGCAAAGAAGTGCTTTTACTTTCTTATGGTGTTAAAATGAAAATGTGTAATTATAAAGTAAAAATAAATTGATTGTAACGTCATTCTCAAAAGGAACATTTAAGCATAAAAATGCTTCAAAGTTATATTGAGTTGCTTCAAAAACTTTTATTTATCTATTAAGAAATTGATACCAACATTATGCTCATATAAAAGTACAACAACAAAGAAGTACAACAACAAAGAACCTTTTTTAATTAGTTTATAAGCAAAATTTTAAAAAAGTAACATCAAAGTAAATGTGTTTAAAAGTCTATTAACAAATTAAAAGAAATACTTAATTTTTTTAATATATGTGTAAAGGCAAAATAGAAAATTTTGAAAAATTTCCTATAAAAATAGGAAATTTTTGAAAAATTTCCTATAAAAATAGGAAATTTTTGAAAAATTTCCTATAAAAATAGGAAATTTTTGAAAAATTTCCTATAAAAATAGGAAATTTTTGAAAAATTTCCTATAAAAATAGGAAATTTTTGAAAAATTTCCTATAAAAATAGGAAATTTTTGAAAAATTTCCTATAAAAATAAGAAATTTTTGAAAAATTTCCTATAAAAATAGGAAATTTTTGAAAAATTTCCTATAAAAATAGGAAATTTTTGAAAAATTTCCTATAAAAATAGGAAATTTTTGAAAAATTTCCTATAAAAATAGGAAATTTTTGAAAAATTTCCTATAAAAATAGGAAATTTTTGAAAAATTTCCTATAAAAATAGGAAATTTTTGAAAAATTTCCTATAAAAATAGGAAATTTTTGAAAAATTTCCTATAAAAATAGGAAATTTTTGAAAAATTTCCTATAAAAATAGGAAATTTTTGAAAAATTTCCTATAAAAATAGGAAATTTTTGAAAAATTTCCTATAAAAATAGGAAATTTTTGAAAAATTTCCTATAAAAATAGGAAATTTTTGAAAAATTTCCTATAAAAATAGGAAATTTTTGAAAAATTTCCTATAAAAATAGGAAATTTTTGAAAAATTTCTTATAAAAATAGGAAATTTTTGAAAAATTTCTTATAAAAATAGGAAATTTTTGAAAAATTTCCTATAAAAATAGGAAATTTTTGAAAAATTTCCTATAAAAATAGGAAATTTTTGAAAAATTTCCTATTTTTATAGGAAATTTTTCAAAAAATAGGAAATTTTTGAAAAATTTCCTATAAAAATAGGAAATTTTTGAAAAATTTCCTATAAAAATAGGAAATTTTTGAAAAATTTCCTATAAAATTAGGAAATTTTTAAAATATTTCCTATAAAAATAGGAAATTTTAAAAAAATTTCCTATAAAAATAGGAAAATTTTGAAAAATTTCCTATAAAAATATTAAATTTTTGAAAAATTTCCTATAAAATTAGGAAATTTTTAAAATATTTCCTATAAAAATAGGAAATTTTAAAAAAATTTCCTATAAAAATAGGAAAATTTTGAAAAATTTCCTATAAAAATATTAAATTTTTGAAAAATTTCCTATAAAAATAGTAAATTTTTGAAAAATTTCCTTTATAAATAGTAAATTTTTGAAAAGTTTCCTATAAAAATAGTAAATTTTTGAAAAGTTATCTATAAAAATAGGAAATTTTTGAAAAATTTCCTATAAAAATAGGAAATTTTTGAAAAATTTCCTATAAAAATAGGAAATTTTTGAAAAATTTCCTATAAAAATAGGAAATTTTTGAAAAATTTCCTATAAAATTAGGAAATTTTTGAAAAATTTCCCATAAAAATAGGAAATTTTTGAAAAATTTCCTATAAAAATAGGAAATTTTTGAAAAATTTCCTATAAAAATAGGAAATTTTTGAAAATTTTCCTATAAAAATAGGAAATTTTTGAAAAATTTCCTATAAAAATAGGAAATTTTTGAAAAATTTCCTATAAAAATAGGAAATTTTCGAAAAATTTCCTATAAAAATAGGAAATTTTTGAAAAATTTCCTATAAAAATAGGAAATTTTTGAAAAATTTCCTATAAAAATAGGAAATTTTCGAAAAATTTCCTATAAAAATAGGAAATTTTTGAAAAATTTCCTATAAAAATAGGAAATTTTTGAAAAATTTCCTATAAAAATAGGAAATTTTTGAAAAATTTCCTATAAAAATAGGAAATTTTTGAAAAATTTCCTATAAAAATAGGAAATTTTTGAAAAATTTCCTATAAAAATAGGAAATTTTTGAAAAATTTCCTATAAAAATAGGAAATTTTTGAAAAATTTCCTATAAAAATAGGAAATTTTTGAAAAATTTCCTATAAAAATAGGAAATTTTTGAAAAATTTCCTATAAAAATAGGAAATTTTTGAAAAATTTCCTATAAAAATAGGAAATTTTTGAAAAATTTCCTATAAAAATAGGAAATTTTTGAAAAATTTCCTATAAAAATAGGAAATTTTTGAAAAATTTCCTATAAAAATAGGAAATTTTTGAAAAATTTCCTATAAAAATAGGAAATTTTTGAAAAATTTCCTATAAAAATAGGAAATTTTTGAAAAATTTCCTATAAAAATAGGAAATTTTTGAAAAATTTCCTATAAAAATAGGAAATTTTTGAAAAATTTCCTATAAAAATAGGAAATTTTTGAAAAATTTCCTATAAAAATAGGAAATTTTTGAAAAATTTCCTATAAAAATAGGAAATTTTTGAAAAATTTCCTATAAAAATAGGAAATTTTTGAAAAATTTCCTATAAAAATAGGAAATTTTTGAAAAATTTCCTATAAAAATAGGAAATTTTTGAAAAATTTCCTATAAAAATAGGAAATTTTTGAAAAATTTCCTATAAAAATAGGAAATTTTTGAAAAATTTCCTATAAAAATAGGAAATTTTTGAAAAATTTCCTATAAAAATAGGAAATTTTTGAAAAATTTCCTATAAAAATAGGAAATTTTTGAAAAATTTCCTATAAAAATAGGAAATTTTTGAAAAATTTCCTATAAAAATAGGAAATTTTTGAAAAATTTCCTATAAAAATAGGAAATTTTTGAAAAATTTCCTACAAAAATAGGAAATTTTTGAAAAATTTCCTATAAAAATAGGAAATTTTTAAAAAATTTCCTATAAAAATAAGAAATTTTTGAAAAATTTCCTATAAAAATAGGAAATTTTTGAAAAATTTCCTATAAAAATAGGAAATTTTTGAAAAATTTCCTATAAAAATAGGAAATTTTTGAAAAATTTCCTATAAAAATAGGAAATTTTTGAAAAATTTCCTATAAAAATAGGAAATTTTTGAAAAATTTCCTATAAAAATAGGAAATTTTTGAAAAATTTCCTATAAAAATAGAAAATTTTTGAAAATAAAAATAAAAATAGAAAATTTTTGAAAAATTTCCTCTAATAATAGAAAATTTTTGAAAAATTTCCTCTAATAATAGAAAATTTTTGAAAAATTTCCTATAAAAATAAGAAATAAGTTTAAGTTTTTTATAAAATTCTATTTCCTGCTTTTGACTTTTAATGTGACAAAAGGAACATTTTGAAACCATTAACTCTCCAACATGTGGTATTTAATAAACCACAAGTACAAAATGATTTTATAGTTTAACTAAATTGCCAAAGAAAATAGATTTAGGGTTAAGGGACTTAAATCCTTAAACAATTAATAATTTTCAAATTAATTGGACGAAACCATTTTTACAAAACAAAATTATTTCTAGGAATTTTGATGGAACAAACCACAGATAATATGCAAACCCTAAAATGTGGAATAATTTAAAACTGATTATACAAAATTTTCTTGAAAGAAGATTAAAAATGAAGTAATTGAAGTTAAACTGTATAAATGTTGTTAATTTTAAGAAATAACTTTTCATTGTTCAATCTGTATAATTTTTTTTTGATTATATTAAAAGATTTAATATAAAAGTCATTTATTTGTAGGTTAACATTCAATCACAAATTCTTTAATCTTAATAAAACCTTTTTGAGGGACAGATGAAAATTCTTTTCATAAATTGTATCAAAAAATTGACAGACTAACAATTTTACCTCATTCACTTCAAAATTTATTGTGATTAAATTTATTGAATGCAAGAATATACAAAGGATTTCAAATTTAATATTTTTTGACTGATACATATTTTCCAATCATAAATTTCAGTCGAAATATTTGCTATAGAGGAAGACAGGGTGTCATTCTTTTTTAATATTTGCTTACAGCTGCTGTCAATATATACTCAATATTTCAAATATTTAAAGCACCAAAAAAGGAAAATATTTGAAATGACAGGACTTGTCGCAGGTGAAATTTTATTTAAAATAACAAAAGATTATATTTGTGGAACCCAACAAACACAATCAAAGTTCAGTTCTAGTTCAGTTCTAGTTCAGTTCTAGTTCAGTTCTAGTTCAGTTCTAGTTCAGTTCTAGTTCAGTTCTAGTTCAGTTCTAGTTCAGTTCTAGTTCAGTTCTAGTTCAGTTCTAGTTCAGTTCTAGTTCAGTTCTAGTTCAGTTCTAGTTCAGTTCTAGTTCAGTTCTAGTTCAGTTCTAGTTCAGTTCTAGTTCAGTTCTAGTTCAGTTCTAGTTCAGTTCTAGTTCAGTTCTAGTTCAGTTCTAGTTCAGTTCTAGTTCAGTTCTAGTTCAGTTCTAGTTCAGTTCTAGTTCAGTTCTAGTTCAGTTCTAGTTCAGTTCTAGTTCAGTTCTAGTTCAGTTCTAGTTCAGTTCTAGTTCAGTTCTAGTTCAGTTCTAGTTCAGTTCTAGTTCAGTTCTAGTTCAGTTCTAGTTCAGTTCTAGTTCAGTTCTAGTTCAGTTCTAGTTCAGTTCTAGTTCAGTTCTAGTTCAGTTCTAGTTCAGTTCTAGTTCAGTTCTAGTTCAGTTCTAGTTCAGTTCTAGTTCAGTTCTAGTTCAGTTCTAGTTCAGTTCTAGTTCAGTTCTAGTTCAGTTCTAGTTCAGTTCTAGTTCAGTTCTAGTTCAGTTCTAGTTCAGTTCTAGTTCAGTTCTAGTTCAGTTCTAGTTCAGTTCTAGTTCAGTTCTAGTTCAGTTCTAGTTCAGTTCTAGTTCAGTTCTAGTTCAGTTCTAGTTCAGTTCTAGTTCAGTTCTAGTTCAGTTCTAGTTCAGTTCTAGTTCAGTTCTAGTTCAGTTCTAGTTCAGTTCTAGTTCAGTTCTAGTTCAGTTCTAGTTCAGTTCTAGTTCAGTTCTAGTTCAGTTCTAGTTCAGTTCTAGTTCAGTTCTAGTTCAGTTCTAGTTCAGTTCTAGTTCAGTTCTAGTTCAGTTCTAGTTCAGTTCTAGTTCAGTTCTAGTTCAGTTCTAGTTCAGTTCTAGTTCAGTTCTAGTTCAGTTCTAGTTCAGTTCTAGTTCAGTTCTAGTTCAGTTCTAGTTCAGTTCTAGTTCAGTTCTAGTTCAGTTCTAGTTCAGTTCTAGTTCAGTTCTAGTTCAGTTCTAGTTCAGTTCTAGTTCAGTTCTAGTTCAGTTCTAGTTCAGTTCTAGTTCAGTTCTAGTTCAGTTCTAGTTCAGTTCTAGTTCAGTTCTAGTTCAGTTCTAGTTCAGTTCTAGTTCAGTTCTAGTTCAGTTCTAGTTCAGTTCTAGTTCAGTTCTAGTTCAGTTCTAGTTCAGTTCTAGTTCAGTTCTAGTTCAGTTCTAGTTCAGTTCTAGTTCAGTTCTAGTTCAGTTCTAGTTCAGTTCTAGTTCAGTTCTAGTTCAGTTCTAGTTCAGTTCTAGTTCAGTTCTAGTTCAGTTCTAGTTCAGTTCTAGTTCAGTTCTAGTTCAGTTCTAGTTCAGTTCTAGTTCAGTTCTAGTTCAGTTCTAGTTCAGTTCTAGTTCAGTTCTAGTTCAGTTCTAGTTCAGTTCTAGTTCAGTTCTAGTTCAGTTCTAGTTCAGTTCTAGTTCAGTTCTAGTTCAGTTCTAGTTCAGTTCTAGTTCAGTTCTAGTTCAGTTCTAGTTCAGTTCTAGTTCAGTTCTAGTTCAGTTCTAGTTCAGTTCTAGTTCAGTTCTAGTTCAGTTCTAGTTCAGTTCTAGTTCAGTTCTAGTTCAGTTCTAGTTCAGTTCTAGTTCAGTTCTAGTTCAGTTCTAGTTCAGTTCTAGTTCAGTTCTAGTTCAGTTCTAGTTCAGTTCTAGTTCAGTTCTAGTTCAGTTCTAGTTCAGTTCTAGTTCAGTTCTAGTTCAGTTCTAGTTCAGTTCTAGTTCAGTTCTAGTTCAGTTCTAGTTCAGTTCTAGTTCAGTTCTAGTTCAGTTCTAGTTCAGTTCTAGTTCAGTTCTAGTTCAGTTCTAGTTCAGTTCTAGTTCAGTTCTAGTTCAGCTCTAGTTCAGTTCTAGTTCAGTTCTAGTTCAATTCTAGATCAGTTCTAGTTCAGTTCTAGTTCAGTTCTAGTTCAGTTCTAGCTCAGTTCTAGTTCAGTTCTAGTTCAGTTCTAGTTCAGTTCTAGTTCAGTTCTAGTTCAGTTCTAGTTCAGTTCTAGTTCAGTTCTAGTTCAGTTCTAGTTCAGTTCTAGTTCAGTTCTAGTTCAGTTCTAGTTCAGTTCTAGTTCAGTTCTAGTTCAGTTCTAGTTCAGTTCTAGTTCAGTTCTAGTTCAGTTCTAGTTCAGTTCTAGTTCAGTTCTAGTTCAGTTCTAGTTCAGTTCTAGTTCAGTTCTAGTTCAGTTCTAGTTCAGTTCTAGTTCAGTTCTAGTTCAGTTCTAGTTCAGTTCTAGTTCAGTTCTAGTTCAGTTCTAGTTCAGTTCTAGTTCAGTTCTAGTTCAGTTCTAGTTCAGTTCTAGTTCAGTTCTAGTTCAGTTCTAGTTCAGTTCTAGTTCAGTTCTAGTTCAGTTCTAGTTCAGTTCTAGTTCAGTTCTAGTTCAGTTCTAGTTCAGTTCTAGTTCAGTTCTAGTTCAGTTCTAGTTCAGTTCTAGTTCAGTTCTAGTTCAGTTCTAGTTCAGTTCTAGTTCAGTTCTAGTTCAGTTCTAGTTCAGTTCTAGTTCAGTTCTAGTTCAGTTCTAGTTCAGTTCTAGTTCAGTTCTAGTTCAGTTCTAGTTCAGTTCTAGTTCAGTTCTAGTTCAGTTCTAGTTCAGTTCTAGTTCAGTTCTAGTTCAGTTCTAGTTCAGTTCTAGTTCAGTTCTAGTTCAGTTCTAGTTCAGTTCTAGTTCAGTTCTAGTTCAGTTCTAGTTCAGTTCTAGTTCAGTTCTAGTTCAGTTCTAGTGCAGTACTAAAAACTTTTCCAATAAAAACAAAAAATAGGACATTTTTGAGAAATTTCCTATAAAAATAGAAAATTTTTGAAAAATTTTCTAGAAAAATAGGAAATTAAAAAAAAAAAAATCCTATAAAAATAGGAAATTTTTGAAAAATAGGAAGTGTTTGAAAGTTTGTTATACTTCTTTAAAGTATGATATATGACTTTATTAGGAAATCGCTCATCTGTTTGTAATGCTATAGCTTCAAAAGTATTTTTACCCTTCGTAGAAAAATGGGGTGCCATGGTAATGTGACAAAGTTATTATAATTATGTTTTACTTTGAAAAAACAACAAACATAAATTTACAAAAAACATTTATTTTATTCTGATTTTTTTTATTGATTTGCATTTCTATCCACTAAATTCATGTGAAGGGAAATATAATAATTACATTGTAATTTTATGATATTATTTCCTGGAATCATACATATGACCTAGTATATGGCTTTAATTTCAAATTTAGTCATTAGTAATTTATCCAATTTTGTGTTTTTCTTTGCCAGGATGAAATTGAATGCCGTTGTGAGGGTGAAGCTTTGACTCGAGTACCACAAACTCTTACAATACCTTTGCAGCGTTTAACTATTGCTTCGGCTGGATTACCACGTTTACGTAACACTGGCTTAAAGGTTTACAATGCTTCGCTGCTGGACATGTAAGTAACGAAATTAAAACTGCTATTGAAACCATTATAAAACAAATTTTATAAATTTATTATAAAAATAAGAAGTTCTTAAAAAGTTAAAAAAAATTAAATTTCCTATAAAAATTAAAAATGTTTGAAAAATTTGTTCATAAAAATATGAAATATAAAAAAAAATCTTCATTTTTTTACTCTTTATTCTTAGAGTCTTAACTGACCTCAAATATCTAGAGACCATACAAGATGGTGCTTTTGCCAGTTTGAAATTATTACGGACCATGTAAGTGCAATATTGTGATGTTAATATAACAAAATTGTAAATCATCATAATAATCATCATGTCTTAACATCATCATGTCTTAACATCATAATCATCAGTAGCAAAGCTCATCAGCCAGAAACATATTCATTCATACATTAGGTATGACAAATTTAATCAAATTTAGTTTTATAATTTAAAAAATGAAATATTCTTTAAATATTAAGAAAAAAATATACTTCTTCATTTTACTTAACTCTTCATTAGTCAAATTAACTTAAATAAATTCGTTTAATTATATCCTCATTTAATTTTCTCAATAAATTTTTCATTGCATTTATTAAAGTTTTATTGCCTTGAAATTAATTTTCTGTTATTTTCATTTACTCTTATATTTTTGCTTTTTAATTTTCCAGCTACATCTCACATGCTCCAAAGCTGACGTTTCTATCCAAGGATGTCTTTGAGGGCATTTCCGATACCATTAAAATCATGTAAGTACCAGAAATAATTCACTAGTTAACAGGAAAGACATAAATAATTAAGTGCAATTTGTATTAATCAATTTAATAAAGGTGTTGAGTATTAGGGTAGTATCTATTATTAGTTTCAAACATCAAAACTAAAACAAAAGAAAGAAAAAATTTCTTGTTTTTGTATGAATTTTTTTAAAAACTTCTTATCTTTATAGGAATTTTTTCAAAAATTCCTATTTTTATAGGAAATTTTTTAAAAATTGCCTATTTTTATAGGAAATTTTTCAAAAATTTCCTATTTTTATAGGAAATTTTTCAAAAATTTCCTATTTTTATAAGAAATTTTTCAAAAATTTCCTATTTTTATAGGAAATTTTTCAAAAATTTCCTATTTTTATAGGAAATTTTTCAAAAATTTCCTATTTTTATAGGAAATTTTTCAAAAATTTCCTATTTTTATAGGAAATTTTTCAAAAATTTCCTATTTTTATAGGAAATTTTTCAAAAATTTCCTATTTTTATAGGAAATTTTTCAAAAATTTCCTATTTTTATAGGAAATTTTTCAAAAATTTCCTATTTTTATAGGAAATTTTTCAAAAATTTCCTATTTTTATAGGAAATTTTTCAAAAATTTCCTATTTTTATAGGAAATTTTTCAAAAATTTCCTATATTTATAGGAAATTTTTCAAAAATTTCCTATTTTTATAGGAAATTTTTCAAAAATTTCCTATTTTTATAGGAAATTTTTCAAAAATTTCCTATTTTTATAGGAAATTTTTCAAAAATTTCCTATTCTTATAGAAAATTTTTCAAAAATTTCCTATTTTTATAGGAAATTTTTCAAAAATTTCCTATTTTTATAGGAAAATTATCAAAAATTTCCTATTTTTATAGGAAATTTTTCAAAAATTTCCTATTTTTATAGGAAATTTTTCAAAAATTTCCTATTTTTATAGGAAATTTTTCAAAAATTTCCTATTTTTATAGGAAATTTTTCAAAAATTTCCTATTTTTATAGGAAATTTTTCAAAAATTTCCTATTTTTATAGGAAATTTTTCAAAAATTTCCTATTTTTATAGGAAATTTTTCAAAAATTTCCTATTTTTATAGGAAATTTTTCAAAATTTTCCTATTTTTATAGGAAATTTTTCAAAAATTTCCTATTTTTATAGGAAATTTTTCAAAAATTTCCTATTTTTATAGGAAATTTTTCAAAAATTTCCTATTTTTATAGGAAATTTTTCAAAAATTTCCTATTTTTATAGGAAATTTTTCAAAAATTTCCTATTTTTATAGGAAATTTTTCAAAAATTTCCTATTTTTATAGGAAATTTTTCAAAAATTTCCTATTTTTATAGGAAATTTTTCAAAAATTTCCTATTTTTATAGGAAATTTTTCAAAAATTTCCTATTTTTATAGGAAATTTTTCAAAAATTTCCTATTTTTATAGGAAATTTTTCAAAAATTTCCTATTTTTATAGGAAATTTTTCAAAAATTTCCTATTTTTATAGGAAATTTTTCAAAAATTTCCTATTTTTATAGGAAATTTTTCAAAAATTTCCTATTTTTATAGGAAATTTTTCAAAAATTTCCTATTTTTATAGGAAATTTTTCAAAAATTTCCTATTTTTATAGGAAATTTTTCAAAAATTTCCTATTTTTATAGGAAATTTTTCAAAAATTTCCTATTTTTATAGGAAATTTTTCAAAAATTTCCTATTTTTATAGGAAATTTTTCAAAAATTTCCTATTTTTATAGGAAATTTTTCAAAAATTTCCAATTTTTATAGGAAATTTTTCAAAAATTTCCTATTTTTATAGGAAATTTTTCAAAAATTTCCTATTTTTATAGGAAATTTTTCAAAAATTTCCTATTTTTATAGGAAATTTTTCAAAAATTTCCTATTTTTATAGGAAATTTTTCAAAAATTTCCTATTTTTATAGGAAATTTTTCAAAAATTTCCTATTTTTATAGGAAATTTTTCAAAAATTTCCTATTTTTATAGGAAATTTTTTTTAAATTTCCTATTTTTATAGGAAATTTTTCAAAAATTTCCTATTTTTATATGAAATTTTTCAAAAATTTCCTATTTTTATAGGAAATTTTTCAAAATTTTCCTATTTTTATAGGAAATTTTTCAAAAATTTCCTATTTTTATAGGAAATTTTTCAAGAATTTCCTATTTTTATAGGAAATTTTTCAAGAATTTCCTATTCTTATAGAAAATTTTTCAAACATTTCCTATTTTTATAGGAAATTTTTCAAAAATTTCCTATTTTTATAAGAAAATTTTCAAAAATTTCCTATTTTTATAGGAAAATTTTCAAAAATTTCCTATTTTTATAGGAAATTTCCTATTTTTATAGGAAATTTTTCAAAAATTTCCTATTTTTATAGGAAATTTTTCAAAAATTTCCTATTTTTATAGGAAATTTTTCAAAAATTTCCTATTTTTATAGGAAATTTTTCAAAAATTTCCTATTTTTATAGGAAATTTTTCAAAAATTTCCTATTTTTATAGGAAATTTTTCAAAAATTTCCTATTTTTATAGGAAATTTTTCAAAAATTTCCTATTTTTATAGGAAATTTTTCAAAAATTTCCTATTTTTATAGGAAATTTTTCAAAAATTTCCTATTTTTATAGGAAATTTTTCAAAAATTTCCTATTTTTATAGGAAATTTTTCAAAAATTTCCTATTTTTATAGGAAATTTTTCAAAAATTTCCTATTTTTATAGGAAATTTTTCAAAAATTTCCTATTTTTATAGGAAATTTTTCAAAAATTTCCTATTTTTATAGGAAATTTTTCAAAAATTTCCTATTTTTATAGGAAATTTTTTAAAAATTTCCTATTTTTATAGGAAATTTTTCAAAAATTTCCTATTTTTATAGGAAATTTTTCAAAAATTTCCTATTTTTATAGGAAATTTTTCAAAAATTTCCTATTTTTATAGGAAATTTTTCAAAAATTTCCTATTTTTATAGGAAATTTTTCAAAAATTTCCTATTTTTATAGGAAATTTTTCAAAAATTTCCTATTTTTATAGGAAATTTTTCAAAAATTTCCTATTTTTATAGGAAATTTTTCAAAAATTTCCTATTTTTATAGGAAATTTTTCAAAAATTTCCTATTTTTATAGGAAATTTTTTAAAAATTTCCTATTTTTATAGGAAATTTTTCAAAAATTTCCTATTTTTATAGGAAATTTTTCAAAAATTTCCTATTTTTATAGGAAATTTTTCAAAAATTTCCTATTTTTATAGGAAATTTTTCAAAAATTTCCTACTTTTATAGGAAATTTTTCAAAAATTTCCTATTTTTATAGGAAATTTTTCAAAAATTTCCTATTTTTATAGGAAATTTTTCAAAAATTTCCTATTTTTATAGGAAATTTTTCAAAAATTTCCTATTTTTATAGGAAATTTTTCAAAAATTTCCTATTTTTATAGGAAATTTTTCAAAAATTTCCTATTTTTATAGGAAATTTTTCAAAAATTTCCTATTTTTATAGGAAATTTTTTTAAAATTTCCTATTTTTATAGGAAATTTTTCAAAAATTTCCTATTTTTATATGAAATTTTTCAAAAATTTCCTATTTTTATAGGAAATTTTTCAAAAATTTCCTATTTTTATAGGAAATTTTTCAAAATTTTCCTATTTTTATAGGAAATTTTTCAAAAATTTCCTATTTTTATATGAAATTTTTCAAAAATTTCCTATTTTTATAGGAAATTTTTCAAAAATTTCCTATTTTTATAGGAAATTTTTCAAAAATTTCCTATTTTTATAGGAAATTTTTCAAAAATTTCCTATTTTTATAGGAAATTTTTCAAAAATTTCCTATTTTTATAGGAAATTTTTCAAAAATTTCCTATTTTTATAGGAAATTTTTTTAAAATTTCCTATTTTTATAGGAAATTTTTCAAAAATTTCCTATTTTTATATGAAATTTTTCAAAAATTTCCTATTTTTATAGGAAATTTTTCAAAAATTTCCTATTTTTATAGGAAATTTTTCAAAATTTTCCTATTTTTATAGGAAATTTTTCAAAAATTTCCTATTTTTATATGAAATTTTTCAAAAATTTCCTATTTTTATAGGAAATTTTTCAAAAATTTCCTATTTTTATAGGAAATTTTTCAAAATTTTCCTATTTTTATAGGAAATTTTTCAAAAATTTCCTATTTTTATAGGAAATTTTTCAAAAATTTCCTATTTTTATAGGAAATTTTTCAAAAATTTCCTATTTTTATAGGAAATTTTTCAAAAATTTCCTATTTTTATAGGAAATTTTTCAAAAATTTCCTATTTTTATAGGAAATTTTTCAAAAATTTCCTATTTTTATAGGAAATTTTTCAAAAATTTACTATTTTTATAGGAAATTTTTCAAAAATTTACTATTTTTTATTCTTATAGGAAATTTTTCAAAAATTTCCTATTTTTATAGGAAATTTTTCAAAAATTTCCTATTTTAATAGGAAATTTTTCAAAAATTTCCTATTTTAATAGGAAATTTTTCAAAAATTTTCTATTTTTATAGGAAATTTTTCAAAAATTTCCTATTTTTATAGGAAATTTTTCAAAAATTTCCTATTTTTATAGGAAATTTTTCAAAAATTTCCTATTTTTATAGGAAATTTTTCAAAAATTTCCTATTTTTATAGGAAATTTTTCAAAAATTTCCTATTTTTATAGGAAATTTTTCAAAAATTTCCTATTTTTATAGGAAATTTTTCAAAAATTTCCTATTTTTATAGGAAATTTTTCAAAAATTTCCTATTTTTATAGGAAATTTTTCAAAAATTTCCTATTTTTATAGGAAATTTTTCAAAAATTTCCTATTTTTATAGGAAATTTTTCAAAAATTTCCTATTTTTATAGGAAATTTTTCAAAAATTTCCTATTTTTATAGGAAATTTTTCAAAAATTTCCTATTTTTATAGGAAATTTTTCAAAAATTTCCTATTTTTATAGGAAATTTTTCAAAAATTTCCTATTTTTATAGGAAATTTTTCAAAAATTTCCTATTTTTATAGGAAATTTTTCAAAAATTTCCTATTTTTATAGGAAATTTTTTAAAAATTTCCTATTTTTATAGGAAATTTTTCAAAAATTTCCTATTTTTATAGGAAATTTTTCAAAAATTTCCTATTTTTATAGGAAATTTTTCAAAAATTTCCTATTTTTATAGGAAATTTTTCAAAAATTTCTTATTTTTATAGGAAATTTTTCAAAAATTTCCTATAAAAATTGGAAATTTTTCAAAAATTTCCTATTTTTATAGGAAATTTTTCAAAAATTTCCTATTTTATAGGAAATTTTTCAAAAATTTCCTATTTTTATAAGAAATTTTTCAAAAATTTCCTATTTTTATAGGAAATTTTTCAAAAATTTCCTATTTTTATAGGAAATTTTTCAAAAATTTCCTATTTTTATTGGAAATTTTTCAAAAATTTCCTATTTTTATTGGAAATTTTTCAAAAATTTCCTATTTTTATAGGAAATTTTTCAAAAATTTCCTATTTTTATAGGAAATTTTTCAAAAATTTCCTATTTTTATAGGAAATTTTTCAAAAATTTCCTATTTTTATAGGAAATTTTTCAAAAATTTCCTATTTTATAGGAAATTTTTCAAAAATTTCCTATTTTTATAGGAAATTTTTCAAAAATTTTCTATTTTTATAGAAAATTTTTCAAAAATTTCCTATTTTTATAGGAAATTTTTCAAAAATTTCCTATTTTTATAGGAAATTTTTCAAAAATTTCCTACTTTTATAGGAAATTTTTCAAAAATTTCCTATTTTTATAGGAAATTTTTCAAAAATTTCCTATTTTTATAGGAAATTTTTCAAAAATTTCCTATTTTTATAGGAAATTTTTCAAAAATTTCCTATTTTTATAGGAAATTTTTCAAAAATTTCCTATTTTTATAGGAAATTTTTCAAAAATTTCCTATTTTTATAGGAAATTTTTCAAAAATTTCCTATTTTTATAGAAAAAAAATTTCTATTTTCAAAAATTTCCTATTTTTATAGGAAATTTTTCAAAAATTTCCTATTTTTATAGGAAATTTTTCAAAAATTTCATGTTTTTATAGGAAATTTTTCAAAAATTTCCTATTTTTATAGGAAATTTTTCAAAAATTTCCTATTTTTATAGGAAATTTTTCAAAAATTTCCTATTTTTATAGGAAATTTTTCAAAAATTTCCTATTTTTAGAAACTTTTCTAAAATTTCCTATTTTTATAGGAAACTTTTCTAAAATTTCCTATTTTTATAGAAAAAAAATTTTCTATTTTCAAAATTTCCTATTTTTATAGGAAATTTTTCAAAAATTTCCTATTTTTATAAGAAATTTTAAAAAAATTTCCTGTTTTTACAGGAAATTTTTAAAAAATTTCTGTTTTTATAGGAAATTTTTCAAAAATTTCTGTTTTTATAGGAAATTTTTCAAAAATTTCCCGTTTTTATAAGAAATTTTTCAAAAATTTCCAGTTTTGATAGGAAATTTTTCAAAAATTTCCTGTTTTTATAGGAAATTTTTTAAAAATTTTCTGTTTTTATAGGAAATTTTTCAAAAATTTCCTGTTTTTATAGGAAAATTTTTCAAAAATTTCCTGTTTTCTAGGAAAATTTTTCAAAAATTTCCTGTTTTTATAGGAAAATTTTTCAAAAATTTCCTGTTTTTATAGGAAAATTTTTCAAAAATTTCCTATTTGTATAAGAAATTTTTCAAAAATGTTCTATTTTTATCGAAATTTTTCAAAAGTTTCCCGTTTTTATAGAAAAGTTTTCAAAAATTTCCTAGTTTATAGAAATTTTTCAAAAGTTTCCTATTTTTATAGAAATTTTTCAAAAACTTGTTTATTTATTTATATGAAATTTTTAAATCTTTTCTTTAATTTTGTATTTAACATCAATCATACGCACCCTAATATGTGTTTTAGTTACTGCAGGCCTCTAGGCGAATGATTGATATTTTTAATTCAAAATTACTCATTCGCCAGAGTTTAATCACCCAAATAATTATTATCGACTAATTAGCAAGAAGTGACTGTTATTTAGACACGTTTAAGGTATTTTGTGTCACATAAATGTCAAGTTGTCATTATATTATTGAATTCAATTAGAATTTAATTTTGCATTAATAATTTAAATTCATGTGAATTTTGTTTAAATTTTCTATATCATAGCTATTTATTAAATGTCATTTAAATGGATCAGCAAACAAAACAATTTGTATGATTGTTAATTGAAAGTATTTCAAAATTTGAAATGAACATGCGAATCGGAAATTCCTTTAAATTTTGCAGAAAATTTAATTGTAGGGATTTATAATGAGTGTTTGTTTAATTTAATGTTTATAAAATGCTTTATAAAAGCCATCTTAAAGCAAAAAGAATATTAAATTTCCACATGCTTGGAATAAAATCGAAGCAAAAGAAAATCTGAAAAAAATAAAAGAAAATTTTAAATCTGCCAACAACATAAAGAGTTTGAGGCATTAAACTTTAATGTATTCTGGGTAAATTTATGCTAAAACTTAAAAAAAAACATATATATGTTGCAAAATATTTGTTCTTCGGTTTAAAAGAACCAATTGAATAATAAATTTCTTTAGAAAAACCTAATAAAAGATGTATAAATAATACCTTCAAATATATCTTCATATAAAAGAATATATCTTCAGAAAAGAAATATCTAAAGTTTCTTTGAAAAATTGTGTAAATTTTCACTGAAGCGTAAAAGAAGGATTAATAAAACTTTTCAATGGCTTTCGAGCTAGTGTGAATAATATAGCTAAAGTGCACTTAAATTAAGGCATTAAATTAAGGTATTGAAATAAAAATAGATTCTATTGAGACCCTGAATAAGTAATAATTTTATTTTACAAAATGCTTTGATTTAACAAAAACTTCTTATATTTGTAGAAATACCTTATTTTTATAGGAAATCTTTAAAAAAATGTTTATATTGATAGGAAATTTTTGAAAAATTCTAATTTTTAAAGGAAATTTTTAAAAATTTTTTTTAATTTTATACTATTTATACTTATAGAAATTTTTCAAAAATTTCTTATATTTGTAGGAAATTTTTTAAAAATTTCATTATTTTGTAAGATTTTCTTTAAGGAAATTTCTTATTTTTTATAAGAAATTTTTCAAAAGTTTTAGTTTTTCTATAGGAAATTTTTTTCATTTTTCAAAAATTTCCTCTTTTTACAGGATTTTTTTTAAATACCTACTTTTATAGGAAATTTGAAAAAAAAATCATATTTTTTTAGGAAATTTTTCAAATTTTTTTTTATAATAATAATAAGAAATTTTTAAAAAATTTAAAAAAAATAAGAAATTTTTAAAAATTTCCTATAAATATGAGAAATTTTTGAAAAATTTCCTAAAAATATGAAATTTTTGAAAAATTTCCTATAAAAATAAGAAACTTTTGAAAAATTTCCTTTAAAAATAAGAAATTTTTGAAAAGTTTAAGATAAAAATAAGAAATTTTTGAAAAATTTCCTATAAAAAAAGGAAATTTTTTTAAAATTTATATAAAAATAAGAAATTTTTTTAAAATTTATATAAAAATAAAAAATTTTTGATAAATTTCTTATAAAAATAAAAAATTTTTGATAAATTTCTTATAAAAATATAAAATTTTTGATAAATTTCTTATAAAAATAAGAAATTTTTGATAAATTTCTTATAAAAATAAAAAATTTTTGAGAAAATTCCTATAAAAATAAGAAATTTTTGAAAAATTTCCTTAAAAATAAGAAATTTTTGAAAAATTTCCTTAAAAATAAGAAATTTTTGAAAATGTTCCTATAAAAATAAGAAATTCTTAAAATATTTCCTTTAAAAATAAGAAATTTTTGAAAAATTTCCTTAAAAATAAGAAATATTTGAAAAATTTCCTATAAAAATAAGAAATTTTTAAAAAAAATTTCCTATAAAAATAAGAAATTTTTGAAAAATTTCCTATAAAAATATAAAATTTTTGAAAATTTTCCTATAAAAATAAGAAATTCTTAAAATATTTCCTTTAAAAATAAGAAATTATTGAAAAATTTCCTATTAAATTAAGAAATTGTTAAAACTTATCTATAGAAATAAGAAATTTTTGAAAAATTTCCTATAAAAATAAGAAATTTTTGTAAAATTTTCAATAAAAATAAGAAATTTTTATAAAAATTTCCTATAAAAATAAGAAATTTTTGAAAAGTTTCCTATAAAAATAAAAAATTTTTGAAAAACTTCCTATAAAAATAAGAAATTTTGAAAAATTTTCTATAAAATAAGAAATTTTTGAAAATTTTTCTATAAAAATAAGAAAGTTTTCAAAAATTTCCTATAAAAATAAGAAATTTTTGAAAAATTTCCGATAAAAATAAGAAATACTTTGAAAAATGTCCTATAAAAATAAGAAATTTTTGAAAAATTTCCTATAAAAATATAAAGTTTTTGAAAAATTTCCTATAAAAAAAAGAAATTCTTAAAATATTTCCTATAAAAATAAGAAATTATTGAAAAATTTCCTATAAAATTAAGAAATTGTTAAAACTTATCTATAAAAATAAGAAATTTTTGAAAAATTTTCTATAAAAATAAGAAATTTTTGTAAAATTTTCAATAAAAATAAGAAATTTTTATAAAAATTTCCTATAAAAATAAGAAATTTTTGAAAAATTTCCTATAAAAATTGGACACTTTCGAAAAATTTCCTATAAAAATTGGAAATTTTTGAAAAATTTCCTATAAAAATAAGAAATTTTTGAAAAATTTTCCTATAAAAATAAGAAATTTTTGAAAATTTCCTATAAAAATAAGAATTTTTTGAAACATTTCCTACAAAAATAAGAAATTTTTGAAAAATTTTCTATGAAATAAGAAATTTTTGAAAAATTTCCTACAAAAATAAGAAATTTTTGAAAAATTTCCTATAAAAATAAGAAATTTTTGAAAAATTTTCTGTAAAAATAAGAAATTTTCGAAAAATTTCCTATAAAAATAAGAAAGTTTTGAAAAAGTTCCTATAAAAATAATAGATTTTTGAAAAATAAGTATTTTTATTGGAAATTTTTTAAAATATTATTATTTTTATCTCAAATTTTTCAAAAATTTATTATTTTTATAAGAAATTTTTTGAAAGTTTGTTATTTTCGTAGTGAAATCTGTAAAAATGTCTTATTTTTGTAGGGATTTTTTAAATATACTTAAAAAAATAGAAAAGTCTTAGTCTATGATGCTTATTTTGTCTGTCTTTGTATTTATCTATTGAATTCTCTTTAGTGTATAATACATCTATTAGCACTTCCATTACCTGAATGTTTTCTAAACATATCTAAATAACAACTTGATGATCCTCTTATTAACGTGTTCCAGGATGTGTTTGCTATCCTACAAATATGCATGTGGTTGATAAGGATTCTATTTATATAAAAGCAAGTGTTTTTAGTTTGTGGGTGTGTGTAATATAGAGTTTTTTTATTAAACCTTTTAGTATTTACCGGAAACATATTGTTATAATCAA
This sequence comes from Stomorhina lunata, assembly GCA_933228675.1. Classification (NCBI taxonomy): domain Eukaryota; kingdom Metazoa; phylum Arthropoda; class Insecta; order Diptera; family Rhiniidae; genus Stomorhina; species Stomorhina lunata. The sequence goes on along the minus strand of OW121740.1, from coordinate 38,496,432 downwards.
TTTCCGCTGAATTTACAAGGAGTTCTATAAATATTGTTTTAAACTAATTGCATAGATGTATTTATATTGTTGGTTCCCTTCACTACCTAAATTAACTAACAATTTGAAGAGTAAAATTCCAGTTATTTAAAAATTGGAAATTTAATCTTGTTGCTTTCTATATTTTCCATTTGTTGGTTTTCCTTATATGTTAACAGATCTATACTTATAAGTGTATGTGTTTGATAGTAGAAAATAGGTTATAGAAAATAATTTTTTATTATTTTATAGTATTTGTGCAAAAATGTTCATAGAAAATATTATTTCCAGAATTTGTTCACAAGCTGTTAGCAGAGATCATATATAGTACATATTTCTAAAATTATATGCCTTCTCGTGCTGGGAAATGGGAAATTCTTTTTACTTAAAACATACAATTCAAGGTGAAAATTTTTTATTTTCCGATTTTTTCTACTATATTTTCAGACGCATCATAAACAGTGGTTTAACTAAAATACCAGATTTAATCCATTTACCAACCACAAATATATTGCAAATGATGTAAGTATGAGTTTTTTGCTTTATAGAATTTATTTAGAATTAAAAACTTTATTTAAAAGAAATGAAATTTTACAAAAGAAAAAAGATACAATTTTTGTAAAATAAGTAAGAAAGTGCTATAGTCGGTTAAGCCCTACCATATGATGCCCTTTACCACTGAGGTTAAATGCCTTTTCGTTTTTCTTGCACAAATCACACAAAAAACTTCTCAAGACGTATAAAGTAGAGTGTCCCGAAAAATCACATATGATTTTTTTGAAACGCACACAATCTTACTTTTTCGAAAGATGCACTGCAAAAATAATTGGAGTTTATTATATAACTTATCATCTATGTATAATGAAGTGTAATTAAGTGATATATATTTGCTCTTATTTAACAAAGTTTTAGTTAAGTTTAGTTATATGAGATTATCTATCTTCTTCTTCTATCTTCTTCTGCTTCTTCTTCTTCTTCTTCTTCTATCTTCTATATCTATAAAAAAATGTCCGCGTCTGTTTGTATGTTGTTTGTTGGGAAGGATCTCCGAAACTAGCGGGCCGATTTTGCTCAAATTTTGACAGTGTTGTATGGTGTGGCCGGTGGTGACTATAAGCTAATTTTTTTTTGGAAATCTCAAGTGGGTGTGACCCCTCCCATATAACCCATATATTGAAAATGACAAATATAGGCAAAAGATAGGCCCGATTTTTCTGAAATTTTGACAGTATGGTAAGGTGTGATCGGTGGTTAAAATAGGCTAATTTTTTTCGAAATATCAAGTGGGCGTGACCCCTCCCATATAACTCATATATTAAAAATGACAAATATAAATGTCAAAGCGGCCCGATTTTTATGAAATTTTGACAGTATATTAAGGTGTGACCTATGGATAAAATAGGCCGGATTTTTTTTTCAAATCTCAAGTGGGCGTGACCCCTCCCATATAAGTCAGATTTTAAAACATACAAATGTGGATGATCAAACCGACCGATTTTTCTGAAATTTAGACAGTGAGGTAAGGTGTGATCGGTGGTTAAAATAGACAAGGTTTTTTTCTTAAAATTTCAAGTGGGCGTGACCCCTCCCATATAAGTCAGATTTTAAATTTTACAAATATGGATGATCAAACCGGCCGATTTTTCTGAAATTTAGACAGTGAGGTAAGGTGTGACCGGTGGTTAAAATAGTCTAGGTTTTTCGCAAATCTCATGTGGGCGTGACCCCTCCCATAAAAGTAAAATATTGAAAATGACAAATATGGATGATCTAGCGGCCCAATTTCTCTATAATTTTGACAGTATGGTAAGGTGTGACCGGTGCTTAAAATAGGCATGGGTTTTTTCAGAAATCTCAAGTGGGCGTGACCCCTCCCATATAACTCATATATTAAAAATGACAAATATATATGACCGAGCGGACCGATTTTTCTGAAATTTTGACAGTATGTTAAGGTGTAACCGGTGGGTAAACTAGGTCAGTTCCTTTTTTTAAATATCAACGCCGGGTTAAATCAACTAGTATAGTATAAAAGAATCTAGAATTCAGAAACCAGGCCTGCCAGATTTGCAGATTTATCGCCATTTTGGCGATTTTGGACCTTAAAATATTGAAGATCGGATAATTTTTTCCAGAAAACTTGTGAATTATCTCGAAAATAAAATTAACTTCAACATTTTTCAACATATATACCAAATATTGGTATATATATATATATATATATATATATATATATATATATATATATATATATATATATATATATATATATATATATATATATATATATATATATATATATATACATTTTCCAATATGTCGATATATTGCAATTAAACCAAACAAAATTTTGAGAACGAAATACAAAAATTAAACCCTAAATCATAAACAAACGATAAAAGATTTATTTTAAGAATTTTATATGGAAAATTAAATGTATATGCTTTTCATTACTTTATTTTTCTTTTATGAATTACGAGGTAAGAATATAAGAAAAAGACGACTTTAGTAAAATTCTTGATGCCATTTTAGAATAACCTCTTAACAACTTGAAATTAAAATTTTTCACACAAAATACCTACAGTATGCCCCTGATTACAGGATTTAGTCTCTTAACATAAATCTAGAAAGTTTAAATTATAAATTATTTATTATAATTTAAAAAATAAAAAAATACAAAAAATCAAATTTTTCAACTTTGACCCCGGAAAAAATGAATTAAGTTTAACCAATATTTAAAAAGAAAACCAAAATTACGGCATTCGATATCGATCGAAATCTTAGATATTTTCAAAACATTTGTATGGCATACTTTAAGGATAATCAAAATTATTTAAAAGATGCACAGTTGACTATATTTTTTTGAAATTATTTGCCAAAAGATGAACAATAGTTAAAGAGTTTTAATTGAACTATATGTTTTTAGAAACGAATCAAAATGGATACCAAATTTCAATAAACTTTTTGCATCGAAATAACTTAGAACAGCCCTAAAGCATACTTCACAATATTCGCTTAAAAGTCTGAGTTTTCGATCGATATCGAATGCGGTAATTTATCCCCTGTTTATATTTTCCATAAAATTGATAACTTTATTCCATGTAAACATTATTAAAATTAAACATAAAGAAGATTTATGAAGCATTTACTCAAATTATGAGCAAAAGTAGACTTTTTTGCGAAATTCGTCGAATTTGAACACATGGTACTGGGAAATGGTTTTAGATATTGGCCTCAGTTTTTATACCCACCATCAAAAAGAATGGGGGTATATTGAGATTGTCATTCCATTTGTAATTTCCTTAATATTGGCTCTAAAATTAAAATTGAAGTATATTTTGAATCCTTATGAAATTCTAAGACGATTGAGCGATGTCCGTCTGTCTGTCTGTTGTCGGCACTATAAAATCTTAACGAAAGCATAAAGGTCTCTGAAATTTGGCACAAATATTATTCATTTCAAATATATTTCATTATAAAACCGGCCGGTTAATATTAAAATGGCTTTGGAGGCATGTGTAAATTTTATCCGATAGCCGAAAAAAACTGGAGGGTAAGCATATCTGGTGCCCAAATCGGCGCATTCGATATTGATCGAAATGTAAGTTATTTCTAAAACATTTGTGTAGCATACTTTTGGGATAATTTATGGTAAATAATATAACATAAGGTTTGTTATAGTTCTCGATTGATATCGAATGTGGCGATTTGATCCATGATTTATAAAAAAAATATTTTCATATATGCGCGGGACAGTCTAATGAACATGTGTGTACTTCTTTGAAGGATATATTTTTAAAAAAATTTCCTGCAGCTAACCTTACTTTTTTAAATACTTGTGACTAAAACAGATGTCACGTTTTGTAAAATATGTAAATATGTAAAATATAAGTCATGTTGATTTTTTTTTTGGGAAAAGCAAACAAATTTTCTTTTTTGTAGATATTTTGTCGGTATTCATTTTTCATCTTTAGGCAATTTTTCTATTTAAAACTCGAGTCTGTCTGTCTGTCTGTCTGTCTGTCTGTCTGTCTGTCTATCTGTCTGTCTATCTGTCTGTCTGTCTGTCTGTCTGTCTGTCTGTCTGTCTGTCTGTCTGTCTGTCTGTTTGTTTGTTTGTCTGTCTGTCTGTCTGTCTGTCTGTCTGTCTGTCTGTCTGTCTGTCTGTCTGTCTGTCTGTCTGTCTGTCTGTCTGTCTGTCTGTCTGTCTGTCTGTCTGTCTGTCTGTCTATCTGTCTGTCTGTCTGTCTGTTTGTCTGTTTGTCTGTTTGTCTGTCTGTCTGTCTGTCTGTCTGTCTGTCTGTCTGTCTGTCTGTCTGTCTGTCTGTCTGTCTGTCTGTTTGTTTGTTTGTTTGTTTGTTTGTCTGTCTGTCTGTCTGTCTGTCTGTCTGTCTGTCTGTCTGTCTGTCTGTCTGTCTGTCTGTCTGTCTGTCTGTCTGTCTGTCTGTCTGTCTGTCTGTCTGTCTGTCTGTCTGTCTGTCTGTCTGTCTATCTATCTATCTATCTATCTATCTATCTATCTATCTATCTATCTATCTATCTGTCTGTCTGTCTGTCTGTCTGTCTGTCTGTCTGTCTGTCTGTCTGTCTGTCTGTCTGTCTATCTGTCTTTCTGTCTGTCTGTCTGTCTGCCTGGCTATCTGTCTGTCTGTCTGTCTGTGTGTCTGTCTGTCTGTCTGTCTGTCTGTTTGTTTGTTTGTTTGTTTGTTTGTCTGTCTGTCTGTCTGTCTGTCTGTCTGTCTGTCTGTCTGTCTGTCTGTCTGTATGTCTGTCTGTCTGTCTGTCTGTCTGTCTGTCTGTCTGTCTGTCTGTCTGTCTGTCTGTCTGTCTGTCTGTCTGTCTGTCTGTCTGTCTGTCTGTCTGTCTGTCTGTCTGTCTGTCTGTCTGTCTGTCTGTCTGTCTGTCTGTCTGTCTGTCTGTCTGTCTGTCTGTCTGTCTGTCTGTCTGTCTGTCTGTCTGTCTGCCTGTCTGTCTGTCTGTCTGTCTGTCTGTCTGTCTGTCTGTCTGTCTGTCTGTCTGTCTGTCTGTCTGTCTGTCTGTCTGTCTGTCTGTCTGTCTGTCTGTCTGTCTGTCTATCTATCTATCTATCTATCAGTCTGTCTGTCTACCTGTCTTTCTGTCTGTCTGTCTATCTGTCTTTCTGTCTGTCTGTCTCTCTCTCTCTGTCCGTCTGTCAGATTTTGTCTGTCTGTCAGACTGTCGTCTGTCAGATTTTGTATGTCCGTCTGTCTCTTTCTGCCTGTCCGTCTGCTGAAGGCACAAAGCGCCTAAACGAAAGAAGCTAGGTCACTGAAACTTTGCAAAAATATACAATTTAGTAAAGAGAAGTTTTATATCCGCACACAAAATTTCATCAAAATCGGTTCACATTTAACCATAGCCCATACAAAACACTTACGGAAACAGCCTAAATTCCACCTAAAATATAAATGATAAACTGTAATAGGTAAAGCCACTAAATTTAGCACAAGAAAGTTTTCAATGCCAGCTAGTATGCACAATTTACTTACAATGGGTCACCATTTGACCATGGCTCCCATATAAAAAACTTACGGAAACCCAAAAATACCAAAAAGTGCGTTTCTGTCCATCTGTCCATCAAATAAAAGCGTGATAGCTCCTTTACAAACAGTTCTTAAAGGACAAAACTTTACAAAAGTATTTTCGATATATGGAAAAAATGGTATTTTGCAAAAAGCCAAAATTGTTTGACATTTAGTTATAGCTCCCATGTAACCCCACCCCGGTAATCACATTAATGCTGATAAATTTTGACTTGAAATAGATATGACAATTTAATTTAGAAGAGAGAAGTTTTGTGCAGATATTGATCAGTACATACATTTTTATAGAAATCGGTCTATATTTGACTATAGCTTTCATATAAAAACAACTTATGTAAAACGTTTACCAAAAAATTTTTATTTCTTACTTTCTTTATTTCAGAGATCTCGATAATAATCATATAACTCATATAGAATCGAAATCGATTAACATAAAGACTGACCAATTGTAAGTATAAAAAACGTTATATATTAAATTATTCTGGCTTTAAATTTAATCTTCTTTACCATAATGACAGAATTTTAGCAAATAATGATATAAGTTATATAGAAGATTCCGCTTTTCAAGGTTCTCAAATAGCTGAATTGTAAGTATTAATACTTGGAATTGTTATTTAACTTAATATTTACCAACTTAATTAACATTTATGTTTTGTTTTGTTTTATCATTAAAGAATTTTAAAGGAAAATCCTAATTTACAAGAAGTACATCCAAAGGCATTTCATGGCATGAGCATGCAACAATTGTAAGTTTTGTTGGAAAAGTTTATTTAACAATTTATTTTTCCAGGAAAATCATAAATTACACAATGTTTTTTTATGATAAAAATAATGTTAAGAAAACACTTTGATATATTTGAATAAGGCAAGAATGATGAAAGATGTAAAAAGTAATACATACATTAGGGTGACAATTTTTTGTATGAAAGAAAATATTTTTTCGAATTTTATAACTTTTTCAAAGGAATATTGTAACAATAGGTCTAAGAGTTTAGTTCTAAAAATTTGAGCCAAATCGGGCTACGTTCTATAAGCACGCATCGGGTCCAAAGTTTAAAGGCCCATGTTTATGGTACTAAGAAACAAATGGGCTTTCCAATGAGATATATAACCTTAAAATTCGTTGAAAACTTTTTTAATTGTTAAGGGTTCCGAAAGTATTTAAGGTTCATGAAGATTCTCCTGAAAGTATGCAATAAAAAATGTATTGCTTCAACGGCTAAAAATATATATTAGAATTTTGATTGAAATCGAATTCGAAAGAGCTAAAGGGATAAAATCTTACAAAAGTATTTCTGATATCTTTTAAAAGTTGTGTATTCAAAATGGACAAAAGTGGTTTACATTTAGTTATAGTTCCCTTATAACTCATACAAAAACCATTCTCAAAGATTTCGAAACACGTGCAAAATTTTGAGAAACTGTTTTCGGAAAATCAAGGGATCGAGCTTTTACAAGCTGAAGGCATAGGGCTTATATTCTAATAAATTAGGCAAGTTTTTATCAAAAGTTTTGCTATTTAAAAAAAAATGTTCGTAACCTCTAAAATTAGAGAGCAATATTTTTCTGTAAAACCCTATTATGTTTAATACAGTCTTTCAAAGCTAGTTCTATATAGAAAAAAAAACGAGATATTTATTAATATCGGTTCACATTTACAAAAGTCATTTAACTTTTTTCAAAGTTAAAATTTTTCGATTGCGAACAAAATACTTTTTAAATTAATTTCTGGTAAAAATGTTTACATAATGTTTACTCGAGTAATGTTTGCTCGATTAATCGGAAAAATTAAATCGATTAATCGTTTGAGTAAATTAAAATGGCTAATTTTAAATAAAGATTTATTTGAGTAATTTTCCACGAGTAATGGAGGTACTCGAGTGAAAACATTTTAGTGCCATAGAATAGAACAGCAACGAACGAAGTAAGAATAAGAAGGCTTAAGAGATCCTAAGCTAATTTGAGGAAATTGATCAAGAAGCAGAGGCATAGCGGGGATAATTTCAAACAAATGTACGTCTCTACCTAGAATATCTTAGGAATTTTCTCAAGTTTTATCCAATGAGGTGAAGTTTAAAGTTCTATAGTAGCCAATAAAGAGTATATATATGTATATATTCCCCGACAACATTCCAATTGGAACAAGGGGTACTTCTCTCAGACAATGAGCTGCATCCGATTCTATTTTTAGACTCATTGAAAGGGGCCTACGTTTTAACGCCGGCTCCGAACGGCAAATGCGTTAGATAGAGAAGTTTAACATAGCCTAATACTCAATAACTAGTGACTAGCTGAGTTTTTTTTTTAAATTTTTTATTTTTTCAAGTGAGTCTGTCCAGTGATAGAACTTGGGCCTCTGCTATGCTAGGCGGATGACTAACCTGCTATACCACAGCCAATAAGGAGTGGCCTTTCTTATAAATATGATAAATGGGTATCTTGCTAAGGAGAGGAAATTAGTCAAGAAGCACAGTCATAGCGTGGCTAAGTTTGAAATAATTTACGGTTCTACTAAGAATACTATGGCAGTTTGCACAATCAATGCTAAGGAGAGAAAAATTGCCCAAAAGCACAGGCATAGCGGAGCTAAGTTTGAAGAAAATTTACGGCTCTGCTAAGGATATCTTGAAAATTTCCTTAAGTTTTATTTAATAAGGATTTCGAAGAAAAAACAGCGGATGCTTGTGGATGTTTTCATTTCTGGCAGATATAGCCCTTTTATATAGAAAACATTTTTACCATCAAGACCTTAAGTATCATTACAGGTATTCATAATGTCTCAATGAAAAGTACGCGGTTACATTTTCTACTAGGTATATCCAAACATATTCAAAATAAATTTGTTTGTTTTTTATACCCACCATCAAAAAGAATGGGGGGTATATTGAGATTGTCATTCCGTTTGTAATTTCCTTAATATTGGTTCAAAAATCAAAAACGATATATATTCTGAATCCTTATGAAATTCTAAGACGATTGAGCTATGTCCGTCTGTCTGTCCGTCTGTCTGTCCGTCTGTCTGTCTGTCTGTCTGTCTGTTGAAATCACGATAACGTCTAAACGAAAAGAAACTTAGCAAAAACATTCTTTATCTATGAGAAAATTTTGGTATTGAAATTGGGCAAAATCGGTTAGCATTTGGCCATAGCTCCCGTATAACCTCGTCTAGGCTAATCGCTTATTTGCTAATAAATGACAAATTATGAAAGTTATGATGACAAAATTTGGTATCTATAAGTTTTAGATAAGCACTAGGCAGCATATAAAATTTCATCGAAATCGGTTCACATTTAGCCATAGGTCCCATACAAAAAACTTACGAAAACAGGCTAAATTTCACCCAAAATACACTTAAATGCCAATAAATCTAAAAGTATAACAGATATAACCACTAAATTTGGCACAAGAAAGTCTTATATCAATGCCAGCCAGTGTGCAAAATTTTGTCACAATCGGTCACTATTTGACCTAGCTCCCATATAAAAAACTTACGAAAACACAAAAATTCAAAAAGAAAAGGGGATTTATGTCCGTCTGTCCGTCAGATAAAATCGTGATAGCTCCTTAACTACAAGAGCTAGTAAGACTAAATTAAGCACAAGGAAGTCTTATGTCAATGCCAGCCAGTGTGCAAAATTTCCTCACAATCGGTCACCATTTGACCATAGCTCCCATATAAAAAACTTATGGAAACACAAAAATACATAAAGAAAAGGTTGTTTATGTCCGTCTGTCCGTCAGATAAAAGCACGATAGCGCCTTAACGAAAAGAGCTAGAGGGACAAAATTTTACAAAAGTATTTTCGATATCATGAAAAAGATGTGTGTTGAAAATGGACAAAATCGGTTCAAATTTAGTTAGAGCTCCCATATAACCCCGCCCCGGGAAACACATTAATGCTGATAAATTGAATACAATTGTAATAGCTATGACGATTAAATTTAAAATAGGGAAGTTTTATGCAATTTTTGATCAGTTTATCAAATTTTATAGGAATCAGTCCATATTTGACTTTAGCTTTCATGTGAAAAACACTCACGGAAACCAAAAATTTTAGCAAAGGCCAGTTAAAAGCTATTAAATTAGAAACTATGATGAAGCTATGGTCACTAAATTTTGCAAGAATAAGCTCTCTATATATACCGGCCAGTGTGTAAAATTTTGTTATAATCGGTCAACATTTGGCTATAATTCTTATATATATAACATCCCCTTTTTATATCTACAATCAAAAAGATTTGGAGGTACATTCATTATATTATGATTGCACCTATGAAATTATATAGGCATCAATCAATGTTCAGCCCAGACTTTATATATGATGAATGCATTAGGAACTCATAACGAAATATATGGACCTGTCGTATTACTATTAACGTGTTTAGCCTAACTACATATTAATCACAACGAAAAGTATTTAACAACTTATTAATGTAAAACTATACCTGGTTATGAGACCGAATTTTGATCAAAGTAAATACTGGGGAAACCACTAAAATATTTTTGAATGTTGAACTATAAAGCTACGGAAACCTAATTTAGTCCAAAGGTTTTACCAACAATACCAAATAGCTTAGCGATTTTTCCAGTTTTGGTGCAGATTTTGAATTAGCTGCACCCTTGTAGATATATGAGATATGTTTCTAAATTTAACACAACTTGATGGTGGGTATATAAGATTCGGCACAGCCGAATATAACACTCTTACTTGTTTTATTTCATATTGTGAATTGTAAAATTTTTTTTGTTGATTAAAAATATTGTTACGTTTTTCCTTTAAAAACGTAGAAGGAATTCTTTTTACAAACAACCGAAAACAAAATTAAAACACTTTATGTCGTTTTTAAAAAGTTATATTTTTATTGTAAACAAACGAGCATTCTTAAGTAATTTTTCAACAAGCAAACAACCAACCGTTTTGGTTGGATGCTCGTGATCAACTAAATTGAGAAAACGCAACCATATGTTACGAATGCTAGCCTAAGAATAAATTGTTATAGCCACTATCAAAAAGAATGGGAGGTATATTGAGATTGTCATTCCGTTTGAAATTTCCTAAATATTGGCTCAAAAATCAAAAACCATATATATTCTGAATCCTTATGAAATTCTAAGACGATTGAGCGATGTCCATCTGTTTGTCCGTCTGTCGGTCTGTTGAAATCACGATAACTCCTAAACGAAAGAAGCTTAGTAAAAACATTCTCCATCTATGAGAAAATTTTGGTATTGAAATTGGGCAAAATCGGTAAATGTATAACCTTGTCTAGGCTAATCGCTTATTTGCTAATAAATGACAAATTATAAGAGCTATGATGACAAAATTTGGTATCTAGAAGTTTTACATAAGCACTAGGCAGCATATAAAATTTCATCGAAATCGGTTCACATTTAACCGTAGCTCCCATATAAAAAACTTACGGAAACAGCCTAAATTCCACAAGAAATTCACTAAAATGCCAATAAATCATAAACTGTAATAGCTTTGGCCACTAAATTTAGCACAAGGAAGTCTAATGTGAACGCCAGCCATATAAAAAACTTACGGAAACACAAAAATACAAAAAGAAAAGGGGGTTTATATCCGTCTGTCCGTCAGATAAAAGCGTGATAGCGCCTTAACGAAAAGGTCTACAGCAACAAAATTTTGCGAAAGAAAGTCTTATGTGAATGCCAGCCAGTGTGTAAAATTTTGTTACAATCGGTCACCATTTGACCATAGCTCCCATATAAAAAACTTACGGAAACACAAAAATACAAAAAGAAAAGAAGCTTTATGTCCGTCTGTCCGTCATATAAAAAAGCGATAGCTTCTAACTACAAGAGCTAGAAAGATAAAATTGTACAAATGTATTTTTGATATATAACAAAAGTTGTGTACTGAAGTTGTATACTGAATGGGCAAAATCGGTTCACATTTAGTTAGAGCTCCCATATAACCCCGCCCAGGGAAACACATGAATGCTGATAAATTGAATACAATTGTAATAGCTATGACGACAAAATGTAGAAAAGAGAAGTTTTATGCAACTATCGGTCAGTATACCATATTTTATAGGAATCGGTCCATATTTGACTATAGCTTTCATATAAAAAACACTCCCGGAAACCAAAAAAATGTAGCAAAAGCCAGTTAAAAGCTATTAAATTAGAAACTATGACAGCTATGGATACTAAATTTTGCAAGAATAAGCTCTATATAAATACCAGCGAGTGTGTAATAAATTTTGTTACAATCGGTCAATATTTGGCTATAATTTATATATATATATATATATATATATATATATATATATATATATAAGTATATATATATCTATAATATTAATACGCAAGCACCCATTTATTATCCCCTTTTACGCTTTAATTATACACTCATTTCAGGAAAATTTTATACCATTTGAAAGGTATTTTTCCGTAGATCAGACGAATCTATGTTTTATTAAAATCGGTTCAGTTTTAAAAAATCGGTTTGGTATTTAAAAATCTTACTAACACAATAAAGAAAACTCACATGCATAGGAAATTTAACATTAAGAATCAAACAAAAGTAATTGTATGCAAACATGTTTTCGTTTGTTTTTATTATTTTTGGTGAGAGGGTGATGAGAATTAAAGAGTATATTTGTGGGGAGATAGTGGTAGACAAAGACAAAAATAAAGAGTATTTTATTACAATTAAATAAATATTTTTGTTTTGCAAAATAATAGCAACAAAAATTATTGGTTTTTATTATTTGGGGTGAGGGAGTGAAAGACAAAATTAATATTTTGGAAGATTTGGCATAAAAAGTGCTTAAAATGTAAACCTTTCAAATTTGAATTATTTGAAGTTAAATTTTTATGGAATTTTGTTTTTTGGGTTAAAATCTTCGAGTGATTGAGGAATACATATTATGTTAAAAATGAAATAATATTGCAGGGAAGGGCACGCATGAGATCATTAAGAGCTATTTTATAATGCCAATTTTTTTAAGAGTCACAGTAGTAAAGAGTTGGAAAAGAACATTGTGACTTATACCCAAAAAGGACGTTACCGATTAAAAAAGTGAAGGAAAGTTTATAATAATTACAGATTATTATCAAGAAAAGGAATTAAATGATCGGTCTGAATCAAATGTAAATTCAAAACTGATTAATGTTTAGAAAATGCTATTATATCAGGAAGGAATATTAAAAGGCAAATCTTGCATTGCGACTGGAATGGTTTTAAGCTGTAAGCTTCTACAGATTCCAAATAAGACCTTGATTTCTCTATCATTTTTGTCAGTCCGGTAGTAACGCTTACAAGTTTATCTGTTCATCATTTCACAGAGCATTTTGACATCGATAACGCAAGATGTTTAGATAAGAGCTATTAAGTCTAGCACTTTTTCCTTCTCATTCACTTCTGAAGATGCAAAAACGGTTTATTATGGAATATCTTGAGTCAGAGCTACACAATTTTTAATTATAGTTTTGTCAATTTGGCCAATTCGACGCTCTGTTGTATGGAGTGATATAGAAATCAATGAGATCAATTTCTCCACATATCCGTTTAGCCCGAGCAATTTTAAAAACATTACTACATTGACACTGTCATTTTTGACTTAAGGCTCTGATTGTATGAGTTTTCTTTTTATAGAGAAGTAGCACTCAGGCAAATACAGCCTGTACAATTGCATATGGAGTATATATGAATTGGGTAATCTTATTTGGAAAGGGGATGGAAGAGAAGATAAAGGTATATCTATTTTTAGAACAGTGAAGTTGCCCCATTTGTTGTTATTTAGACGCATTTTTTGTTTTACAGCCAATTTTATTTATTTTTCGTAGACGGCGTGTTATTGCTGTAGTCTTACCGCCGACGGTAGATGCTGTGGTAATTAATAATTTTAATTCTGTTATCATTGACTCCCAGTGGAGCATAGGGCCTTAAATTTAATAGAAATTAATAATTACAGAAATTGTTGTTGCTGAGATCGGGGATCGAACTCAGGCTCAATGTGATATTACGTGCTAACCAACTAAGCCAAAGCACGGGAAATTTGTATTCACAATGAACTAGATGACGGTCGATTGTGTCGACCGCAGGATACGCTAGTGTATTATTGATATGTAACAGAAGTTGTGTACTGAAGTTGTATACTGAATGGGCAAAATCGGTTCACCTTTATTTAGAGCTCCCATATAACCCCGCCCCGGGAAACACATAAATGCTGATAAATTGAATACAATTGTAATAGCTATGACGACTTAATTTAGAATAGGGAAGTTTTATGCAACTATTGGTCGGAATGTCAAATTTTATAGGAATCGGTCCATTTTTGACTATAGCTTTCATATAAAAAAAAACACTCCCGGAAACCAAAAAAAAAATGCAGCAAAGGCCAGTTAAAAGCTATTAAATTAGAAACTATGACAGCTATGGCCACTAAATTTTTCAAGAATAAACTCTATATAAATAGCAGCGAGTGTGTAATAAATTTTGTTACAATCGGTCAACATTTGGCTATAATTTTATATATATATATATATATATATATATATATAACATCCCCTTTTTATAGCTACAATCAAAAAGATTCGGAGTTACAAGCAGCATATCAAAATTGCACCAATATTCAGACTATATATACGGTATTAGGAACTCCTAACAAAATATATGGACCTGTCGTATTACTAGCAACTTGATTATCCTAACTAAATATTAAGCTAAACGAAAATCATTTTACAACTTATTAATGTAAAACCATACCAGGTTACGATACCGAATTTAGTTCAAAGTAAATACTAGGGAAACCGCTTACATACTTTTAAATGTTGAACTGTAAAGCTCCTGCAACCGAATTTAGTCCAAATATTTTGCTAACAATACCAAGTAGCGTAACAACATTTTTCGAATTTGGTTCACATTTTGAATTATAGCTGCACCCACGTAAATATATGAGAGATATTTCTAAATTTAACACAACTTGATGGTGGGTATATAAGATTTGGCACAGCCGAATATAACACTCTTACTTCTTTGTTTTTGTCTTTTCTTAAACAAAGCGCACCAAAAAACTGTGTTAACATCCAAATTCCAACTGAACTCATTTTCACGAGTTTTATTAATAATCGTAGTATTTACGAATATTAACAAAGTTCATCGGCTACTGGTGGTATGGGCTGCCTACTCCTGCATATAAGCTTTATTCAAACATTGTGTAGTGTTCAAGTTAAAATCAATTTTAATGTTTCCATTATCTTGCTTTACTTTTCAAATTTCTGTTTATTAGTATCTATTGTTTCTTTCCATTTAATAAAATCTTTTATTCCCTTTCCATATAGAGATCTCTCTAGTACCTCGTTGGTACGTCTACCCTCGGCGGGTCTGCAGGATATTGAAGTATTACGTATTGAAAATACACATACATTAAAAACAATACCGTCCATTTATAATTTTAAGGTATTACATTAAAAATTTATCAATCCATTTGTTATGAGAGAGAAAAAATCTTAATTAGATTTTCCCCCCTTTATCCCTTTCGCCCAACAGAATTTACAAAAGGCCTATTTGACACATTCCTTTCATTGTTGTGCTTTCAAATTTCCCTCACGGCATGATCCGCGACGTCATGCGGAACGTCTTAAGGAAATCGAAAAATGGCAAAAGCAATGCAACAATAATAAAAATGATAATACGAATATTAATGATAACTCGAATAATAAATTGAAACAAACGACTAAGAGGCTGAGGAAACCGAAGTTTAATCAACAACAACCCATTGGAGCTGATGGCACAGCTGAAGGCTTTGTCAAGAGTGCAGAGGTGAGTGAGGAGGATGTAGGCGTTTGGTCAACACAAATAACAAATGGTGACAAAAGCCTAGAGAAAAGTAGTGATGATGTCGCCTTTGCCAACAGAGGATTTGGTTCTTTTGTAGCTGAAGGCTTTGGCATGATTTATGAGTCCAGGACAGAGACATTAAAATCTCATTCCCAGTTGAAAGGAGAAGATTTTGCAGCAGGAAACCATGACAAATTGAATTTGTTAGCAAATGAAAATAGCATTGCGTATAGGTAAGGAAATAAAAGGCTTAAATGTAAACAAAATGGTAACAGTTTTTATAACAAAACGAAACTTTTAGCAGTTTCGACATAATTTAAAAAAATCACAGAAGAGGTTTTATACAAAAATATAAATTCCCATATCACTAGCAATGGCTTTAATGCCTTAACTTTGTTATAAAAATTGCACCCATTGAGCCTTTTCAATTTGTAAAAGTTTTTGTTTCATATTAATCCATAAAAATTTCAACAGAATTGCTTTAATATCAATGTTTTTTTTTTTTCTTTTTGGTCTATTCACAGCCGTTTAATGCGTTCTGACTTTTCCATTAGCCAGGAGGATTTGTTAAAGGAAGGTAAAATTTGGTCACAGCCACCCTCAGATGGAGATGTTGAGTACTTTGTAGATGACGATTATTTGTCGGACTCGATGAAGGAGATTTTTGGAAAATTTCATGAACCCATTGAGCCGTATGAAAGTCAATTGGATGAATATTGTGGAAACTTTACCTTCAGGTAAGAGTAACGAAAATGGGAAAAATTTAATGAAAATTTACAAATTAGCAAAAGTTTAAAATAGTCATAGTGTAGTCCGAGGGTAGGCAATTTTACAAAAAAATACGAGATCTCACCTCAACTGCAATCAAAAATGTTCTACATAACAAAGGAACATGTAATGACAAGTATTATATAGCTTGCATGATGCATCCGCATCCGCCATAACCTTTTTAAATTTCTTGTATCTTATATTCTTAAACGAGCAATAATTGTATATATATAGGGACTTTTGGAACTTTTACCTCTAAGAGGGTAAAAACGGGTAAAAAGGGGAAAAAATCGAAAACGCTATGTCTCCTAAAGTAATAGGTATAGAAACAAAATTAAAATTACGTTTTAAAGAGCTTTGAAAATAAGCGGACAGGTGTTTGGTACTTTTTTGAAACTATGTCCGATAGGGGGTAAAAAAGGGTGAAAATAGTTTTTTTGGCACCTTTTTAACCCACTCTTATATTTTAAACTAAAGAATATAGAAAGAATCTTGGTACTGCAATCAATAGATGTAAAAAAAACATGAAACACGTATTTGGTACTTTTTTGATTTTGGAGCCAAAATGGGTAAAAAAGGGATAAAATGATAACTTAACATCTCCAAAGTTATATGAATAGGAACATTATACATTATGTTAAATGCGTTTTAAAAAAATGTACCGAATTCAATTGGCACCAAAAAAGTACCAAATATACATATGGAACTTTTGTATGTATGTTCTTTATAGAATAGTAAACTGTGAATTTGATTGTGTTATGCTCTTTAGCGAAGATGTTGCGGATAAGCCGGCGAAGGTTTTAAAGTTGATAAGACTAATTTTCGACAGATGGCGCCACTGAAAATTACTAAAAATTAATTAAATCGTAAACTGTACATTTGATCATGCTATGATCTTTAGCAAAGTTGTAGCGCATGTGCCGACGAAGGCTTTTTAGTTGGTATGAATAATTTCCGACAGGTGGCGCTACAGAAACTTACTCAAAGTCAATTTAATCGTAATCTGTACATTTAATCATGCTACAATCTTTAGCAAAGTTGTTGCACATGAGCCGACGAAGGTTTCTTAGTTGGTATGAAGAAATTTCGACAGGTGGCGCTACTGAAATTTACTCAAAGTCAATTTAATCGTATGCTGTACATTTAATCATGCTATAATCTTCAGCAAAGTTGTTACGGATAAGCCAAAGAAGTTTTGTGAATTGGAATAAGCAAAGTCCGACAGGTGGCGCCACAGAAAACTACTCAAAATGAATTAAATCGTAAACTGTGCATTTGATCAGACTATAATCTTTAGCAAAGTTGTTGCGCATGAGTCGACAGAGGTTTCTGTTGATATGAATAATTTCCAAAATTATTCAAAATGAGTTAAACTGTAAACTATGCAAACTATGTGTTGGTCGGACAAAATAAATCAAATAATTCAAAATTAACTGAATATTTCTACAATGTCTTTCCTCTAAATTTATTTTAGCACTTTATAATATAAAATATATAAAAACTTTAAAATTTTCCTCAAAATGCTTATCATAAAGCTCCGAGCAAGGCTCGGTCTACCAGGTACTGAAGAATAATTGGCTTCGACAAAATGTTACCAAAAAATAATTTATTAATTTAAAAAAAAAACACATAATGGCAATATCTAGAACCGTTTCGTCATACCCGCGATTTGAAATCGTAGAATTTCACGAAAATGCTAATTTTTGGTCACAATTTAAGTTATGCGGTAATAAATATATTTACGCTTCATAAAGAATTAACCAAAATTGGGTTAATTTTTATAAGAATTTTTTTGTTTTCGAACATATAACAAAAAACCAAAGCTTATCTTGCTACTTTTCGAAATGCAGTTATATAGCGCAAATTTATAAAGGAATCCAGCAAATAGAATTTTATCAAAAATGACATATTTCTATATGACATAATTTTAATTGCAAAAAAAGTTCAGCTGGGTTTCAGTTTTTTCTAATTATTTTAATTGTTTTACATAAACAATCAAATAAGCTTTATTATTGTAAAAAATCGTTAAGGTACCTTGTACAGTTTTTTAGTAATTTAAAGTTAAATTTGGAAGAAATGGAACCTTGTAGTATTTTTTGCACATTTTTCCATAAAATGTTTCAGACTTTTTTGAATAAAGAGTGTTCTAAAAAAAATATGCATTTACTATTTTAGACAAAATTTATCCATAGTGCAAGAAATAATTTATTTTTTGATCAAGTTAGTTTCTATAGATATGTCAGATACTATTATTTTAGAAATTATTAATTTTCAATAGTTATTTCAATCAAAATGAACTGCGAAAAAATAGGTAGTTCGTGAAAATATAATTAAAACTTTTCAAAAAAATCCGTCATGGACTTTTAAAAAAAATAGCTAAAAATTTGAAAGTTGACCCTCGAACGGTTTCTAATGCCATCAGACGGTATAAGGAAAACCTGAGCATTGAAAGAAAACCTGGATCAGGGAGGAAAAAAGGTCCTACAGATATTGGTAAGGCAAAAGAAGTCGAGCGACTCTTTCGAAGAGCGCCTAACACTTCTTTAAGAAAAGCAGCTCGTACGGTGAAATGTTTTACGAATTTTGCACATAGAGTCAAAGCTTATGCTTGACTGAAGACATACAAAGTCCAAAAGGTTCCAAATCGCAATGCTATAAAGAACTTAGAAGCAAAAAAACGAGCGAAAAAATTGAAGTCTGATTTTATAAAAAATACACCTGTTGTGTGATGTATGATGATACGTACTGGCAGACTTTTCTCAACTTCCTGATCAAGATTTTTACGTTGCTGATAAACGGGGCAATGTTCGGCAAGAGTTTCGCACAAAAAACAAACAAAATTCCCTAAGAAGTTTCTCGTGTGGCAAGCTATTTGCAGTTGTGGCAAAAGAAGTAAAGTATTTGTGGCATCCGGCACAATAAACACAGAAATTTATATAAAGGAGTGCCTCCAAAAACGGTTGTTACCCTTTTTAAGAGAGCACAGAGTGATTACATTTTTTTGGCTCGATTTGGCATCATGCCATCATGCCATCACTTGAGTGGTACTCAAAGAATAATGTCATTTTTGTACCACGAGAGGCAAATCTACCTAACTGTCCAGAACTTCGGCCTGTGGAAAGGTATTGGGCTCTGGTAAAAAAGGAATTGAAGACCACAGGAAAGATTTCCAAGAACATGTCCGATTTTAAGCGCAGGTGGAACACATGCTCCAAAAAGGTATCAGAAGCAACTGTAAAATCTTTAATGGGAGGGTTTCCGAAAAAAGTCGATAATTTTGCAAAACCCGAGTACTAAGTAAACATTTTAATGCTAAATGATTTTGTATAATATGTCATTATATTTGCGTATTTTGTAGAGTTTTTATATTAAAAGGTTAGATTTTTATTTAAGAAAATCCAACTACAAATTTTATTTAGAGCACTCTTTATTAGCAAAAAATATAAATACATGTAAAAATTCTTTAAAAAATGTCTTTCTTGTTTTTAACTTTTTCGAAGATTTTCCTAGAAGTTTAAAGGTTACACAAATATATGCGTTTTGCAACTAAGCAACTAAAAGCTGTTTCTAAAGTTATTCGGTTACTGTATCGGAATCTGCACTCCTTTTTTATATACACCATCAA
Organism: Stomorhina lunata; assembly: GCA_933228675.1. Taxonomy (NCBI): domain Eukaryota; kingdom Metazoa; phylum Arthropoda; class Insecta; order Diptera; family Rhiniidae; genus Stomorhina; species Stomorhina lunata. Next base: position 38,476,645 of record OW121740.1, on the reverse strand, counting down.
AAATAATGGGGGTATATTTAGATTGTCATTCCGTTTGTAACTTCTTTAATACTGGCTCAAAAAGGGTTATATATTCTAAATCCTTATGAAATTTTAAGACGATTGAGCGATGTCCGCCTGACTGTTAAAAGCACGATAGGACCTAAACAAAAGGAGCTAGGTCACTGAAACTAGACAAAAATATTGTTTATTTTTTGGATTGAAATTGGGGAAAATCGGTTTACATTTGACCATAGCTCCCGTATAACCTCGCCTAGACTAATCACTTATTTGCTAAAAAATAACAAATTATAATAGGCACGATGATAAAACTTAATATAGAAATGTTTTACATAAGCACTAGGCATCATATAAAATTTCACTGAATTCGGTTCACATTTAACCATAGCTCCCCTACAAAAAACTTACGGAAACAGCCTAAATTCCAGCTAAAATACACTTAAATGCCAATAAATAATAAACTTTAACAGCTATGGCCACTAAATTTAAATCAAGGAAGTTTTATGTCAGTACCAGTCAGTATGTAAAATTATGTCACAATCGGTTACCATTTGACCATAGCTCCTATATAAAAAACTTACGAAAAGACAAAAATAACAAAAAGATAAGGGGTTTGTGTCCGTCTATCCGTCAAATAAAAGAGCTATAGAGACAAAATTTTATCAAAGTATTTTCGATATGTTAAAAAAAGTTTTGCATTGAAAATGGGCGAAATCGGTTTACATGTAGTTAGAGCTCCCCTCTTTGAAAATTATATTATTGATTATAAATTGAGTCCAATTGTAATAATTATGAGGATTAATTTAGGACAGAGAAGCAACTATTAGTCAGTAAATTAAATTTTCCATATTTGACCAAAATTTTCATATAACAAGTAAGAAAGTGTTGTAGTCGGTGAAGCCCTTCACCACTAAGGTCAAAAGTGTTGATTTTCCTAAATGAAGATAAATATTTGCTTTTTCCATCGTACAAATATTTTCTCAAAACTTATATATTTAAGCTTTTTCCGATATTTGAACTTAAATGAGAGCTATGGTCAAATGTGGACCGATTATTTCGAAACTTAGCAAATTGATAACAGTTTTTACAGAAATTATGTATGTAAAAAATAAACTTAAAATTATCATTATCTTCAGATTTATGAGCTTTTTAGTGATTTTTGTCGCATTTAGTGCGTTTTGACAGAAGAGTTTATATAGGAGCTATGGTCAAATATGAACCGATTTGAACATAAGCAATATTTGTTTTCAATTTCAAGAAAAAATATTGATATTCCTATTTGAGGTACCATAAATAATGGACCGATTTTGACGAATTTCAATACCCATGGTTCCACAATCAAAAAATTGGTCTTTGCAAAATTTGATCAAATTATCTTTAGAATTGCGTCCAGTACTTTGATTACAAGGTTTACCAGGGGGTCTAGCCAGCCAACGTGACGGAGGGACGCACTGACATCGTTAAATCGACTCAGGAAATGATTCTAAGTCTATTGGTATACTTGAAGGTGGATCTTCAAATGCATATATAGTCTAGAATTTTAATATGAGAAATCCAGTGATACGCATTGTACATCTTTTGCTTCGTTTCTGATTTAAGGAGTTTTAAGTCAGTCTAGGATTATAACTGACTTAATGAATTGCATTTCTTCATAATGGAATTTGTTCTTGTTTGCGTTCTATAAATAAATTGAAATAAATATAATTGTATTAGCATTTACTTTAGTAGAATGAACTTAGCTAAATGCTTAGAAAAATGTTGTTAAAATACAGTTGAGCAACCATTTATTTTTATTTCAGTGGTCACATCTTTATTTGCTTTAAAAGCCAAGTCCATTTTATTTTTATTGCTGATATTAAAAGTTTCTTTATTTAATTGGAAAATTTATTGTGCAGTAAATTTTAATAATATTAATTATTTTTAATTTCTTGTGTTTTAAAATCCATATAAAATTTAAATATAAGTTCACTTGGCTGCCCCAGTAGTCTACTGGATAGAGTGCTATTGTGGATTCCATTCTAGGTACTCTGATACAATACATTGCACCGAGCATATTGTTTTACTTAAATGTATCCCATTGTCGTTCAATACTAGATATCTTTGCACAGATTTCAGAGAATATTAGTCCATCGATTGTGCTATCGAATGGCATTTGTTTATTTGCACAACTGTTTGAGAGAAAAACGATATTCGCTTCTAAAGTGCTGTGACGGACGCTACAAAAAATGGAAGTGACTTTGTTTTCAGCTCATGTTTCTGTAATTTTCATCAAATCGGTCATAGTAATAAAAAAAATTGTAAATACATTGAAGATAGAGGAAAATCAGAGGATTACAAAACAGCTTTTACAAAATATTTTAAAGTTTCCAGTTTCACCAAACATCCATAAATGAACTGTTGCGGACGCTACGTGACGGACGATACAGTTTTTACTTGAATATTTTTATTAGGAAAAATTCATATTTCATATATTTTTAAAGGGTTCATTAATCAATGTAAATAATGGTGTCATTTGTTCCCGAATTCCATCTACTTTCTCGTCATGTACCCGATATTTCACAAAACGGCTACGGACATATATTTATTTAAAGTTTTACAATTTTACATAATATTTTTCGCCCCCAGAATGCTATGGCCGGCTGTTAGAGTGTCCCAAAAATAAAAGAAAAAAATTTTTTTCAAAAACATCAAATTTGCCCCACTGTGAGTTTTTTTTAACACCTAATACCTTAAATTTAATCTATGGATATAGACACTGTTATTGCTTTATGAATAAGACAGACATGTGTTCGTAAATTTTGTATTAAATTTATATCATATTGTAAAAAATATATACTGTGACGGACGCTACACACTTTCCTTTACATATTATTCCATAAAATGCTATATTAATATTTATATATTTTTAGCCTTATGTAAAGCTATAAGTTTTCTTAACGAACCAAGTTCAACTGGAGAAAAAAAATTGCTCTAGTCAAATTAAAAAAAACAAAACCTTTATTTCTGTGACGGACGCTACACACTGTGAGCCCTTTTTTACTTGACATTATTTATATCACTCCAATTACTTTTGATGGGGTCTTTTACATCTACTTGTATAAAATTAAGCAGACTTTGAGCCCATGCTGATACTTGATACTAAAATGGATGCTTTTGGGACTTTTATGAACTTTTAGAAAACCTAATATTTTCAAAAATTTATATATAGAAGGCTATCTCGAAAACGGCTCTAAAGATTTTGTTAAAATTTGGACAGGGAACAAGGGATTTGAAAGGGAATTTTGGAACCTTTGCCTCTAAGAGGGTAAAAACGGGTAAAAAGGGGAAGAAATCGAAAACGCTATATCTCCTAAAGTAATAGGTATAGGAACGAAATTAAAATTACGTTTTAAACAGCTATGAAAATAAGCGGACAAGTGTTTGGTACTTTCTTGAAACTATGTCCGATAGGGGGTAAAAAAGGGGTGAAAATAGTTTTTTTTGTACATTTTTAATCCACTCTTATATGTTAAACTAAAGAATATAGAAAGAAACTTTGTACTGAAATCAATAGATGTGAAAGAAGCATTAAACACGTATTTGGTGCTTTTTTGATTTTGGGGCCAAAGTGGGTAAAAAAGGGATAAAATGATAACTTAACATCTCAAAAAGTAATATGAATAGGAACATTATGTTAACTGCGTTTTAATAAAATGTACCGAATTCAATTGGTACCAAAGAAGTACCAAATATGCATATGGAACTTTTTGAAATTAGGGGATAAAAAGGGTACAAAATTAGTAATGTTATATCTTTTAAACAAATGATGTATGTATGTTCTTTATGAAATAGTAAACTATGAATTTGATCATGTTATGCTGCGGATAAGCCGGCGAATGTTTTTAAGTTGATAATACTAATTTCCGACAGGTGGCGCCACTGAAATTTACTCGAAGTCAATTTAATCGTAAGCTGTATATTTAATCATGCTAAAATCTTCAACAAAGTTGTTGCGGATAAGCCGACGAATGTTTATGAATTGGAATGAGCAAAGTCCGACAGGTGGCGACACAGAAAATTATTCAAAGTGAATTAAATCGTAAACTGTGATCATGTTATAATCATAAGCAAAGTTGTTACGCATAAGCAGACGAAAGTTTCTTTGTTGGTATCAGGTGGCGCCACTGAAACTACTCAAAATGAATTAAATCGTAAACTGTGCATTTGATCAGACTATAATCTTTAGCAAAGTTGTTACGGATGAGTCGACGGAGGTTTCTGTTGGTATGACCAATTTCCAAAATTATTAAAATGAGTTAAACTGTAAACTATGCATACAATGTGTTGGTCGGACAAAATAAATAAAATAATTCAAAATTAACTGGATATTTGTACAATGTCTTTCATCTAAATTTATTTTATTATTTAATAAAATAAAATATTAAAAACTTTAAAATTTGCCTCAAAATGCTTATCATAAAGCTCCAAGCAAGGCTCGGTCAACCAGGTACTATATTCTAAAGGATCAATATGTGGTCAATTTTTTCATAAACACAAATATGTGATTTTGACATTTTTAAAATTTTTTTCTTAATGTTATGTTTTTCGGATTTGCCCATATGGTCTTTGTTATTCCGTTCTAACAAATTTGGATATAACACAATATTTACTTGTAATTTAAAAATAAATAAATAATTTTAATTATCTAAGGAAATACGTACATTTTTAGAAGAAAAAGTTTAGGATTAGTATCAATTTAATTGTAGTATAAGCTACATATTGGAATCTTTGACAACCCATCTGTCTAGGTATTGCCTAACTCCTACAATGACAAGTATAAATTTAAACACAAATTCCAGTTATTTAAAGACAAAATTCAAAATTAAATATTTTACTTACTCTTAAAACAAAATGAAATCATAAAACATATTTGTAATCCACTTTTAAATTACAACTATCTTATCTTCTTTTACTTTTTGACTCTTTTATAGAAAACATGATGTCGAATGTTATCCCATTCCGAATGCACTTAATCCCTGTGAAGATGTTATGGGCTATCAATGGCTACGCACATCTGTTTGGATTGTAGTCGGCCTGGCTGTCATTGGAAACGTTGCAGTGCTCGTTGTCATACTCTCAATCAAGTAAAGTGAAATACAAATGGAATTTCTTCTTCATCAAAATGTCGAGAATGTCTAGATATAAAAATGTATTTTTTTTCCATTTTTCAAACAGAGCTGAAACGCCATCAGTTCCTCGTTTTCTGATGTGCCATTTGGCTTTTGCTGACCTGTGTCTGGGTTTATATTTGTTATTAATAGCATCAATTGATGCTCATTCCATGGGTGAATATTTCAATTATGCTTACGATTGGCAATATGGTAAGTCAATAAGTAAGAGGATTTAAAGAGCCTTTTTATGGTTCATTTCTGACATATTGATTGATAGATGAAGAGAAAAAACTTGAAAAGAAATAGAACATTACTTTGCTTACAACTACAATAAATATTGACATGAAAACATCATCACTTGACCTTTAACTTGACCACTTGACAGTTGAATTTTTATTCTTCTCTTGAAGGATTTATGTGAAAATAATACACAAAGAAAAGATAAAATAGACTATGACTAGACTATGACTAGACTATGACTAGACTATGACTAGACTATGACTAGACTATGACTAGACTATGACTAGACTATGACTAGACTATGACTAGACTATGACTAGACTATGACTAGACTATGACTAGACTATGACTAGACTATGACTAGACTATGACTAGACTATGACTAGACTATGACTAGACTATGACTAGACTATGACTAGACTATGACTAGACTATGACTAGACTATGACTAGACTATGACTAGACTATGACTAGACTATGACTAGACTATGACTAGACTATGACTAGACTATGACTAGACTATGACTAGACTATGACTAGACTATGACTAGACTATGACTAGACTATGACTAGACTATGACTAGACTATGACTAGACTATGACTAGACTATGACTAGACTATGACTAGACTATGACTAGACTATGACTAGACTATGACTAGACTATGACTAGACTATGACTAGACTATGACTAGACTATGACTAGACTATGACTAGACTATGACTAGACTATGACTAGACTATGACTAGACTATGACTAGACTATGACTAGACTATGACTAGACTATGACTAGACTATGACTAGACTATGACTAGACTATGACTAGACTATGACTAGACTATGACTAGACTATGACTAGACTATGACTAGACTATGACTAGACTATGACTAGACTATGACTAGACTATGACTAGACTATGACTAGACTATGACTAGACTATGACTAGACTATGACTAGACTATGACTAGACTATGACTAGACTATGACTAGACTATGACTAGACTATGACTAGACTATGACTAGACTATGACTAGACTATGACTAGACTATGACTAGACTATGACTAGACTATGACTAGACTATGACTAGACTATGACTAGACTATGACTAGACTATGACTAGACTATGACTAGACTATGACTAGACTATGACTAGACTATGACTAGACTATGACTAGACTATGACTAGACTATGACTAGACTATGACTAGACTATGACTAGACTATGACTAGACTATGACTAGACTATGACTAGACTATGACTAGACTATGACTAGACTATGACTAGACTATGACTAGACTATGACTAGACTATGACTAGACTATGACTAGACTATGACTAGACTATGACTAGACTATGACTAGACTATGACTAGACTATGACTAGACTATGACTAGACTATGACTAGACTATGACTAGACTATGACTAGACTATGACTAGACTATGACTAGACTATGACTAGACTATGACTAGACTATGACTAGACTATGACTAGACTATGACTAGACTATGACTAGACTATGACTAGACTATGACTAGACTATGACTAGACTATGACTAGACTATGACTAGACTATGACTAGACTATGACTAGACTATGACTAGACTATGACTAGACTATGACTAGACTATGACTAGACTATGACTAGACTATGACTAGACTATGACTAGACTATGACTAGACTATGACTAGACTATGACTAGACTATGACTAGACTATGACTAGACTATGACTAGACTATGACTAGACTATGACTAGACTATGACTAGACTATGACTAGACTATGACTAGACTATGACTAGACTATGACTAGACTATGACTAGACTATGACTAGACTATGACTAGACTATGACTAGACTATGACTAGACTATGACTAGACTATGACTAGACTATGACTAGACTATGACTAGACTATGACTAGACTATGACTAGACTATGACTAGACTATGACTAGACTATGACTAGACTATGACTAGACTATGACTAGACTATGACTAGACTATGACTAGACTATGACTAGACTATGACTAGACTATGACTAGACTATGACTAGACTATGACTAGACTATGACTAGACTATGACTAGACTATGACTAGACTATGACTAGACTATGACTAGACTATGACTAGACTATGACTAGACTATGACTAGACTATGACTAGACTATGACTAGACTATGACTAGACTATGACTAGACTATGACTAGACTATGACTAGACTATGACTAGACTATGACTAGACTATGACTAGACTATGACTAGACTATGACTAGACTATGACTAGACTATGACTAGACTATGACTAGACTATAACTGTAGGTTAATGTTCTTTTACTATCTTTTTTTTATTTGTTCAATTTTTTTATTTCCTCTAGGTGCTGGCTGTAAGGTTGCTGGCTTCCTTACGGTATTCGCCAGCCATTTATCAGTTTTTACCTTGACCGTCATAACTATAGAACGTTGGTTGGCCATAACTCATGCCATGTACTTGAATCATCGCATTAAAATCAGACCCGCTGCTTATATAATGATTGGGGGTTGGATTTACTCTGTGGTTATGTCGTTATTGCCATTATTCGGTATAAGTAATTATTCATCGACCAGGTAAATAAGAAACACTTAATGATTTCCTTAGTACCTTATGTGCATTGTTTTGCTATTTCTTTTAATTTGTAGTATTTGTTTGCCCATGGAGGATAGAGATCCTTATGATACTGTTTATCTGGTAGCCATAATGGGTCTTAATGGTACAGCATTTTTTATTATAGCCATTTGTTATGGCCAAATCTACTTGTCGTTGGGTGAGGAGACCCGTCATGCTCATAGTAATTCCCGGGGTGAAATGAGTGTGGCCAAGAAAATGGCTTTATTGGTAAGTTTTATGGTGTTAGTGTTTTTATATACTTTTAATTGTTTATCATTTTTTTTTTAAATTTATAGGTTTTTACCAATTTCGCTTGTTGGGCTCCTATAGCATTTTTTGGCTTAACTGCTTTGGCTGGTTATCCCTTGATTAATGTTACCAAATCTAAGATATTATTGGTGTTTTTCTATCCCTTAAACTCCTGCGCTGATCCCTATTTATATGCCATATTAACATCACAATATCGCCAGGATTTATATACTCTGTTGTCCAAGTAAGTGGATGCAATTACAATCATTTTTTAATATCTTAAGATTTACTTTATTCTTTATTTAATAGATTCGGCCTCTGCAAGAAAAGAGCTTTAAAATATAAAAATAGCATTTCATTTCCGGGCACTACAAATTTCACGATTTCCGTTCAACGTGGCTCTCTTATACCCAAAACTCAGCAAAGTATTACTCCACCTCCCGAAACTCAAACTATGCTAAAAAATAAAGAAGACTTTGTATGAAAATTGCTAAAATTAGGAAAAGAAGTTGAGTTCAAAACTGAAACCGAGATTGAGATTGAAATGACTTAAACGAAAATGGTCTTTAAAATACTTCAAAACCCAAAAGAAAAAAATATTCGCACTTAATCCCAGTCTATTACATTTATTTATTAATGTAATAGACAATTTATATATATTGATAAAAGTCAAAAAAATGTTTGTTGGCATAGCCAATTACTCAATTAGTTTCAATAGTTGGTAAGGCCATGATCTTTAGGAGGAATATACCTACTTTAAGACAGATAGAAAACCTCGCATTATTACCTATTTTACAAACACAATCATCACGGATTATGTTTGCAAAAGAAAGCTAAAAGCTCAGGTTATCGACTGAACAAAAGGTAACACAAATATTTTTCAGTTTCATTTTCCTTCACTTCCCACATTATTTTACCATTGATTTGCAAACATAATTCGTAATTATTGTGTTTGTAAAATGGGTAAAAATGCAAAGTTTTCGATCTGTCTTAAGGTAGGGATACTCCTATTAAAGATGATGGCCTAACCAACCGCGACGAGGAATTGGTTGTTCCCATAAACATTTTTTGGCTTTTATCAATAAATTATCTATTATTACATTTATAAAAAATGTAATAGACTGGGACTAAGTGCGTAAAATTTTTCTTTTGAATAATATTTACTATTTTATAATCTTTTTGATAATATATTAAAATTTTAAAACGAAAAAGACATGCTCATCAGTTCATAAAAACAAGATATTCATATTTTAGCTAAAAGTTTTCAAAGGGAATGTATAAAAGTTTAGAATAGTTTGAAATACTTAAATCTAAGTCAGAAAATATTTAATAAGTAAATTATATTTAAATGTATTTAAGTGTATATATGTTTGTACTATAAGTAAATATATTTATGTAATAAATATTTATATGAATCTAGAAATTATTAAAAACTTATACAAAATTCAAATCAAAATAATTGTCATTCTTACATTAATTTAATGAAATCTTACATTAATACATTTAGAGATGTATGACTAATGGAAAGGACTGTTAGGGCAATGAAATTTCACAAAAATATTTTATATGAATGGAAAGAAAGTTTGGTATTGGAATAAATAGAGAACGGTAGGAATTTTACTATATACAGGGTGGCTCATGAAACTTTTTGTAAAGTTTCTGTAATAATTCTTATACCCACCATCAAAAAGAATGGAGGGTATATTGAGATTGTCATTTCGTTTGTAATTTCCTTAATATTGGCTCAAAAATCTAAAGGGATATACTATATTCTGAATTCATGTGAAATTCTAAGACGTAAGTCTGTCTGTCTGTTTGTTTATTTGTTTGTTTGTATGTCTGTCTGTCTGTCTGTCTGTCTGTCTGTCTGTCTGTCTGTCTGTCTGTCTGTCTGTCTGTCTGTCTGTCTGTCTGTCTGTCTGTCTGTCTGTCTGTCTGTCTGTCTGTCTGTCTGTCTGTCTGTCTGTCTGTCTTTCTGTCTGTCTGTCTCTCTGCCTGTCTGTGTCTGTCTGTCTCTCTGCCTGTCTGTGTCTGTCTGTTTGCCTGTCCTTATTATAAAATTTGGCATAAATATTCTTCATTTCTTGGAAAATTTTGGTTGGAAATCGGGTAAAATGGGTTCACATTTGACCATAGCTCCCTCATCTAGGCTAACCGCTTATTTGCTAATAAATGACAAATTATAACAGTTATGATGATAAAATTTGATATATAGAAGTTCAACATAAGCACATAAGTAGCATATAAAATTTCATCGAAATCGGTTCATATTTAACCCTTGCTCCAATGCAAAAGACTAACGGAGATAGTCTAAATTCCACCATAAATACACTTGGATGTCAATATATGATAAACTGTAATAGCTATGAGCACTTAATTTTTGTTTTGTTTTATATGGGAGCCATAGCTCCCATATAAAAATCTTACGGAAACACAAAAATAAAAAATAAAAAGGGGGTTTAGGGGCTGTTCACATAATACGTAACGCTCTTAGAGGGAGGGGGTAAAAAATCTGCAAAAAAAAATAGCGTTACTTAATATGTGAACAGCCCCTTATGTCCGTCTGTCCTTCAGATTAAAGCCCGAAAGCGCTTTAACGAAAAGAACTAGTGGGACAAAATTTTACAAAAGTATTTTCAATATCTTGAAAAAGTTATGTACTGAAAATGAGCGAAATTGGTTCACATTTAGTTAGAGCTTCCATATAACCCCGCCCCGGGAATCGCATTAATGCTCATAAATTGAACACAATTGTAATAGCTATGACGACTAAATTAAGAATAGAGAAGTTATATGCAGCTATTGGTCAGTTATTACATTTTATAAACCACCCTCGGAAATCAAAAAAATGAAAAAAAGGCCAGTTTTTTACTATGACAGCCTTATATAAATACCAGTTAGTGTATAAAATTTGCGACAATCGGTCGCCATATAACCACAGATCTGATATATATAACATTCCCTTTTTTATAAGCAATCAAAAAGATTATGGAGATTGCACCTACTAAATTAGACGACTACACACTGCGACAGAAAAATTAAGTTTCTGGGATGTTATACCATTTTTCTGTTAGGTACTGTCGAGTACAAGAACACTCTGGAGTTATGGGTGAAAAGCCGGTTTTTCATACCCGTATGCACTTATCACCCATTAACTTAGACAAATGCTAACCGATTTTAAGTTTTTTGAAAGATATTAAAAAAGAAGCTTAGCTCTTTTCAACGGTTATAGCTTCATAAAGTATATTTAAGAGACATGTGTTTTTTTAACACAAAATATATTTTTTTGCGGTTTTTTCCATATTTTTCTATATTCGGGACGTTGTTACACAAAATTATAACAATAACAAGATAAAAATGGAATGGAACACTATCACCCAAAACAACAGCATCCGGAAATGGTCTCCATCCATTGTCAAATCTTTGGCTTAAAGCCGAATACCGTAAAAAAAACACCGTAAAATGTGTAGTCTGGCCCGCATATCATCATTTCATTTAATGGGTGGTTACCATGCTGCTCCCCATATGCTTCCTCGTGTAATGAAGGCGCATCAATTTTAACGATTGTGCCATCCACACAATCACATACACAGGGGAAAACACCCATCTCAAAAAACTTTTCAGCAATACCTCTAACGTCATTGGGCCATCGCACTTTGTTTTTAAATAAAATGATTATTAAAATGTAGACATCATTATAGATGGTTCTGTAAACCGTTGATTTTGCAACACCATGCATAGCTGAAACTCCATGGTACTGGCAAACATTTCCAAGCCAATGCAGGCACAGTAGCAGTTGATTTTCATAATTTCTTCTTTAAACCACTTCTTCACGATCGTCGATCAAAAACTCACGTCTTAACATTTTGAAAGTTTCACTAGTTATAACAATATAAATTTGCAAAGAGATCGTTTACCTTGCAAATCTTTGATACACTTATCGAAATTTGCTCTGCAAAAATAGAATTTACAGTTTTTGTGAAACGAAACAGCATAATTTTTTGCAAAGTCTTTGCAAATTACAATTTTTCATTTTAGCTTTGCACTTTGCAAAAGAGAACGTACATGGAACAGAAATTGCAAAGAGAATGAAAAAATTGCGAAAAGTTTGCAAATTATACTTATCGGCTTTAACTTATCACTTATCAAATTTTATAGTTCTGAGGAACATAAAGTTTTGCTAATTGTCGAAAAATTTGATAAGTGCAAAGTGAAAAGTTGATAAGTTGTTTCGTGGAATAGTATGTAAAATGAGTTTTTATATTTTGAAATCCGTTAAAAAATGACTGATTTATTCGGCTTCTTCTTTCAATATCTTTCAAAAAACTTACAATCAATGTTAAGTCCAGACTTTATATGCGTGGATACATTAGGAACTCCTAACAAAATATATGGACCTGTCTTGTTACTATCAACGTGTTTGGCACAATGAAAGGTGTTTTACAGCTTATTATTGCACTACATATATATATTTTTTTTTTGCCAAAAGTGATACACACACAAACATAAATTTTTAAGGACGTGTGCGTGACTTAGCTTTCTTAAATTGGATAATCGTCTCCATTAATCGTTTTCGAATTATACTAAAAGCGTTGTACTCTGTTTTTTATGGAGTTTTTAAAACTAGATACTATGTTTCTAAATTTAACACAATTTGATAATGTTTATATAGGATTCGGTGACACATAAGCTACATCTTATCAAAATGTTATAATTATGAACTCTAAATTCCAGAAAACGCCCCAAATACCTCAAAATATCAATATGTGTTAAAGAATATGAGTTATGCCAAATGCATATTAAATTTTGAAATGGTTTAAAAATAAAAATTAAAAATTCCTTAAGCACCATGGAAACGACTTAAATCCTAATATGTAAATGTTAAAGTGTAAGAGGTGTGATGATTATATTTAGAACAAATTAGTTAGGCACTAAGAAAACTTGACCTTTTCCTTATTTCTCATATATAAGGTCAAGGTTGTTGAACCTCTTGGAAATTCCGATCGTTTTCGATTTAATAAGTTAGCAGCGTTTCACAAATAGCCAAGAAAATTTTTACTTTTCACTACGAAAAAGGTCATTGGGCTGAGCTCAATAATATCAGTGCTATGGCGAACAGTGGTTTGAAACCAAAAAAAAGTGGTACTAAATCTTTATCTTCTGAGCTGTAAGTCTGATTGCATCAATATATATGAGAGAATTATTAAATAACACCCAAGCTTTCTAAGTTTTGGATTTATGCTTACCCTGTGTTTTCACATTGTGAATTAAAAATAAAATAGCCCTTGGACCGTTTCAATTTTTACTCAATTAGGTTGATTTTTTATATTTTAGAAAGAGCTTAGAGAAACAAAGAAGAAGCAAGTATACTTCACTATAATGACTGGGTTTTAAGTTAATGTCCAAAAATTTATCTTTTCGCGAAATTTTACGATTTCAAGTTCAGGTACGGCAAAAGCTTATGAGATATTAAACTAAATATTTTTGGATTTTATTGTCTTTTTTAACATGCCGATCAAAAATTTTGAAATTTTGAATATTTTTTTAACAGAATTTTCTAAAACTTAAAAAGTGAGTTTTGAAACTGTTCTTAAAAAAGTACCATTTTCCAGTATAAAAAAAACTATGTGAATTTAATTATATTTTAATAAATTTCAACTATTTAGTACTTATAAGTCTTTAAATGGTAAGGAATATCTTATCTAGTAATTTCTGTACTCTAAAGTTATTTTTTTTTACTGCATATCCCTAGGCGTGTTGAAAAGTACACGAGTTTTCTGAGACAATTTGCAATAACTTTAAAACTAGTGCATACATTTTTAGTTTTTATAACTTTAATGAAAGTTGATTTGGTTGTCTTCTACATTTAATTATTGGTTTTGCCAAAAACATATCATTATTGGTTGAAATTTACCAAAAACCAAAAAAACTCACATTTTCCCCATACAAATGGGTCCTAAAAATACATTCCCTGTGCGCCACCTCAGGACATTGACCTAGGAAAAAAAATTTTTATACCCACCATCAAAAAGAATGAGGGGGATATTAAGATTGTCATTCCCTTTGTAATTTCCTTAATACTGACTCACAAATCAAAAACGATATATATTCTGAATCCTTATGAAATTCTAAGACAATTGAGCTATGTCCGTCTGTTGAAATCACGATAACGCCTAAACGAAAGGAGCTAGCTCACTGAAACTAAGTTAAAATATTCTTCATATCTGAGAAAATTTTGGTATTGAAATTGGACAAAATCGGTTCACATTTGACCCGTATAACCTCGTCTAGGCTAATCGCTTTTTTTGTTAACAAATAACAAATTATAACAGCTATGATGATAAAATTTCGTATATAAAAGTTATACATAAGCCCTAGACAGCGTATAAAATTTCATCAAAATCGGTTTACATTTAGCAAAAAAAAAACTTACGAAAACAGCCTAAATTTCACCTAAATTACACTTAAATGCCAATAAATCTAAAAACTAAATCTTATATCAATGCCAGCCAGTGTGCAAAATTTTGTCGCAATCGGTCACCATTTGACCATAGCTCCCATATAAAAAACTTACGGAAACACAAAAATTCAAAAAGAAAAGGGGGTTTATGTCCGTCTGCCCATCAGATAAAAGCGTGATAACTCCTTAACTACAAGAGCTAGAAAAACTAAATAAAGCGCAAGAAAGTCGTATGTCAATGCCAGCCAGTGTGCAAAATTTTGTCACAACCGGTCACCATTTGACCATAGCTCCCATATAACAAACTTATGGAAACACAAAAATTCAAAAAGAAAATGGGGTTTATGTCCGTCTGTCCGTCAGATAAAAGCACGATAGCGCCTTAACGAAAATAGCTAGAGGGACACAATTTAACAAAAGTATTTTGGATATCTTGAAAAACTTGTGTGTTGAAAATGGACAAAATCGGTTCAAATTTAGTTAGAGCTCCCATTTAACCCCGCCCCGGGAAACACATTAATGCTGATAAATTGAATACAATTGTAATAGCTATGACCACTAAATTTAAAATTGGGAAGTTTTATGCAACTTTCGATCAGTTTATGAAATTTTATAGGAATCAGTCCATATTTGACTTTAGCTTTCATATATAAAACACTCACGGAAAATAAAAATTTTAGCAAAGGCCAATTAAAAGCTATTAAATTAGAAACTATGATAGCTATGGCCACTAAATTAATTTACAAGAATAACCTCTATATATATACCAACCAGTGTGTAAAATTTTGTTACAATCGGTCAAAATTTGGCTTTAATTCTTATATATATAACATCCCCTTTTTATACCCACCATCAAAAAGAATGAGGAGTATATTGAGATTGTCATTCCGTTTGTAATTTCCTTAATATTGGCTCAAAATCAAAAACGATATATATTCTGAATCCTTATGAAATTCTAAGACGATTGAGCGATGTCGGTTTGTCTGTCTGTCTGTCTGTCTGTTGAAATCACGATAACGCCTAAACGAAAGGAGCTATCTCGCTGAAACTTAGTAGAAACCTCGCCTACGCTAATCGCTTATTTGCTAATAAATAACAAACTATAATAGTTATGATGAAAAAATTTGGTATATAGAAGTTTTGCGTAAGTAGTAGGCAGCATATTAAATTTCATAAAAATCGGTTCACATTTAGTCATAGCTCCCAAAAATAAATCTAAAATATAATCTTATCTAAAACTATAATAGATATAATCACTTAATTTAGCACGAGGAAGTCTTATGTCAATGCCAACCAACGTGCAAAATTTTGTCACAATCGGTCACCATTTGACCATAGCTCCCATATAAAAAACTTACGGAAACACAAAATTACAAAAAGAAAAGGGGGTTTATGTCCGTCTGTCCGTCAGAGAAAAGCGCGATAGTTCCTTAACTACAAGAGCTAGAGAGACAAAATTTAGAAAAAGTATTTTCGATATGTTATAGAAATTGTGGGCTGAAAATAGGTAAAATCGGTTCACATTTAGTTAGAGTTCCCATATAACCATGCCCCGGGAATCACATTTATGCTGATAAATTGAATAAAATTGTAAAATCTATGACTATTAAATTTAGAACAGAGAAGTTTTATGCAACTTTCAGTCAGTATGTCAAATTTTATAGGAATCGGTCCATTTTTGACCATAGCTTTCATGTTTTTTTTTTACCAATGCCACAAACTCCGGTTAAAATCTATTAAATTATAAACTATGTCAGCTATGGCCACTAAATTTTGAACAAATAAACTTTCTTTGAACAAATAAACTTTATATCGGTCAATATTTGGCTATAGTGCTTATATATATAACATCCCCTTTTTTATATCTACAATCAAAAAGATTTGGGGGTACATTCATTATATTAAGATTGTATCTACGAAATTAGATAGCTATCAATCAATGTTAGGTCCAGACTTTATACACTGTAGATGCATCCCAAGAAAATATATGAACCTGCCGTGTTGCTATCAACATGTTTATGGCACAACGAAACAGCTTATTAATGTAAAACTATATTCGGTTATGGAACAGCATTTTGTCCAAGGTAAATACTTGGGAAACCACTTAGATACTTTTAAATGTTGAACTATAGTAACTATACAACTGCAACCGAATTTAGTCCAAATATATTCCCAACAATACCACATTTGGTCAGCATTTTGAATTAGTTCCACTCTCGTACAACTTGATGGTGGGTATACAAAATTCGGCACAGCCGAATATAATACTCTTACTTGTTATGTCTACAATCAAAAAGATTTGGAGGTACATTCATTATATTAAGATTGCACCTATGAAACTAGATAGGCATAAATCAATGATCAGCCCAGACTTTATATATGATGGATGCATTAGGAACTGCTAACGAAATATATGGACCTGCCGTGTTTAGCCTAACTACATATTAAGCACAACGAAAAGTATTTAACAGCTTATTAACGTAAAACTATACCCGGTTATGAGACCGAATTTTTATCAAAGTAAATTCTGGGGAAACCACTAAGATATTTTTAAATGTTGAACTATAAAGCTACTGCAACCGAATTTAGTCCTAAGGTTTTACCATCAATACCAATTAGCTTAGCGATTTTTTCAGTTTTGGTCCACATTTTGAATTAGCTGCACCCTTGTAGATATATGATATATGTTGCTAAATTTAACACAACTTGATGGTGGGTATATAAGATTCGGCACAGACGAATATAACACTCTTACTTGTTTTTTTCTGAGCTCCTTAGGATGTAGAGCATCGTTTTTGAACCTGCGTATCAATTTTCAATAAAAGTGGTTTTTCGCTCCAACCTACTGGACATGTTATATACCACATTACCTGCACTTTTTTTTCTAGATTTATTGGTATTTTAAATATTTTCTTAAATATCAAATAGATTAGTGGAGGGTTCAGTCATATTTAGATTGGACAAAAAATAAAAATCAAACTATAGAAAACCAATTACACTCAGGAAATTATTACAGTAACTGATTGTATGTTGTTTAGGAAATTTTCGGTTATGTTGTTTTCAAATGAATATTCATTTAAATTTACATGAAAATTGATTTTTAACATATTTATACATTTATTTAAAAAACAACCTACAAAAAAATACTGAAAATCCGTAACATTTGAAAATATAAGTTGTTTAGTTTTTATATATTTTTTCAATTATTATATCAAATATAATTCGTATTTGTTTAATTATTGTTTTTCCTTAAGTATCTTAGGTTTGCTTACTGAAGAAACGTTTTATAACACTGGCCGCCAATCACGGGTTATGGCCTAAGCAAACAACAAACTTTGTTTTGTCTGTTTGGTTTTTGGTGCCTTAAAGGATATAACCTTTTTATGGTTTCGTCTTTTATATTACGTTAATTTCAAAAACAAATGAAAATAGTAAGTTTTATGGAAATTTTACGTAGTTTTTTACCATTCAATTTTTTTAAAATAAATGAAAATTTCCGTTTTTTATACTAAAAATGAAGTTTAAATTTTTGTCAGTAATTTTTTTGAAAACAACTGAATATTCCGTTTTTAAAACTGAAAATGTAGTTTAAATATTTGTCAGTTAAATTTAAATGAAATATTTATTGAATTTGAATGAAAAATCAGTTGACCGGTTTTTAAATGAATATTCATTCATTTCAAATTACATTTTAAGTTAATTTTACTTAAATAATATTCTGAGTGTAGGTATACCACAACACCTGCATCTCCTCTAAGATTCTGCACAACCGAACATAACACTCTTACTTACTTACTTAAATGGCCTGTAATTACAACCTGTTTAGGTCAAAGGCCGAGCATATTTTAGAATTCCAAGCACCTCTATCTTGTGCACATATTCTCCAACTTCGTATAACAAGTTTCAAAACATTTTCTTCTACTTGGTCTTTCCATCGAAGTTTTGGACGCCCTCTTCTACGCGTTCCCTCTGGATCATTATCGAAGACTTTTCTTGCCGGAGTATTTTCATCCATTCGCACAACATGTTCTAGCCAACGCAGACGCTGTTTCTTAATGCGTTTTACTATGTCTATGTCAGCGTATAACTCAAACAGCTCATGGTTCAATCGATGTCTATACTCATTGTTGACGCAGACTGGTCCAAAGATTCTTCGTAGAATTTTCCTCTCAAATACTCCAAGGATAGCTTCATCTGTCTGTGCAAGTGCCCATGATTCAGCACCATACAATAACACGGGTAGTATGAGCGTTTTATAGAGCGTGATTTTAGTTCTTATAGAGAGGACTTTATTTCTTAGCTGTTTGCTTAGTCCAAAATAGCATCGATTGGCAAGTATGATTCTACGTTTGATTTCGAAGCTTATATCGTTGTTGATGTTCACAGCGGTACCAAGGTATACAAATTCTTTTACAACCTCGAAGCTATAGTTCTCAACGGACACATGTGATCCGATTCTAGTGGTCTGTCTGCCTGTAGAAACCATCAGTTTTGTTTTTGATTCATTTACAGCTAGACCCATTTTGTTTGATTCCTTCTCGATATTGGAAAAGGCGGCAGTTACCTCGCGTAGAGTGAGTCCTATAATATCAATGTCATCGGCAAACGCGAGTAGCATATGTTTTCTATTGAAAATTGTTCCTGTTGTAGAACTAACACAATATTGAAGAGGTCACAAGATAAACTGTCACCTTGCCTGAATCCCCGTTTAGTTATGAAGGACTCTGATAGGTTCTTACCTATCTTAACAGATGATGTTGTATTAGTTAGTGTCATCCTGCATAACTTTATTAGCTTCGTAGGGATGCCGAACTCAGACATTGCTTTAAACACCTTCTTCCGTATCGGGCTGTCAAAAGCAGCTTTGTAGTCAACAAAGAGATGATACGTATCGATTTGTTTCTCCTGGGTCTTCTCTAGGATTTGACGTAGAGTAAAGATCTGGTCAGTGGTCGATTTACCTGGTCAAAAGCCACATTGGTATGTCCCAATTATTTCGTTTACTTTGGGCTTTAGCCTTTCACACAGTATGGTCGATAAAGTCTTATATGCAATTGAGAGGAGGCTTATCCCTCTATAATTTGCACATACAGTTTTATCTCCTTTTTTGTGGACTGGACAAAGGACACTGAGATTCCAATCGTCCGACATGCGTTCTTCTGACCATATGTATTCTAGGAGCCGGGACATATACTTTATTAGCTCATCACCTCCAGCCTTAAAAAGCTCTGCTGGCAAACCATCGGTACCAGCAGCTTTATTATTTTTTAATCGCGCTATTGCAGTCCTAACCTCGTTCAGGTTGGGTGGTGGACATATAACGCCGTCATCGTTGATTTGTTCAGGCGTGTCATCTTGGTCGCTTTCATTTGCGACCAACAACTTGCAAAAGTGCTCCTTCCACAGTTTCAATACGCTTTCTGTATAACACTCTTACTTGTTTATATATGTATGTGTGCTCTACTGATCTAATCTCCACAGGATTTTGAAGGTTTATAGCTTCATAAGTCCCAATCACATAAATTTCTTAAATATATATGTCTCGAGAACCTTTTTGTATGATGACTTAATTAAGCCAATATATGTCTCTGTAATTGGTTGACTTTTTTTTCGCACATATGACCTATTAAGTGTAGGGTATCATATGGTTAAGATAAGGTGATTATAATACTATTCTTACTTAAAACTAACTCTTTTTTAAAGATTTGCAAATATTATACCAACAGATGATATGTATAAATAACGATTTAATTGAATATGTGGACAATCAAAATAAAACCTACAACAGAACAGAAGAATATTGTAAGTTTATTAGGACATAAATAAGCTGATATTTGTAATAACAATTTTATATACTTACTATTTATTAAATATGTATTCTAAGAATATTAAATGTATATGTTAAATGAAGCTTTAAAGGATTTAATTGTTTATATAATATATTTATATTAAGTAATTTTATTATACATGTATATGTATATATGTCTGTTATACTTAAATCTAAATAAATATTTTTTTTTAAATGTGTGATTTATAAATTGATGAAATATTTAAGTAACTTTCTTAAGTATTTGTAATATTTTATTATTTAATAAGACTTTAAATTCTTACCTACAAATTGTATTTTATAATATTTGTTTTTCTTATATATTTATAAAAAAAAAATAAAGTAAATAAATTGCTGTGGTACCTTAAATCTATACAATATAATATATAAAAGTGTTTAATTGCATTATTTGAAATCATAGAACGATTTTAAGTTATTTAACAGATTTCAATCTTAAAATACTACTACAAAATTTGAATAAAGTCGTCACCAAATAAATATGACCGCTAATCCGTATGTAGATATATGTCAGAATGGTAAAGAGTAGAACAGTTTTCAAAATTTTGCTAAATTACTAATCCGACAAATATTTTGGATGATATATATTTTTAATTCACATCATCTTTTTCAAAAACGGAAAAATGGTTATTTTTGAATATCTCGAAAACTGTTATACTTTTCACCATTCAAACTCGGACTCAGCAGAAAATATTACATAAAAAATCTGTATCAGATTAATTTGGTCAAAAAACTGTTACCATAGTGTTACCTATGTGGTCTTCAATATTTCTTCAATAGGGCTATACTTGGAAAATAGATTAGAAAATTTAACACTTCTTCTTATAAAACGATTGACTGGTCCCTTGCAAATTATGCTACTCAGCCGTTAAGCGATACTCAGTAGAGAAATATTCAAAATTCAGCCTATAAATTACCTCGCTACACCAAGTTTATTAAATAGAAAGGTCCTTCCAGTAAAGGACCACAACTGACCAAGAAATGACAGAAAAGTTATTCGGATGAGATCACCCGCCAAAGAATAAAATTAAACTAGAGTCGCTCTGGACAGACAGATAGCCAGACAGAAAATTCAAGAAGTGATTTCGAGCCACCTTAAGGTGGTGAATAGACTTATAATTGTATGAGTCACAAACATCAGCATTAACCCAATTTACCCATTTAACATACTTTGGTTATAAAAATATTTATAATAGAATTCAAGTTAAATATTTTAAAAGCTTTTGTCTTGGTTCTTGTCTTCACTAAGTATAGTAACATATAACATTAATATAGTTTCAACAGAGTGTATCAAATAATCAAACTTTCAGCCACAGGGTGTTTACATAAAATTTGTAAAAGTAAGAAAAAGTGAAAATTTTTCGAACAAAAGCAAAATGTACTGTACTACAACAAGTATCTAAAGAAAATATATATATTTCTCAAATATGAAAATTTTGAAAAATTTGCTATAAAAATATGAAATTTTCGAAAAATTACCTGTAAAAATATGAAATTTTTGAAAAATTTGCTATAAAAATACGAAATTTTTGAAAAATTTCTTATAAAATAATGAAATTTTTGAAAAATTTCCTACAAAAATATGAAAGTTTTGAAAAATTTCTTATAAAAATATGAAATTTTTGAAAAATTTTCTATAAAAAAATGAAATTTTTGAAAAATTTCCTACAAAAATATGAAATTTTTGAAAAATTTCCTATAAAAATATGAAATTTTTGAAAAATTTCCTATAAAAATATGAAATTTTTGAAAAAATTCCTATAAAAATATGAAATTTTTGAAAAAATTCCTATAAAAATATGAAATTTTTGAAAAATTCCTATAAAAATATGAAATTTTTGAAAAATTTCCTATAAAAATATGAAATTTTTGAAAAATTTTCTATAAAAATATGAAATTTTTGAAAAATTTGCTATAAAAATATGAAAGTTTTGAAAAATTTCTTATAAAAATATGAAATTTTTGAAAAATTTCCTACAAAAATATGAAGTTTTTGAAAAATTTCCCATAAAAATATGAAATTTTTGAAAAATTTCCTATAAAAATAGGAAATTTTTGAAAAAATTCCTATAAAAATATGAAATTTTTGAAAAAATTCCTATAAAAATATGAAATTTTTGAAAAATTTCCTATAAAAATATGAAAATTTTGAAAAATTTCCTATAAAAATATGAAATTTTTGAAAAATTTCCTATAAAAATATGAAATTTTTGAAAAATTTCCTACAAAAATATGAAAGTTTTGAAAAATTTCTTATAAAAATATGAAATTTTTGAAAAATTTTCTATAAAAATATGAAATTTTTGAAAAATTTGCTATAAAAATATGAAATTTTTGAAAAATTTCTTATAAAAAAATGAAATTTTTGAAAAATTTCCTACAAAAATATGAAATTTTTGAAAAATTTCCTATAAAAATATGAAATTTTTGAAAAATTTCCTATAAAAATATGAAATTTTTGAAAAAATTCCTATAAAAATATGAAATTTTTGAAAAAATTCCTATAAAAATATGAAATTTTTGAAAAATTTCCTATAAAAATATGAAATTTTTGAAAAATTTCCTATAAAAATATGAAATTTTTGAAAAATTTCCTATAAAAATATGAAATTTTTGAAAAATTTCCTATAAAAATATGAAATTTTTGAAAAATTTCCTATAAAAATATGAAATTTTTGAAAAATTTCCTATAAAAATAGGAAATTTTTGAAAAATTTCCTATAAAAATATGAAATTTTTGAAAAATTTCCTATAAAAATATGAAATTTTTTAAAAATTTCCTATAAAAATATGAAATTTTTTAAAAATTTCCTATAAAAATATGAAATTTTTTAAAAATTTCCTATAAAAATATGAAATTTTTGAAAAATTTCCTATAAAAATATGAAATTTTTGAAAAATTTCCTATAAAAATATGAAATTTTTGAAAAATTTCCTATAAAAATAGGAAATTTTTGAAAAATTTCCTATAAAAATATGAAATTTTTGAACAATTTCCTATAAAAATATGAAATTTTTGAAAAATTTCCTATAAAAATATGAAATTTTTGAAAAATTTCCTATAAAAATATGAAATTTTTAAAAAATTTGCTATAAAAATATGAAATATTTGAAAAATTTCCTATAAAAATATGAAATTTTTGAAAAATTTCCTATAAAAATATGAAATTTTTGAAAAATTTCCTATAAAAATATGAAATATTTGAAAAATTTCCTATAAAAATAGGAAATTTTTGAAAAATTTCCTATAAAAATAGGAAATTTTTGAAAAATTTCCTATAAAAATAGGAAATTTTTGAAAAATTTCCTATAAAAATAGGAAATTTTTGAAAAATTTCCTATAAAAATAGGAAATTTTTGAAAAATTTCCTATAAAAATAGAAAAATTTCCTATAAAAATAGCAAATTTTTGAAAAATTTCCTATAAAAATAGGAAATTTTTGAAAAATTTCCTATAAAAATAGGAAATTTTTGAAAAATTTCCTATAAAAATAGGAAATTTTTGAAAAATTTCCTATAAAAATAGGAAATTTTTGAAAAATTTCCTATAAAAATAGGAAATTTTTGAAAAATTTCCTATAAAAATATGAAATTTTTGAAAAATTTTCTATAAAAATATGAAATTTTTGAAAAATTTTTTATAAAAATATGAAATTTTTGAAAAATTTCCTATAAAAATATGAAATTTTTGAAAAATTTCCTATAAAAATAGGAAATTTTTGAAAAATTTCCTATAAAAATAGGAAATTTTTCAAAAATTTCCAATAAAAATATGAAATTTTTCAAAAATTTCCAATAAAAATATGAAATTTTTCAAAAATTTCCTATAAAAATATGAAATTTTTGAAAAATTTCCTATAAAAATATGAAATTTTTGAAAAATTTCCTATAAAAATATGAAATTTTTGAAAAATTTCCTATAAAAATATGAAATTTTTGAAAAATTTCATATAAAAATAGGAAATTTTTGAAAAATTTCCTATAAAAATAGGAAATTTTTGAAAAATTTCCTATAAAAATATGAAATTTTTGAAAAATTTCCTATAAAAATATGAAATTTTTGAAAAATTTCCTATAAAAATAGAAAATTTTATAGGAAACTCTTCAAAAATTTCATATTTTTATAGGAAATTCTTTAAAGATTTCATATTTTTTGTTAAATCTAAAGTTTCGCAATTTTATAGGAATTTTTTTAAAAATTTCTTATTTTTACATCAAATTTTTAAAAAAATTCTTATTTTTAAAGATAAGTTTTAAGAATTTCTTTTTTATATTGGAAATTTTTCAAAAATTTAATATTTTTATAGGAAAATTTGCAAAAATTTTAAAAAAATTTCTTATTTTAATATGAAATTTTACTAAAATTTAATATTTTTGTTTGTAGGAAATTTTTCAAAAATTTCATATTTTTATATAAAATTTTCCAAAAATGTAATATTTTTATAGGAAATTTTTCAAAATTTACATATTATTATAGCAAATTTTTCAAAAATTTCTTGCTTTTATAGGAAATTTTACGAGAGGAATTTTTTTGAAAATTTCTTATTTTAATAGAAAATTTTCCAAAAATTTAATATTTTCATATGAAAGTTTTAAAAGATTTTTGTAGGAAATTTTTTTAAATTTATTATTTTGATAGGAAGTTTTTCTAAAATTTCTTATTTTTGTAATAAATTTTTTAAAAAATTATTTTTTTTATAGAATTTTATTTCAAATTTCTTATTTTATAGGAAATATTTCTTATGTTTTCTATAGAAAAGCTTGTAAGGAAAAGGGTTTTATATAGAAAAATTAGGTCATAGAAAAAAATCTGGTGTTAAATTAGGTTTTCTGTATAGAAAAGCTGATAGATAGATAATAACATCCATTTAAACTACTAAATTCAATACTGTATTCAGTAATTATAAATTATAATAATTAGTCGTTATTACTCACATTTTAAGATGGTAATATACCCAAAATAAATGTTATTTAAAACATTAAAACAAAAAAAAAGAAATTTAAAAAATTGTTATAAAATATCTTTATAAAAATTTACCACTTTATAAAAATTATCAAGTTACCAACAACAAATTTTCCTTTTACTCACAATTTGCTAACAGCTTTTGTCCTAAATATTTGAATCTTTCTAAGAAAACATAGAAATAAATTTTCATTTAACTTCAAATTTACTTTCCTTTGTTAATATAATTGTCCTATTTTCACCAACTCTTGTCTATTGACTACCTTTTTTTTCTTTTATATTAAGTAAATAAATGTCTATGTTTGCCAAAAAATTATCATTTTAACATGGGTTGTCCTGATTTAATTTAGGGTCAACCGGAATTCAGTTGACCCTTGTCAACATTAGTTCTATTTAAGAAAAAAAGGTAAGAAAATCATGCACTCAATTGACATTTTTTATAGTTAACAAAATGTCGTAGGAATAGCTCAGAAGCTTAATTTGTCTGACACCTTTAGACTTAAATTGAAAATAATATTTTAATAGATTTGTTTCTATTTTTTTTTTGAAGGATCAAAATTTTAATTTGTTTGATTTTATGACAAATTTGTTTTGGTGCCGAAAGGTAAAAAGGGTAGAAGTTGTATTAACTTGTGTCAAACATGTAGGAGATGTTTGGTAGGACATTAAAGTTTTTTCAGCATGAATAAGTTATAAAAATCATTTGAATAAGAAACTAAATTGCTGTCATATTTCCGAAAAATTGCCAATGACAACATAAATAAATCTTTGATTGTATTATTCCTAGAAACGTTACAATTCTTTTCCACTTAAATGAATTTCACACTAGAAATATTTGTTAACCCAAATGGAAATTTTTCTTAATTTCATATTTTTTTATCGGAATTTTAAAAGAAATTTATAACTTGATACAAATTTTTTAAAAAATTTCACGTTTTATGGGAAACTTTTCAAAAATTTCTTATTTTTATAGGAAATTTTTCAAAAATTTATAATTTTTATATAGAAAAATTCTTCCAAAATTTTTTATAGAAATTTTTTTTAACAATTTCTTATTTTTATAGGAAATTGCATATAAATTTCCAATTCTTTTAGAAAATTTTCCAAAATTATGTTTTTTTTTATAGGAAATTTTTCAAATATTTCCAATCTTTATAGACAATTTTTCAAAAATTTCCTATTTTTATAGGAAATTTTTCAAAAATTGACTATTTTTACAGGAACTTTTTCAAAAATTTTGTATTTTTATAGAAAATTTTAAAAAATATTCATATTTTTATAAACAAATTTTCAAAAATTTTCCCGTACTCTAACGAAACTACCCAAAACAGTCCGAAGTTGTCAGAAATTACCCAAAAAAACAATAATTTGTATTGAAAGTTTTGTATAGGAACGATTTTGAGTAAGTTTGAGTTGTTTCGTTAAAGTAAAGGAACACACACAATATTTTTAGAGGAAATTTTTTACAAATTTCTTATATTTATAGGAAACTTTTCAATAGTTTACAATTTTTATATAAAATTTTTCAATAATTTCTTATTTTTATACGAAATTTAAAAAATTCTTAATTTTATAGGAAATTTTTCAAGAATTTCTTATTTTTATAGGAAAAGTTTCAAAAATTTCATATTTTTATAAGAAATTATTTAAAAATTTCACATTTTCTTAAGAAATTTTTAAAAATTTTATATTTTTATAGGAAAAATTTTAAAAATATCATCTTTTTATAGAAAATTTCTTTTGAAAAATTTCTTATTTTTAGAGAAAATTTTAAAAAATTTCTTATTTTTATAGAAAATTTTTCAAAAATTTCTTATAGAAAATTTTTTAAATTTTTTATAGGAAATATTTCAAAATTTTTATATTTTTATAGGAACTTTTCAAAAATTTCTTACTCCTTTAGGAAGTTTTACAAAGTTTAAATTTTTATAGGATTTTTTTCAAAAAATTTCTGTTTTTATAGAAAATTAAAAAAAAAAATATTTTTCTAGGAAATTTTGCAAAAACTTCGTAGTTTTATAGGAAATTTTTCAAAAATTTCTTAGTTTCACAGGAAATTTTTCAAATATTTCTTAGTTTTGTAGGAAATTTTTAAAAAAATTCCTATTTTTATAGGAAATTTTTCAAAAAATTCTTGTTTTTATGGGAAATTTTTTAAAAATTTCTTATTTTTATAGGAAAGTTTTCAAAAATTTCTTATTTTTATAGGAAATTTTTCAAAAATTTCTTATTTTTATAGGAAATTTTTTAAAAATTTCTTATTTTTATAGGAAATTTTCAAAAATTTCTTATTTTTATGGGAAATTTTTCAAAAATTTCCTATTTTTTAAGGAAATTTTTCAAAAATTTCCTATTTTTATAGGAAATTTTTCAAAAATTTCCTATTTTTATAGGAAATCTTTTTTAAATTTCCTATTTTTATAGGATTTTTTTTTAATATTTCCTATTTTTGTACGAAATTTATTAAAAATTCAATATTTCTATAAGAAATTTTTAAAAATTTGTTATTTTGATAGGAAACTTTTAAAAAGATTTTTATTTTTATAGGAAATTTTTCAAAAATTTCTTATTTTAATAGGAAATTTTTCAAAAATTTCCTATTTTTTTAGGAAATTTTTCAAAAATTTCCTATTTTTTTAGGAAAATTTTTCAAAAATTTCCTATTTTTTTTAGGAAATTTTTGAAAAATTTCCTATTTTTTTAGGAAATTTTTCAAAAATTTCTTATTTTTTTAGGAAATTTTTCAAAAATTTCCTATTTTTATGGAATTTTTTTATTTTTATAGCAATTTCTTTAAAAATTTTTATAGGAAATTTTTAAAAAACTTTCCTATTTTTATAGGAATTTTTTTTTTGTTATTATGGGAAATATTACAAACATTTTTAATTTTTATAGAAATTTTTAGAAAATTTTTGTATTTTTATCGAAAATTTTCAAAATTTTTCTATTTTTATAATATATTTTTCAACATAGTTCTACTTTTGTAACAAAATTTTTTAATTTTTTCTATTATATACGAAAATTTTCTAGGAAAATTTTTAAGATTTGTCTATTTTTATAGAAAAGTTTTAAAAGATGTTCTATTTATTTATAGAATTTTTTTGTTCTGACTGACGAGGACATCAATGGCACTACCACCTCCTTCACCAATAATTTCATTATCAAAATTTCCTACTGGGATGTTTGTAGGTTTCCTTTTATTTACTAGTTTTTACTCACCATCAATTCCTGTTTATAACTAATTACCTGTGAATTTAATAGAAATATTTAATATGTAAATAATTCGGCAAAACAAATAGAGTGTGTGTGTGGGAATTCGCACATACTCGTGTTCATGTAAACAGTTTACATATACACATTATTATGAAAATTTACATAGATATTAGTTTGCATGTGTACACACACTTTGCCTGACTGCGTCGGTATTTTTATTTTTACGCCGAAAAAGTATTTTAATTTCACACTTTAAATGTAATCAAAAATAAATAGAAAGTAAAAAATAAACACCAGGAAATATAATTTAAGCATATTTTAGTGTTGGATTTAACACTTTGGTGACGATTAGATTTGGATAATATTTAATTACATTTAGATTATATTAAAATTATAGCAAATACTCTGCAATATAAAGATGTTGTACTTCCATACATTGATTTGCCGTTTTGAAAAATCCAATATAAAAGTGTGTATGCCGCTTTTATTCTAATTCGGAAACAACTATTGAAGGCGATTATGCAATAAGTGAAGCTAAGGCACACACACGTGATCATGAAATGTATGTTCGCTTGTGCTTTTATGTGTTTCTCATTGTTCTTTATCCACTTTAATTTTACTTTTGGCAGAAGAAAATGTATGGACTGAATTTTCTTTATATTATAGAGTCTTTGAATAAAGTGTTTTACTTTCCCTTTCATGATATATATCCTTAATCGGGGCTTATATTTCTTTGGCGACCTATGAGATCTGGATGAAATATAGATTAGCCGACTTAAGAACAATCCGGATTGTTAAATTATATAATATAATAAAGAATATATTGATACCTATATTCTTTATTATATCATCTTTGCTTCAAACCTGCATTACCGAATACCTCCTTATACATTTATATAAATAATTCAAGTACCCGGGATGATTTCACAAAAAAAACTGTGAATGTATTCACAAGTCTTTTTAGCTTATTGTCCACACGATATTATTTTCTTTTGTCAACGAAGCCTCAATGACTTATCAAAGGTCATTGACATATAAGCACTTGTGTATTTTTGGGGTTTATTTGGGAGTGCCTGTTTTTGCCATTAAATGTTCTAATATTTTTTTCTATAATATCAACTCCAAATTGCATGTTCACATATAAAACTGATGAAAGGAGGATAATGTGTTAATTTGGACTGTTAACACCTTTAAATTATTGATTATATTGGAATAAATCAAAAATTTCTTATTTTTATAGGAAATTTTTTAAAAAATTCTAATTTTTATAGGAAATTTTTTAAAAATTTCTAATTTTTATAGGAAATTTTTTAAAAATTTCTAATTTTTATTAAATTTCCGATTTTTATAGGAAATTTTTTAAAAATTCCTTATCTTTATGGGAAATTTTTCCAAAATTCCTTATTTTCATAGGAGATTCTTTAAAATTTTTTTCAAAAATTTCTTATTTTGTAGAAAATTTTTCAAAACTTTTTTATTTTTGTAGAACATTTTTAAAAAATTTCATGTTTTTATAGGACTTTGCTTAAAAATTTCACATTTTTATAAAAAAATTTTCAAAAATTTTTATACGAAATTTTTTCAAAAGTTATATATTTTTTCAAAAATTACATATTTTTACAGGAAAGTTTTCAAAAATTTTATATTTTTATAGGAAGTTATTCAAAATTTTCATGTATTTAACGGAAAATTTTCACAAATTTCATATATGTATAGGAAATTTTTCAAAAATTTCTTAATTTTATAGAAAATTTTTCGAATATTTCTTATTTTCATAGAAAATTTTTCCAAAATTTCTTATTTTCATAGGAATTTCTCTAAAAAATTTTCAAAAATTTCTTATATTATAAGAAATTTTTCAAAATTTGTTTATTTATATAGAAATTTTTAAAAAAGTTTCATATTTTTATGGAAAATTTTTAAAAAAATTTCTTATTTTTATAGAACATCTCTCAAAAATTTTACATTTTTATAGGAAATTTTTCAAAATTTTTATATTTTTATAGCAAATTTTTCCAAAAATTTTATATTTTTATAGAAAAATTTTCAAAAATTTCATATTTTTACACGAAATTTTTCAAAAACCTCATACTTTTATAGGAAATTTTTCAAAAATTTCAAATTTCATTTACAGGAAAATTTTCAAAAATTTGATATTTTCATAGGAAATTTTTAAAAAATTTCATTTTTTCATAAGGAAATTTTTCAAAATTTTTATATTTTTATAGCAAATTTTTCCAAAAATTTTATATTTTTACAAAAAAATTTTCAAAAATTTCATATTTTTACACGAAATTTTTCAAAAACCTCATACTTTTATAGGAAATTTTTCAAAAATTTCAAATTTCATTTACAGGAAAATTTTCAAAAATTTGATATTTTCATAGGAAATTTTTAAAAAATTTCATGTTTTCATAAGAAGTTTTTAAAAATTTCATGTTATCATAGAATTTTTTTTTAAATTTCTTATTTTTAAAGGAAATTTTTTAAAATTTTTGAAAATTTTTCAAAAATTTACTATATTTATAGAAAATTTTTTAAAAATTTCTTATTTTTATAGAAAGTTTTTAAAAAATTTCTTATTTTTATAGGACATTTCTCAAAAATGTCATATTTTTATAAGAAACTTTTCAAAAATTTTATATTTTTATCGGAAATTTTTCAAAAATTTTATATATTTATAGGAAATTTTTCAAAAGTTTCATATTTTTATAGGAAATTTCTCAAAAATTTCATATTTTTATAGGAAATTTTTCAAAAATTTCATAACTTTATAGGAAATTTTTCAAAAATTTCATAATTTTATAGGAAATTTTTCAAAAATTATATATATTAGTAAAAAATTTTTCAAAAATTTCATATTTTTATAGGATATTTCTCAAAAATTTCATATTTTTATAGGATTTTTTTTAAAAATTTCATAGTTTTATAGACAATTTTTCAAAAATTTTATATCTTTATAGGAAATTTTTCAAAAATTTTATATTTTTATAGGAAATTTTTCAAAAATTTCATATTTTTATAGGAAAGTTTTCAAAAATTTCATATATTAGTAGAAAATTTTTCAAAAGTTTCATATTTTTATAGGAAATTTCTCAAAAAATTCATATTTTTATAGGAAATTTTTCAAAATTTTCATAATTTTATACTAAATTTTTTAAAAATTTCATATTTGTATAGGTAATTTTTCAAAAATTTCATATTTTTATATACAATTTTTCAAAAATTTCATATTTTTTTTTGGAAATTTTAAAAAAATTTCGTATTTTTTATTGGAAATTTTTAAGAAATTTCATATTTTTATAGGAAAATTTAAAAAAATTTCATATTTTCATAGAAATTTTTTCAAAAATTTCATGCCTTCATAGATTGTTTTTTCCATTTCGTTTTTTTTTTTTGGAAATTTTTTAAAAATTTCATATTTTTATAGAAAGTTTTTCAAAAATTTCTGATTTTTATTGAAATTATGTCGAAAGTTCCTTTTTTTTAAAGAAATTTTTGAAAAATTATTATCTTATTTTTTTTAAAGAATTTTTTCAAAAATTTCTTATTTTTTAAGAGATTTGTCAAAAATTTCTTTATTTTTAAAAAAATTTTTCAAAAATTTCTTATTTTTAAGAGAAATGTTTCAAAATTTTCTTATTTTTAAGAGAAATTTAAAAACAAGTTAATTTTGTTGAAAATTTTTCAAAAAATTTCTATTTTAAAAGGACCCAGTAAAACTTTTCATTACCAAATAATGAGTTAAACAGTTAAACTATTGAACACGAACTACTTACTCATTCGCTGTTTAAGTCATTACATTAACATGGGGATGTCATTGGAGGCAAGTACTTACCAACTGCAGAAAAGTAATGACTTGGGTAAGCAATTTGAAAGCAACAACAACAACAGCAACACCTTTTTTGTTGTTGTTTTATTAAAAACATATATTTTTAAACGAAATACAAATTTTTTTTTATGATCCCATGGGGGCTCGAACCCAGACCCTCCGACTGCTAGGCAGAGACTCTTCCACTGAGCTACTTCATATGTTGAAAACTTAGCAGCTTATAATTAATATAAACAATTTTTATTTTTAGATCCAAAATCATGTGAAAATAACTTTGTTTTTCCCTGCTTTTTTTTGCTTTGTTGTAATTTTTGGAAAAATATTTTTATACGATTTTTTGTAATTATTTTAAAGCTTTTTTAAAATTATTTTAAAACTTAAATAATTTAAATCTTCTTTTTTGTATAAGTTTTTACATAAGATTGACTCTTACTTACTTAAATGTTACAACCTGTTAAGGTCAAAGTCCGAGCATATTTTAGAATTCCATGGATTTCGATCTTGTGCGAATATTCTCCAATTTTATAGGCCAAGCTTTGAAAAATGTTCCTCTACTTGGTCTTTCTATCGAAGTTTCGGACATCCTCCTCTAACATTAGGTAGTGGGACATTTCAATTCTAATTTTATCCTCTTCATTGTATTTTTTTCAAGAGAGGGTTACTAGCCCGTAATCCTAACCCATTTTTATCGATCTTATGGGACAACTCTCGGAACATGTTAACTCACAATATTAATGGGTGTTAAACTATCTCCCCGGGTGATACCATGAGGAGGTGTGTGTCCACAGTTGAGATGAAGGATGACCCAGATAAGTTGGGCTTACCAAGTTAAGACCAATTAGAATCGTGTTTGGTATTCAACATCCCCTACATAATCAAAATTGACTCATGATGGTATTTTTTCATTAACGTGAGTTAGTTTTACAAATTTTTTTTACAGAAGATAATATTTAAGTTCTTAAAATTCAAAAATCATTTAAAAAGACTCGTTTAATAAAAAAAAACTAAAAAAATTGTTGCCCTTGGTGGGATTTGAACCGGGGCCATTCAGTTTAAATTACCACCTTAATTACAAATAAGTACTTCTGTAATAACTTATTATTTATTCGGATGGTATGTTGTAGTCGTTACAAGGTAACCAGTTATCAGAGTACTTGCCATTACCAAAGTTTTGCTGGGGAATTATTTAAAATGTTAAAAAGTTTTTCAATAAAATTATCTTACTAAACGAACATCAAATGCTTATTATTTCTTTTGCGTGTTATATAACTATTTAAATACTTTGATAATTTCTTTCAAAAATCAAATTCCTTTGAGTTCCGGTTTTCTTGAGCTTAAGAATTTTAATGCTTTATTCCTTAACTTAAGCAAAATAAGTTTGTAGAAAATTGCCTGAGTCATAGACATTTTTAAAACGTATTTTTTATGGCCAATAAACAGCAATTTACGTCATTCTTTAACTTGAAGTCTATGTCTAACTTTTAAAGGAAAGTGTGCTTTTAATGTGTTAATTTTCTTTGATTTTAATGGCTATTTTTTTTTGGACATAAATTGCTTTGTTACTTACACTCTGCGGCTAATACATCTAAAAAAGCTTTGCCAATTAAGATTTAAAAGTAATAAGAAAAATTAGCTAAAATATTAAGTTCATTTAAGAAAATCTTGTATAAATATACCCAGTGCGTATACTTTATGTTAATAATTAAATATCAGTCATACGTAAGTAAGTTTCATGAAATCCATTAATGTGTTAAACATGTTAGAACACGTTTTAAAACAATTTTAAGATTTCTTCATATAGTAAATTATACATTCGCAAATTCATACATTTATAAATTCCCTGAAACAAAGTTCCATGCAGAAATTGAACTTTTCCATAAAATATATTTTAATATTTATTTAAATCACGATATTTATGTGCAATTATATGCCAAATTTGTTGCATACATAAAAAGTTATTTTGGTAATGTAAATTTAAATACTTGTGTTCCCATTTATTTGTTCAAAACTTGAGCATCTATTTACAAAAAAAAAAGCAATAAAATATAAATATTTACACTAATACCAGTAATTTCCAACACAAAACATTCATGCGAAAAAACAGCACATGTTTATTTTTCACAGAAAGTATTTCAAGGGCTTCAAGGAGTTCTATATGGAATGCAACCATAGTGCCAAATACACATAAATACATATGCAACCAAAAACACAAAATTATTGAAATATTTTAAACTATACAAAGGCATACTGCAGCGTTGAATCATATAAAATTTAATAACACATACTATGACTAGACTATAACTAGACTATGACTAGACTATGACTAGACTATGACTAGACTATGACTAGACTATGACTAGACTATGACTAGACTATGACTAGACTATGACTAGACTATGACTAGACTATGACTAGACTATGACTAGACTATGACTAGACTATGACTAGACTATGACTAGACTATGACTAGACTATGACTAGACTATGACTAGACTATGACTAGACTATGACTAGACTATGACTAGACTATGACTAGACTATGACTAGACTATGACTAGACTATGACTAGACTATGACTAGACTATGACTAGACTATGACTAGACTATGACTAGACTATGACTAGACTATGACTAGACTATGACTAGACTATGACTAGACTATGACTAGACTATGACTAGACTATGACTAGACTATGACTAGACTATGACTAGACTATGACTAGACTATGACTAGACTATGACTAGACTATGACTAGACTATGACTAGACTATGACTAGACTATGACTAGACTATGACTAGACTATGACTAGACTATGACTAGACTATGACTAGACTATGACTAGACTATGACTAGACTATGACTAGACTATGACTAGACTATGACTAGACTATGACTAGACTATGACTAGACTATGACTAGACTATGACTAGACTATGACTAGACTATGACTAGACTATGACTAGACTATGACTAGACTATGACTAGACTATGACTAGACTATGACTAGACTATGACTAGACTATGACTAGACTATGACTAGACTATGACTAGACTATGACTAGACTATGACTAGACTATGACTAGACTATGACTAGACTATGACTAGACTATGACTAGACTATGACTAGACTATGACTAGACTATGACTAGACTATGACTAGACTATGACTAGACTATGACTAGACTATGACTAGACTATGACTAGACTATGACTAGACTATGACTAGACTATGACTAGACTATGACTAGACTATGACTAGACTATGACTAGACTATGACTAGACTATGACTAGACTATGACTAGACTATGACTAGACTATGACTAGACTATGACTAGACTATGACTAGACTATGACTAGACTATGACTAGACTATGACTAGACTATGACTAGACTATGACTAGACTATGACTAGACTATGACTAGACTATGACTAGACTATGACTAGACTATGACTAGACTATGACTAGACTATGACTAGACTATGACTAGACTATGACTAGACTATGACTAGACTATGACTAGACTATGACTAGACTATGACTAGACTATGACTAGACTATGACTAGACTATGACTAGACTATGACTAGACTATGACTAGACTATGACTAGACTATGACTAGACTATGACTAGACTATGACTAGACTATGACTAGACTATGACTAGACTATGACTAGACTATGACTAGACTATGACTAGACTATGACTAGACTATGACTAGACTATGACTAGACTATGACTAGACTATGACTAGACTATGACTAGACTATGACTAGACTATGACTAGACTATGACTAGACTATGACTAGACTATGACTAGACTATGACTAGACTATGACTAGACTATGACTAGACTATGACTAGACTATGACTAGACTATGACTAGACTATGACTAGACTATGACTAGACTATGACTAGACTATGACTAGACTATGACTAGACTATGACTAGACTATGACTAGACTATGACTAGACTATGACTAGACTATGACTAGACTATGACTAGACTATGACTAGACTATGACTAGACTATGACTAGACTATGACTAGACTATGACTAGACTATGACTAGACTATGACTAGACTATGACTAGACTATGACTAGACTATGACTAGACTATGACTAGACTATGACTAGACTATGACTAGACTATGACTAGACTATGACTAGACTATGACTAGACTATGACTAGACTATGACTAGACTATGACTAGACTATGACTAGACTATGACTAGACTATGACTAGACTATGACTAGACTATGACTAGACTATGACTAGACTATGACTAGACTATGACTAGACTATGACTAGACTATGACTAGACTATGACTAGACTATGACTAGACTATGACTAGACTATGACTAGACTATGACTAGACTATGACTAGACTATGACTAGACTATGACTAGACTATGACTAGACTATGACTAGACTATGACTAGACTATGACTAGACTATGACTAGACTATGACTAGACTATGACTAGACTATGACTAGACTATGACTAGACTATGACTAGACTATGACTAGACTATGACTAGACTATGACTAGACTATGACTAGACTATGACTAGACTATGACTAGACTATGACTAGACTATGACTAGACTATGACTAGACTATGACTAGACTATGACTAGACTATGACTAGACTATGACTAGACTATGACTAGACTATGACTAGACTATGACTAGACTATGACTAGACTATGACTAGACTATGACTAGACTATGACTAGACTATGACTAGACTATGACTAGACTATGACTAGACTATGACTAGACTATGACTAGACTATGACTAGACTATGACTAGACTATGACTAGACTATGACTAGACTATGACTAGACTATGACTAGACTATGACTAGACTATGACTAGACTATGACTAGACTATGACTAGACTATGACTAGACTATGACTAGACTATGACTAGACTATGACTAGACTATGACTAGACTATGACTAGACTATGACTAGACTATGACTAGACTATGACTAGACTATGACTAGACTATGACTAGACTATGACTAGACTATGACTAGACTATGACTAGACTATGACTAGACTATGACTAGACTATGACTAGACTATGACTAGACTATGACTAGACTATGACTAGACTATGACTAGACTATGACTAGACTATGACTAGACTATGACTAGACTATGACTAGACTATGACTAGACTATGACTAGACTATGACTAGACTATGACTAGACTATGACTAGACTATGACTAGACTATGACTAGACTATGACTAGACTATGACTAGACTATGACTAGACTATGACTAGACTATGACTAGACTATGACTAGACTATGACTAGACTATGACTAGACTATGACTAGACTATGACTAGACTATGACTAGACTATGACTAGACTATGACTAGACTATGACTAGACTATGACTAGACTATGACTAGACTATGACTAGACTATGACTAGACTATGACTAGACTATGACTAGACTATGACTAGACTATGACTAGACTATGACTAGACTATGACTAGACTATGACTAGACTATGACTAGACTATGACTAGACTATGACTAGACTATGACTAGACTATGACTAGACTATGACTAGACTATGACTAGACTATGACTAGACTATGACTAGACTATGACTAGACTATGACTAGACTATGACTAGACTATGACTAGACTATGACTAGACTATGACTAGACTATGACTAGACTATGACTAGACTATGACTAGACTATGACTAGACTATGACTAGACTATGACTAGACTATGACTAGACTATGACTAGACTATGACTAGACTATGACTAGACTATGACTAGACTATGACTAGACTATGACTAGACTATGACTAGACTATGACTAGACTATGACTAGACTATGACTAGACTATGACTAGACTATGACTAGACTATGACTAGACTATGACTAGACTATGACTAGACTATGACTAGACTATGACTAGACTATGACTAGACTATGACTAGACTATGACTAGACTATGACTAGACTATGACTAGACTATGACTAGACTATGACTAGACTATGACTAGACTATGACTAGACTATGACTAGACTATGACTAGACTATGACTAGACTATGACTAGACTATGACTAGACTATGACTAGACTATGACTAGACTATGACTAGACTATGACTAGACTATGACTAGACTATGACTAGACTATGACTAGACTATGACTAGACTATGACTAGACTATGACTAGACTATGACTAGACTATGACTAGACTATGACTAGACTATGACTAGACTATGACTAGACTATGACTAGACTATGACTAGACTATGACTAGACTATGACTAGACTATGACTAGACTATGACTAGACTATGACTAGACTATGACTAGACTATGACTAGACTATGACTAGACTATGACTAGACTATGACTAGACTATGACTAGACTATGACTAGACTATGACTAGACTATGACTAGACTATGACTAGACTATGACTAGACTATGACTAGACTATGACTAGACTATGACTAGACTATGACTAGACTATGACTAGACTATGACTAGACTATGACTAGACTATGACTAGACTATGACTAGACTATGACTAGACTATGACTAGACTATGACTAGACTATGACTAGACTATGACTAGACTATGACTAGACTATGACTAGACTATGACTAGACTATGACTAGACTATGACTAGACTATGACTAGACTATGACTAGACTATGACTAGACTATGACTAGACTATGACTAGACTATGACTAGACTATGACTAGACTATGACTAGACTATGACTAGACTATGACTAGACTATGACTAGACTATGACTAGACTATGACTAGACTATGACTAGACTATGACTAGACTATGACTAGACTATGACTAGACTATGACTAGACTATGACTAGACTATGACTAGACTATGACTAGACTATGACTAGACTATGACTAGACTATGACTAGACTATGACTAGACTATGACTAGACTATGACTAGACTATGACTAGACTATGACTAGACTATGACTAGACTATGACTAGACTATGACTAGACTATGACTAGACTATGACTAGACTATGACTAGACTATGACTAGACTATGACTAGACTATGACTAGACTATGACTAGACTATGACTAGACTATGACTAGACTATGACTAGACTATGACTAGACTATGACTAGACTATGACTAGACTATGACTAGACTATGACTAGACTATGACTAGACTATGACTAGACTATGACTAGACTATGACTAGACTATGACTAGACTATGACTAGACTATGACTAGACTATGACTAGACTATGACTAGACTATGACTAGACTATGACTAGACTATGACTAGACTATGACTAGACTATGACTAGACTATGACTAGACTATGACTAGACTATGACTAGACTATGACTAGACTATGACTAGACTATGACTAGACTATGACTAGACTATGACTAGACTATGACTAGACTATGACTAGACTATGACTAGACTATGACTAGACTATGACTAGACTATGACTAGACTATGACTAGACTATGACTAGACTATGACTAGACTATGACTAGACTATGACTAGACTATGACTAGACTATGACTAGACTATGACTAGACTATGACTAGACTATGACTAGACTATGACTAGACTATGACTAGACTATGACTAGACTATGACTAGACTATGACTAGACTATGACTAGACTATGACTAGACTATGACTAGACTATGACTAGACTATGACTAGACTATGACTAGACTATGACTAGACTATGACTAGACTATGACTAGACTATGACTAGACTATGACTAGACTATGACTAGACTATGACTAGACTATGACTAGACTATGACTAGACTATGACTAGACTATGACTAGACTATGACTAGACTATGACTAGACTATGACTAGACTATGACTAGACTATGACTAGACTATGACTAGACTATGACTAGACTATGACTAGACTATGACTAGACTATGACTAGACTATGACTAGACTA
This sequence comes from Stomorhina lunata, assembly GCA_933228675.1. Classification (NCBI taxonomy): domain Eukaryota; kingdom Metazoa; phylum Arthropoda; class Insecta; order Diptera; family Rhiniidae; genus Stomorhina; species Stomorhina lunata. The sequence continues at coordinate 38,436,048 of OW121740.1, read as the reverse complement.
TGACTAGACTATGACTAGACTATGACTAGACTATGACTAGACTATGACTAGACTATGACTAGACTATGACTAGACTATGACTAGACTATGACTAGACTATGACTAGACTATGACTAGACTATGACTAGACTATGACTAGACTATGACTAGACTATGACTAGACTATGACTAGACTATGACTAGACTATGACTAGACTATGACTAGACTATGACTAGACTATGACTAGACTATGACTAGACTATGACTAGACTATGACTAGACTATGACTAGACTATGACTAGACTATGACTAGACTATGACTAGACTATGACTAGACTATGACTAGACTATGACTAGACTATGACTAGACTATGACTAGACTATGACTAGACTATGACTAGACTATGACTAGACTATGACTAGACTATGACTAGACTATGACTAGACTATGACTAGACTATGACTAGACTATGACTAGACTATGACTAGACTATGACTAGACTATGACTAGACTATGACTAGACTATGACTAGACTATGACTAGACTATGACTAGACTATGACTAGACTATGACTAGACTATGACTAGACTATGACTAGACTATGACTAGACTATGACTAGACTATGACTAGACTATGACTAGACTATGACTAGACTATGACTAGACTATGACTAGACTATGACTAGACTATGACTAGACTATGACTAGACTATGACTAGACTATGACTAGACTATGACTAGACTATGACTAGACTATGACTAGACTATGACTAGACTATGACTAGACTATGACTAGACTATGACTAGACTATGACTAGACTATGACTAGACTATGACTAGACTATGACTAGACTATGACTAGACTATGACTAGACTATGACTAGACTATGACTAGACTATGACTAGACTATGACTAGACTATGACTAGACTATGACTAGACTATGACTAGACTATGACTAGACTATGACTAGACTATGACTAGACTATGACTAGACTATGACTAGACTATGACTAGACTATGACTAGACTATGACTAGACTATGACTAGACTATGACTAGACTATGACTAGACTATGACTAGACTATGACTAGACTATGACTAGACTATGACTAGACTATGACTAGACTATGACTAGACTATGACTAGACTATGACTAGACTATGACTAGACTATGACTAGACTATGACTAGACTATGACTAGACTATGACTAGACTATGACTAGACTATGACTAGACTATGACTAGACTATGACTAGACTATGACTAGACTATGACTAGACTATGACTAGACTATGACTAGACTATGACTAGACTATGACTAGACTATGACTAGACTATGACTAGACTATGACTAGACTATGACTAGACTATGACTAGACTATGACTAGACTATGACTAGACTATGACTAGACTATGACTAGACTATGACTAGACTATGACTAGACTATGACTAGACTATGACTAGACTATGACTAGACTATGACTAGACTATGACTAGACTATGACTAGACTATGACTAGACTATGACTAGACTATGACTAGACTATGACTAGACTATGACTAGACTATGACTAGACTATGACTAGACTATGACTAGACTATGACTAGACTATGACTAGACTATGACTAGACTATGACTAGACTATGACTAGACTATGACTAGACTATGACTAGACTATGACTAGACTATGACTAGACTATGACTAGACTATGACTAGACTATGACTAGACTATGACTAGACTATGACTAGACTATGACTAGACTATGACTAGACTATGACTAGACTATGACTAGACTATGACTAGACTATGACTAGACTATGACTAGACTATGACTAGACTATGACTAGACTATGACTAGACTATGACTAGACTATGACTAGACTATGACTAGACTATGACTAGACTATGACTAGACTATGACTAGACTATGACTAGACTATGACTAGACTATGACTAGACTATGACTAGACTATGACTAGACTATGACTAGACTATGACTAGACTATGACTAGACTATGACTAGACTATGACTAGACTATGACTAGACTATGACTAGACTATGACTAGACTATGACTAGACTATGACTAGACTATGACTAGACTATGACTAGACTATGACTAGACTATGACTAGACTATGACTAGACTATGACTAGACTATGACTAGACTATGACTAGACTATGACTAGACTATGACTAGACTATGACTAGACTATGACTAGACTATGACTAGACTATGACTAGACTATGACTAGACTATGACTAGACTATGACTAGACTATGACTAGACTATGACTAGACTATGACTAGACTATGACTAGACTATGACTAGACTATGACTAGACTATGACTAGACTATGACTAGACTATGACTAGACTATGACTAGACTATGACTAGACTATGACTAGACTATGACTAGACTATGACTAGACTATGACTAGACTATGACTAGACTATGACTAGACTATGACTAGACTATGACTAGACTATGACTAGACTATGACTAGACTATGACTAGACTATGACTAGACTATGACTAGACTATGACTAGACTATGACTAGACTATGACTAGACTATGACTAGACTATGACTAGACTATGACTAGACTATGACTAGACTATGACTAGACTATGACTAGACTATGACTAGACTATGACTAGACTATGACTAGACTATGACTAGACTATGACTAGACTATGACTAGACTATGACTAGACTATGACTAGACTATGACTAGACTATGACTAGACTATGACTAGACTATGACTAGACTATGACTAGACTATGACTAGACTATGACTAGACTATGACTAGACTATGACTAGACTATGACTAGACTATGACTAGACTATGACTAGACTATGACTAGACTATGACTAGACTATGACTAGACTATGACTAGACTATGACTAGACTATGACTAGACTATGACTAGACTATGACTAGACTATGACTAGACTATGACTAGACTATGACTAGACTATGACTAGACTATGACTAGACTATGACTAGACTATGACTAGACTATGACTAGACTATGACTAGACTATGACTAGACTATGACTAGACTATGACTAGACTATGACTAGACTATGACTAGACTATGACTAGACTATGACTAGACTATGACTAGACTATGACTAGACTATGACTAGACTATGACTAGACTATGACTAGACTATGACTAGACTATGACTAGACTATGACTAGACTATGACTAGACTATGACTAGACTATGACTAGACTATGACTAGACTATGACTAGACTATGACTAGACTATGACTAGACTATGACTAGACTATGACTAGACTATGACTAGACTATGACTAGACTATGACTAGACTATGACTAGACTATGACTAGACTATGACTAGACTATGACTAGACTATGACTAGACTATGACTAGACTATGACTAGACTATGACTAGACTATGACTAGACTATGACTAGACTATGACTAGACTATGACTAGACTATGACTAGACTATGACTAGACTATGACTAGACTATGACTAGACTATGACTAGACTATGACTAGACTATGACTAGACTATGACTAGACTATGACTAGACTATGACTAGACTATGACTAGACTATGACTAGACTATGACTAGACTATGACTAGACTATGACTAGACTATGACTAGACTATGACTAGACTATGACTAGACTATGACTAGACTATGACTAGACTATGACTAGACTATGACTAGACTATGACTAGACTATGACTAGACTATGACTAGACTATGACTAGACTATGACTAGACTATGACTAGACTATGACTAGACTATGACTAGACTATGACTAGACTATGACTAGACTATGACTAGACTATGACTAGACTATGACTAGACTATGACTAGACTATGACTAGACTATGACTAGACTATGACTAGACTATGACTAGACTATGACTAGACTATGACTAGACTATGACTAGACTATGACTAGACTATGACTAGACTATGACTAGACTATGACTAGACTATGACTAGACTATGACTAGACTATGACTAGACTATGACTAGACTATGACTAGACTATGACTAGACTATGACTAGACTATGACTAGACTATGACTAGACTATGACTAGACTATGACTAGACTATGACTAGACTATGACTAGACTATGACTAGACTATGACTAGACTATGACTAGACTATGACTAGACTATGACTAGACTATGACTAGACTATGACTAGACTATGACTAGACTATGACTAGACTATGACTAGACTATGACTAGACTATGACTAGACTATGACTAGACTATGACTAGACTATGACTAGACTATGACTAGACTATGACTAGACTATGACTAGACTATGACTAGACTATGACTAGACTATGACTAGACTATGACTAGACTATGACTAGACTATGACTAGACTATGACTAGACTATGACTAGACTATGACTAGACTATGACTAGACTATGACTAGACTATGACTAGACTATGACTAGACTATGACTAGACTATGACTAGACTATGACTAGACTATGACTAGACTATGACTAGACTATGACTAGACTATGACTAGACTATGACTAGACTATGACTAGACTATGACTAGACTATGACTAGACTATGACTAGACTATGACTAGACTATGACTAGACTATGACTAGACTATGACTAGACTATGACTAGACTATGACTAGACTATGACTAGACTATGACTAGACTATGACTAGACTATGACTAGACTATGACTAGACTATGACTAGACTATGACTAGACTATGACTAGACTATGACTAGACTATGACTAGACTATGACTAGACTATGACTAGACTATGACTAGACTATGACTAGACTATGACTAGACTATGACTAGACTATGACTAGACTATGACTAGACTATGACTAGACTATGACTAGACTATGACTAGACTATGACTAGACTATGACTAGACTATGACTAGACTATGACTAGACTATGACTAGACTATGACTAGACTATGACTAGACTATGACTAGACTATGACTAGACTATGACTAGACTATGACTAGACTATGACTAGACTATGACTAGACTATGACTAGACTATGACTAGACTATGACTAGACTATGACTAGACTATGACTAGACTATGACTAGACTATGACTAGACTATGACTAGACTATGACTAGACTATGACTAGACTATGACTAGACTATGACTAGACTATGACTAGACTATGACTAGACTATGACTAGACTATGACTAGACTATGACTAGACTATGACTAGACTATGACTAGACTATGACTAGACTATGACTAGACTATGACTAGACTATGACTAGACTATGACTAGACTATGACTAGACTATGACTAGACTATGACTAGACTATGACTAGACTATGACTAGACTATGACTAGACTATGACTAGACTATGACTAGACTATGACTAGACTATGACTAGACTATGACTAGACTATGACTAGACTATGACTAGACTATGACTAGACTATGACTAGACTATGACTAGACTATGACTAGACTATGACTAGACTATGACTAGACTATGACTAGACTATGACTAGACTATGACTAGACTATGACTAGACTATGACTAGACTATGACTAGACTATGACTAGACTATGACTAGACTATGACTAGACTATGACTAGACTATGACTAGACTATGACTAGACTATGACTAGACTATGACTAGACTATGACTAGACTATGACTAGACTATGACTAGACTATGACTAGACTATGACTAGACTATGACTAGACTATGACTAGACTATGACTAGACTATGACTAGACTATGACTAGACTATGACTAGACTATGACTAGACTATGACTAGACTATGACTAGACTATGACTAGACTATGACTAGACTATGACTAGACTATGACTAGACTATGACTAGACTATGACTAGACTATGACTAGACTATGACTAGACTATGACTAGACTATGACTAGACTATGACTAGACTATGACTAGACTATGACTAGACTATGACTAGACTATGACTAGACTATGACTAGACTATGACTAGACTATGACTAGACTATGACTAGACTATGACTAGACTATGACTAGACTATGACTAGACTATGACTAGACTATGACTAGACTATGACTAGACTATGACTAGACTATGACTAGACTATGACTAGACTATGACTAGACTATGACTAGACTATGACTAGACTATGACTAGACTATGACTAGACTATGACTAGACTATGACTAGACTATGACTAGACTATGACTAGACTATGACTAGACTATGACTAGACTATGACTAGACTATGACTAGACTATGACTAGACTATGACTAGACTTTATCTGGTTGTATATTTTAATATTGCAATTAAGTATTTAAGCTATTAGGTAGATATTGTATATGTGATGTGTATGTTAAAGTGCTTTGGCTTATAAGTATGTATATAAGGCATGTTAAAAAGATTATCATTAAACTTTTAGTAGGATAATTAAAAATTTGGTATGTTTTAAATTGAATTGTTCTAACTATTATGGCAAGTTTACTTTAGGAAATGTAAGTTCTTAAATAGAAGATGGTGATGAGATGACAGTATATAATGATTTCATTTAATGCAAAACTTCAAGGTAAGATTGCTTTCAGAAACATTTTTAGCGGGAATATCCTTAAACTTTTGACAAAGTTATTTATTATTCAATATAAAATAGACAATAGCTAAAAAGCAACTTGTTGGATTTAAGAGTGTGTTTGAATATTTAATAAAATATTAGTTAAATAAGTTTGAAAGCTATTAACGTAATGATCTCCTCCCTGCTTTAATCTTTATTATTTTGGTCCCTTAAGTAAACATGTGTGAATTGGAATAAATGTTACTGTAAGGCACACATATGTAAACTTACTTCCTGTATTTTGTTTTTGTTCTGAATTAAAGTTTTTGGTTTCCTTATTTATTTAAATGAAAGTTGTACATTGAATAAATTGCAACAGGTTCTATCATTTAGAGCCATTCATCATTTATTATTCATATTAAGGTGAATGTGTACAAACTTTTCTGTCCTTTGACATGCAAAGAACTTGACATTTGTCTACCTGTAGCGAGACACTGGAAAAGAATATAATTCAAAAGTATTTATCTTTAAATATATCAAACATGTTGTACAGAAGTAAAATACACAGACAGACCTACATGTGTGTGAGTAGAAATGTGTGTAAATAAATATTCATATGAGGATTCAATTGTCATAAGGGACATTTTCTGCGGAAATACCATATATGCAAAATTTTAATATTTCAAGTAAAAAAAGTAGAAATATTTTATTCTTGAATGTCGCATTGGTATAAAATAACTCAAGAAAATCAGTAAATTTTGATTTTTTTTGATAACTGGAAAATTTTTTCTATAAACAAAAATCTATTAAAAAAAGAAAATTTTCCAATTTTGCAAGAATGTCTTTTATAAAAAGTAAATGATTAAGTTTTGAAAATTTCCTAAAACGTTCTATTAAAATAATAAAAGAAATTTGAAATACTTTGAAAATTGTCTAATAAAAATATCAAAATTTTGAAAATTTTTTGAAAAGAATATTTTTTTTTCAAATATGACTTATGACTCTTTACTAACAAAAGCTCTTTATATAGAAATATTTGTCACCGCGAATGAGTGTTTTTCTACATTTGATTGTTTTATACTTATTTTGATAATTTTTTTTGTATTATCGTTTTAATTTTTCTTTCAGTTTATTTTCATTATAAAATGAATAATGACTCTTTTGTTTGGTTTATTTGCAATATACACATAAATGTTATAATGTATGTGTGTGTTAAAAAACAAAAAAAAAAAAAAAGACAATAATATATTTCATGTTTTTTAAAACCTTTCAATCCCGAAGGATTAAGCTGACAACTGTTGAAGGTTATTTTAAAGTGATACTTAATAAAAGTGATGTAATTAAATTTTAGAATTTAACATTTAAATACGCCGTTAATTAGTGCAAAGAATACGTTTATCAGCCTTTTTTTATTACAAAACTCACAAAACAATTTAATTAAAAAGCCATTAATGCAATACCAACTAAAACAAAAAGTGACGTTAGTCATATGATTTTAGGGGATTTTTTGCAACTTAGTTTAAGCTTACACAAGCACACTAATCGATTACGCATAAAACTTATACATATGTAAATGAAGACTTGTGGTACCTTATTTGCTTGGAGTATGATTGATAAAAGAAACAAAAGTAATCATAAGCATGGATGTACATCATATAAAAAGTTACTAGATGAGTTCTAGTTCAGTTCTAGTTCAGTTCTAGATCAGTTCTAGTTCAGTTCTAGTTCAGTTCTAGTTCTAGTTCAGTTCTAGTTCAGTTCTAGTTCAGTTCTAGTTCAGTTCTAGTTCAGTTCTAGTTCAGTTCTAGTTCAGTTCTAGTTCTAGTTCAGTTCTAGTTCAGTTCTAGTTCAGTTCTAGTTCAGTTCTAGTTCTAGTTCAGTTCTAGTTCAGTTCTAGTTCAGTTCTAGTTCAGTTCTAGTTCAGTTCTAGTTCAGTTCTAGTTCAGTTCTAGTTCAGTTCTAGTTCAGTTCTAGTTCAGTTCTAGTTCAGTTCTAGTTCAGTTCTAGTTCAGTTCTAGTTCAGTTCTAGTTCAGTTCTAGTTCATTTCTAGTTCAGTTCTAGTTCTAGTTCAGTTCTAGTTCTAGTTCAGTTCTAGTTCAGTTCTAGTTCAGTTCTAGTTCAGTTCTAGTTCAGTTCTAGTTCAGTTCTAGTTCAGTTCTAGTTCAGTTCTAGTTCAGTTCTAGTTCAGTTCTAGTTCAGTTCTAGTTCAGTTCTAGTTCAGTTCTAGTTCAGTTCTAGTTCAGTTCTAGTTCAGTTCTAGTTTAGTTCTAGTTCAGTTCTAGTTCAGTTCTAGTTCAGTTCTAGTTCAGTTCTAGTTCAGTTCTAGTTCAGTTCTAGTTCAGTTCTAGTTCAGTTCTAGTTCAGTTCTAGTTCAGTTCTAGTTCAGTTCTAGTTCAGTTCTAGTTCAGTTCTAGTTCAGTTCTAGTTCAGTTCTAGTTCAGTTCTAGTTCAGTTCTAGTTCAGTTCTAGTTCAGTTCTAGTTCAGTTCTAGTTCAGTTCTAGTTCAGTTCTAGTTCAGTTCTAGTTCAGTTCTAGTTCAGTTCTAGTTCAGTTCTAGTTCAGTTCTAGTTCAGTTCTAGTTCAGTTCTAGTTCAGTTCTAGTTCAGTTCTAGTTCAGTTCTAGTTCAGTTCTAGTTCAGTTCTAGTTCAGTTCTAGTTCAGTTCTAGTTCAGTTCTAGTTCAGTTCTAGTTCAGTTCTAGTTCAGTTCTAGTTCAGTTCTAGTTCAGTACTAGTTCAGTTCTAGTTCAGTTCTAGTTCAGTTCTAGTTCAGTTCTAGTTCAGTTCTAGTTCAGTTCTAGTTCAGTTCTAGTTCAGTTCTAGTTCAGTTCTAGTTCAATTCTAGTTCAGTTCTAGTTCAGTTCTAGTTCAGTTCTAGTTCAGTTCTAGTTCAGTTCTAGTTCAGTTTTAGTTCAGTTCTAGTTCAGTTCTAGTTCAGTTCTAGTTCAGTTCTAGTTCAGTTCTAGTTCAGTTCTAGTTCAGTTCTAGTTCAGTTCTAGTTCAGTTCTTGTTCAGTTCTAGTTCAGTTCTAGTTCAGTTCTAGTTCAGTTCTAGTTCAGTTCTAGTTCAGTTCTAGTTCAGTTCTAGTTCAGTTCTAGTTCAGTTCTAGTTCAGTTCTAGTTCAGTTCTAGTTCAGTTCTAGTTCAGTTCTAGTTCAGTTCTAGTTCAGTTCTAGTTCAGTTCTAGTTCAGTTCTAGTTCAGTTCTAGTTCAGTTCTAGTTCAGTTCTAGTTCAGTTCTAGTTCAGTTCTAGTTCAGTTCTAGTTCAGTTCTAGTTCAGTTCTAGTTCAGTTCTAGTTCAGTTCTAGTTCAGTTCTAGTTCAGTTCTAGTTCAGTTCTAGTTCAGTTCTAGTTCAGTTCTAGTTCAGTTCTAGTTCAGTTCTAGTTCAGTTCTAGTTCAGTTCTAGTTCAGTTCTAGTTCAGTTCTAGTTCAGTTCTAGTTCAGTTCTAGTTCAGTTCTAGTTCAGTTCTAGTTCAGTTCTAGTTCAGTTCTAGTTCAGTTCTAGTTCAGTTCTAGTTCAGTTCTAGTTCAGTTCTAGTTCAGTTCTAGTTCAGTTCTAGTTCAGTTCTAGTTCAGTTCTAGTTCAGTTCTAGTTCAGTTCTAGTTCAGTTCTAGTTCAGTTCTAGTTCAGTTCTAGTTCAGTTCTAGTTCAGTTCTAGTTCAGTTCTAGTTCAGTTCTAGTTCAGTTCTAGTTCAGTTCTAGTTCAGTTCTAGTTCAGTTCTAGTTCAGTTCTAGTTCAGTTCTAGTTCAGTTCTAGTTCAGTTCTAGTTCAGTTCTAGTTCAGTTCTAGTTCAGTTCTAGTTCAGTTCTAGTTCAGTTCTAGTTCAGTTCTAGTTCAGTTCTAGTTCAGTTCTAGTTCAGTTCTAGTTCAGTTCTAGTTCAGTTCTAGTTCAGTTCTAGTTCAGTTCTAGTTCAGTTCTAGTTCAGTTCTAGTTCAGTTCTAGTTCAGTTCTAGTTCAGTTCTAGTTCAGTTCTAGTTCAGTTCTAGTTCAGTTCTAGTTCAGTTCTAGTTCAGTTCTAGTTCAGTTCTAGTTCAGTTCTAGTTCAGTTCTAGTTCAGTTCTAGTTCAGTTCTAGTTCAGTTCTAGTTCAGTTCTAGTTCAGTTCTAGTTCAGTTCTAGTTCAGTTCTAGTTCAGTTCTAGTTCAGTTCTAGTTCAGTTCTAGTTCAGTTCTAGTTCAGTTCTAGTTCAGTTCTAGTTCAGTTCTAGTTTTTTTTTTTTTTTTTTTTTTTTTTTTTTTTTTTTTTTTTTTTTTTTTTTTTTTAAATTCAATTCTTTATTTACAAATTTCATTTCTATATTTTTACATTAGTGTTTAAATTAAATTAGGACCCACGAAGCCATTTGCTGGCTTGTCTGTAGGTCAAAAAAAAATTTAAAATATAATGATTAAAGATACAGTGTTTTAATATAACTTACTAATATTTTGATTAATTAACAATTTATTGCGAACTAAGGAAAAATTTTTTAATTTCTTTTTTTCTTTTGAATTTACTTATGGTATTTAGTATACTTATAGGAACTTGATTTAAGATCATCGGCAATTGAACATCTAGTTTAGACTTTCCATAGTTATTTTTATACTTATCGTATTTGTAGCGTCCTTCTGTGCGAAGCCGGGTACTGTATGCGTGATTAATTTTATTCAAAAAACGTTCATCATTTTCGAAGTTAGAGATGAGAGTGATTTTGTAGATACTTTGTACATTCAGTATATTTAGTTCATTTGGTAAATTTTTAGTAGAATGTTTTCTGCGTTTATTGTTTCTGGAAGAGTTGTTTGTATTATTTGCGTTGTTGCTGCTGTTTGTATTTATTCTGTTGTTATTTTGCTCATTTATATTTTGTTCTATAATGTTGTTAGTGTTGTTGTTTTGTTCTATGATGTTTGTGTTGCTATTTTGCACTATTATGTTGTTGCTGTTGTTGTTTAGTTCTATTATTTCATTTGTGTTGTTTTGCTCTATTGTGTTGTTTGTATTTGCTCTATTGTGTTGTTTGTATTGTTGCTATTGTTGTTTAGTTCTGTTGTGTTGTTTGTGCTATTGCCGTTGCTGTTTTGTTCTATTATGTTGTTACATATATTGCTGCTTATATTATATCGGTTATTGGTGAGATCTCTGAAATTATTGCTTAAAGATGTGATGCTGTTGTGATTATTGTTTGTAGTGACGCTGCTTATGTTGTTGGTTGTTGTGTTGAATGTTGTGTTGTTTGAACTATTTATGTTGATATTTCTGTAGTTTGTATTGTTTATGTTGTTATCAGTTGTATTATAGTTGTTGTATGTAATATGAGGCGTGTTGTTGTTGTTATTTGTAAAGTTTTGCTCTTGAGCAGTAAATGCTTTGCAAAAATTCTTCCAAAGAATTTTTAAAACTCGGTTTTGCGTATTTTGCAAAACAGAGCAATATGTTGAGCTTCCCCAAGCAGTAATGCCATGTCTTATATAAGACTCGGTTAGTGAAAAGTACGCTTGTCTTAGAACACTGTAGGTAGCTGAGTTGCTTAAGTGATATAGCATTACAGCGGATTTTCTTAAAAGCTTTTGGACTTCCTCAATATGAGCTCGCCATTTAAAGTTATGATCGATGAGTACACCTAGATATTTGTATGTGTTTACTAAATCAATTTTAGTATTGCATGTATCGTTTATGTTGTTATTGTTATGAATGCAATCGATATTGTGAAATTTAAGGTTAATTTTTGTATATCTAATGTGATGTGGTTTAATGTGCATTAGCTTCGTTTTGTTTGCATTTATGATTAGGCCATTGTCATGGCACCATTTTGTAGCAGTATCAAGTTCAGTTTGCATTAATTTTGTAGCAATATTTACGTTTTTGTTGCAGACAATAACAGCTGTGTCATCAGCATAAGCAAAAGAAGTGCTATTTTTTAAAACACTGACCAAATCATTGGCGTAGATGAGGTAAAGTATAGGTCCCAATTTTGAACCCTGGGGAACACCGTAGTTTAAAGATTTTTCTTCGCTTAGATCGTTTCCAATTTTAACCCTAAATTTTCTATACTGAAGGTAGCTTACGAAAAACCTCAAGCTTTCACCTCGAATACCTATTCTTTCAAGCTTATTTAGTAGTTTTTTGTGGCAAAGTGTATCAAACGCCTTACTGAAATCGATGAACAAGACTAGGCAGTGATGGTTTTCACTAAGGTGAGAATTAATATGATTCGCAAAATGCCCTAGTAGTTTATTGATATTTTTGTTCTTTTGGAATCCGTATTGGTTTTGGTTTAATATTTTGAAACGATCAAGAAAATCATTCAGTCTTCTTACCATTACTTCCTCCATGATTTTTTCTAATACAGGTAATATAGAGATAGGTCTGTAGTTATTGTAATCGTTCTTTACACCATTTTTATAAATCGGACGTACAATCGATGTTTTGAAAAGTTCTGGCACAGTAGCTTCATGTAAAATTGAGTTTATAAGATACGTTATTATTGGTGTTAGTGTTAATGAATTATTTTTCAAATCACGTGATCTTATACAATCGATCCCCGCACTTTTATTTGTATTCTGTGTGTTTAGTATATTATATATTTCTAATTCATTGGAATATTCTAGAAAGAATGAGTTTGTGAGTGTTTTTTTAGGGTAGGCAAGTGTTTGTTTGTTACACGAGTGTACAATTTTTTCCACATTTTGTTGCAAGTTTGATGCAAAATTGTTTAAAATCATAGATTTGCTTTCATTTTTAAAATTATTTAATATTATTTCATCCAGATTAGAATTTTTTTTACCGTTAATTTCATTTATAAGTTTCCAAGTTATTCTCATATCACTTCTATTTTCAATAAATTTTTTTCTGTAGTAATTATTTTTAGTGTAATTTATTTTTTTATTTAAAAAGTTTCTAAATTGTTTATATTCTTTTTCCTTTATTTTGTTATTTTTATTATTCATCCATTTTTTATAAAGTTTATCCCGTTTTTCACATAACAATATCATTTCATTGTTTATCCACATATTTGATTTTCTCGGTTTTTTTTGTATATTTAATATCACAGATTGTTTATATATATCACAGAATATTTGGTTAAATTTATCACAAAAAACATTTACATTATCACAGCTGTATGTTAAATTATGCCAATTAGTTTCATTTATTAATTTGTCTATTTTATTATTATTATATTTTTTAATAACGTTTGGCGATCCCTGGAGATTTTCATTGTTTGGCGAACACTGGTTGTTTATATTTTTTCCTCTTTCGCTTTGGTCATTTTCTATACAAAACAATAAGCAGTAATGATCTGCTATTGTTGTTGTAATGACTGCTGAGTAGCCAGTTGATCTGTTTGTTTTTACAAAACAGTGATCAATACAAGTTTGTGTGTCTGCTTGAACATCCACACGCGTGCTCTCATTAATTACACTCTCCAAACCATTAGACATCATCATATCAAGATATTTTTTTGTTGTTAAATTGTTTTTGAGAATGTCGATGTTAATATCTCCTATAATAATTATTTCTTGCTTTCTATTTATTGCACTTATTATGTTTTCGAGCTCGTTGACGAAAATATTAACATTGACGGTAAACAGAAAGAAGTGAAAGGGATTTTTTGTTTATTTGCACATCAATTTTTAATAGTTCAAATGAACTGGTTTTAACGCTGTTATTTGAAAATGTAATATTGTCTCTTATGTATATTGCAATACCACCTCCTTTACTGTCTCTATTAAGAGAGAGTTAAAGCCAGTGATATTGTAGAAGTTTGTTTCATTGTCATTTATGTTGGTTTCGACAAGTACAATTATTTTTATTCTGTTTAATATATTGTGAATAGTGGCGAGAAAAGTATTAAAATTTTTACGGATAGAGCGAATGTTCATGTGCAATACATTAATGGGATAACTTAAATATTTATTTTCAACCTGATTAAAGCTGTTTAATTTTTCTTGTTTGTAATTCATTTTGAGATTTTAAGCGTGGCTTATATCTTATAACGTTTTAAAGTTTGTGGATAAAAAAAAATAATTAGGCAATTAGTTCAATATCTGCTGAGTTTTTGATAAGAGTTGCTTGAGTGTTTTCAGATTTCCTTGCAAATATGGATCCATTTCTAGTCCATACAAATCTCCAATTGTTTTCTTTAGCTTTAGTTTTGGTTAGCCAAAGAAGTTTCCTGTTATGAGCAGTGAGGCAGTCATTGATATATATGAAGTTGTTGTTGTTGTTTTCGTTATTTATAATACTAGAATCAATCCTATGGCGTTTGATGTTTCTCATGAAATCCCTTTTTTTCATTTGTGAGGTAAATTCAACAATTATCTTATCGTTTATGTTTTTTAAACGATATGCATCACTAATGTCATAAACATTTATTTCAACATTAATTGATGATCCTATATTTTTGACAACATCGTAAGCACTCATATCTTTGTTTTGTATATTTTTTATTTCAATTTTTTTACTTATTAGCTGTTGTTCCATCATGTTTATTTTGCTATCCATATTCTTCATTTCTTGTTTATTTTCTTTGTTTTCGTTCCTCATTTCACCTACTTGAGCAGCTAGATTGGATAGAGTGGCGGTGATTTGCGAGAGAGCGTTTTTCATCTCTTCTTTAAATGAGATATCTGATTTTGTTACATTAACAGATAATTGCTCTATTGATGCTTTAAGCTCATTAATATTATTTTTTACATCGCATACATCAGACTTAACGTCTGTTAAGTCAGATTTCACAGTACAAATGTTTGACTGGAGCTCATTTAAAGAAATAGAGTCTTTGAATCTCTTTCTATACTCGCTTTCCTCATTTTCTTTGTCTCTCTGTTGTTTTTGATTAGACTTATCCTCGTAGAGCACAACTTCGTAAGCATTGTTGGTACTGCTTGATTTAGTTCGAGGTTTGCATAGGTGACATTTCCAATTCGCTTTTTTTTCAATAGTCATCGTCTTATAAGAAGACTCAGAGAGATTACAACACGGATTGAAATGAAAGTTGTTGTTGCAATTATGGCATTTAACATGATAGCTGGGTAAAAATTCCGAGCATTGTTTACAGGAGAGAATGTTTACAGGCAAAGAGATCATTTTTATTTTTGTTTTGATGTTTTATTCTTTTCAAAAAAAGCAAAATTTTTAAAAGATTTTTTCAAAATGTTTTAATATAATTAAACAAAAATTATTCCAGTTTTACACTTTTTATATCACTATAAAGTTTTATATCACTTTTTGCATATATTGTGATTAAAATAATTAATATAGCGGCACTTTAAATTATTTTTTAACGATTGTTTATGAGCACTTCAAAAAAAACACGTCCGATTCGTTTCGCAACTAGTTCAGTTCTCAGTTCTAGTTCAGTTCTAGTTCAGTTCTAGTTCAGTTCTAGTTCAGTTCTAGTTCAGTTCTAGTTCAGTTCTAGTTCAGTTCTAGTTCAGTTCTAGTTCAGTTCTAGTTCAGTTCTAGTTCAGTTCTAGTTCAGTTCTAGTTCAGTTCTAGTTCAGTTCTAGTTCAGTTCTAGTTCAGTTCTAGTTCAGTTCTAGTTCAGTTCTAGTTCAGTTCTAGTTCAGTTCTAGTTCAGTTCTAGTTCAGTTCTAGTTCAGTTCTAGTTCAGTTCTAGTTCAGTTCTAGTTCAGTTCTAGTTCAGTTCTAGTTCAGTTCTAGTTCAGTTCTAGTTCAGTTCTAGTTCAGTTCTAGTTCAGTTCTAGTTCAGTTCTAGTTCAGTTCTAGTTCAGTTCTAGTTCAGTTCTAGTTCAGTTCTAGTTCAGTTCTAGTTCAGTTCTAGTTCAGTTCTAGTTCAGTTCTAGTTCAGTTCTAGTTCAGTTCTAGTTCAGTTCTAGTTCAGTTCTAGTTCAGTTCTAGTTCAGTTCTAGTTCAGTTCTAGTTCAGTTCTAGTTCAGTTCTAGTTCAGTTCTAGTTCAGTTCTAGTTCAGTTCTAGTTCAGTTCTAGTTCAGTTCTAGTTCAGTTCTAGTTCAGTTCTAGTTCAGTTCTAGTTCAGTTCTAGTTCAGTTCTAGTTCAGTTCTAGTTCAGTTCTAGTTCAGTTCTAGTTCAGTTCTAGTTCAGTTCTAGTTCAGTTCTAGTTCAGTTCTAGTTCAGTTCTAGTTCAGTTCTAGTTCAGTTCTAGTTCAGTTCTAGTTCAGTTCTAGTTCAGTTCTAGTTCAGTTCTAGTTCAGTTCTAGTTCAGTTCTAGTTCAGTTCTAGTTCAGTTCTAGTTCAGTTCTAGTTCAGTTCTAGTTCAGTTCTAGTTCAGTTCTAGTTCAGTTCTAGTTCAGTTCTAGTTCAGTTCTAGTTCAGTTCTAGTTCAGTTCTAGTTCAGTTCTAGTTCAGTTCTAGTTCAGTTCTAGTTCAGTTCTAGTTCAGTTCTAGTTCAGTTCTAGTTAAGTTCTAGTTCAGTTCTAGTTCAGTTCTAGTTCAGTTCTAGTTCAGTTCTAGTTCAGTTCTAGTTCAGTTCTAGTTCAGTTCTAGTTCAGTTCTAGTTCAGTTCTAGTTCAGTTCTAGTTCAGTTCTAGTTCAGTTCTAGTTCAGTTCTAGTTCAGTTCTAGTTCAGTTCTAGTTCAGTTCTAGTTCAGTTCTAGTTCAGTTCTAGTTCAGTTCTAGTTCAGTTCTAGTTCAGTTCTAGTTCAGTTCTAGTTCAGTTCTAGTTCAGTTCTAGTTCAGTTCTAGTTCAGTTCTAGTTCAGTTCTAGTTCAGTTCTAGTTCAGTTCTAGTTCAGTTCTAGTTCAGTTCTAGTTCAGTTCTAGTTCAGTTCTAGTTCAGTTCTAGTTCAGTTCTAGTTCAGTTCTAGTTCAGTTCTAGTTCAGTTCTAGTTCAGTTCTAGTTCAGTTCTAGTTCAGTTCTAGTTCAGTTCTAGTTCAGTTCTAGTTCAGTTCTAGTTCAGTTCTAGTTCAGTTCTAGTTCAGTTCTAGTTCAGTTCTAGTTCAGTTCTAGTTCAGTTCTAGTTCAGTTCTAGTTCAGTTCTAGTTCAGTTCTAGTTCAGTTCTAGTTCAGTTCTAGTTCAGTTCTAGTTCAGTTCTAGTTCAGTTCTAGTTCAGTTCTAGTTCAGTTCTAGTTCAGTTCTAGTTCAGTTCTAGTTCAGTTCTAGTTCAGTTCTAGTTCAGTTCTAGTTCAGTTCTAGTTCAGTTCTAGTTCAGTTCTAGTTCAGTTCTAGTTCAGTTCTAGTTCAGTTCTAGTTCAGTTCTAGTTCAGTTCTAGTTCAGTTCTAGTTCAGTTCTAGTTCAGTTCTAGTTCAGTTCTAGTTCAGTTCTAGTTCAGTTCTAGTTCAGTTCTAGTTCAGTTCTAGTTCAGTTCTAGTTCAGTTCTAGTTCAGTTCTAGTTCAGTTCTAGTTCAGTTCTAGTTCAGTTCTAGTTCAGTTCTAGTTCAGTTCTAGTTCAGTTCTAGTTCAGTTCTAGTTCAGTTCTAGTTCAGTTCTAGTTCAGTTCTAGTTCAGTTCTAGTTCAGTTCTAGTTCAGTTCTAGTTCAGTTCTAGTTCAGTTCTAGTTCAGTTCTAGTTCAGTTCTAGTTCAGTTCTAGTTCAGTTCTAGTTCAGTTCTAGTTCAGTTCTAGTTCAGTTCTAGTTCAGTTCTAGTTCAGTTCTAGTTCAGTTCTAGTTCAGTTCTAGTTCAGTTCTAGTTCAGTTCTAGTTCAGTTCTAGTTCAGTTCTAGTTCAGTTCTAGTTCAGTTCTAGTTCAGTTCTAGTTCAGTTCTAGTTCAGTTCTAGTTCAGTTCTAGTTCAGTTCTAGTTCAGTTCTAGTTCAGTTCTAGTTCAGTTCTAGTTCAGTTCTAGTTCAGTTCTAGTTCAGTTCTAGTTCAGTTCTAGTTCAGTTCTAGTTCAGTTCTAGTTCAGTTCTAGTTCAGTTCTAGTTCAGTTCTAGTTCAGTTCTAGTTCAGTTCTAGTTCAGTTCTAGTTCAGTTCTAGTTCAGTTCTAGTTCAGTTCTAGTTCAGTTCTAGTTCAGTTCTAGTTCAGTTCTAGTTCAGTTCTAGTTCAGTTCTAGTTCAGTTCTAGTTCAGTTCTAGTTCAGTTCTAGTTCAGTTCTAGTTCAGTTCTAGTTCAGTTCTAGTTCAGTTCTAGTTCAGTTCTAGTTCAGTTCTAGTTCAGTTCTAGTTCAGTTCTAGTTCAGTTCTAGTTCAGTTCTAGTTCAGTTCTAGTTCAGTTCTAGTTCAGTTCTAGTTCAGTTCTAGTTCAGTTCTAGTTCAGTTCTAGTTCAGTTCTAGTTCAGTTCTAGTTCAGTTCTAGTTCAGTTCTAGTTCAGTTCTAGTTCAGTTCTAGTTCAGTTCTAGTTCAGTTCTAGTTCAGTTCTAGTTCAGTTCTAGTTCAGTTCTAGTTCAGTTCTAGTTCAGTTCTAGTTCAGTTCTAGTTCAGTTCTAGTTCAGTTCTAGTTCAGTTCTAGTTCAGTTCTAGTTCAGTTCTAGTTCAGTTCTAGTTCAGTTCTAGTTCAGTTCTAGTTCAGTTCTAGTTCAGTTCTAGTTCAGTTCTAGTTCAGTTCTAGTTCAGTTCTAGTTCAGTTCTAGTTCAGTTCTAGTTCAGTTCTAGTTCAGTTCTAGTTCAGTTCTAGTTCTAGTTCAGTTCTAGTTTAGTTCTAGTTCAGTTCTAGTTCTGTTCTAGTTCAGTTCTAGTTTAGTTCTAGTTCAGTTCTAGTTATGTTCTAGTTCAGTTTTAGTTTTGTTCACTTCCAGTTCAGCTTCAGTTTAGTTCTATTTATTTTTATCCTAAAAATGTATTTTTCTTCTTGAGGAATATTTCGAGAGGAATCCCAAATTGACATAACGTTTAAATTTTAGTTTTCATGCAAATAATGTAACACGTTTTACATGTTTATATAAAAGTTTTTCTGAATCTTGTTTATACCTTTGATTACCTGTACGTATGAGTGTTAATGATTTATGCTGCAAACAAAGTGCAATATTACTCATACGTCAGGCTTGACACTGATTGAAGTGAGTAGTTACATTTGAGCATTACTTACAAGATGTTTTAACACATTTACATTTTAAAATCGGCAAGTGTAAAAAAGAGACTTAAACTAATATCAAAAACTAAAATCCTTTTTGCATTTATTCGATTTTATCACAAGCAGACGACAAGAAAAATCCATTATAATTCGATTTACACAAAAAAGTGTTAAAGTATTTACTTAGAAAAGTAAACGTAAAACTGAAAATGTTTCCAGAAAGTATTATATATTCTATAGTACATATAAGCATGTTTTGAGAAGGTATAAGTAAAATGGCTTAACAAACTATTAAACTTTGTTTTTACTTTAGATATTTCTAAGTAATAAAAGTTGGTGACTGTTTTAAGACTTGAATATTTATAGTTCGTTAAACATATGAGTTCAATAAAAGATTAAACTCATAAAAGCAAATTAATTTATCCAATAAATGTTTATCAGAAACATAATTGCTTCTCAGTAGTAAATTTTTAAAGCCTTATTATCAACATTGACCCTTGAACGTTTTTAAAAAATGAAATTCATTAACAAATTGTGGCAACACACACTTCACGGCCACATATTTGGTCGAGTCGGTAAATTTCACAACAAAAGCCATCTCCTCAAACAATCAAGTCCCTCGTTCAATTTTACAAACAAAGATCAGGGCTGTAGTAGGGTCATTTAGCAGAAAGAAATTAATATAGTATTTCAAGCAATGACCAAGTAATGAATTTGCTATTGGGTAAAATGAGAAGTTAATGCAAAAAATGCTTTTCAACAAACAAAAATGCTAACAAAGAGAAAAAATTAATGAAATTATTTATAAAAAAGAAAAAATTTAATGAAAAGAAAAACTACAAACATAAACTTATTTTTTAACCAAAAGTAATACAAGGCACTGACATCCAAACATACACATAAAAATGCTTATTCACACTTATACATAAATATTAGCCTCTTTTTGATGTTGTTGTATGTGTGCATATTTTGTTAGGCTGGCATAAATAAAAAGCATACTTTATGGCGGATTTAATCTAGATATGCTGGCTTCAAGTAAGTTGTTTGCAGTATAGACATATAAAAAATATATACACATACGAGGTCAGTTTGAAAAATCAGCTAAAAAAAATTATTATAAACAATTTTTCTATATGAAAAAATTTCTATAGAAAATTTTTCTATATGAAAAAAATTTCGATAGAAAATTTTTCTATATGAAAAAATTTGTATAGAAAATTTTTCTATATGAAAAAATTTGTATAGAAAATTATTCTATATGAAAATATTTCTATAGAAATTTTTTCTAAATGAAAAAATTTCTATAGAAAATTTTTGTATATAAAAAAATTTCTATAGAAAATTTTTCTATATGAAAAAATTTCTATAGAAAATTTTTTTATATGAAAAAAATTTCTATAGAGAATTTTTCTATATGAAAAAAATTTCTATGTGAAAAAATTTCTATAGAAAATTTTTCTAAATGAAAAAATTTCTATAGAAAATTTTTCTATATGAAAATATTTCTTTAGAAAATTTTTCTATATGAAAATATTTCTATAGAAAATTTTTCTATATGAAAATATTTCTATAGAAATTTCTTCTAAATGAAAATTTCTATATAAAATTTTTCTATATGAAAAAATTTCTATAGAAAATTTTTCTATATAAAAAATTTATATAGAAAATTATTCTATTGAAAATTTTCTATAGAAAATTTTTCTGTATGAAAAAATTTTTCTAGAAAATTTTTCTATATGAAAAAATTTCTATAGAAAATTTTTCTATATAAAAACATTTCTGTTGAAAATTTTTCTATGTGACAAACTTTCTATAGAAAATTTTTCTATATGAAAAAATTTCTATAGAAAATTATTCTATATGAAAAAATTTCTATAGAAAATTTTTATATAAAAAAATCTTTAGAAAATTTTTTTATATGAAAAAAATTCTATAGAAAATTTTTACATATGAAAAAATTTCTATAGAAAATTTTTACATATGAAAAAATTTCTATAGAAAATGAAAAAAAAATTCTATAGAAAATTTTTCTAGTTGAAAAAATCTGTTATGCACAAATTTTCCTATAAAAAATTTGTTATCCAAACTTTTTCTATAGAATAGTCAATTATACTCAAGTATTCAATAGCAAAATCTGTTATACTATAGACAAATCTGTTACACACAATTTTTATATAGACAAAATGTTTTATAGAAAAATCTGTTATGTAAAAATTATTCTTTAGAAAAATCTGCTGCAAACAAATTTATATATAGAAAAATCATCATCTAGAAACATTTGTTATGCCCAAAGTATTCTATCGAAAAATCTGTTATACACAAATTTTTTATAGAAAAATCTATTATACACAAATTTTTTATAGAAAAATCTATTACACACAAATTTTGCTATTGAAAAATCTGTTATACACACATTTCTCTATAGAAATTTTCTATAGAAAAATCTGTTATACTCAAATTTTCTATATAAAAATCTGTTATACACGAATTTTTCTATAGAAAAATCTGTTATACAAACATTTTTCTATAGAAAATCTGTTATACAAAAATTTTTCTATAGAAAAATCTGTTATACACAAATTTTTCTATAGAAAAATATGTTATACACAAATTTTTCTATAGAAAAATCTGTTATACACAAATTTTTCTATAGAAAAATCTGTTATACACAAATTTTTCTATAGAAAAATCTGTTATACACAAATTTTTCTACAGAAATTTTCTATAGAAAAATCTGTTATACTCAAATTTTCTATATAAAATTCTCTTATACACGAATTTTTCTATAAAAACATCTGTTATACAAAAATTTTTTTATAGAAAAATCTGTTATACAAAAATTTTTCTATAGAAAAATCTGTTATACACAAATTTTTCTATAGAAAAATCTGTTATACACAAATTTTTCTATAGAAAAATCTGTTATACACAAATTTTTCTATAGAAAAATCTGTTATACACAATTTTTTCTATAGAAAAATCTGTTATACACAAATTTTTCTACAGAAATTTTCTATAGAAAAATCTGTTATACTCAAATTTTCTATATAAAATTCTCTTATACACGAATTTTTCTATAAAAACATCTGTTATACAAAAATTTTTTTATAGAAAAATCTGTTATACAAAAATTTTTCTATAGAAAAATCTGTTATACAAAAATTTTTCTATAGAAAAATCTGTTATACACAAATTTTTCTATAGAAAAATCTGTTATACAAAAATTTTTCTATAGAAAAATCTGTTATACACAAATTTTTCTATAGAAAAATCTGTTATACACAAATTTTTCTATAGAAAAATCTGTTATACACAAATTTTTCTATAGAAAAATCTGTTATACACAATTTTTTCTATAGAAAAATCTGTTATACACAAATTTTTCTACAGAAATTTTCTATAGAAAAATCTGTTATACTCAAATTTTCTATATAAAATTCTGTTATACACGAATTTTTCTATAAAAACATCTGTTATACAAAAATTTTTTTATAGAAAAATCTGTTATACAAAATTTTTTCTATAGAAAAATCTGTTATACACAAATTTTTCTATAGAAAAATCAGTTTTACACAATTTTTTTTATAGAAAAATCGTGTATATAAAATGTTTTATATGAAATGCAATATATAAAAATATTTTTATATACAGAATCAAAAGTATATGAAGGATTACCCTCGTAATCCTTTATATCGCTGTGCGTGTTTATAAATTTATTTAAAAAAAAAAAACATTTACTTTTTATTTTGCCACTCGCTTACTTAATAGTATCCATTGCATACTTACAGGAATACTAACTCATTCGAAAGCACAAACACACTCGCATGCAGCACCTACACACGTTCTCCTACCTATCCGTGTAATATTTCAACAATTAACCACATTTTGTGTGACAGGCGAATGAATGAAGGAAAAACTTCATAAATTCAGTCAACTTTTAGACGTTCTCGGGTTTAAACGTAAAAACAATATTCTTTTTTTTAGCGAGAACAAGGAAATATAAAAAAAACGAATATATTTATACTACAAATGCGGTTTACAGTGTTTAGAACTAAAGTTTTAATACCAGTGTTAAAGCCGCAAAACACGCTGTGAAGTAAAAGTGAAAGTGGAGATAAAAACCTAGAAAAGGGAACCACTAAAAAACCAACCTACTTTATGTGCTCCTAATTTGTGGTGTCATTAAATGGGCCACAAATATCGTATGTTAGAATTGAATGATGGCATAATTTATTTTTATTTTCTTTGGCTCGGAATGCAATAATTAGTGTGAATAATATGACTCATTTAATGGAAAACAAAGTGAATTAATATAATTGACAATTATTGTAGGTAACAAAGAAAGGTCTAAATTATGGCGAAATGTTAAGCACAAAGAAATTTTGATATTTTCTTTGTTCAGTTTGTGATTAGAGCTCAAATATACGGCAAACTAGGGACATTTGATAAAAAATTGCATTTCAAATTCGATTAAAATTTTTATTGAAAAAGGACTCATTTCGAATCAACCAATACATAGGTTATTCCAATATACAATTTTGTATAACACATTTTTTTGCAATAGAATTAAATTTCTTACATATTTTGTATAACAGATTTTTCTAAAAAAAAGTTGTCTATAACAGATTTTAATATAGAAGAATATGTGTATAACAGATTTTTCTATAGAAAATTTTGTGTGTAAAACATTTTTTTATGGAAATATTTGTGTATAACAGATTTTTCTAAAGAACAATATGTTTATAATAGATTTTCCTTTCAAAAAATGTGTGTATAACAGATTTTTTTTTATAGAAAACTATGTGTATAAATGTTTTTTCTTAGAAAAACTCATATATAACAGATTTTTCAATAAAAAAAATGTGTCTAACAGGTTTTTCTATAGAAAAATTTTTGTATAACAGTCTTTTTCTATAAAACAATTTTTGTAAAACAGATTTTTATGTACAAAAATTTGTGCATAACCGATTATTCTTAAGGAAAATTTGTGTATAACAGATTTTTCTGTAGAAAAATTTGTGTATAACAGATTTTTTTAATAGAAAATTTTATGTATAACAGATTTTTTTATTGAGAAATTTCTGTATAACAAATTTTTCTATAGAAAGAAAAATTAATCTATAACGCATTTTTCTACAGAAAAATTTGTGTATAACTGATTTTTCTATAAAAAAATTTGTGTATAACAGATTTTTCCATAAAAAATTTATGTGTAACAGTTTTTTTATAGGAAAATTTGTGTATAACAGATCTTCTATATAAAAATTTGTGAATAACATATTTTTCTATAGAAAAGTTTGTGTATAACAGGTTTTTCCATAGATACAGATTTGTCTGCAGAAAAATTTGTATATAATAAATTTTTCTATGGAAATTTGTCCATTGAAAAATTTGTGTATAACAGATTTTTCTATAGAAAAATTTGTTTATAACAGATTTTTCTAAAAAAAATTTTTGTATAACACATTTTTCTATAAAAAAATTTTTGTATAACAAATTTTTTTATAAGAAAATTTATGTATAACACATTTTTCTGTAGAAAAATTTGTGTATAACACATTTTTCTACAGAAAAATTTCTGTATTACAGTTTTTTCTATAGAAAAATTTGTATATAACACATTTTTCTTTAAAAAAATTTGTGTATAACACATTTTTCTACAGAAAAATTTGTGTATAGCACATTTTTCTATAGAAAAACAACATATTTTTCTTTTGAAAAATTTGTGTATAACAGATTTTTTTATTGGAAAATTTGTGTATATTTTGTGAAATATATTTTTCTATAGAAAAGTTTGTGTATAACAGATTTTTGCATAGAAAAATATATGTATAACAGATTTTTCTACAGAAAAAATTGTGTATAATAAATTTTTTTATAGAAAAATTTGTGTATAATAAATTTTGATTAATTTGTCCATTGAAAATTTTGTGTATAACAGATTTTTCTATAGAAAAATTTGTGTATAACAGATTTTTCTATAGAAAAATTTTTGTATAACACATTTTTCCATAGGAAAATTTATGTATAACACAATTTCCTGTAGAAAAATTTGTGTATAACAGATTTTTCTATAGAAAAATTTGTGCATTACAGTTTTTTCTATAGAAAAATTTGTATATAACACATTTTTCTGTAAAAAAAATTTGTGTATAACACATTTTTTTACAGAAAAATTTGTGTATAGCACAGTTTATATAGAAAAACAACATATTTTTCTATTGAAAAATTTGTGTATAACACATAGAAAAATATGTGTATAACACATTTTTCTATAGAAAGATTTTGTGTATAACACATTTTTCTATAGAAAGATTTTGTGTATAACACATTTTTCTATAGAAAAAATTGTGTATAGTATATTTTCTATAGAACAAATTGTTTGTTTCTATAGAAAATCTTGTGTATAATAGATTTCTCTGTAGACAATTTTGTCCATAACAAAATTTTTTGAAGAAAAATTTTTGTATAACTGTTTTTTCTATAAAAAAAATCCTGTATAACAACAA
This sequence comes from Stomorhina lunata, assembly GCA_933228675.1. Lineage (NCBI taxonomy): Eukaryota > Metazoa > Arthropoda > Insecta > Diptera > Rhiniidae > Stomorhina > Stomorhina lunata. The sequence goes on along the minus strand of OW121740.1, from coordinate 38,410,070 downwards.
TTTATATATAAAAATTATTGTATTACAGTTTTCTATCAAAATCTATCTTCATCAAAATCTTAGTTTTGATGAAAAAATCTTTGCACAGTGGGGAATTTAAAATTTTGTTTTAAATCTTGTATGCTCTGCTTAACCCTTTCTATCTTCTTATGAATTATTTCATTCATGTTTTCTTCAAATTATCTATTATTTCCAGTAACAACTTCCTCTAATAACTATCATCAAAATGCAATTGTACTTAATTAATAAAATTGTTACCATAATTTTAATCAATTTGCCGCCTTTTTTATATGTTAAAATGGGGCTTTTTGTCCTTATCAGCCAATATTTATAATGAAATCAATTTTTCATAACTCAAATTGGCCAATTCAATTTGAAATGACAGATAATGAATGACAAAGACTGACAGACACAACAAATTATATATTTAATAATAATATTTAATGATAATGATATAGATATTGTAATTGTTAAATTTACTTATCTTTTGTAAATTCTATTAATTTCAATTATATTTTCATTCATTTAAGCGTAAATCAGAGTTTTCATTTAATCAATATTGAAAGAGATGTGTGATGGGTGTGTGCAAGTGAGCGTTTGTTTTGATAGTAAAAACCCATGGGAGAAAATTTAATTGGCTGATATTTTTTGACTATCAGGGGAAATGATATAGTCGTTATTGTGTTCCATGTTTGTCATGTTTGAAATTCTATATCTCAATATACTTCTGAGGGTTTTTCAAAGACAGTTTCTGTATAGCACCCAATTTCACTTTTTAGATCTTCAAACTGCCTTAAAGGGTGTATAGCGATATCATTTCTGTCCTCAAAAGATATACTAAATAAGATACAAATTTAGACTTTGTGGAAAACTGGCACTTGCTGTAAAATCTTTTTTATTTTCATGCCTCAAGTCTGAAAAATTTTCCTACAGGGATCAAACATATTGGTTCGGTGTGTGTTTTTTTTAATAGTATTAGAGTGGGTGTGTGTGCTTCTGAATGTTGTAGGTGGATTATATGTTAATTTGAATTTTCCCATTTGCATTCGCTTTTTATTATAGCATACCTTTAGGCTTAACATATATAACATTTAAATCAATACTTTATTAATTAGCTGTTGCTCTCAATCAGTAGCTACAACCGTTCTACATATTGTCATCTATAGTAAGGATTTAAAAAATATGTCTGTATATACATTTTTTATGGGAATACTTTCGATAAGTTTGTATGTCTGCTGCGTTACTTTCCCCTTACCCTTACGACAACATGATACATTATATATTATTACACCCTAGAGAAAAAGTTACATTCCATCCCAAAAAACACTCAACATCATCCACCAAATAACATTCTACTTTAAAACTTGGCAACATGCTACACTACCCCCCAAATCATCCTCCATAAAATATGCTACTTGAAACTTCGGCAACATGATACACTACCCCCAGATAACATAATTTATTACTCATTCGGCACATGCTATATTATATCCCCCAAAAATCAACAACATCCACCCAAGAATATGCCACATTCCCCCCTACAACATGCTACATTACCCCGGAAATATGTTACATTAACGGAGAGTCATATAGGCCTATAAATTTACTATCTAAAAAGTTCTATTGGATGAAAGCGGATGCATTCCAAATTATCAGTTCGGTTTCAGTAACTGCAATTCTAACCGCACACAGTAGTTTAAAACAAAAAAAAAACGGTAATAAATCTGTATCTTCTAAACTGTAAGTCTGATTGCATCAGTATGTATGAGAGAATTGTTAATGAGGACCCAAGCTTTTCAAATTTTGGATGTGTGATAACCCTGTTTTTACACAGGTTGAACCATTAGGCGTCAAAGTAGACCACCTCAAAAGTAAAATAGCTTTTTGCTCTTTTAATGATAGCCCAATTTTTTTTAAATTTTGGAATGAGCTTAAAGAAACGAAGACAAAACATGCTTACTTGACTTAATAACTGTTATGGATTTTAAGTTATTTTATTTTAAAAATAAAAAAAAACATTATTTTTCTTTTCGACATTTTTTAGTATTTGGTCGATTCGGCATTCGATATAAAATCGATAATTTTCTTAAAAACATTAGTATAAAGCCCGTAGTTTAGAAAATGAAATCGTGAAACCCATTTTGAAATCTCTCAAATAGCTTTTTGTTGAGAAATTTTCAAAATAGAATATTTTTCTTCAAAAATAAAAATTATTCGCATTTAATCCTAATCTGCTACAAACATTTTTTGTCTTATCGCAAAAAAATGGCGATAAATCGTCTGTTACATTAATAAATCAATGAAGTAGATTGGGATCAAATGCGAATAATTTTTTTTATTAGTATTTGCATCTCGACAATTTTGTTATTTTTGGATAAAAATATTGTTACGATTTTCCTTTAAACCGTAGAAGCAATTCTTTTTGCAAACAACCGAAAACAAAATAAGTTAAAATACTTTATGTTTAATAAAGTTATAGTTTTATTAACTTTAGAGTTAATCACTTCAACACATTTTACAAACTTGCTTTACAAATATTCATAAACTCACTGTTCTCTTATACGCGTCTCAATAAAAAGCTGTTCTCACAATATTCGATCATCGGCTTTATATAGTAGAAAATAAAGTTTCTAGTATTTTCTGCAGACGTAAGCAAAGAGCTGCTGTCGTTGATTACACTAACAATTTTGTTATTTTCTGAAATGCAGTTATAGAGCCCTAAGTATTCTATCATTCAGTTCGAGAGAACAAAGAAATATAATCCCGAAAATTGTTGCCACGACACTATTATTTTTGCAAACATTGGGAATATTTGTGTAATTATTGGGAATTCTTTTCAAAACTGAAAAAATTCTAATATTAAACAATTTAAGATTTCTATATTTTTTAGATATTTTCGATTCAAAAATTTTTCTATAGAAAAATTTTTGATAAAGAAATTTTCATAGAAAATTTTTTGATAAAAATGGAGTAGAAAACTTATTCTTTTTACAAAAAATTTTCTTGATAAAAAAAAATTTCTATAGTAAAATTTTTGATAAAAAAATTTTCTATAGAAAAATTTTTGATAAAAAAATTTTCTGTAAAATATTTTTGATAAAAAAATTTTCAATTGAAAAATTTTTGATAAAAAAATTTTGTATAGAAAAATTTTTGATATACAAATTTTCTATAGAAAAATTTTTGATATAAAAATTTTCTATAGAAAAATTTTTGATAAAAAAATTTTCTAAGGAAAAAATTTTAATAGAAAAAATTTTCTATAGAAACATTTTTAATAAAAAAAATTTTCTGTAAAAAAATTATTGATAAAAAAATTTTCTATAGAAAAATTTTTGATAAAAAAGATTTCTATAGAAAAATTTTTAATAAAAAAATTTTCTATAGAAATATTTTTGATAAAAAAATTTTCTATAGAAAAATTTTTGATAAAAAAATTTTCTATAGAAAAATTTTTGATAGAAAAATTTTCTATAGAAAAATTTTTGATAAAAAAATTTTCTATAAAAAAATTTTTGATAAAAAAATTTTCTATTGAAAAATTTTTGATAAAAAAATTTTCTATAGAAAAATTGTTGATAAAAAAATTGTGTATAGAAAAATTTTTGATAAAAAATTTCCTTTTGTAAAATTTTTGATAAAAGAAATTTTTGATAAAAAAGTTTTCTATAGAAAAATTTTTAATAAAAAAATTTTCTACAGAAAAATTTTTGATAAAAAAATTTTCTATAGAAAAGTTTTTGATAAAAACAAATTGTATAGAAAAGTTGTTGATAAAAAAATTTCTATAGAGAAGTTTTTGATAAAAAAAATTTCTATAGAGAAATGTTTGATAAAAAAATTTTATAGAAAAATTTTTGATAAAAAAAATTTTTATAGAAAATTTTTTTTCAAAAAAATTTTCTATAGAAAAATTTTTGATAAAAAAATTTTCTATAGAAAAATTTTTGATAAAAAAATTTTCTATAGAAAAAATTTTCATAAAAAAATTTTCTATAGAAAAAATTTTGATAAAAAAATTTTCTATAGAAAAACTTTTGATAAAAAAATTTCTATAGAGAAATTTTTGATAAAAAAAAATTTCTATAGAAAAATTTTTGATGAAAAAATTTTTTTTGTATGGAAAAATTTTTGATAAAAAAATTTTGTATGGAAAAATTTTTGATAAAAAAAATTCAAAGAAATGGAGTAGAAAACTTTTTCTTTTTAAAACGTTAGAACTACACATTGAAAAAGTACATATTTTAGTTAAAAGTAAAAAAACACGGCTACTCTGCCGACTATTTTTTTGTTCTGTTCTTTTGGGCTTTTTACTTTTTGTTTTGTTTCAAGCCACTGTGCGACATAATCACTTTTTTGGGTATCTTTTTTTAACTTTTATCTCCAACAACTTTTTTTTTTTTAAATAATTTGAAAATCAATTTTTTACAATTTTTAAAATTTCGAAATTTTAAATTTTGAAAATTTTAAAAACGTTTACTTTAGCAAATATTATGTCGATTGATTTTCTTTGGCAAAATGTTTAAGTCAAAAGTAATATCAATCATAAGTTGTCGATTTTATTTATTGTTTTTCCTCTACAGGTGGGTCTTTTGTTTATTTATATAAATGAATTTTCCACAAAATTGTTTAACGTGCTATAAAATATATACATACATCTATTTTTTTAATACAACAATTGTGTGGTTTTTCTTTAGGAATAAAATAAACAAAGAGTTTAATTAAAATCATTCGAAATTCATTTGTTTTTTATACCCTTCACCACCATATGTGGAAAGGGTATTATAAGTTTGTGATGATGTATGTATTTTAGTGTACCAATAGGCTTAGAATGACTTTCTGAGTCGATGTAGCGATGTCAGTCAGTCCGTCCGCCCGTCCGTCCGTCCGGCTGGACCCCCATGTAAACCTTGTAATCAAACTACAGGGCGCAATTCTAAAGATAATTTGATGAAATTTGACACAGATAATTTTTTTGATAATGGGATCATGGCTACTGAAATTCGTCAAAATCGTCCATTATTTATGGTACCTTCCATAGGTCTCACTTCCCGGAATTGATATATTTTCCACAAATATCAATATTTTTTCATGAAATTTAAAACAAATACTGCTTATGCAAACTCTACCAAATTTCGTTGAAATCGGTCCATATATGACCATAGCTCCCATACAAACTCTTCTTTAAAAACGCACTAAATGAGACAAAAATCACTAAAACGCTCGTAAATCTTAAGATAATGAGAATTTATTTTATTTGATTATTTTTTGCATACTTAATTTTTGTAAAAACTGTAATCAATTTGCCAAATCCAGATAATCGGTCCACATTTGACCCTAGCTCTCATATAAGTCCAAATGACGAAAACAGCTTAAATATATAAGTTTTGAGAAAATGTTTGTATGAAGGCAAAATTTAGCAAATATTTGTCTTTATACAGGAAAAATAACACCTTTGATCTTAGTGGTGAAGGGTACTGTATAGTCGGGATGACCGACTATAGCACTTTCTAACTTGTTTTTCTTTGTACTTTTTTTTTATCAATTTTATTACATTTTCTTAAAAAAAGTCTAAACAATTTTGATTTTCAAAAAGTGTGTGTGAAATTTCCTTCCTCAAAATCTTCTAATAATTTTAAATTTTCCTCTTTTAAATTTGTATTTAAACTTTATATTTTATCACTTTGCACGAGTTCATCATTTTGTTGTAGCAGAGAAAACCGCAGTCTTTCTGTTTAGGCTTTTTTTTGAAATTTTCATGATTTAATTTAATTACTCTTTTAGTACTTATTTATTGAATTTGAGTGAAAACTTTTTGTTTAGCTGCGAACAAAGTTTTTAAGCATTTCGTGTTTTTTTTTGCAAATTTGAAATTTATTTAATTTGTCTTTAGAATTAGTTTTGATTGCTTAAAATTTATTAAAACAAGTTCATGGTTAAAAACACTTTTTGTTTTCGTCTTAAATATATTTTAGACAAATTATCCTTATTTAAACTATATTTTTCTGATAATTTATTTGCTTTAATCTTAACAGGTTCATTGATTTTTCTTATAAATATTTAATAATAATTAAAATCGTGTAAAAATAAACAAATAAATTCAACTATTTTTATTGTATTTTCTAGAGAAAAGTATAAGTATTTTAATAAAATAATGTAAAATATTTGTTTAAAGTTGCTAAGAAAGTCTTCTAGTGTTTAGTTAAATTGTTTTGTATCTAAGCAATAAATATGATCCAATTATTATATTACCTAAACAGAAAGTTTAGCGAAACAAGTAAGAAAGTGATGTAGTCGGTCAAGCCCGACCATATGATACCCTTCACCACTGAGGTCAAAGGTGTTGTTTTTCCTGTGTAAAGACAAATAATTGTTAAATTTAGCCATCATACAAACATTTTCTCAAAACTTATATATTTAAGCTGTTTCCGCCATTTGGACTTATATGAGAGCTAGGGTTAAATGTGGACCGATTACTTCGAAATTTGGCAAATTGATTACAGCTGTTACAAAAATTAAGTGTGCAAAAAACTTTAAATTCTAATTATCTTCAGATTTACGAGCGTTTTAGTGATTTTTGTCTCATTTAGTGCGTTTTGATAGAAGAGTTTGTATGGGAGCTATGGTCAAATGTGGACCGATTTAAAAAAAAAATTGGTACAATGATTTGAACTTATGTGAACAGTATTGGTTCTAAATTTTAAAAAATATTGATATTTGTGGCCAATATATCAATTCCGGGAAGCGGGACCTATCGGAGGTACCATAAACAATGGACAGATTTTGACGAATTTTAATAGCCATGGTCCCACTATCCAAAAATTGATCTGTGCCAAATTTCATCAAATTATCTTAAGAATTGCGACCTGTACTATGATTACAAGGTTTACATGGGGGTCCAGCCAGACAGACGGATGGACGGACGGACGGACGGACGGACGGACGGACGGAAGGACGGACGGATGGACGGATGGACGGATGGACGGATGGACGGACGAACGGACTCACATCGCTAAATCGACTAAGAAAGTGATTCTAAGCCAATTGGTATACTAAAAGCTCGGTCTACGACTAATAGTTCTATTCGTTACATACATCAGCACAAACTTATAAAACCCTTTCATATACATTCACACTGATATCATTGTTACATTGTTATTATAGCAGACGATACATCGACGCTACGAACTAAAAAACTCGATATTTTTCATACAAGATTTTTTATACCCACCATCAAAAAGAATGGGCGGTATATTGATATTTCCTTAATATAGGCCCAAAAACCAAAATTGAAATTTATTCAAAATCCTTATAAAATTCTAAGAGCGATGTCCATCTGTCTGTCTGTCTGACTAGTTTTGAAATTGGGAACTTTTATGCAACTATTGGTCAGTATGTCAAATTTTATAGGAATCGGTCCATAATTGACTATATCTTTCATACCGAAAACACTCCCGAAACTAAAAAAAAAATGTAACAAAAGCCAGTTGAATGCTATTAAACTAGAAACTATGACAACTATGACCACTAAATTTTGCAGGAATAAGCTTTATATAAATACCATCCAGTCAAGGTACATAAATAATTTTCTGCAGTTATAAAGTTTATTTTATTGTTTATGTAAAAGAAAATCAAAAATTTCAAAAAAGGAAACCCAATTGAACCCTTTTTAGCAATTAGATCTTTGGTATATAAAAATTTTGCATTTTTTTATAAAATTCGATTTTCTAGATTCGTTTTCGAATTTGCTCCTCTTTTTATTTTTGAAATCTAAAAAGAATATATGGGACTATATAACTGCATTTCAGAAAGTTATGCCAATTTTTTTTTTAATTATGGGCTTAATATCGAATGTACAATGGGTCAAAATCTAAAAATAATTTGAAGAGAAAAATGTTTTATTTTTTTTTTTGAAATGAAATAACTTTAAACCCATAACAGTTATTAAAGAGTGTTCTAAAAAAAATATGCATTTACCATTTTAGACAAAATTTATCCAAGAAATAATTTATTTTTTGAACAAGTTAGTTTCTATAGATATGTCAGATACTATTATTTTAGAAATTATTAATTTTCAATAGTTATTTCAATCAAAATGGACTGCGAAAAAAAAGTTCGTGAAAATATAATTAAAACTTTTCAAAAAAATCCGTCATGGACTTTTAAAAAAATAGCTAAAAATTTGAAAGTTGACCCTCGAACGGTTTCTAATGCCATCAGACGGTATAAGGAAAACCTGAGCATTGAAAGAAAACCTAGATCAGGGAGGAAAAAAGGTCCTACAGATATTGGTAAGGCAAAAGAAGTCGAGCGACTCTTTCGAAGAGCGCCTAAAACTTCTTTAAGAAAAGCAGCTCGTACGGTGAAATGTTCTACGAATTTTGCACATAGAGCCAAAGCTTATGCTGGACTGAAGACATACAAAGTCCAAAAGGTTCCAGATCGCAATGCTATAAAGAACTTAGAAGCAAAAAAACGAGCGAAAAAATTGAAGTCTGATTTTATAAAAAAAATACACCTGTTGTGTGATGGATGATGAAACATACGTGCTGGCAGACTTTTCTCAATTTCCTGGTCAAGATTTTTATGTTGCTGATAAACGGGGCATTGTTCGGCAAGAGTTTCGCACAAAAAAACAAACAAAATTCCCTAAAAAGTTTCTCGTGTGGCAAGCTATTTGCAGTTGTGTCAAAAGAAGTAAAGTATTTGTGGCATCTGGCACAATAAACACAGAAATTTATATAAAGGAGTGCCTACAAAAACGGTTGTTACCCTTTTTAAGAGAGCACAGAGTGACTACATTTTTTTGGCCCGATTTGGCATCATGCCATTATGGAAAAAAGGCACTTGAGTGGTACTCAAAGAATAATGTCATTTTTGTACCACGAGAGGCAAATCCACCTAACTGTCCAGAACTTCGGCCTGTGGAAAGGTATTGGGCTCTGGTAAAAAGGAATTGAAGAACACAGGAAAGATTTCCAAGAACATGTCCGATTTTAAGCGCAGGTGGAACACATGCCCCAAAAAGGTATCAGAAGCAACTGTAAAATCTTTAATGGGAGGGTTTCCGAAAAAAGTCGATAATTTTGCAAAACCCGAGTACTAAGTAAACATTTTAATGCTAAATGATTTTGTATAATATGTCATTATATTTGCGTATTTTGTAGAGTTTTTATATTAAAAGGTTTGATTTTTATTTAAGAAAATCCAACTACAAATTTTATTTAGAGCACTCTTTATAGCAAAGTAAGCATGTTTTTTTTCGTTTTTCCAAGGTAGTTCCAAAATGTAAGAAGTCAACCATATTGGACAATAATTAAAAGAGGTACACGGTCCAAGATCTGTTTTACTTCTGAGGTAGTCTACTTTGACGCCCAATGATTCACCCTGTGTAAACACGGGGCAACAATGAATCCAAAATTTAGAAAACCTGGGTCCTCCTCTCATACATACTGGTGCAATCAGACTTACAGTTTAGAAGATATAGATTTCTTACAACTTTTAATAATTAATAATTGTTTAAATTCTCCAAATTTATCAAAATGCCACAGCAAATTCCTTGAAATACCAGACAGAAAATATACCATAATATAATTATCATAATCTGAATGTCTACTTTAATTTCAATTAACATATTTATTATCTATTTAATTCCTTTAAGAAAAATAACTTATTAATTAATTTCCATAAATATTAACACAGAAACGAATTTTTGTTACAAAGCCAAATCCAGTTTTAATTATGAGTCTCAAAATTTCTTTCATTAAATTGCAAATTAGAAGTACATATTTCGAAAGGTAAAGATATAATTACAGAGAAAAAGATAAATGGATGGATATAAGGACAGATAGATTATGGATACTTTTTAAGAGCCCTCTAATAACGAATTACTATTCAATGTTAGATTAACATAGAACGTAGTTGATTCACGTTTTGGACTAGTATATGTGAAGTTTTTAATTAAAGCCCAAAATTTAATTCCGTATAAATTTTGTAATCTCTCATAATTTTTATTCACACATTATATTAAAAAAATCATCCTTAAAATATAAATGAATTCCAGAAAAATGAATTCATCATCATCATCATCATCTGTATCTGGCAACTTTAGCTCTCGTATCATGATTGAAGAAGGTGAAGGTGCTGGTGAAAGTGCCGACAGTTGATGATGTCAAAATACATATTTAATGTAAGTGGGAAGTTTGTTTGTCTTTAAAATTCTCTTAGTTTTTCTTGTTGCCGGCATGATTTTATAATTAATGTGAGAATAATGAATGGAGAGGGGCGTCAAACCGACTTTTATGTAAACAATTTAATTTTTTTTTTATACAAAATCAGAGCCGTTTTGATTTGAAACAAAGTGAACTTTGATGTGTAGGAATCAACAAAATTTTAATGATAACTAAGAAAATGTTGGCGTTGAATGTGTAATAGAATTTAAAATTTAATAAAAGGTAGAGAAATTAAGGAACATTACAAATTATGCACAATGGGTTCATTTAATAAAAAATAATACAATAAAAATTCAAATTATAAGAATAATTTTCAAGTTTTACTGAACGTAATATGTACACAGCCGTGGTATATTAGGTTAGTCATCCGCCTAGAATACCTGAGGTCCCCAGTTCGATCTCCTGCCAGGCCATCTTGAAAAAAATTAAAAAAACGGTAACTCAGCTAGCCACTGGTTATTGAGTATTGGGCTATGTAAAACTTCTCTAACTAACGCATTTGCATTTGAGTCTATAAAAATAGAATCGTATGCAGCCAATTGGAATGTTGTCGGGGAATTATATATAATATGTCGCGATATCTTTGATAAGGACTTTCAATATCAGCAGCAAGATTAAACCATTTTTAATTTCGGAACAACATATTCCGGCACTGCATATGGTGGTCTGTCCTGAAATTTAATAATATTTATTAAATGTGTCAAAGCCAAAGTATATGACATAATACTAAGGAACTCATGTGGACTTAGCTACCGAGAGGCGTTGTAGCAAAATCACATTAAAAGCAAAATACTGCACACCTCCAGTAGCAGCAACGTCAACCACCACAGATGAGTTTTTTGAAGTCTAATTTTGGTGGTACACCATCAACGTTTCGTGGTCAGATCTGGCGGAGAGGCGGAGATAAAGCTCTGTAAATTCTTTATTCCGTCAGTTATAAGAAGTCCATCAGACTACCGTCAAAATATCGCCTGGTACGTACTTAGGAACTAATGAACAATTAAAATAAGTAAGAAAGTGCTATAGTCGTTTAAGCCCGACCATACGATACCCTTCACCACTAAGGTCAAAGGTGATCTTCTTCCTGTATAAAGACAAATATTTGCTAAATTTTTCCATCATTTTCTCAAAACTTATATATTTAAGCTGTTTTCGTCATTTGCACTTAAATGTGAGCTAGTTCCAAATGTGGACCGATTATCTCGAAATTTGGCAAATTGATTACAGTTGTCACAAAAATTATGTATGCAAAAAATAAACTCATAATTATCCTTAGATTTACGAGCGTTTTAGTGATTTTTGTCTCATTTAGTGCGTTTTTAAAGAAGAGTTTGTATGGGAGCTATGGTCAAATGTGGACCGATTTCAACGAAATTTTATACAGTGATTTCAATTTACATAAGCAGTGTTTGCTTTATATTTCATGAAAAAATATTTATATTTGTGGCCAATATATCAATTCCGGGAAATGGGACCTATGGGAGGTACCATAAATAATGGACCGATTTTGACGAATTTCCATATCCATGGTCCCATTATCAAGAAAATAATCAAATGACCAAATTTCATCAAATTATCTTAAGAATTGCGACCTGTGGTTTGATTACAAAGATTACATCTGAGTACAGCCAGCCAGCCAGCCAGACGGACGGACTGACATCGCTAAATCGACTGTCTAAGACAAATATTTTTATGCGCTACATACATCAGCACAAACTTATAATACCCTTTCCACCTATGGTGGTGAAGGGTACAGTTACATCAAACAAAAAATACTGCACACCTCCATCCTATCTACCTGAGGTAAACTTTAGTAGTAGCAACATCAACAATCACCACTGACTTTCTCTTCGTGGTCAGATCTGAGGAGACGGAGATAAAGCTCTGTAAATTCTTTATTCCGTCACTAACAAGACTACCGTCACAATGTCGCCTGGTAGGTGATTAGGAACTAATAAACAAGTACCTGGTTGACCGAGCCTTGCTCGGGGCTTTATGATAAGCATTTTGAGGCAAATTTTAAAGTTTTTATATATTTTATACAGTTACAGTTTAACTCATTTTAAATAATTTTGAAAATTGGTCATACCAACAGAAACCTCCGTCGACTCATGAGCAACAACTTTGCTAAAGATTATAGTCTGATCAAATGCACAGTTCAGTGGCTCCGCCTGAAGTCGTTCATACCACTAAGAAACCTTCATCCGCTTATGCGTAACAACTTTGCATGTGATCATAACATGATCAAGTGCACAGTTTATGATTTAAATTCACTTATAGTCTGATCAAATGCACAGTTTACGATTTAATTCATTTTGAGTAATTTTCAGTGGCGCCACCTGTCGGACTTTGGTCATTCCAATTAATAAACCTTCGTCGGATTATCCGCAATAACTTTGCTAAAAATTATAGCATGATTAAATGTACAGTTTACGATTAAAATAACTTTAAGTAAATTTCAGTGGCGCCACCTGTCGAAATTTCTTCATACCAACTAAGAAACCTTCGTCGACTCATGTGCAACAACATTGCTAAAGATTATAGCATGATTATATGTACAGCTTACGATTAAGTTGACTTTGAGTAATTTTCAGTAGCGCCACCTGTCGGAAATTATTCACACCAATTAAAAAGCATTCGCCGGCTCATGCGCTACAACTTTGCAAAAGATCATAGTATGATCAAATGTACAGTTTACGATTTAATTAATTTTTAGTAATTTTCAGTGGCGCCATCTGTCGGAAATTCGGTTTACCAACTTAAAAATCTCCGCCGGCTTATCCGCAACATCTTTGCTGAAGAGCATAACATGATCAAATTCACAGTTTACTATTCTATAAAGAACATACATACAGACAAACACTCATTTGTTTTAAAGTTATAACATTACTAATTTTTTCCCCTTTTTATCCCCTAATTTCAAAAAATTCCATATGCATAATTGGTACTTCTTTGGTACCAATTTACTTCGGTACATTTTATTAGAAAGCAGTTACCATAATTTTCCTATTCATATTACTTTTGTAGATGTTAAGTTATCAGTTTATCCCTTTTTTACACATTTTGGCCACAAAATCAAAAAAGTACCAAATACGTGTTCAATATTTCTTTCACATCTATTGATTGCAGTACAAAGTTTCTTTCTATATTTCGGCTGACCGCCGTGGTATAGCAGGTTAGTCATCCGCCTAGCATACCAGAGGCCCAAGTTCGATCCCTGGCCAGACCCACTTGAAAAAATAAATTTTCAAAAAAGCGGCGGTTCACCTCATAACTCAGCTAGCCACTGGTTATTGAGTATTAGGCTATGTAAAACTTCTCTAACTAATGCATTTGCCGTTCGGAGCCGGCGTTAAAACGTAGGTCCCTTTCAATGAGTCTAAAAATAGAATCGGATGCATCTCATTGTCTGAGAGAAGTACCCCTTGTTCCAATTGGAATGTTGTCGGGGAATTATATATATATATATATATATATAAAATATAAGAGTGGGTTAAAAAGTACCAAAAAAACTATTTTCACCCTTTTTTACCCCTTATTGGACATAGTTTCAAAAATGTACCAAACACCTGTCCGTTTATTTTCATAGCTGTTTAAAACGTAATTTAAATTTTGTTTCTATACCTATTACTTAAGGAGACATAGCGTTTTCGATTTTTTCCCCTTTTTACCCTCTTAGAGGCAAAGGTTCCAACAGTCCCTTCTTCTTCGACCTATACATCAAAAAAGATACCCACTGTCAAAATTTTATCAAAATCGTTAGAGCCGTTTTCGAGGTAGTCATTCTATATATATATATATATATATATATATATATATATATATATATATATATATATATAAATATATAAATACATACAATTATTGCTCGTTTAAGAATATAAAGAAAGATAAGAAAGATAAAAGCAAGGAAACCCCTCCCCAAAAATATTCAGCGCTTGCCACTGCATCTTGCGATAAATTACCCAATTGGAATAAGGTCCATAAGTCGCTAACTCCTGCACTTGCGAAAAAGACATAAAAAACCCTACTTGTATCTCTTAATGAATTAGTCTTTTTCTTCTCATCGTCTGTTATACTTGACTACCAGTGAAGCATAGGGCCTCAACCAGCCTTTTATATCGGATTCTACATATTGCGAGATGTTAGGCATACGTCATCCCAAGAATAGCTTGCTACTTGCAACTCTTCTCCGCGTTCTAGCAGGTGCACCAACACGACAGTGTGTGGATTTCAACAAAGCGTTTGTCGAGTAAGGTTGGTAATTGGCCTTCGAAGTATTTAGCCTATTCTTCGTCATTTTAGTTGACACACCTCAATAGAAGCAGGGTTTTGTTTTGTCGCGTTAAGTATATATCGATTCGGCAACCATATATTAAGGATTTGTCTTAAGCATTTGTTTGTAAAAGTTTGCAGACGCTTATCGATGGCATTTGTGCGTTTCCAAGTTTCATAGCCATAATAGAGGAGGGACTTGACATTCGAGTTGTATATTCACAACTAGATTGTTTTTGATATTTGCCGAGATTTCAAAATAGCTCGGAGAATGCCGAATGCAGATTTTGTCTTGTTAATATGCGATTCAATATCCTCATCGGCGCCAGCTTTTGTAAATACCAAGCTTCTAAGACAATAACAGGTACCAACACATCCAATAACCTCGTTATCCACATTGATGTGTGTTGACGGGTTTGCGCCAAAGCCTCCAGACATTACCTTTATCTTGGAAATATTGATTTCCAGCCCAGCCGAGATGTAACAGTGATAGCGCTAGTGTTTTCTTGAAGGTGGTCTGAGCTTTGGCTTAAAAGACATACGTCATCAGCTACCAAGATAATTAATGGTACCTAAACATCAAATTACCTCGTTATCTGCATTGATGTGTGTCGACGGGTTCGCGCCATAGCCTTCAAGCATAATCATTGATTTCCGCCCTGCTGCCTGAGATTCAACAGTGATGGCATAAGTATTTTCTTAGAGGTGGCCTGAGCTTTGGTTTAGAAGACATAAGTCATCAGCATATTCCAAGCCCTTGAGTTGTTTAAAGGGTGTCAATTGCATACCGCGTCTATCAATCAGAGCTGTGCCCATTATATTGACGATGATAAGAATAATAAGCCTTACTCCAGTAGTGACTTCGAACGGATTTGACAATTTGCCCTTGTATAGGTTTCGACATTTAAAATTTACGTAAATTGCCCGACTTAAGTTTAGAATTTTTGTTTTGTTTTGTCGAAGGCCATCATTAAGTCGATAAACGCAAGGTCAATGAGGGTGCGGAATTCATCACATTGTACTATTGTTACTGTGTTAATTAGATCAACACAAAACGGTTTTTTTCTGATTTTCGCCGAGTGGAATATTCTATTCAAAATTACTCGACTTGATATTTTGTTAGGAATTGGAAGAATTGTTATACCCCTGTAGTCATTGCAGACTTTAAAATAACATTTTTGGTATTTTGATATAGTATACCTCATTCCAGGAGTCTTTTAGTGCCAAATTAAGATGCGTCCGTGTGATCTCCAAGTGTAAGCGAAACTGCAAAGCTGTCAAAAAGCAGTCCTTAGGAAAGTAATTATAACTTGTCAAAAACCCATCCACATGGCGACGAAGTTCCAACCACTTAAGGAATAGTTCGAACCACTGACTATCGTAGTTAGATCCTCATAGGCATATCAGAAAGAACCTTTGTTGCTTTGAGAGGAATATGAGACAGCACACCAGCCAGCCCATCAATTTCACCTCATACAAAACAGTTCAGGATGGCTTTCAAAACAACATGGTAACCTCGACGATAACAAGTTACCGGTTGCATATTTAATTTGATGGTACATTGCAATGTACATTATGATACCTTAATATCATCTAACGCCACCACTGGAAATTTTAAAAATTTTATCAAGGCTCGTAGTTTCTATCAGTAACGTTCCAAAGTATTTGTCATTCAAAGAGCTACAGAACTACTATATATAGCGTTTATGGCTAGATATACGATTAGAGGATGATGTATACGAAGCAACGTTTCGGTTTGGTCTTAACTTGCTTAAATCAGACTTATCTTGATTATCCTTCATCTAAACTGTAGACATTGACCATCTTGATGTCATCCTGGGAACTACGTTAACTCAAGTGAATGAAGTGAGCTAACATCCTCCCATAAAAAGGATAAAAATATGGGTAAGGACGTCGCGCTATGGTATTTCTGTGTTAAAAAAAAATTCAATTACTTTAGTGTGCAGAATAAAATAACTTAACTCGTATATAGTTTAGAAGATATCGGAAAATCAAAAAAGATCTGCAAAATTCAGTGTTTTAGTTTTTCTTTGGAAAAAAACTAAGTTGGCTTAGTTATGCTCGGTGCTTCCACTATAACCACATAAATGACAAAAGTCTCATCTTTAGATTGCGTTAAAAAAATTCAGCGAAATTTGCCGATCGTAGAACAAAGATTTAAATTTTCTGAAAAAAGTCAAGTAAATTGTTATGCATAATTAAAGCAAAAAGTGTTGCAGCCGTTTAGGCTTAACTTTTTAATCAAATTGAATTTAAGTGTAAGCCCAAGGCAGGTACCCCTAGGAGTTGACAAATTTCAACCAAAATTAGAAGAGCTCTTTGTTGGGTCAACTAATAGACGTGTGCCGAATTTCACCAAAATCTGTTGAGAATTGCGGTATATTTGTTGAGAAGAAAAATAAGTGAAAAATGGGGGTCCAAAGCAGGTACCTCAAGAAGTGAACGAAATTCAACAACAATTACTAAAGCTCTTTATTAGATAAACTAAAAGACGTGTGCCGAATTTCATCAAATTTTGTTGAAAATTCCAGCTTGTACATTGAGTATAAAAATTATTGAAAAATGGGGGTCCTAGACGGGCACCCAAAGGAATCGACGAATTTCAATCAAATTTCGATGACGTCTTTTTTGAACTAATAAGTCGGCGTGTGTTGAATTTTATCATATTCTGTCGAGAATTGTGACTTGTACATTAAAAAGAAAAATAGGTGAAATATTAGGGTCCCAGACAGGTACGTCGAAAAGAAAAAAAAGTGAAAAATGGGGGTCCGAGGCAGGCACCCCAAGTGGTCGACGAATTTCAACCAAAATTAGATAAGCTCTTTTTCTTAATTAATTAAAAAACGCGTGTTTAATTTTATCAAAATCTGTTGAGAATTGCGACGTGTACTTCAAAAAGAAAAATAGGTAAAAATAGGGGTCCAAGGCATTTAGCCCAAATAGTCGATGAATTTCAAACAGATTTAGACGACCTCTTGTTTAAACAAATTTATAGACGTGTGTTGACTTTTATCAAATTCTGTCGAGAATTGAGACTTGTACACTGAATAGAAAAAAAATATGTAAAAATGGGGGTCCAAGACAGGTACCCCAAAAAGTCGACGGATTTTGAAATTTTTTAAATTTTTCGTATCTATATAAAACATGACATGCATAGCATTCAAAATTTCATCATTTGATCTATGAAAAAATTCCACTGTGCGTCGGGCTAGTAACCCATTATTATTTCTCCTATTATTTTGTTATAATGTCCCACTGTGTAAAAAATAAATGTTTCTTAATAGTAAATCACCTTGAGAAGAAATAAAATTGTAAGCTTTTACTTTATAGAGTTCACTAGACTTAACAAAGTAATTGAAATAAATTGGAACTCCTTTGATTATATAAGCCATTAACTTTACTTACACTTTTACACATCCTGAGCTTTTATAGTTTCTTTCAATTAATTTAAATAAACTTTTGTCTGACGGGTCGTTTGTGTAAATATTAGATGCTACCAACTTCTAAAGGAATATCAACTTTTCTAATAGAGTTACAAGTATGACCTAAATATGTAGGACTACAATTTCATTGGTCTTAGGTTCATTAATTCCTTTTAAATCAAAAGCTTTTCATGTTAAAACTTAATGTAGTCAAAACAACAGCGACAACATGAAAAAGGCGCAAAATGGGATCAATATGTGTACTTTTCTGGTATTTATTTAAAAATTTTGTTGAAATTGTTATTGTTGCACGTTTACGCTACTAAATTTTACTTAACATTTCCTTTACTTTATCGTTTGTGTTAATGGTCGACTGGCACAATTTAACATTTGTAAACCATTAAAGAGCCGTTCAACTTTTGGGTTGTTTCGAAACCTTTACTGCGTTCGTTTGATTTAATTTTTCTTAAGAGGACAGGACGTTTAAAATAAACAGCTTGTTGAACAACATCTTAACTTTGTTTATTTATTTTTGTAAAGGCAAAAACATTTCACATTTACTAACACGAAAACGAAAGCGATAAGAAAAACACTAGAATACGAGTATCGTCAGGAATCTTAACAATGAATGAAGAAAACAAAAGGCAAAAAATGTAACATTTATATTAAAATAATTTCATCAACAATATTTTTCTATTCGTTTTATTATAAAGCCAGCGCGTGCTCAAAATTTTGTTTAGTTTTCTTTTTTCATATACCAGCTTACGACAACTGTTGAGGGTGTTCAGTGCGAGGGTAGCAAAGAAAGTATTTTAAGTATTCGGCATGAAAATTGGAAAATTTTCTATAAAAATAGGAAATTTTTGAAAATTTTCCCATAAAAATAGGAAATTTTTGAAAAATTTCCTTAAAAACTAGGAAATTTTTAAAAAATTTCCTATAAAACTAGGAAATTTTTAAAAAATTTCCTATAAAACTAGGAAATTTTTAAAAAATTTCCTATAAAGAATAATAAATTTTAAGAAAATTTTCTATAAAAAAAGCAAATTTTGAAAAATTTCCTATAAAAACGAGAAATTTAAAAACTTTCCGATAAAAATAGGATTTTTTTTTTTAAATTTCCTATAAAAATAGGATTTTTTTTAAATTTCCTTTAAAACTAGGAATTTTTTTAAAAATTTCCTATAAAAATAGGATTTTTTTTTAAATTTCCTATAAAAATAAGAAATTTTTGAAAATTTTCCTATAAAAATAGGAAATTTTTGAAAAATTTCCTATAAAAATAGGAAATTTTTGAAAAATTTCCTATAAAAATAGGAAATTTTTGAAAAATTTCCTATAAAAATAGGAAATTTTTGAAAAATTTCCTATAAAAATAGGAAATTTTTGAAAAATTTCCTATAAAAATAGGAAATTTTTGAAAAATTTCCTATAAAAATAGGAAATTTTTGAAAAATTTCCTATAAAAATAGGAAAATTTTGAAAAATTTCCTATAAAAATAGGAAATTTTTGAAAAATTTCCTATAAAAATAGGAAATTTTTGAAAAATTTCCTATAAAAATAGGAAATTTTTGAAAAATTTCCTATAAAAATAGGAAATTTTTGAAAAATTTCCTATAAAAATAGGAAATTTTTGAAAAATTTCCTATAAAAATAGGAAATTTTTGAAAAATTTCCTATAAAAATAGGAAATTTTTGAAAAATTTCCTATAAAAATAGGAAAATTTTGAAAAATTTCCTATAAAAATTAGGAAATTTTTGAAAAATTTTTTTATAAAAATAAAAATTTCCTATAAAAATAGGAATTTTTTGAAAAATTTCCTATAAAAATAGGAAATTTTAGAAAAATTTCCTATAAATATAGGAAATTTTGGAAAAACTTTGTATAAAATGAGGAAATTTTTGAAAAATTTTGTATTAAATTAGGAAATTTTTGAAAAATTTCCTATAAAAATAGGAATTTTTTGAAAAATTTCCTATAAAAATAGGAAATTTTTGAAAAATTTCCTATAAAAATAGGAAATTTTTGAAAAATTTCCTATAAAAATAGGAAATTTTTGAAAAATTTCTTGTAAAAATAGGAAATATTTTGAAAAATTTCTTGTAAAAATAGGAAATATTTTGAAAAATTTCCTACAAAAATATAAAATTTTTGAAAAATTTCCTATAAAAATAGGAAATTTTTGAAAAACTTCCTATAAAAATAGGAAATTTTTGAAAAATTTCCTATAAAAATAGGAAATTTTTGAAAAATTTCCTATAAAAATAGGACATTTTTGAAAAATTTCCTATAAAAATAGGAAATTTTTGAAAAATTTCCTATAAAAATTGGAAATTTTTGAAAAATTTCCTATAAAAATAGGAAATTTTTTGAAAAATTTCCTATAAAAATAGGAAAATTTTGAAAAATTTCCTATAAAAATTAGGAAATTTTTGAAATTTTTTTTATAAAAATAGAAAATTTTTGAAAAGTTTCCTATAAAAATAGAAAATTTTTGAAAAGTTTCCTATAAAAATGGAAAATTTTTGAAAAATTTCCTATAAAAATAGAAAATTTTTGAAAAATTTCCTATAAAAACAAAAATTTTGAAAAATTTCCTATAAAAATGGAAAATTTTTTGAAAAATTTCCTATAAAAATAGAAAATTTTTGAAAAATTTCCTATAAAAACAAAAATTTTGAAAAATTTCCTATAAAAATAGGAAATTTTTGAAAAATTTCCTATAAAAATAGGAAATTTTTGAAAAATTTCCTATAAAAATAGAAATTTTTTTTTAAATTTCCTATAAAAATAAAAAAAATGTTAAAAATTTCCTATAAAAATAGGAAATTTTTCAAAAATCTTCTATTTTTATAGAAAATTTTTGAAATATTTCCTATAAAGATGGGAAATTTTTGAAAAATTTCCTATTTTTATAGTAAATTTTTGAAAAATTTCCTATAAAAATAGGAGATTTTTGAAAATTTTCCTAAAAAACGAACATATTTGAAAAATTTCTTATTAATAATAGAAGATTTTTGAAAAACTTGCATTAAAATACTTTTCGATCTGACCTCGTACTATTAAGCATTATAGCATGTAGTTTTTATTGTTAACATTTCTAATGTTGTCCCAGTATTTCTGTGACGGAGTTCTTAATTTTAACTGATGGATTTTGATGATAATGATTTGGATAATGATAATAAAAATTGGTGAGAGATTTCATCTTAATATTTTTAGGTTATTCCTGGTATCCTGACTCCATCTAACCATCCTTCCAGCCTTTATTTGCTTATGTCTTTTTAACGATGACACTGATGATGTTGATTTTGATGATGAATTTCTCAGGAATGATAATGATATTGTTCGGTAGTGATGATATTGTTGTTAATGTTAATCATCATGTTAAAGATAATGATGAAGATGATAATGAGGTTGTTGATATTATACGTGTTTTATTATACTTAATTTCGCTTTTTTTTTTGTTGTTCAATTTTATTTATTTACAATATATTTGTTTTCGTTGTAGACGGTTTTTTGTAGGAGTTTGTGTGTGAATTTTCTTCCTAACATTATACAATATTTTTCCATAAATGAGAAAATGATGAAAAGGAGAGAGTGTATGAATTTAATAGAAAACCGTTTTTTACTGTTGAGATTTTCAGTTTCAGGTTCTGTTAGATTTTTTTTCGTATTTCGTACGTTTTTACTTTTTAATGTCTTCAGTTGATTGTGAACTTGCAAACGAAATTGTTCGTAACGCTTAAATGTTGCCGAGGTGTTGTGGAATTAATGGGCGCTAAAATTTTGAATTTCGAAACGGGAAATGAATAGTAACGTCAATTATTTGCGCTCGATTTTACGCGAAAGATGATTAAAGAATGAAAACAAGAAATCATTGAAACTGTAACATGAAAGTGTGAATTTATGCAAAAAATAAAATGAATGAATAAATCAAATATTTATGTATATTTGCTTTGAAAAAAAAAAGATTCAATAAAAAATATTTAAAAGTAATCTATTTAATAAATAAATACTAATAATTGTTTAAATAAACAAAGTGATTTTTTGTGAAAAAAAAAAAAAATAAATTATGAAAAAGATTTAAAAAAAAATATTTAAAAGAGCAAAAAGTTATAATTAATCTGTTTTAATAAACAAGTTAAACAAACTTTTTTTACAAATTTAATTATTTAATACCTTTATAAAAAAGTTGTTATATACATAATAAAATTTAAATTTAATTAAACAATTAGTAGTTCAAACAAAAATTTAAATTTACGTGCTTTAATCAATTCTGCTGGTAATTAATGTTTTAAAATTCTAAAAATATTAAATAATTTTAAAGCGAAGGAGTACATCCATCCTAGCTTTAAGCTACTAAACGTTATATACTTCCGCCAACGGATACTGGTAGAAGAGATCAAAAACAATATTACATTTTGAGGCGCACATTGGGATAAAATAAAAAAAGTATACACATAAACCAAAAATATATAAAAATTTAGCGTTACTGACTGGCTTATCATTCTAAAGTAATAGGCATAGAAATGAAATTTAAATTATGTTTTAAACAGCTGCTAAAATAAGCGGACAGGTGTTTGGTACTTTTTGAAACTATGCCAGATAGGGGGTAAAAAAGGGTGAAAATATTTTTTTTTGTCCTTTTTTAACCCACTCTTATCTTTTGAAAAAATGAATATAGAAAGGAACTTTGTACTGCAATAAATAGATGTGAAAAAAATATTGAATATGTATTTGGTACTTTTTAGATTTCGGGGGCAAAATGTTTAAAAAAGGGATAATATTATAACTTAACATCTCATATAGCAATATATGAGAATAGAAACAAAATGTTAACTAAGTTTTAATAAAATGTACAGAATTCAATTGGTACCAAAGAAGTACCAAATATGCGTATGAAGCTTTTTTGAAATTAGGGGATAAAATAAGGAAAATTGCTAACATTATAACTTTTAAAGAATTAGGTATGGAAACAGAATTTAAATTCCGTTTTGATCAGCTGAAAAAATAAGAAGACGAGTAATTAGAACTTTTTGAAAGAAACACCGAGCAAAATTTTAGCTAAAAAATTCAAATTATTACTAAAAATTCAAATTTTTTCTAAAATTCAAATTTTTGCTTAAAATCAAAATTTTTATTCAAAATTCAAATTCTACTAAAAATCTAAATTTTACTTAAAAATTAAAATTCTACTAAAAATCCAATTTTTATTTAAAATTTAAATTTACTAAAAATTTAAATTTTTACTAAAAGTTTAAATTTTCATTAAGAATTTAAATTTCTACTAAAAATTAAAATTTCTACTAAAAATTTAAATATTTACTAAAAATTAAAATTTTTACTACAAAATCAAATTTTTACTAAAAATTAACATGTTTGGCAAAAATTCAAATTTTAACAAAAAATTAAATTTTTTACTAAAAATTCAAATTTTTACTAAAAATTCAAATTTTTACTGAAAATCAAATTTTTACTAAAAATTCAAATTTTTACAAAAAAATTAAATTTTTGTTAAAAATTCAAATTTTTACTAAAAATTTAGATTATTTCTAAAAATTCAAATTTTTACACGAATATAAATTTTTACTTAAAATTCAATTTTTTTTCCAAAAATTCAAATTTTTACTAAAAATTCAATTTTTACCAAAAATTCAAATTTTTACTAAAAATTCAAATTTTTAATAAAAATTTAAATTTGTACTAAAAATTTAAATTTCTACTAAAAATTCAAATTTTTACCAAAAATTCAAATTTTTTCCAAAAATTGAAATTTGTACTGAAAAATTAAATTTTTGCCAAAAATTCAAATTTTTACTACAAATTCAAATCTTTGCTACAATTCAAATTTTTGCTACAATTCAAATTTTTATTAAGAATTCAAATTTTTACTAAAATTGAAAATTTTTCTAAAAATTCAAATTTAAAATTTGAATTTTTACTAAAAATTAAAATTTTTATTATAAATTGAATTTTTTACTTACATTTTTTAATAATAATTCAATTTCAACTAAAATTCAAGTTTTTAATACTAAATTACTTTATTACTTAGAATGATTTTTAAAATCATTCTCTTAAATTTTTATTATTTCTATTTGCTCACATCCAATAGAGGGCGCTAACAAGATTAATACAGGGCGTATTACAGGCTGTTTCAGAGACAAATAAAAAAGTAAGTTAATATAGTCGATCGTGACCGAAAACTTATACCACCCATGGAGTTATAGGGTATAATGATAGGATTTTTTTAATGAGGAATTACAAAGATTGGTTCGGTAGTTAATGAACTGTAGACAACATTATTATGAGTAAAATTGTCTTTTAATGTTAAAAAAAAAATTTACAATTTTAACCAAATTGAGGACATTGCTGATACCTACAAGTCGGATTTCATTATACTTTCTGAAACACATTTAACATATCTTCTTATAAGCTTTAGAATGTTATTATGTAAATTAACTATAATGCGTGAAAAATATTGTTGGTACCTTTTTTTTACTTTTAAACAAATAAACTTGCAAACAAAAAGTGTATCGCAAGAATATACATTATATGGGAAAATAAAATATATGGAAAGTTTAAAATTTTCTTTGAAAGGCTTATCATAAAACTCCGAGCAAGGCTCGGTCAACCAGGTACTAGATCTATTAAAACAGTATTTTAGGAAATTTTGTGTTTTTTGTATCTCTACAACTAAAGGAGATAGGTATAATCTCAAATTAAGTTAAGATAAAAAAAAAGAGTCATACATTTAGTACTTATATGAAATTTGACCAAATAAGGGAGAAAAAGGTGGCTTTTAACACACGTACACAATTTCCATAGTAAAAAATTAAAAAAACACATATTTGGTACCTTTCGGGTATAAACTAAACATATTATACTTTGTATGTCTTTTCAACCAATAAGTACAAGGCCTTTTGTACTTTTCTGAAATTCGACCAAATAGAGGAGAAAATTCGACCAAAAAAGGGAAGAAAAAAGTACATTTTTTTCATAGTAAAACATTAAAAACACATATTTGGTACCTTTTAGTTTAATGAGGGTAAAATAGGGTATAAACTAGCAATATTAATCTTTGTATGTATATCTTTTCAATCAATAAGTACAACGCCTTTAGTTCTATTCTGAAATTCGACTAAATAGGCAAATTCGACTAAAATATATTTCCAACCAATAAAATAACGCATTAAATAAAAAATATATGTGACATCATTGGTACTTTTTTGAAACTTAAATTATAATGGACAGAAACAAGAATTAAAATTGCATTAAAGTCAACAAAGTAGAGTAAATAAGAAGACATCATATTCAAAAAATCTGAAAATAGTTTTTCCCCGATTTTTGATATATATTTTAACCCATAGTGTGTATTTTGAACAGTTAAATATAGAAACAAAATTTATACCGCATTCATTACAAAGTTTAAATAATAAAATGCAATAAAACAAAAAAGGTTTTAAAAGGGCTTTCGAGTGGATCGTATATCGGCCAATGGTAAATACATGAATAATTGACTTAAAATGATCAATTGTCTCTGGTTTGTCGGCATAATAACGGCATGTGTGTAAGTTTAAATTTTAAAAATTCACTTTCCAAGTCTCAAGCCCAAGTAGTTAACAGAGCTTTATTAAGCACTTAACATAGAGAAAAATTTAGGTAGATATTTATATACTTAAATCAGGTAAAAATTCTACTAAATATATACCATATATATCCCAGACTCAAAATATTAATATTTCACGAGAATTTTTTTTTCTGTCTAAACTGTGGAAAACCCCAAAAAAAATCTTAATGATCTTTATACACTTTTGCCCTTTTCACATAAATCGATTTTAAGACCGAGTTTTTACATAAAATTAGAAAAATTGTCGCATATGACAAGACAAGCGACTGAAAATCGATTCGCATGATCTTCGCAATCTGTCACCAAAGGAATCTTAGGAATTAGTATATGGATAAAAATCAAATGGTTTTAATTTTCGGAAATAAAAAAATTCAAAAAATTTTTTGATCGCACACTAAATTTTTTTTGCAGTTCTATTAAGGGAGCTTAGGGAATGTAAAATCCGTTCGCGTTAATGATTTTATGCGATGCGCGCAGGAATTATGACGGTTAAAACAATAATTTCTAAAAAAAATTAAAAACTATTTTATTTTTATTAGTTTTATGTTGATTTTGACACAATTTATATATTTTCAGGTATTCTGTCGTTTCATAGTATTATAGTAGTTTATGTATGCCTTAATACGAAGAAAGAATGTGAAAACAATATATTTTTTAACAATATTTTTTGATTTTTTTAACCGCGATTTTCGCGAAATTTGACAAAATGTGAGTCTTAGTGAAATTCTGCTGACTTGACTTATGGACAAATTTAATTTAAAAGAATTTTTTATTTAAATATAAGTATTAATAGGTGCATATCTTTGTAAAATATAAAATTCTTATTTGGTCCGTCAAATCGTTAATCTTTATAACATTTTGGTGCGCTTCAGATCTAAGGTAAAGCTTTATTAAAGAATAGTTTTAAGACCATTCCTGATCAATTTTGAGCAAAACTCGCGATGTGCTTCATTGAAATGTTTTTAGATAAAATCTTCGCGTTCTCAGTTAATAAAGAGATTTTTGACAAACTTTTGATGCAAATCGGTTATAAATAACATCGGTTTCATGCCTTATGTGATTTTGTCTCAGTTTGCATTCTAAAACCATTTAAACCAATATGCACTTTTTTGCACGATTTTCAAAATCTTCATAAAATTTTAGCAAACAATGATTTTTTGGTGCGCTTTTGCTTTTAGGTGCTAAATGGCAAAAAACTCGGTTTACGCGGTAGTTTGGAAATTTTCATTCATATTTGCGAGTGTGCTCCACGAAAAACCGGTATTTTGAAAAATTTATGCTCAAAAAGTCCTCATTTACACTTGTCGTATATTATACCTAGTACCTGGTAGACCGAGCCTTGCTCGGAGCTTTATGATAAGCATTTTGAGGAAAATTTTAAAGTTTTTATATATTTTATATTATAAAGTGCTAAAATAAATTTAGAGGAAAGACATTGTAGAAATATTCAGTTAATTTTGAATTATTTGATTTATTTTGTCCGACCAACACATAGTTTGCAAAGTTTACAGTTTAACTCATTTTGAATAATTTTGGAAATTATTCATATCAACAGAAACCTCTGTCGACTCATGCGCAACAACTTTGCTAAAGATTATAGTCTGATCAAATGCATAGTTTACGATTTAATTCATTTTGAGTAGTTTTCTGTGGCGCCACCTGTCGGACTTTGCTTATTCCAATTCATAAACCTTCTTCGGCTTATCCGTAACAACTTTGCTGAAGATTATAGCATGATTAAATGTACAGCATACGATTAAATTGACTTTGAGTAAATTTCAGTAGCGCCACCTGTCGAAATTTCTTCATACCAACTAAGAAACCTTCGTCGGCTCATGTGCAACAACTTTGCTAAAGATTGTAGCATGATTAAATGTACAGATAACGATTAAATTGACTTTGAGTAAGTTTATGTAGCGCCACCTGTCGGAAATTATTCATACCAACTAAAAAGCCTTCGTCGGCTCATGCGCTACAACTTTGCTAAACATCATAGCATGATCAAATGTACAGTTTACGATTTAATTATTTTTTAGTAATTTCCAGTGGCGCCATCTGTCGGAAATTAGTCTTATCAACTTTAAAACCTTCGCCGGCTTATCCGCAATATCTTCGCTAAAGAGCATAACACAATCAAATTCACAGTTTACTATTCTATAAAGAACATACATACAGACAAACATTCATTTGTTAAAAATAATACTAATTTTTTCCCCCTTTTTATTCCCTAATTTCTAAAAGTTCCATATGTATATTTGGTACTTTTTTGGTGTCAATTGAATTCGGTACATTTTTTTAAAACGCATTTAACATAATGTATAATGTTCCTATTCATATTACTTTGGAGATGTTATCATTTTATCCCTTTTTTACCCATTTTGGCTCCAAAATCAAAAAAGTACCAAATACGTGTTTCATGCTTTTTTTACATCTATTGATTGCAGTACCAAGTTTCTTTCTATATTCTTTAATTTAAAATATAAGAGTGGGTTAAAAAGGTGCCAAAAAAAACTATTTTCACCCTTTTTTACCCCCTATCGGACATAGTTTCAAAAAAGTACCAAACACCTGTCCGCTTATTTTCAAAGCTGTTTAAAACGTAATTTTAATTTTGTTTCTATACCTATTACTTTAGGAGACATAGCGTTTTCGATTTTTTCCCCTTTTTACCCGTTTTTACCCACTTAGAGGTAAAAGTTCCAAAAGTCCCTTCTTCTTCGACCTATACATCAAAAAAGATACCCACTGTCCAAATTAAAAAGTGGCGAAAACGAGCTTCAAATTTTGGCAGCCATTAAGTTGTATTATAAGTGACAAAATTAAAATTTAGAGGGAAGTGGATTTATCCCCTAAGTGTGGTGTCTATTTCGTAAAACAATGACTTGGGTCCAAATGTTAAAACAAATGCGGAAGAAGGCGAAATATAAAGAAAAACTTGAATGCTTCAATCAATTTTTTAACTTTTTTTTAATTTGCATCCCAATTACGCATAGAAACGCAAATTTGCGCATCTAAGATATTGTGTTTAGTATGCAGAAGTTTTTGCGAGTTCAAGATCTGTAATTAGATTTTCCGAACTCCTAAGGGTACAAAAATTATTCGAGTTGAAATTCGGTTTCAAAGGAATAAAAACTATTTGATTTTTGCCCATATATTCTAGTCGGTTTATAAAAAGCTTTAAAACTTTTAGGTTTTTCATCTGATTTATTAGGAACTAACTTCTCTTGTTATATTGATATAAACTTTTATGAGCAAAATTTTGTTTTTTTTTTAGATATTGTTAACAAAAATTACACTTTTGATTTACAAATGTGTCAAAAATTATATGCCTTATTAAAGCGCAATCTGTTTTCTTCTATTTGATGTTAAAAAAAAAGTAAAATCGGATGCAAACTGGCTGAGCTATGAATCGATAAGTTGGCGAACCTCGATAAAATTTGTTTTTTTTGAGTATAACTCTTAAAATTTGACGTATTTTTTTAATTTTTTTCCACGATTTGTTATGAACTCAATAAGCCATACAAACCCAAGCTAGGTCGTTTCCCGAGTTTTTTAGTGTAACAGAATGTTATAAATAGGAATACTGAAAAACTATGTAACACATAGTTGTGTGGAATGCTGCATTTTCTACCCCGCTGTGGACTTTGTCTGCACATCGTGCCACCTACTGTTGAGTGTCAGTATCATCTATTACCTGTTTTACTGAACACTTAAGTAAAATTGAAAACGTGAATTAAGTTGACACTTAAAACTTGTTTAACTTTTTCAACTAAGATCGGTTCAGTCAGACGAAGTTATTCATCATAATTTCATAATTTACGTTTTTGTATTTCTTTTATTCTTTATATTTATTTAAAGTTGCCGTACCACTGTCCATTAGAAACTTATCGCTTCGAAAAAAAAAATATTTTGTTTTAGAGTGTAAACGAAAATTGTGGAAAATTTAAGAGAATAAATAAAAGAAGTTTATTTTCACTTTATACGAAAAATTAAATACTTAACAATAAACCACTTTTCAGAAATAATAAAAAACTATAAAAGTTGGACAAAGTGTTTAGCAATTCGCAAGAATTTAATTATTTTTTGGAAATTTCTTTCCAATAATAAAAAAATTAACTCAAATATGTAGTTCAAAGAAATTTAAAAATACTTAAAATTTTGTAAATTTAAATAAATGTGATATTTATATAATTAAGAGGAAATTTAAAACAACAGAAAATATTCTTTGAATAAAAAATTAAATTTAAAAATGAATCGAAATAAAGTATAAAAAAGAATTATAAATTAAAACTGAAAAAAAAAATTTTACATAAAAAATTTAACAACACATAATTTTTTTTAACATCAATTAAAACGCATTTAAAAAATAAATTGTAATTTTTTCAACATTTATACTTCAATACTTTGAAATAAATTTTTGCATTTGTTTTAAAATCTGATTAAGCTCAAATGATAGCCTTAGGCCCTTTTCTTCAATAAACAAATGAAAATGACACAGACAAAAATCAAATGAATACCAATAGATTAACAAAATCACAAAAAAATATATATATTTTCTTTGGAAAAAATTTCAATAAACTCATAAAGCATAAATCATTATATAAAAAGGAAACTTCATATTAATAAGCCATATTTCAGCCCCAAATGCCCAATAGCGTCATCATCCATTTCTCTAGAAAAAGTAACAGTAACAGAAATAAAATCGATCCCCTCCCATTTATCTTAAGGGAATAGCAAAATAAATTGAAATTTTTAAAAATAAAACATAGAAAGGCTTTCCATCAATTTCTCTTTTATTTTGTCTAATTGATTTTCCATAAAAATCCCTACCGGCGTCATAGCGATGAGAAGGGCATGAATGGAAATATATAAATGATTGCAATCTAATATATTTCGTGTACATTCCCTTGACTCAAATTTTTAGTACTTAATACATCCGTGCTCTAGTTGACAATGTTTGGTGTCAAACATATATCAATGCATAAAATCATTTGTCAAGGTTGACTAAAACATAGACTAACCCAAAGACATAGACTTACACTAAGATATAGACTAAGACATAGACTAAGATATAGACTAAGACATAGACTAAGACATAGACTAAGACATAGACTAAGACATAGACTAAGACATAGATTAAGACACAGGCTAAGACATAGACTAAGACATAGATTAAGACATAGACTAAGACATAGACTAAGACATAGATTAAGACTAAGACATAGATTAAGATATAGACTAAAACATAGACTTAGACATAGACTAAGACCTAGACTAAGACCTAGACTAAGACCTAGACTAAGACATAGACTAAGACATAGACTAAGACATAGACTAAGACATAGACGAAGACATAGACTAAGACATAGACTAAGACATAGACTAAGACATAGACTAAGACATAGATTAAGACATAGACTAAGACATAGACTAAGACATAGATTAAGACATAGACTAAGACATAGACTAAGACATAGATTAAGACTAAGACATAGATTAAGATATAGACTAAAACATAGACTTAGACATAGACTAAGACCTAGACTAAGACATAGACTAAGACATAGACTAAGACATAGACTAAGACATAGACGAAGACATAGACTAAGACATAGACTAAGACATAGATTAAGACATAGACTAAGACATAGACTAAGACATAGATTAAGACTAAGACATAGATTAAGATATAGACTAAAACATAGACTTAGACATAGACTAAGACCTAGACTAAGACATAGACTAAGACGTAGACTAAGACATAGACTAAGACATAGACTAAGACATAGACTAAGACGTAGACTAAGACATAGACTAAGACATAGACTAAGACATAGACTAAGACATAGACTAAGACATAGACTAAGACATACACCAAGACATTGACTAGGACATAGACTAAGATATAGACTAAGACATAGATTAAGACTAAGACATAGATTAAGATATAGACTAAAACATAGACTTAGACATAGACTAAGACCTAGACTAAGACATAGACTAAGACATAGACTAAGACATAGACTAAGACATAGACTAAGACATAGACTAAGACATAGACTAAGACATAGACTAAGACATAGACTAAGACATAGACTAAGACATAGACTAAGACATAGACTAAGACATAGACTAAGATATAGACTAAGACATAGACTAAGACATAGACTAAGACATAGACTAAGACATAGACTAAGACATAGACTAAGATATAGACTAAGACATAGACTAAGACATAGACTAAGATATAGACTAAGACATAGACTAAGACATAGACTAAGACATAGACTAAGACATAGACTAAGACATAGACTAAGACATAGACTAAGACATAGACTAAGACATAGACTAAGACATAGACTAAGACATAGACTAAGACATAGACTAAGACATAGACTAAGACATAGACTAAGACATAGACTAAGACATAGACTAAGACATAGACTAAGATATAGACTAAGACATAGACTAAGACATAGACTAAGACATAGACTAAGACATAGACTAAGACATAGACTAAGACATAGACTAAGACATAAACTAAGACATAGACTAAGACATAGACTAAGACATAGACTAAGACATAGACTAAGACATAGACTAAGACATAGACTAAGACATAGACTAAGACATAGACTAAGACATAGACTAAGACATAGACTAAGACATAGACTAAGACATAGACTAAGACATAGACTAAGACATAGACTAAGACATAGACTAAGACATAGACTAAGACATAGACTAAGACATAGACTAAGACATAGACTAAGACATAGACTAAGACATAGACTAAGACATAGACTAAGACATAGACTGAGACATAGACTAAGACATAGACTAAGACATAGACTAAGACATAGACTAAGACATAGACTAAGACATAGACTAAGACATAGACTAAGATATAGACTAAGACATAGACTAAGACATAGACTAAGACATAGACTAAGACATAGACTAAGACATAGACTAAGATATAGACTAAGACATAGACTAAGACATAGACTAAGATATAGACTAAGACATAGACTAAGACATAGACTAAGACATAGACTAAGACATAGACTAAGACATAGACTAAGACATAGACTAAGACATAGACTAAGACATAGACTAAGACATAGACTAAGACATAGACTAAGACATAGACTAAGACATAGACTAAGACATAGACTAAGACATAGACTAAGACATAGACTAAGACATAGACTAAGACATAGACTAAGACATAGACTAAGACATAGACTAAGACATAGACTAAGACATAGACTAAGACATAGACTAAGACATAGACTAAGACATAGACTAAGACATAGACTAAGACATAGACTAAGACATAGACTAAGACATAGACTAAGACATAGACTAAGACATAGACTAAGACATAGACTAAGACATAGACTAAGACATAGACTAAGACATAGACTAAGACATAGACTAAGACATAGACTAAGACATAGACTAAGACATAGACTGAGACATAGACTAAGACATAGACTAAGACATAGACATAGACTAAGACATAGACTAAGACATAGACTAAGACATAGACTAAGACATAGACTAAGACATAGACTAAGACATAG
This sequence comes from Stomorhina lunata, assembly GCA_933228675.1. Taxonomy (NCBI): domain Eukaryota; kingdom Metazoa; phylum Arthropoda; class Insecta; order Diptera; family Rhiniidae; genus Stomorhina; species Stomorhina lunata. Next base: position 38,376,902 of record OW121740.1, on the reverse strand, counting down.
ACTAAGACATAGACTAAGACATAGACTAAGACATTGACTAATACATAGACTAAGACATAGATTAAAATATAGACTAACACATAAACTAACACATCGACTAACACATAGACTAACACATAGACTAAGACATAGACTAAGACATAGGCTAAGAAATGGACTAAGACATAGACTAAGGCATAGACTAAGACATAGACTTGATGTAGATATAATTAAGATTCGTGGAAAATAACATAAATGGTCATCAATATTTTCTTGTTTTACTAACTCTTGGCCCTTATCATTTTGTTATTATCCAAAACCAATTTGTAATTCAAATCAGCGATTATTTTTAACCACTAAATGACTACAAAAAGGAGGAATATAAAATAGTAAATGTCGCTTCCTATTATGACTATATTTAAAAGAACATTAAATTAATACGTAGTTATAAAATTTTTACTTATAAGGTAAAAATTAGATAGAAAAGATTTGAGTTGAAAGTAATTATACCCTTCACCACCATAGGTGGAAAAGGTATTATAAGTTTGTGCAGATGTATGTATCGCATAGAAATATTTGTCTTAGATCCACCTTTTAGTATACCAATAGGCTTAGAATCACTTTCTGAGTAGATTTAGCGATGCCAGTCCGTCCGTCCGTCTGGCTGGACCCCATGTAAACCATATAATCAAAGTACAGTTCGCAATTCTAAAGATAATTTATGAAATTTGTCACAGATTATTTTTTGGATAGTTGGACTATGGTTATTGAATATCGTCAAAATCGGTCTATTATTTATAGTACCTCTCATAGGTCCCACTTCCAGAAATTGATATATTGGCCACAAATATCAATATTTTTTAATGAAATTTAAAACAGATATTGCTTATGTAATCACTGTATGCAATTTCGTTAAAATCGGACCACATTTGAGGATAGCTCCCATACAAACTCTTCTGTCAAAACGCACTAAATTGGTCAAAATTCACTAAAACGCTCATATATCTGATGATAATGAGAATTTTGAGTTTTTTTTTTATACATAATTTTTGTAAATACTGTAATCAATTTGCCAAATTTCGGGATAATCGGCCTACATTTGACCCTAGCTCTGATATAAGTCCAAATGACGGAAACAGTTTAAATATATATGTTTTGAGAAAATGTTTGTATGATGGCAAAATTTAGCAAATATTAGCCTCTATACAGGAAAAAAAACACCTTCGGCCTTTATGGTGAAGGGTATCGTATGGTCGGGCTTGACCGATTGTAGCACTTTCTTACTTGTTTTCGTTAACTTTAAAATATAAGTTGTTCAAAAAAATGCGAAAACCTGATCTATGTGCATTTTTCACACTTCTGGGGTATTAAAACTTACACCATTACCGATTATTGACATTAATGTTGCCAGTTCCTGACACCAGGTGAAAGGTACTTTTTTAAAGGGGCTAAAAAGTGTAAGTTCGGTAGAGTTATATCTTCCTAATCACTAAAATAACAATTAAATCTAAATTGAATGCTAATCTTTTACAATAATGTTTGATGGTGTTGTTACTTTTTAAATTCGATATTTTAAATAAATAAGTTTAAAGTACCTTTTGGTGCTTAGATAAGTGTAATATTTTCATGATACAAAAGTGGACTTTAATATTAATCGATATAAAAAATGAACTATTTGCATAAACAGTTCAAATATTTTGCTATTTTGAATAATTACTAAAAGTTATTCCCCCTTTTTCTAGCGCTTTATTTAAAGTACTTTGTAAAAAATTTAAACATTTAATAGTTAAAATGTTAATTAAACACCAGCTGTTGTCTGCTACCCCTCCATCCTTGATTGTAACAAGTTTTTATATTGTAAACAAAAAATCTCAACAGTAGCAACTTAAGCAAACAACTAGAAGCAACAAGTGTTTCAGACATTTGGTATGAGCATGAACTGGTACCGTGTGACAAAATTAGTAAAAATAATACCTGTGTATTTGGGGGATTCATAAAAACTACTTTCATAAGTCTCAAAATTATAATAATGTAAATTAAATAACGTATAATTTAAATAGTTTTGGATTAAATGATTCTTTTAGATTTTTAAAATTATCTAAAATTAAAACTTTGCAAGAATACAACTTTTTAACACTATAAATTCCCTTAAACGTTAGGAATCTACCACTATTTATTGTTATTGTCGTTGTAAAATGTAAATATTTATCAATAACTTTGTAAATATTGAATGAATTTAATTTGCCTCTAATGATCATTAGTCAAAGTAATTAACATTAACATCATCGGTCGCAGACCCTTCAGTTAACAGGCCAAGACAACAGAAAATCAAATATTAACATAGTCTTGCTAGTCTTCTGTTAACACACTATCTCTGCTTTTCTGGTGGATGTTGTTCGTTGATAGATGGGTTTGTTATTGTTGCTGAGTTTTTGTTGTTTTATTAAATTACCAACTTGTTGTGGGGTATTTATTTGTTTTGTTTGATGTTGCAGCCAAAATGGAAAAGAAACAAACAAGAAAGTGTAGAGTCGGTCAAGACTGATTCATTGATACCCTTCATAACTGAGATCAAGTTTGGATAAATTGTTCTTTGATATATTAAAATTTTTCTATAGAAAAAATTTCGAAAGAAATATTTTTCTATACAAAAAAAAATTCGAAAAAAATATTTTTATATATAAAAAAATTTCGAAAGAAATATTTTTCTATATAAAAAATTTCAAAAGAAATATTTTTCTATAGAAAAAATTTCGACAGAAATATTTTTCTATAAAAAAAATTTCGTTAGAAATATTTTTCTATAAAAAAAATTTCGTTAGAAATATTTTTCTATAAAAAAATGTCGAAAGAAATATCTTTCTATAGAAAAAATTTCGAAAGAAATATTTTTCTATAGAAAAAATTTCGAAAGAAATATTTTTCTATAGAAAAAATTTCGAAAGAAATATTTTTCTATAGAAAAAATTTCGAAAGAAATATTTTTCTATAGAAAAAATTTCGAAAGAAATATTTTTCTATAGAAAAAATTTCGAAAGAAATATTTTTCTATAAAAAAAATTTCGAAAGAAATATTTTTCTATATAAAAAAAATTCGAAAGAAATATTTTTCTATATAAAAAAATTTCGAAAGAAATATTTTTCTATATAAAAAAATTTTGAAAGAAATATTTTTCTATAGAAAAAATTTCGAAAGAAATATTTTTCTATATAAAAAAAATTCGAAAGAAATATTTTTCTATATAAAAAAATTTCGAAAGAAATATTTTTCTATATAAAAAAATTTCGAAAGAAATATTTTTCTATAGAAAAAATTTCGAAAGAAATATTTTTCTATATAAAAAAAAAATTCGAAAAAAATATTTTTCTATAGAAACAATTTCGAAAGAAATATTTTTCTACAGAAAAAATTTCGAAAGAAATATTTTTCTATATAAAAAATTTCGAAAGAAATATTTTTCTATAGAAAAAATTTCGAAAGAAATATTTTTCTATAGAAAAAATTTCGAAAGAAATATTTTTCTATACAAAAAATTTCGAAAGAAATATTTTTCTATACAAAAAATTTCGTTAGAAATATTTTTCTATAGAAACAAATTCGAAAGAAATATTTTTCTATAGAAACAAATTCGAAAGAGATATTTTTCTATAGAAAAAATTTCGTTAGAAATATTTTTCTATAGAAAAAATTTCGTTAGAAATATTTTTCTATAGAAAAAATTTCGTTAGAAATATTTTTCTATAGAAAAAATTTCGAAAGAAATATTTTTCTATAGAAAAAATTTCGTTAGAAATATTTTTCTATAGAAAAAATTTCGTTAGAAATATTTTTCTATAGAAAAAATTTCGTTAGAAATATTTTTCTATAGAAAAAATTTCGTTAGAAATATTTTTCTATAGAAAAAATTTCGTTAGAAATATTTTTCTATAGAAAAAATTTCGTTAGAAATATTTTTCTATAGAAAAAATTACGTTAGAAATATTTTTCTATAGAAAAAATTTCGTTAGAAATATTTTTCTATAGAAAAAATTTCGTTAGAAATATTTTTCTATAGAAAAAATTTCGTTAGAAATATTTTTCTATAGAAAAAATTTCGTTAGAAATATTTTTCTATAGAAAAAATTTCGTTAGAAATATTTTTCTATAGAAAAAATTTCGTTAGAAATATTTTTCTATAGAAAAAATTTCGTTAGAAATATTTTTCTATAGAAAAAATTTCGTTAGAAATATTTTTCTATAGAAAAAATTTCGTTAGAAATATTTTTCTATAGAAAAAATTTCGTTAGAAATATTTTTCTATAGAAAAAATTTCGTTAGAAATATTTTTCTATAGAAAAAATTTCGTTAGAGATATTTTTCTATAGAAAAAATTTCGTTAGAAATATTTTTCTATAGAAAAAATTTCGTTAGAGATATTTTTCTATAGAAAAAATTTCGTTAGAGATATTTTTATATAGAAAAAATTTCGTTAGAGATATTTTTATACAGAAAAAATTTCGTTAGAAATATTTTTCTATAGAAAAAATTTCGTTAGAAATATTTTTCTATAGAAAAAATTTCGTTAGAAATATTTTTCTATTGAAAAAATTTCGTTAGAAATATTTTTCTATAGAAAAAATTTCGTTAGAAATATTTTTCTATAGAAAAAATTTCGTTAGAAATATTTTTCTATAGAAAAAATTTCGTTAGAAATATTTTTCTATAGAAAAAATTTCGTTAGAAATATTTTTCTATAGAAAAAATTTCGTTAGAAATATTTTTCTATAGAAAAAATTTCGTTAGAAATATTTTTCTATAGAAAAAATTTCGTTAGAAATATTTTTCTATAGAAAAAATTTCGTTAGAAATATTTTTCTATAGAAAAAATTTCGTTAGAAATATTTTTCTATAGAAAAAATTTCGTTAGAAATATTTTTCTATAGAAAAAATTTCGTTAGAAATATTTTTCTATAGAAAAAATTTCGTTAGAAATATTTTTCTATAGAAAAAATTTCGTTAGAAATATTTTTCTATAGAAAAAATTTCGTTAGAAATATTTTTCTATAGAAAAAATTTCGTTAGAAATATTTTTCTATAGAAAAAATTTCGTTAGAAATATTTTTCTATAGAAAAAATTTCGTTAGAAATATTTTTCTATAGAAAAAATTTCGTTAGAAATATTTTTCTATAGAAAAAATTTCGTTAGAAATATTTTTCTATAGAAAAAATTTCGTTAGAAATATTTTTCTATAGAAAAAATTTCGTTAGAAATATTTTTCTATAGAAAAAATTTCGTTAGAAATATTTTTCTATAGAAAAAATTACGTTAGAAATATTTTTCTATAGAAAAAATTTCGTTAGAAATATTTTTCTATAGAAAAAATTTCGTTAGAAATATTTTTCTATAGAAAAAATTTCGTTAGAAATATTTTTCTATAGAAAAAATTTCGTTAGAAATATTTTTCTATAGAAAAAATTTCGTTAGAAATATTTTTCTATAGAAAAAATTTCGTTAGAAATATTTTTCTATAGAAAAAATTTCGTTAGAAATATTTTTCTATAGAAAAAATTTCGTTAGAAATATTTTTCTATAGAAAAAATTTCGTTAGAAATATTTTTCTATAGAAAAAATTTCGTTAGAAATATTTTTCTATAGAAAAAATTTCGTTAGAAATATTTTTCTATAGAAAAAATTTCGTTAGAAATATTTTTCTATAGAAAAAATTTCGTTAGAGATATTTTTCTATAGAAAAAATTTCGTTAGAAATATTTTTCTATAGAAAAAATTTCGTTAGAGATATTTTTCTATAGAAAAAATTTCGTTAGAGATATTTTTATATAGAAAAAATTTCGTTAGAGATATTTTTATACAGAAAAAATTTCGTTAGAAATATTTTTCTATAGAAAAAATTTCGTTAGAAATATTTTTCTATAGAAAAAATTTCGTTAGAAATATTTTTCTATTGAAAAAATTTCGTTAGAAATATTTTTCTATAGAAAAAATTTCGTTAGAAATATTTTTCTATAGAAAAAATTTCGTTAGAAATATTTTTCTATAGAAAAAATTTCGTTAGAAATATTTTTCTATAGAAAAAATTTCGTTAGAAATATTTTTCTATAGAAAAAATTTCGTTAGAAATATTTTTCTATAGAAAAAATTTCGTTAGAAATATTTTTCTATAGAAAAAATTTCGTTAGAAATATTTTTCTATACAAAAAAATTTAGAAAAAAATATTTTTCTATAGAAAAAATTTCGTTAGAAATATTTTTCTATAGAAAAATTTTCTTTAGAAATATTTTTCTATAGAAAAATTTTCTTTAGAAATATTTTTCTATAGAAAAATTTTCTTTAGAAATATTTTTCTATAGAAAAATTTTCTTTAGAAATATTTTTCTATAGAAAAATTTTCTTTAGAAATATTTTTCTATAGAAAAATTTTCTTTAGAAATATTTTTCTATAGAAAAATTTTCTTTAGAAATATTTTTCTATAGAAAAATTTTCTTTAGAAATATTTTTCTATAGAAAAATTTTTTTTAGAAATATTTTTCTATAGAAAAATTTTCTTTAGAAATATTTTTCTATAGAAAAATTTTCTTTAGAAATATTTTTTTATAGAAAAATTTTCTTTAGAAATATTTTTCTATAGAAAAATTTTCTTTAGAAATATTTTTCTATAGAAAAATTTTCTTTAGAAATATTTTTCTATAGAAAAATTTTCTTTAGAAATATTTTTCTATAGAAAAATTTTCTTTAGAAATATTTTTCTATAGAAAAATTTTCTTTAGAAATATTTTTCTATAGAAAAATGTGATGTCAAACTAATATTTCTATGCGTTACAAAAATCATCACTAACCCAATATACCCGTTCCGCCTTATATGGTAAAGGGTATAAAAATTCATTGTAAACAAATATAGCCCAACAACATAAAGTTTATTGATACTTTTGTTTTAATAATTTTTTCTCTCTTGTTTGTTTATTTTGTTGTCTATGGCGACATTGTATTGGTATTGACGGTATTTAATAGAATTAGTGCACAGTGGGATGAATTTTAAAATGAGTGGTAAGAACGTAAAGTTTTTATGTCTACAAAAATGTCTTAACCGTTTCTGAGGCACTTGAGTATGGGCTTGAGTGGTCTTAAGGCAAAAATATTTATGATTGATATAAAATAATTTATGATTGATATAATATAATTTCGTTTGATTTTGATATTTTGTTAAGACATTATAATTCGTATTGATTCTGTGGTGCAACCTTGATATAATGACAGGTTTTAGATTTGTCTAGAATAATAAATAATCCTCATGACTAAGATATCCTAACTAATCTGTTTTTTTTTTAATTTAAATTCTATCCTTTCAAGTTTTAAAATTTAAATATTTTTTTCACTAATTTATTTGACCCTTAATCCCACTGTGCCATAGAAAGCACTTATAGTATTTACTGTCTGTAGTTTTGTATTTGTTTAATTTATTAAATAGTTTTACTAACAGAAATGTTTAGAAGATCCCGATTGGAATCAATTACCGGAAGTTCTTGGCTTATTCGTATTAACTTTAAATCTGCGACCAGATGTTGGTTATTAACTAGCAAAGGGGGATTCTATGTCAATAATACACAATTTACGCAAATTGTGGTTGGATTTGTATGTAATGAATGATAATGAGTTGGAATATTTAAGTAAACTTAGTAGCAAATGGTAATGGTTTTATTAAAATATCTAGAGTGTTTGGCTTAAGAACATAAGTCATGACCTAATTTACAATTCAAACTGATTGATTGAGCCAATATTAGTTTTAGTACAAATTAGGTAGAGGAAACTATGCAAAATTAACAATTAATATGGTTTGTATTATAAAGTACTTTAAAAACCCCTTAGTTGGCCAACATTTATATCAGCCAGATCGAAGAACAAAGAACAAAGAAGTAAGATCCCATCATTATTCCCCTATTACACAATAGCACAAGTACAGAGAAGATTTTTCATGGACTCTTCCTTCTATTTGCCTACGCGGCTGTAAAAAAATAACTAGTCGTAAGCTTTAGTCCACCGAGTTCCTTACAATCATGCATCGGATTCGCTGTGTACTTCCTAGGAGATACACTTACATACATGCCTGCCAGATTTGCCGATTTATCGGCATTTTGACTATTTTTGTCCTGAAAAATAGTAAAGTGCCGATATACAGATTTTGGATAGAAAATTGCCAATTCTTAAGATATAATCGAAAACCAACTTATCTTCAAAGTTGTAACTATTTTTTTAATATAAATGACAAATCATAGGTTGAAATACGATATAGGTTTTCAATAATTCCGATCCATTCGATGTTACAGAGTCAAAATTTGGGAACGAAATACAATTTTGATTACAAAAATGTGCTATATAAAATTTTTTCTACAGAAACATTTTCAAAATTAATTTTTTTTATGGAAAAATTTTCCATTTAAAATTGTTTCTGTAGAAATTTTTTTTCTATAGTGAAATTTTCCATTTAAAATTTTTTCTATCGAAAATTTTCCTATATAATTTTTTTTTTTTTTTGAAGAGCAATGTATCATATAAAATTTATTGAATAGAAAAATTTTTCATATAATATTTTTTGTATACAAAAATGTTCTTTATAAAATTATTTGATATAAAAATTTTCAACATAAAATTTTTTTGTATGGAAAAATTTTCCACATAAAATTTTTTGTGTAGAAAAATTTCCATATATAAGTTTTTGTATAGAAAAAATTTATATATAAGATTTTTTTGTATAGAAGAATTTTTAATATAAAATTTTTTGTATAGAAAGGTTTTCGATATAAATTTGCATACCCACAATCAAAAAGAATGGAGGGTATATTGAGATTGTCATTCCGTTTGTAATTTCCTTAATATTGGCTCAAAAATCAAAAGTGGTATATATTCTGAATCCTTATGAAATTCTAATTCGATTGAGCTATGTCCGTCTGTCTGTCTGTCCGTCTGTCTGTCTGTCTGTCTGTCTGTCTGTCTGTCTGTCTGTCTGTCTGTCTGTCTGTCTGTCCGTCTGTCTGTCTGTCTGTCTGTCTGTCTGTCTGTCTGTCTGTCTATCTGTCTGCCTGTCTGTCTACCTGCATGCCTGTCTGTCTGTCTGTCTGTCTGTCTATCTGTCTGTCTATCTGTCTGTCTATCTGTCTGTCTATCTGTCTGTCTATCTGCCTGTCTGTCTGTCTGTCTGTCTGTCTGTCTGTCTGTCTGTCTGTCTGTCTGTCTGTCTGTCTGTTTGTCTGTCTGTTTGTCTGTCTGTCTGTTTGTCTGTCTGTTTGTCTGTCTGTTTGTCTGTCTGTTTGTCTGTCTGTCTGTCTGTCTGTTTGTTTGTCTGTCTGTCTGTCTGTCTGTCTGTCTGTCTGTCTGTCTGTCTGTCTGTCTGTCTGTCTGTTTGTATGTCTGTCTGTCTGTCTGTCTGTCTGTCTGCCTGTTGAAATCACGATAACGCCTACACGAAAGGAGTTAGCTCATTGAAACTTAGTATAACCATTCTTCATTTCTGAGAAAATTTCGGTATTGAAATTGGGCATAGCTCCCGTATAACCTCGCCTAGGTTAATCGCTTATTTGCTAATAAATAACAAACTATAATAGCTATGATGATAAAATTTAGTGTATAGAAGTTCAACATAAGTCCTAGGCAGCACATAAAATTTCAACAAAATCGGTTCACATTTAGACATAGCTCCCATACAAAACACTTGAAGAACAGCCTAAATTTCACCTAAAATACACTTAAATGCTAATAAATCTAAAACTATAACAGATATAACCACTAAATTTGACACAAGAGCGTCTTTTGTCAATCCCAGCCAAACGGTCATCATTTGACCATATTTCCCATAGAAAAAACTTACGGAAACACAAAAATTCAAAAAGAAAAGGGGCTTATGTCCGTTTGTTCGTCAGATAAAAGCGTGGTAGCTCCTTAACTAGACGAGCTAGTAGGACTAAATTAAGCACAAATAAGTCTTATGTCAATGCTAGCCAGTGTGCAACATTTTGTAGCAATCGGTCAACTTTTGACCATAGCTCCCATATAAAAACTTATGGAAACACAAAAATACATAAAGAAAAGGGGGTTTATGTCCGTCTGTCCGTCAGATAAAAGCACGATAGCGCCTTAACAAAAAGAGATATAGGGACAAAATTTTACAAAAGTATTTTGGATACCTTGAAAAAGTTGTGTATTGAAAATGGACAAAGTCGGTTCACATTTAGTTAGAGCTCCCATATAACTCCGCCCCAAGAAACACATTAATGCTGATAAATTAAATACATTTGTAATAGCTATGACGACTAAATTTAAATTCCTATAAAATTTATCAAATTTTATAGGAATAAGTCCATACTTGACTATAGATTTCATATAAAAAACACTCACGGAAACTAAAAATTTTAGCAAAGGCCAGTTAAAAGCTATTAAATTAGATACCCGGTTATGAGGCCGGATTTTCATCAAAGTAAATACTGGGGAAACCACTAAGATATTTTTTTAATATCGAACTATAAAGCTACTGCAACTGAATTTAGTCCAAGGTTTTACCATCAATACCAATTAGCTTAACGATTTTTTCAGTTTTGGTCCACATTTTGAATTAGCTGCACCCTTGTAGATATATGAGATATGTTTCTAAATTTAACACAACTTGATGGTGGGTATATAAGATTCGGCACAGCCGAATATAACACTCTTACTTGTTATATCTTATTTTAATATTTTCTAACGACCTCTTCTCCATTTCTATTATTCGATTTTAATAATTTCGCACTACGAGTATTACCTATTAAGTGGTATCAACAAGAAACCATCATTCCTAAATTTTCAATAAGAAAATAATAATATATCGAATGAGTTACTAATTATATTCTTACTTTTCTTTAACCTATTACGTTCCATATTAATAAATTTTCCTCATTTGCCTAAGAAATCAAAAACTTTAATTCCATACTTAATATTCCTTCGAACTTTCGTAAACATTTTCCTTTGAATTTAAACTTATATTAAAAACTACTAAAAATAGCTAAAATTTACCTAATTACAAAGAGAAAACCTTTCCTTTTATTACGTGATTGAAAAAGCCTTAGAAATCAGACAATCCAGGAGAATTTTAATGAATGAATTTTGTATTAAAATTAATTTTGCGTGCTAAAATAATATTGTTAAGAATTTATCACTTTATTTGGTTTATTAGCATAAATTGAATTTAAACTAAGTGTTAGAAATAATTTATATACTATAAAAACAAAACTGACTGCCTACTATGTAGTGATAAATATTCATAGGCAAAAATACTAAAGTGTTAAGAAAAGTAATGGAAAATGTGGAATTTAGTTTTCTTAAGGACTTTTCCAAAGTCTCAGGGGTATTGTAGTTAAAATCAATTATAGGAAGAATTGACTATGCCTTTACAACAGTCAGTGTTAGGTGAGAAATTCTTCTTCTGTTATTATAGACCATATTTTTATATCGGACTTTATTACGAGTGGTTACTCTGACAGTCCTCTACACAAGCAGAAATTTGGTTAGTCGCTTTCAGTATATCTTCATTTCTTATGAGATTCGACCAACATTTACTACGATCAAATTCCTTTGCTCTAAAACAGCTAAAGTCACTAAGAAATATGCAAATTTGCGATGGTACTGGTAGTAACAGAAAGCTCCAAAGCAAAGTCTTTATAATATAAAGATGTTGCACTTTCATACATTGAGGTGCCGTATAGTATTTTCGATAAGTCCCATTTAAAAAGAGAGTATACCGCATTTACTCTAATTCGGAAACAATTAATTGAGGCGATTATCCAGTAAAAGAAATCTGGGACACACAAACCCAGCTAACAATTGGTATATTGTTGATGATAATATCTGCAAAATGAGTCTTTTAAGATTCACTTAGATGATCAAAAACTGATTAATTAGCTTGATGATCAAAAAAGTTTACAAAAAGACTCATAGAAACGCTTATCAAGCGACTAGTTAAAAATAGCACAGACAAATCTTGCAAAATGTGCGTAGTCATAATATAATCACGTAAACATGTCATATTCAGTCTGTGTTCGATCTTTGGTCTCAGCAACATCAATTTCTGTAGTTACTAATGCAACTTCACTGTTCTAATAATATATATGACGTGCAAAAAAAATAAATCTAGCAAAACATGTGCAGTCATAATCTAATCATAATAGTTCAGAAAAACGAGTCATTAAAGATTCTTTCTGAAGTAATAGTGGTAGGTGTCATTTTCTCACACAAAAAATTAATTTTCGACTTAGTATATGGGCAAATCCTGCGTGTCGGACGATACATTTGTACGGATTTTGTTGTACTTAAATGTATTCCATTGCCGTTCTACACTAGATATCTTTGCACAGATTTCCGATAATATTAGCCCATCGATTGTGCTATCGAATGACATTTGTTAATTTACATACTTCTTTGGGCGAAAAAAGATATTCGCTTTTAAAGTGCTGTGACGGACGCTACAAAAAATGAAAGTGACTTTTTTTCAACAGGTGTTTCTGCAATTTTCATCAAATTGGTCATAGTAATACAAAAATTTAAAATACATTAAAGATAAAGGAAAATCAGAGGATAACACAACAGCTTTTGTTAAATATTTTAAAGTTTCCAGTTTCACCAAAAAACCATAAATGAACTGTTGCGGACGCTACGTGACGGAAGATACAGTTGTTACTTGAATGTTTTTTATTAGGAAAAATATTTCATATTTTTTTAAGGATTCGTTAATCAGTGAAAATAATGGTTTTATTTGTTTTTTGTGTAGAAAAATTTCCATATATAAGTTTTTGTATAGAAAAAATTTATATATCAGATTTTTTTGTATAGAAGAATTTTTAATATAAAATTTTTTGTATAGAAAGGTTTTCGATATAAATTTGCATACCCACCATCAAAAAGAATGGAGGGTATATTGCGATTGTCATTCCGTTTGTAATTTCCTTAATATTGGCTCAAAAATCAAAAGTGGTATATATTCTGAATCCTTATGAAATTCTAATTCGATTGAGCTATGTCCGTCTGTCTATTTGTCTGTCTGTCTGTCTGTCTGTCTGTCTGTCTGTCTGTCTGTCTGTCTGTCTGTCTGTCTGTCTGTCTGCATGCCTGTCTGTCTGTCTGTCTGTCTGTCTGTCTGTCTGTCTGTCTGTCTGTCTGTCTGTCTGTCTGTCTGTCTGTCTGCATGCCTGTCTGTCTGTCTGTCTGTCTGTCTATCAGACAGACATTAATGCTGATAAATTGAATACATTTGTAATAGCTATGACGACTAAATTTAAAATAGGGGAGTTTTATGCAACTTTTGATCAGTTTATCAAATTTTATAGGAATCAGTCCATACTTGACTATAGATTTCATATAAAAAACACTCACGGAAACTAAAAATTTTAGCAAAGGCCAGTTAAAAGCTATTAAATTAGATACCCGGTTATGAGGCCGGATTTTGATCAAAGTAAATACTAGTGAAAATAATGGTTTTATTTGTTCCCGAATTTCGTCTCCTTCCTTTTCATGTTCGCGGTTAAAATGCGATTTTTGAGCACAATTTAATATTTCACAAAATGGCTACATACATATATTTATTTAAAGTTTTTCACTTTTTGCATGTTATGTTTCGTCGAAAGAATGCTGCGGCTAGCTGTTAGAGTGTCCCAAAAATCAAAAAAAAAAATTAAATTTCAAAAAATGTATATTTTTTTAACACCTAATATCTTAAATTTAATTTGTGGAAATAGACAGTGTTATTGCTTTATGAATAAGACAGATATGTTTTCGTAAATATTGTATTTAATAAATATCATTTTGTAAAAAATATATACTGTGACGGACGCTACACACTTTCCTATCTATATATCTATACATCTATATATTTTTAGCCTAATGTAAAGCATACTTTAAGTTCTCTTTACGAACCAAGTTCAATTGGAGAAAAAAGAAAAATTGCACTAGTCAAATTAAAAAAACCTTTATTTCTGTGACGGACGCTACACAATGTGAGTCATTTTTTGCTTGACGTTATTTATATCACTCAAATTATTTTTGATGGGGTCTTTTACATCTAATTGTATAAAATTAGGCAGACTTTGAGCCCATACTGAAAGTTGATAACTAAATGTATGTTTTTGTGATTTTTATGAACTTTTAAAAAACCCATTAGTTTAAAAAATGTATAAAAACTGGAGATGGTTGCAAATTTTCATCAACACCTGCCATTCACGAAGGGAGCAATCAAAAATTGTAGCCATTATATATTCAAAATTTTCAATATATGTTTAATTTTTTCATAAGCACAAATACGTGATTTTGACAGTTTTAAATTTTTGTCCATGGTTGAATGTTTTTCGGATTTGCCCATATATACTTATTTGCCTACTTATAACTAGTTAAAGCAAATGAATTGTTTTCCCTTTGCTGTTCTAAAACCATTTTTAAACATGGGCGATTCTGTCTACACCCAAACTGATTTTCAAATTATGGATTGAATATTCTATTTAAAATGATACTGCACGGTTTGCCAATAACTGTTATTTTACGTTCCTACTCATATTACTTTATGAGATTTTAAGTTATCATTTTATCCCTTTTTTACCCATTTTGGCCCACGAAATAAGAAAAGTACCAAATACGTGCTTTATATCTTTTTCACATTTATTGATTTTAGTACAAAGTTTATTTCTGTATTCTTTGGTTCAAAAGATAAGTGTGTATTACAAAAAAACTGCTTTCACCACTTTTTACCCCCTATCGGGCATAGTTTTAAAAAACTACCAAACATTTGTCCACTTATTTTTATGGTTGTCCAAAACGTAATATTAATTTTGTTTCTATACCTATTACTTTAGGAGATCTAACGTTTTCGATTTTTTTCCTTTTTACCCCCTTAGAGGCAAAGTTTCCAAAAGTCCCATACATCAAAAAAGATACCCACCGTTAAAATTTATATATATGTATACAACTCTATATATGTATACAACTATCTGCTTATACCCGGCGTTGCCCGAGGTTGATAGTAAAAGATTTTTATTTACTGCTGTGTTAACCATTTCTTTAAAAATTAACAGTTATGAAATATTTCGTTTATTAATTTTGAATCCTTTATTATGTATTTAATTGACTTTAGTGATTGGCAGTACTCCGCATAAATAAGTGCTTGCAATGGGCCCATTAATGTCAAACAACATACAACACAGACGCGAATATTTTTTTATATTTATAGATTATCAAACAATTGTCAAATAGTAATCAGATAACTGTCAAACAATCGTCAGTTAATCGTGAAACAATAATAAATCATTGAACAGTCGTCGGTCAATCATCAATCAACTACCAAACAATCGAGAAAAAATCATCAAACTACCGTCATAAAATCGCCAGTTAATCGTGAAACGATTATCAAACAACTATTACAAATCTTCGAACAGTCATCAGTCAATCAATCATTAATCAACTGTCAAACAATCGTCAAACAACCATCAAATAATCATGAAAAATCTTCAAACAATCGTCAGTCAAGCTTTTATCAAACATTAATCATATTTCCAATATCCATGCAGCCTTATTCCGATTTTAGATAAATCAAAAAAGAGGGCGTAAAAGTGGGCATTGTAAATTTTTCTTTATATAGAATCCTAACTTGAAGTAAAGAAAACATGTAGATCAGTCCAGCCGTTCTAAAGTGATGCAATTTTAAAGAAAACGGGAATTTTATCTCCATTTTTCGATTCCCAGCCCCTTCTTGGTCCATTTTCAAAAAAATTCAAAAAGCGAAAAACTATCCTATAGTATGAAAATATCCACATTTAAAACTTTAATTAATTTGGTTAAATCGTTTTGATCAACCGTATTTGTAATTTTTATATTTGACATATATTGGAGGGGTCACGCCCACTGGAGACTAAAAAAACAACCTGGCCTATTTTACCCACTGGTCACTACTTAACATACTGTCAAAATTTCAGAAAAATCGGTCTGGTCGCTCGTCTATATTTGTCATTTTTAATATATGAATTAGATGGTAGTGGTCACTTCCACTTGAGATTTGAGAAAAAGATCTTATCCATTTTAAGCACTGGTCACACCTTACCATACTGTCAAAATTTCAGAAAAATCGGTCTGCAGGGTCATCCATATTTGTAGTTTTAAATATTTGACTTTATGGGAGGGGCCATGCTCACTTGAGATTTCAAAAAAAAACCTTGCCTATTTTAACCACCGGTCACACCATACCATATTGTCTGAATTTCAAAAAAGTAGGTCAGTTCGGTCATACATATTTGTAATTTTTAATATTTAACTTATATGGGAGGGGTCACGCCCACTTGAGATTTGAGAAAATGATCTTGTCCATTTTAACCACCGGTCACACCTTAACATTCTATCAAAATTTCAGACAAATCGGTCCGGTCGCTCATCTATATTTGTCGTTTTTAATATATGAGTTATATGGGAGGGGTCACGCCCCCTTAAGATTTAAAAAAACCTAGCCTATCTTAACCATCGGCCACACCATACCTCACTGTCAAAATTTCAGGAATGTTAGTATAACTTTATCAATTTACCCAGTTATAGGTATTGTATTTGTAACGGGGTAGGGGCCATCACCTGCTCTGATCCTTTTAATTTTTTTCTGATGTACGGCCATTGGTAATGAATTTACTTTTGTTAAGTTTGAAGTTTTTTGGTTTATCAATTTTATTATTTTATGGTTTATCAAATTCAATGATAAATACTAAATTTTGCACCATTTGGTCCACTATTTACCCTATTTGGGCCCTTTCTGTACCAAACATATCCCAAAAGCATCCTAAGAGAATGTTCTATCTAATTTCCGTTTAGGAGTCAACCTCTTTCAAACAAACAACAGAACAAACAATATTTATAATATATGTTTATAATATTCATATATATATATATATAGCCCATATTTGACCTTAGTATTGAAGGGTATTATATAGTCGAGCTTGACTGACTATAGATTTTCTTACTTTTAAGCCTTGACTGCATGTGGGCACCTTTATTTGTCGGTGTGGTCTTATTTATGTTCTTTCACCTTTATATAACATAACTTTGGTTATTGTTAAACATAATTGTTAAAACCCTGAGGAAATTATTTAATTTTTACGTAATTCTTGGCAAATAAGAAAATTTTTAAACCTCTTATAAAATATCCTCTTACTTGACTTTATATAAATAGAAATTTAATACCCAATTTCAAGCACACGTAAATAGAAAAAGTAAAAAAGTTTTTATAGTCGGTCAAGAACGATTATAAGGATGCCTACACAACTAAAAATGAAAGTTGTTGTCAAGGAATTGAATATGTCCTTTTTTAATACAGGGAGACATATACATATTTGCTTAATTTTGTCATCATACAAACATTATCTTATCTTATATTCTTAAACGAGCAATAATTGTATATATATATATATATATATATATATATATATATATATATATATATATATATATATATATATATATATATATATATATATATATATATATATATATATATATATATATATATATATATATATAATGGGTGTTTTTTTTTTAGAGGTATAGAACTTCGAATTGAAATAAAACACAAGAAAATCGCTTTAATGTCCATCAATTTGGCTTTATTGGAAGGATAATTTTATGCCATTAATGTTTAAATATGATTTCGGGCATGTGGCCGCCGCGGCTGGCTCGAATAAAGCCAATTCTACAGGTCCAATTTTCAACTACTTTTTCGTGCATATGGGGCCGTATGTTGGCAATAACGCCACGAATGTTGACTTCCAAGTCCCGACTCACATATCCCCAAAGAAAAAAATCCAGTGGTGTCAAATCGCACGATCTTGGTGGCCAATTGACAGGTCCATTCCGCGAAATTATGCGCTCATCGAATGTTTCCTTCAATAAATCAATTGTGACGTGCGCTGTGTGGCATGTAGCGCCGTCTTGTTGAAACCACAACTCATCCACATTCATGTCATCCAATTGGGGAACAAAATAGTCAGTTATCATGGCTCTATACCGGTCTCCATTTATGGTAACTGACTCTCCAGCATTATTTCGGAAGAAGTATGGCCCAATGACTCCACCAGCCCATAGAGCACACCAAACAGTCAGTTTTTGTGGATGTAATGGCGTCTCAAGGGTCTCATGTGGATTCTCTTCACTCCAAATGCGGCAATTTTGCTTGTTGACGTAGCCATTCAACCAAAAATGAGCCTCATCACTGAACAAAATTTTGCGATGAAGATCAGCATCGAGATCAATCTCATTTTCGGCCCATACACCAAAATCACGACGCATTGCATG
Source organism: Stomorhina lunata (assembly GCA_933228675.1). Classification (NCBI taxonomy): domain Eukaryota; kingdom Metazoa; phylum Arthropoda; class Insecta; order Diptera; family Rhiniidae; genus Stomorhina; species Stomorhina lunata. Next base: position 38,358,595 of record OW121740.1, on the reverse strand, counting down.
GTCTCGCGGCTTTAATTCTTGCACAAGCTGGATCTTGTAAGGTCGCAAGCCAAGATCTTTGCGCAAAATCTTCCATAAAGTTGATGGACAAAGCTCCAATTGCTGTGCACGGTGGCGAATCGATTCATTCGGGTCCTCTTCAACACTTTGCTCTACAGCGGCAATTGTTTCTTCGGTGCGCACTATTCGACGTCGCTGCGGATGCGTATTATCACATAGAGTAAACGTAGTGCGAAAACGATCTATGGTTAACCGAATTAATTGCTCTGATGGACGATTATGTCGACCATAAAATGGACGGAGCTTGCGGTAAACTTTGCGAACTGAACCATTATTTTCGAAATAAATTTGCACGATTTGCAAGCGTTGTTCTTTTGTCAACCTGTTCATGATGAAATGGCAAACCAAACTAAATATTAATCACTTGACAGCTGACAAAATGGCCGCCAGTTAAAAAAGTGATGCCAACTTAAAGTTCTATACCTCAATAAAAAACACCCTATATATATATATATATATATATAGAATGGCTATCTCGAAAACGGCTCTAACGATTTTGATAAAATTTGGACAGTGGGTATCTTTTTTGATGTATAGGTCGAAGAAGAAGGGAATTTTGGAACTTTTACCTCTAAGAGGGTAAAAACGGGTAAAAAGGGGAAAAAATCGAAAACGCTATGTCTCCTAAAGTAATAGGTATAGAAACAAAATTAAAATTACGTTTTAAACAGCTTTGAAAATAAGCGGACAGGTGTTTGGTACTTTTTTGAAACTATGTCCGATAGGGGGTAAAAAAGGGTGAAAATAGTTTTTTTGGCACCTTTTTAACCCACTCTTATATTTTAAACTAAAGAATATAGAAAGAAACTTGGTACTGCAATCAATAGATGTAAAAAAAACATGAAACACGTATTTGGTACTTTTTTGATTGTGGAGTCAAAATGGGTAAAAAAGGGATAAAATGATAACTTAACATCTCCAAAGTAATATGAATAGGAACATTATACATTATGTTAAATGCGTATTAAAAAAATGTACCGAATTCAATTGGCACCAAAAAAGTACCAAATATACATATGGAACTTTTAGAAATTATGGAATAAAAAGGGGGAAAAATTAGTATTATTTTAAACAAATGAATGTTTGTCTGTATGTATGTTCTTTATAGAATAGTAAACTGTGAATTTAATTGTGTTATGCTCTTTAGCGAAGATGTTGCGGATATGCCGGCGAAGGTTTTAAAGTTGATAAGACTAATTTCCGACAGATGGCGCCACTGAGAATTACTAAAAATTAATTAAATCGTAAACTGTACATTTGATCATGCTATGATCTTTAGCAAAGTTGCAGCGCATGAGCCGACGAAGGCTTTTTAGTTGGTATGAATAATTTCCGACAGGTGGCGCTACAGAAACTTACTCAAAGTCAATTTAATCGTAATGTGTACATTTAATCATGCTACAATCTTTAGCAAAGTTGTTGCACATGAGCCGACGAAGGTTTCTTAGTTGGTATGAAGAAATTTCGACAGGTGGCGCTACTGAAATTTACTCAAAGTCAATTTAATCGTATGCTGTACATTTAATCATGCTATAATCTTCAGCAAAGTTGTTACGGATAAGCCGAAGAAGGTTTATGAATTGGAATAAGCAAAGTCCGACAGGTGGCGCCACAGAAAACTACTCAAAATGAATCTTTAGCAAAGTTGTTGCGCATGAGTCGACAGAGGTTTCTGTTGATATGAATAATTTCAAAAATTATTCAAAATGAGTTAAACTGTAAACTATGCAAACTATGTGTTGGTCGGACAAAATAAATCAAATAATTCAAAATTAACTGAATATTTCTACAATGTCTTTCCTCTAAATTTATTTTAGCACTTTATAATATAAAATATATAAAAACTTTAAAATTTTCCTCAAAATGCTTATCATAAAGCTCCGAGCAAGGCTCGGTCTACCAGGTACTGTGTCATTATACCTTTCACCACCACAGGTTTGGGTTTGTGCTGAGGTTTGTAACGCATAAAAATATTGGTCTGAGACCCACCTTTTAGTACACCAATGGACTTAGAATCACTGTCTGAGTTGTTTTAATGATGTCCGTCTGGCTGGCCGTAATGTAAGTTTGTAATCATTGTACAGGTCATAACTTTAAAGATAATTTGATGAAATTTGGCACAGGGTCATATTTTGTTCATATTTTGGAATAGAGTTTTTGGTCCTTTACAGCCACAAATGTACTTATTTTTTAATAATATTCAGCCCAAATATCGCTTATGATTATCTTAATCAGTGTTCCTAATTTTGTAGGAATCGGCCCATATTTGACCATACCTCCCATACAAGACAGTTTCTCAAAAGACGTTTATGTACATATAAAAACAAAAAAACGCTTATAACTCTAAATATAAATGCATTTGATTACTAAAACTTTGCACAGATAAATATTTTGTATATATAAACCAATAACCAAAATTTGGTAACAATCGGTCCATAATTGACCCTAGCTCCCATATCAGCCGCTTAGCCGGAAATGACATAAATCTCGAAATTTATAACAAATAACACATAATCAAAATTTCGAGATTTATGTCATTTCCGGCTAAGGGGCTGATATGGGAGCTAGGGTCAATTATGGGCCGATTGCATGTATATTTCTAAGACATAAGGAAAACTTGTTAAATTGTTAGCCGTGAATGGTATGATATAGTCGGTGAAGGGTATTATATAGTAGATCTTCACTGACTATAGCTTTTCTTACTTGTTTTACTTACATCAGCAACATTTAGAATAGGCTATACCATCTATGTTGGTTGTAGGGTATAAACCTAAATATTGTTTTAAAATAGAAATTTTATCTCTTAACAATTCCTGGAATAGTTAAACTTTCATATTTATTTTTATTTTTTTTCATTTCTTCTGACTGTTTCCTCAATTACAAAATTTTGCGAATTTTTATAACCTTTAAACGTTACGTTATAAAACAACTGTTACAGAAAACCATTAGAAAATGGCAGATAATAAACTTGGAAATAGAATTTTTTTTAATTTATAACACTCCAACTCCTGCAGCAGGATTATCATTTATTCTTACTTTTTTGTAGCTGGAAATAGAAACACAGGGATGATCTTAATTAAAAAAATGTATATGGTTGAACACATAAATTTGTCAAGTTATTAACTTTTTTATTACATTTTTTGTTACTTTATGGGAAGTGAAGTAAAAAAAACTAGTAGAACTAAATTATTATAAGTATTAAAAAATAGTTTGTTCCATTATTAATTTAATTGAGTTAATAAAGAATATAATAGAAACAGTTTGTTAGAGCATAAAATTGTACTAAAATATTGTCATTGAAACTTTGTTTAAGAATATTCTTCTTTTATAGACTTAAGATATTTTATGGCTTAAGGAGTGTTCGGAATAAAATTGATACTTGTATTAAGTTAAATAAAATTTTGACAGTGTAATATACAAAATAGTTATTTGACCGGGCCTTGCTCGGAGCTTTATGATAAGCATTTTGAGGCAAATTTTAAACTTTACATATATTTTATTTTATAAAGCACTAACTGTACAATGCGCCAACTAAATAAAATAAATTTATAGGAAAGACACTACAAAAATTAATTTGATTCATTTTGTCCGATCATCACATGATCAAATTCATAATTTACAAGTCAATTCATTTTGAATACTAACTTAGAAACCTCCGACGACTTAAGCGCAAGAACTTTACTAAAGATCATAGCGTAATAGTTTCGCCACCTCTCGGAAATTTGTCACACCAACTTAAAAATATTCGTCTACTCATGCGCAACAACTTTGGTAGAGATCATACATAGCATAAACAAATGCACAGTTTACGATTTAATTTATTTTGAGTAACTCTCCGTGGCGCCACCTGTCGGAAATTATTCATACCAACTAAAAAACCTTTGTCAGCTCATGTGCAACGACTTTGCTGTAGATAACAGCGTTATCAAATGCACAGCTTACAATTTAATTAATTTTGAGTAATTTTCAGTGGCGCCACCTGTAGGAAATTGGTCATACCAACTAAAATACCATTGTCGGCCCATGTGCAACGACTTTGCTAAAGTTAACAGCATTATCAAATGTACAGCTTTCGGTTTTATTCATTTTTAGTAACTTTTAGTGGCGCCACCTATGGTAAATTGGTCATATCAACATAGAAACCTTCGTCGGGTCATGTGCAATAGCTTTGCTAAAGATCATAGCATAATCGAATGCACAGTTTATAATTTTATTTATTGTGAGTAATTTTCAGTGGCGCCACCTGTCGAAAATCGGTCTATTAACTAAGAAATCTTAGTTGGCTCATACGAAACAACTTTGGTAAAGATCATAGCATAGTCAGACTGACTATAGTTAGACTCGACTAAAGTCAGACTCGACTAAAGTCAGACTCGACTAAAGTCAGACTCGACTATAGTCACACTCGACTTCAGTTAAAATGGACTTTAGTCAGACTCGACTACAGTCAGACCCGGTCAGACTTGACTAAAGACAAACTCAACTATAGTCTGTCTCGACTGTAGTCAGTTTCGACTATTGTATGACTCCACTATTGTCAGACTCGACTTGAGTCAGACTCGTCTATATTCAAACTCGACTACAGACAGATTCGACTTAAGTCATACTCGACTTTAGTCAGACTCTACTATAGTAAAACTCGACTATAGTCAGACTCGACTATAGTCAGACTCGACTATAGTCAGACTCGACTATAGTCAGACTCGTCTATAGTAAGACTCGACTATACTCAGACTCGACTATAGTCAGACTCGACTATAGTCAGACTCGACTATAGTCTGACTCGAATATAGTAAGATTAGATAGTCTGTCTCGACTGTAGTCAGTTTCGACTATTGTCTGACTCCACTATTGTCAGACTCGACTAGAGTCAGACTCGTCTATAGTCAAACTCGACTACAGACAGATTCGACTTTAGTCACACTCGACTTTAGTCATACTCGACTTTATTCAGACTTGGCTATAGTCAGGCTCGACTATAGAAAACTCGACTATAGTCAGACTCAACTATAGTAAGACTTGACTATAGTCAGACTTGACTATAGTCAGACTCGACTATAGCCAGACTCGACTATAGTCAGACTCGACTACAGTCAGACTCGACTATAGTCAAACTCGACTGTAGACGTACTGGACTACGGTCAGAGTTGACTTAAGACAGACTAAACTATTGTCTGTCTCGACTGTAGTCAGTCTCGGCTATTGTCAGACTCGACTATATTCAGACTCGACTATAGTCAGACTAGACTATAGTCAGACTCGACTATAGTCAAACCCGACTATAGTCAGACTCGACTATAGTCAGACTCGACTATTGTCAGACTCAACTTCAGTCAAAATGGACTATAGTTAGACAAGACTAGACTACAGTCAGACTAGACTATAGTCAAACTCGACTATATACATACTGGACTACGGTCAGACTTGACTAAAGACAGACTCAACTATAGTCTGTCTCGACAGACTCGACTACAGTCAGACTCGACTAGAGTCAGTCTCGACTATAGTCGGACTCGACTATAGTCAGACTCGACTATAGTCAGACTCAACTATAGTCGGCCTCGACATTAGTCAGACTCGACTATAGTCAGACTCAACTTCAGTCAAAATGGACTATAGTCAGACTAGACTACAGTCAGACTCGACTATAGTCAAACTTGACTATATACGTACTGGACTACGGTCAGACTTGACTAAAGACAGACTCAAATATAGTCTGTCTCGACTATTGTCAGACTCCACTACTGTCAAACTCGACTACAGCCAGACTCGACTAGAGTCAGACTCCACCATATTCAGACTCGACTATAGTCAGACTCGACTATAGTCAGACTCGACTATAGTCAGCCCCGACTATAGACACACTCGACTATAGTCAGACTCGACTACAGTCAGACTCGACTAGAGTCAAACTCGACTATATACATACTGGACTACGGTCAGACTCAACTATAGTCTGTCTCGACTGTAGTCAGTCTCGACTATTGTCAGAATCCACTACTGTCAAACTCGACTACAGCCAGACTCGACTAGAGTCAGACTCGACTATAGTCAGACTCGAATATAGTCATACACGACTTTAGTCAGATTTGGCTATAGTCAGACTCGACTATAGTAAAACTCCGCTATAGTCAGACTCGACTGTAGTCAGACTCGACTATAGTCAGACTCGACTATAGTCAGACTGGAATATAGTCAGATTCGACTATAATCAGACTTGACTATAGTCAGATTCGACTATTGTCAGACCCTACTATAGTAAGACACTTAACTATAGTAAGACTCGACTATAGTCTGAATTGTCTTCAGTTAGATTCATATATGATTATTTATAAATAATCATAGGTACTAGGTTTATGATTTAAGTCTTTTTGGGTAATTTTCAGTGGCGCCCACCTGTTGGAAATCTGTCATATCAATCAAGAAATCTTTGATGGCTCATACGCAACAACTTTGCTAAAGATCATAGCATGATCAAATCCATAGTTTACAGTTAAATTCATTTTGAGTAATTTTCAGCGGCACCAGCTCTCGGAAATTAGTCGTACCAAAGTAGATACCTTGGCGGGCTTATGCGCAACAACTTTGCTAAAGAGCAATACATGATCAAGTGCATAGTTTACATATATATTGAAGATATACATATACTTATTACTTTAAGAGTTCTCCTTTTTATCCTCTAATTTCCACAAAAGCTCCATTTACATTTGGTACCAATTGAATTCGGTACATTTTAGCAAAACGCAGTTAAGAATTGTTTCTATTCATTTTTTTTATGAGATGTGAAGTTATCATGTTTTCCCTATTTTAGTTACCTATTTTGTCCCCTGAAATCAAAGAGTATCATATACGTATTCAATACATTTTTTTTCCTATTTAACCCCTATCGGTCATAGTTTCAAAAAAGTACCAAATTTCTGTCCACTTATTTTTATAACTGTTCAAAATGTAACTTAAATTTTATTTTTATACCTATTACTTTGGGAGATATAACGTTTTCGATTTTTGCCCTTTTTACCCCCTTAGAGGCAAAATTTCCAAAAATCCCTTCTTAGTTGATCTATACGGTACGTTTATGCGTTGTGTGATAATAATAATTTTCGTCAATGTCAGACTTTCAACTGAAAGGAAAATAAATTTTTTTGACAACTTAGTTTAGCAGATGTCGGATTCCAATCCTATACTTTTGAAACCACGAAATGGATAAAGCGATGTATATATATATATATATATAGATATAAGATAAGATTCTTTAAAATATTCGTGTAGGAAACATTTACAATAAACCGCCACAATAGCTTCCTCTTTGATCATGAAATATAACAAATGTATGCCATCATGGATAGTTTTTTAAAGCACTTTAATTATATGATATCAAAGAAAAAATTAAATTTTCATAATGAATACAACTTTACAAGTCATAAATTTTATTAGTTTCTCAAAATAAAATTCTCAACCGTAAACGTCTAATTAGCCAAAATTTAGAAAGAATTAAAAATTATATTTTCAACTCAAACAACTAAACAAATTTTCAAATAATTATATCATCTACGTTTGCTTTTCGTCTATACATTATTCCAAAAAAAAAAAATTGTATTATTTGCCACGTTTAGCACATGGTGTTTTTTTCAAATTATTTCGAATTATTTCACATTTATAAAATTTTTTATTTTCTTCAAATTTCCCACAAATAATTTATTCCTCTTAAATACCATTTGCAATCCATAAAGAATTTTTATGGTTAAGAAAATAGATTGAATTTGCATGTGAGCAATTAAAATGAATATTCTTAATTAGAGACTGTGGATTTATACGCACGTTTTCGGAAAAAAAGGCATTTAACTAAATTGTGGTAATTGGTCTAGCAGAAATTTGTGTATTAAAGGAATATTTTAAATATTTAGGAAACTACATAAAAAACGAATACATATTAACGACGTTTATTAGATAACATATGATACCCTATATATAGAGAACAAATTTATACTACATTCCTACCATTTATGACTAAGCTATGGGTCGATAAGTTGACAAAACCTCTTTTAGTCGGGTTTTTGCGTATAACTCCTAAACTTGGACGTATTTGACACATACTCAATGAGGCCTATAACCTACGCTAATTCGTTTTCCGTTTTTTCAGTGTATCAGAGTGTTATTAATTTATAATAAAATTATTAATTACCACAGCATCCCCCATCGGTGGCAAGAGGGAATATTGTCGGGTCTTACTCTAGTCAAATCTAAGCCGAATCTGATTCTATTCTTCGTAGCGTCAAGTAGAAATAAAGTTTGAAGAAAGTTGAGACATTTTGTGTTTGACTGTAGTCAAGTCAGACTGAAGTAAGACAGTTTGACTATATTCCAGTACCATTAAAATAGATTCGACTGCAGTTGAACCCAACTAAAGACGAATCTTACTATAGTCGAGTCTGACTATAGTCTAGTCTAACTATAGTCGATTGTAACTATAGTTGAGTCTGATTATAATAAAGTCTGACTATGGTTAAATTTGTCTATAATAGAAGATTCTGAACAGCATTAAAACCCCCCTATTTTAATGTCCCACACGTTAATTTATTTTTTTCTTTCAAAATATTCTTATATGAAATTTGACCTCGATTTTTTTTATTATTTCGAATTATTTTTGGTAACATTTCAGTTTCATTGTTTTGCGTTATTTTCAATTAATTGCTTTTATTCAAAGAAAATATTTTGGTATTTTTATATTATTCAATTCAATAAGTTTTTTTTTTTTTTGGCTATTGCTTATTTTGCGATAATAATTATTTATTAATATTAATCGAAAGTAAAATTTGAGTTGGACAATTCATATACCAGTTGTAGTGACATTTACATGACAATCTTTCTGAAGATGCATTTAATTGATTTTGACATTAACTTAAAAAACATCAAATTTCTATGGTCTTTTCCAGCCTTGACTATAGTTAGACCTGACTATAGTCAGACAAGACAATAGACAGACACGACTATAGTCAGATTTGACTATAGTCAGATACGACTATAGCCAGACTCGACTATAGTCAGACAAGACAATAGACAGATACAACTATAGTCAGACTCGACTATTGCCAGACAAGACAGACACGACTATAGTCATACTCGACTAGAGCCAGACAAGAGAGACTCAACTATAGTCAGACAAGATAATAGTTAGACAAGACTACAGTCAGACAAGACTATAGTCAAACAAGACTATAGTTAGACAAGACTATAGTTAGACAAGACTATAGTCAGACTCTATTACAGTCAAAGTCGACTACAGCCAGACACGACTATAATCAGACTGGACTATAGTCAAACTCGACTATAGTCAGACTCAACAATAGTCTGACTTTACTGTAGTCAGACTCTTCTATAGTCAGACTCGGCTATAGTCAGAATGGACTATAGTCAGACTCGACTATAGTCAAACTGGACTAAAGTCAGACTCTACTATAGTCAGACTCTACTATAGTCAGACTCGACAATAGTTTGACTTTACTTTAGTCAGCCTCGACTAAAGTCCAACTAGACTATAGTCAGATTTGACTATAGTCATACTCGATTGTAGTCAGACTCGACTATAGTGTGACTTTACTGTAGTCAGATTTGACTATAGTCAGACACGACTATAGTCACACTCGACTATAGTCGAATCGATATAGTCAGACTTGACTATAGTCAGTCTCGACTATAGTCATACTCGACTATCATCAGATTTCCTATAGACAAAATAGACTATAATCAGAATTGACTATACTCAGACACGACTATTGTCAGACCCGACAACACACAAACTCGACTATAGTCAGATTCGAGTATAGTCGGACACGACTATAGTTAGACTCGACTATAGCCAAACAAGACTATTGCCGGACACGACTATAGTCAAATTCGACTATAGTCTTACACGACTATAGTCAGACACGAGTGTAGTCAGACCCGACTATAGTAAGACACTACTACAGTCAGACTCGACTAAAGTCAGACATTCTTATAGTCAGACTCGACTATAGTCAGACTCGATTATAGTCAGACTCGACTATAGTCAAACTCGACTACAGTCAGACTCGACTATAATCAAACTCGACTAAAGACAGATTCGACTTTAGTCATATAGTCAGACTTGGCTATAGTCAGACTCACCTATAGTAAAACTTGACTATAGTCAGACTCGACTTTAGTCAGACTCGAATTTTGTCAGATTCAACTATAGTCAGATTCGACTATAGTCAGACTCGACTAGAGTCGGACACACGACTATAGTCAGACACACGACTATAGTCAGGCTCGACTATAGTCAGACACGACTATACTCAGATTCGACTATAGTCAGACTCGACTATAGTCAGACTCTAATAAAGTCAGATTCGACTTTAGTCAGACTTGACTATAATTAGACTCGACTTTAGTCAAACTTAGCTACAGTCGGATACGACTATAGTCAGATTGGAAGATAGTCAGACACCACTATATTCAGACTCGACTTTAGTCGGACTCGAATATAGTGAGACCCGACTATAGTCAAACTCGACTTTAATCAGAAACGACTTTAGTCAAACACGAATGTAGTTAGACTCGACTATATTCAGATACTACTATAGACAGACACGTTTATAGTCTGACTCGACTATAGTCAGACATTCTTATAGTCAGACTCGACTTTAGTCAGATTCTACTGTAGTCGGACTCGACTATAATCAGACTCGACTATAGTGATACTTGACTATAGTCAGACTCGACTATTGTCAGGCTCGGCTATAGTCAGACTCGACTATAGTCAGACTCGACTTTAGTCAGACTCGAATATAGTCTGAATCGACTATAGTCAGATACGCCACTATAGTCAGACTCGACTATATTCAGATTCAACTTTAGTGAGACTCGACTGTAGTCAGACTCGAATAAAGTCGAATAATAGTCAGACGTGACTATAATCAGACTTGACTATAGTCAAACTAAGCTATAGTCAGACACGACTATAGTCAGATTGGAAGATAGTCAGACACGACTATATTCAGACTCGACTCTAGTCGGACTCGACTATGGTGAGACCCGACTATAGCCAAACTCGACTTTAATTAGACACGACTATATTCAGATACTACTATAGTCAGACACGCTTATAGTATGACTCGACCATAGTCAGACATTCTTATAGTCAGACTCGACTATAGTCAGACTCGATATAGTCAGACTCGACTATAGTCAGACTCTACTATAGTCAGACTCGACTATAGTCTGACACGACTGTAGTGATACTCGACTATAGTCAAACACGACTATAGTCTTGGCTACACTCAGACTCAATTATAAAGTACGACTTGACTTTTGTCAGACTCGACTAAAGTCAGATCCGACTATAGTCAGATTCGACTATAATCAGAATCGACTATAATAAAATTTCAATATAGCCAGCAGATTTTGCTGTAGTCAAACCCGACTATCGTCAAATATATGCAATACTTACAACATTATGTGAATTGAGCTAATATATAATTTTGTTAGTCTTCTCTTCTAAAAATAAAATTAATTTAATTAATTGACACTTATTGATTAACACGTGGCTATTGAACCTGAAAACAAAAAACAATTACTGAAGTGTGCTTTTAGCAACAAATGTTTAAAGGTTGGAAAAATATGGCTAAATGGTCAATTCAAAGGTGTTGGTTGGAGAAGCGTTGTTATATTTAGTAACAGACGGACATACAACAGAATGAAAGGAAAATGCTAGGCAACTTTTTGTTCGAAAATAACTTCTATATTTTTACAACAGCGACAAGTTTTTCTTGATATCAGAAGAAATCTTTGCCTAAGTCTTTCTAATCCACATTTACTTTACCAGTCCAATAATTTTGATAACAAAAGACACAAAACCAATCTCATTGACAAAATTAATAAAATAAATATTTTATAAGCTCCTTGTATTTTAAGCTTCAATAAGACCTGAAAAAAATGTTTTGACAGTTTTGTCAATTTTTTTTTCGTACTTTGTCAATAATATTCAATAGAATTTTACATTTCATTTTACTTGTAAGTTACTTATGTCTAAATACAGTTGTCAATTGTCAAAAATTATACATTCAGAAAAATGTTAAGGAGCTTGTGAAATGTTTTACTTAAACTCAATTAATATTCGTATAAACGTATTCTGTCATAACATTAATTACTTCAATTTTATTTAATATTTTTAAAACATATTTTTTTCTTAAATTCCCATAAGAATTCTATGTTATTGCTGTTCTTATGTTGTTTCGATTGTAATTTTTTTTTTCTTTTTGGGGAGGATTTGAGGGTATTTACACGTTTGTTTATTCTACATTTCAGCGCCTTCAAATGTAAAAAATTTAAATATTTGTTTGCTTTAGAATATTGTTAAAAAATACTTGTATGTAAATAAGCATTAAACAAATATTTCGATTTTACAGGAAATGTAATTAAGAAATTGTCACAAAAATTATTAAGACAATCATCAGTCCATTTAAATTCATATTAAAAAATTTATTTTCTATGCCAATAGTAGAACAAAAATGCCAGTTTCACTATAGTCAGTTGTCAAATGTAAGATATTTCCGAAACAGTTTAATATATAAAGGGTGGTTAAATTTTAAGGGCCGATGTTGAATGTGAACCACACCTAAACGCCAAGTTTTTTTCCATATTTTATTTGACATTTCTCTATTTCAGACTTACTCAATTTGAACCATGGAGAGATACATAATCCAACAACGTGTTATAGTTATCCAGACTTATTATGAAAATGGGCGTTCAAATCGTGCACTTCGTGATTTTTTGGTCAATTTGATCGTCTAAATGTGCGTACAATCGCAAAAATCGTGGAAAAATTCGAGCAAACCGGATCTGTAGAAGATGTGAGAACACCAGTGCATGATCGTACAGCTCGTACTGCAGAAAATATTGCTGCTGTTCGCGATAGTGTGGCTGAAGAGCCGTCCACCTCAACTCGTCGTCGTGCCCAACAATTGCACCTCTCACGCTCGTCGTTGATGAATATTATGCATAAAGACTTGCATTTACACGCTACAAGGTGCTATTGGCTCAAGAACTAAAGCCTCTTGACCATTCCAAATGTCGTGAATGGGCAGAATGGTGGCAAGAAATGGTAACAGTGGATGATCAATTTTCGAAGAAAATAATCTTCAGTGATGAGGCACATTTTCACCTCAGTGGATTCGTCAATAAACAGAATTGCCGCATTTGGGCGAATGAGAATCCAAGAGTGATTGTCGAAAAACCAATCCACCCACAAGGAGTGACTGTTTGGTGCGGTTTATGGGCTGGCGGCATCATCGGGCCGTATTTTTTCCAAAATGAGGCCGGTCAGGCAGTTACTGTGAATGGTGTTCGCTATCGTGAGATGATAACGAACTTTTTATGGCCCGAATTGGAAGATATGGATGTGGACGATATGTGGTTTCAGCAGAATGGTGCCACTTGCCACACAACTAACGAAACAATGGCTCTTTTGCGCAACAAATTTAATGGACGTGTTATCTCACGTAATGGCGATATCAATTGGCCGCCAAGATCATGTCATTTGACACCGTTGGACTTTTTTCTTTGGGGTTATTTGAAAGAAAAGGTGTACGTCGATAAGCCAGCAACAATTCAAGAGCTAAAGGATGAGATAATTCGGCACATTAACGGCATAGAACCTTCATTATGCCTCAGGGTCATCGAAAATTTGGACCATCGGATGGAGGTGTGCCGCCGTGGTCGCGGCGCCCATTTGGCCTATATTTGGTTCCGTACATAATTGAGTAATACCAATATATCATAATAAAATAAAATTACAATAATTTCCTAAATATTTATATATATATAATTCCCCGACAACATTCCAATTGGAACAAGGGGTACTTCTCTCAGACAATGAGCTGCATCCGATTCTATTTTTAGACTCATTGAAAGGGACCTACGTTTTAACGCCGACTCCGAACGGCAAATGCATTAGTTAGAGAAGTTTTACATAGCCTAATACTCAATAACCAGTGGCTAGCTGAGTTATGAGGTGAACCGCCGCTTTTTGAAAATTTATTTTTTTTTTTCAAATGAGTCTGGCCAGGGATCGAACTTGGGCCTCTGGTGTGCTAGGCGGATGACTAACCTGCTATACCACGGCGGTTCACTTCCTAAATATTTAGTTTGTGTTTTATTCAAAATCAACATCGGCCCTTGAAATTTAACCACCCGATATTAAAAAAATTTATTTTCTATGTCAATAGTAGAACAAAAATGCAGGTTTTACTATAGTCAGGTGTCAAATGTAAGATATTTCCGAAACAGTTTTGTAGCATACTTATAGGATAATATAAATAATATATACCATATAAGATTCTCTGCGTAATTTTATTTAAACTACATGTTTTGTCAAACAAGCGGATATATTAATATATCAATTATTAAACGTTTTGCAATTAAAATTTTTTTAAAATCCCGAAATAATGTTACAGTACCTGGTTGACCGAGACTTGCTCGGAGCTTTATGACAAGCATTTTGAGGCAAATTTTAAAGCTTTTATATATTATTTTTTATAAAGTACTAAAATAAATTTAAAGGAAAGACTTTGTACAAATTTTCAGTTAGTTTTGAATTATTTTATTTATTTTATCCGAGCAACACATAGTTTGCATAGTTTACAGTTTACCCCATTTTGAATAAATTGACTTTGAGTAAATTTCAGTGGCGCCACCTGTCGAAATTTCATCATACCAACTAAGAAACCTTCGTCGGCTCATGTGCAACAACTTTGCCAAAGATCATAGCATGATCAAATACACAGTTTACGATTTAACTCACTTTGAGTAATTTTTAGTAGCGCCACCTGTCGGAAATTATTCACACCAACAAAAAGCCTTCGCCGGCTTATGTACTACAACTTTGCTAAAGATCATAGCATGATCAAATGTACAGTTTCCAATTGAATTAATTTTTAGTAATTTTCAGTGGCGCCACCTGTCGGAAATTAGTCTTACAAATTTAAAAACCTTCGCCGGCTTATCCGCAATATCTTCGCTAAAGAGCATAACATGATCAAATTCACAGTTTATTATTCTATAAAGAACATACATACAGACAAACATCATTTGTTTAAAAGTTATAACATTACTATTTTTTTCCCCCTTTTTATCTCCTAATTTTAACAAGTTCCATATGAATATTTGAATTGAATTCGGTACGATTTATTAAAACGCAGTTACTTCTTGAGATGTTAAGTTATCATTTTATCCCTTTTTTTACCCATTTTGGCACCAAAATCAAAAAAGTACCAAATACGTGTTCAATATTTCTTTCACATCTATTGACTGCAGTACAAAATTTCTTTCTATATTCTTTGGTTTAAAAAATAAGATTGGGTTAAAAAAGTACCAAAAAAACTATTTTTACCCTTTTTTACCCCCCTATCGAACACAGTTTCAAAAAAGTACCAAACACCTGTCCGCTTATTTTCATAGCAGTTTAAAACTTAATTTTAATTTTGTTTCTATACATTTTACTTAAGGAGATATAACGTTTTTTCCCGTTTTTACCCCCTTAGCGGTAAAACTTCCAAAAGTCCCTTCATATTCGATCTTTACGACAAAAACTGTACCCAGTGTCTAAATTTTGTCAAAAATATATATATATATATATATACATACAATTATTGCTCGTTTAGGAATATAAGATAAGATAATATTTGCTTAAAAATCTGAATTTTTGATCAATATCGAATGCTGCAATTTGGCCTCAGATTAGACTTTAGCAAGACTCGATTTCATTCAGTTATAGTTAGAATCCTTTATTAATAGGCTCCCCTTTAGACACACTCTAATAAAAAAGTACTTTACTGCAGTGAAACTTAATCAGATTGAAATAAAGGACTACTGACATAAGTATTTGACTAGTCGGTTAGTTCATAGTCAAAATCAATTCTAATTTCGCAGAAATGCCTTGTAGTAAGACTAGAACATTTATATATTTTTTTGCTAATTAAATCCGAGAGCATATTAAAAATCCATCGATATATAGAAGAGTCCGGCTACTAAAATGAGTCTAACTATTTTTTGGTCTCACCGTAATCATGTCTGACTATATTCAAGTCTAACCATAGTCTATCTTGTGTAACTAAAGTCGAGTTTGAGTATACTCGAATCTTATAAGACTGAGTAATATTCGGACTCAACTGCATGTGGACTCGAAATTTGAATTATCTCAACTATAGTAATATAATAGAGTCGAATATAGAAGAAAGACTTGATTATAGTTGGACTGATATATAGCAAAACTGACTATAGTCAGACTAGAGTATAGTAGGACACATCTATAGTCTTGATTATAGTCAGATTCGACAATGGAAAGATTTAACTTAAGTTAGTCTTTATTATTGTCAGACAAAACAATAGACAGACTCGTCTATATAGTCAAACTTGTCCATAGTCTGTAACGTGCCGTTACAAATATTATATTAAATTCTTCTACTTTTATCTATCTACAACACTACACTCTTTTTCGTACCCCCTACTTTTCATTTTTGCAACCTCCTTTATATATCTAAATATACATTAATAAATAAAAACCAGAACCTTAACATAATTCTCATTTAGTTGATAACCATACTAGCATAAGTATTCTTGTTTTTAACACAGAGGCAGGCAGAACTTAGAGTTCCTGCTAGTAGTTAACATACTGTAGTTAGCCGATTGAGAGTCGAAGTTTTTATCTCATCGGAGTATTCTTTGCTTTGTAATTAACTGATCGGATCAATAGAAGCCAAAGTACTTAACATTAAAGCGTAGTTAGCCAACCGAGAACTGAAGCATTTATCTCGTTGGATGATAGGCTCATAGTAATCAATCGGATTATTATTTCCTAATATTTCGTATATAGAACCCATATAACTAATCCGATATTTCATGAATCCCAGCAGGGAGGGACTGTAAGTGTTATAACTTTTATCGTAAAAGTCAGAAAAAAAAGTTATTTTTTGACTTTTATTTTTTCGAGCAGAAATAAAAGTTATTTTTTTGACCGTTTTGCCGCAGGTACGGCAAAACGGTTCAAGATATCGACCAAATTTTTTTTTGGTTTCATTCTTCCATTTGTCTGTTTTTACACACTGCAGAGCAAATTCTAAATTTGTAATATTTGTTGAACAAAATTTTGAAAAAATTAAAAAACTATTTTCGAAACCGACCTGAGAAAAATGTACTATTTTCCAACATGAAATAAACTAAGTAAGTTTGATTATCTTTAAACAAAAATTAACTATTTACTAGTAACAAGCCATTAAATGATAGATCATGTCTAACTTCGGAATTTCTTTATTTACAACAAACAATTTTTGGTGCATAATCTTAGGCGCGTTTTCAAGGACATGAAAACTGCAATAACTTTCAAACTACCTCATGGATTTTCGTTTTTCACTATTTGAAATAAAGCTGTGTTTCTCTTTAATATTCTATTATTTTTTCTTGTAAAAATTATTCATTTTTGGTCTAAATTTCGTAAAAACAAAAAAATAACCCATTTTTCCCCATACAAATTTGCTCTTAAACTGTGGACTCGGTGCGCGCCCATAGAACGTTGTCCGATTTGGCTCAAATTTTCAGATCTAAGCTTTTAGACCTAGTGTCACAATATTCCGTAGAAAAATATTTGAAATCAAAGAAAAAAAAAATTCCTGTCACCCTAGTAGTGACACTCGATGACAGTCAGACTTGACAATAGTTAAACTCATTTCTGTATATCAGGCGATTTTAAAAGAGCTTTTTTTTATTAAAAAAAGCAAAATTCGTCAATAATAATATCATTAAAGTGTACTTATATTTTTTAAATCCGCTCAGTAGTTTCAAAGTTATCATTGAAGTTTTGAACAAAAATGAAAATTTTACAAAAAAAAAAAAAATAAATTTTTATTTTTTAAAAACTCATAAAAACTAAAAATGTAACTGATTCGATGATCTTTGTCTCATTTTGTTCACAGGTAAAACTTTGACTTTTTATACCCTTCATTACCATAGGTGGATATTTTGTTTGTGCCGAGGTTTGTAACGCATAGAAATATTAGTATACCAGTGGAGCTAGAATCACTCCCTTAGTTTTTTTTACTATGTCCGTCCGGCTGGCCGGTTATCCATATAAGCTTGTTATCATTCTACAGGTTGTAACTTTAAAGCTATTCTTTTTGGGCGAAATCGTATTACTATTTCGGGTACCCCCATATGGATACCTTCCCGGAATAGAGTTGTTGGTCCTTTACAGCCACAAATTTAGTTGTTTTTTAATAATATTCAGCACAAATATTGCTTATTATAACCTTAATTAGTGTTCCTAATTTTGTAGAAATCGGGACATTTTTGACCATACCTCCCATACAAGACACATTCTCAAAAGACGTTTATATACACATAAAAGCACAAAAACGTTAATAACTCTAAAGATAAATGCATTTTATTACTTAAACTATGCACAGATAAATACTTTATAAATATGAACCAATAACCAAAATTTTGTAACAAACGGTCCATAATTGACCCTAGCTCCCATATTAGGCCGTTAGCCGGAAATGATATAAATCTCGAAATTTTGAAAAAAATAGCAATTAGTATATGTATGTCTCTAAGAATAAAGGAAAACTTGTTTAATTGTTGGTCCATATTTGACCTTAGTAGTGAAGAGTATGATATAGTCGGGCTTGGCCGACTATAGCTTTTCTTATTTGTTCATGTTTTGGGTTTTTCACGATTTTGTAAAATACAAAAATTTAAAATTATTTTTTTTCTCAAACTACCATTACCCAGGCATAATTTTTACGATTTGACAGTTTTTAAAGCCTACAATTACATTAACCCTAACCGTACTCATAACATTTTTATACGTAGACTCCTGATAAGGGTACCCGGGTACCCGTGAATACTAATTTTTCAGTTACGATTAAAATATTCCGCGAAATATATTTAGACTAACTGCAGAGGATAATTTGAATAGTTCTTTACAGAAAATGGAATTAACATTAAATGTTTACTAGAAGAATTCAGAAGATATAACAGCTTTGAAATTGTTACCTTTGCATGGCTATTAATCTGAAATCAAATCTCAAAACACATAAAGTGCATGATGGTTGCCAAAGGCCAATATGTAATACACACAACCAAATTATTGATTCACGCTTAACA
This sequence comes from Stomorhina lunata, assembly GCA_933228675.1. Lineage (NCBI taxonomy): Eukaryota > Metazoa > Arthropoda > Insecta > Diptera > Rhiniidae > Stomorhina > Stomorhina lunata. The sequence goes on along the minus strand of OW121740.1, from coordinate 38,339,356 downwards.
GAATTGTAATTTTCTGAAGTTTATCTAATATAAAAGTGCAAAGTTAAGTTGTCAAATTATTAATTAAATGCACACATTTTAAACTAAAATAAAAAATAGAATCATATCCATTACTTTTTAATATATATAATGCCTTAATTTTCGTACTGGTACCAGGGTACCCTTATCATTAGGCTTAGGAATATTTGACTTTCGGTGAATCCACAGCCTAAGCCAAAAACTTTATAAAGCTAAGAGAAACAAAAATCTTTAGAAAATAAATAGTTTTAGCAACTTACAAAACCTCAACTTTGTATCATTTATCGTTAGAGAGATATTTGACTTTAAAGTTCGTTCGGGTACCCAGGTACCCGTGTCAGGAGTGTTAGGGTTAAAGCCTATAATTAAACATCAACTAGAACCTGTAACTCAAAAACTCGAGCAAATCGAGAAAAACGGACATCAGATTTGAAATCAGCGATCTCAAATTAGTAAAAAAAATCGTTAAATTTAAAAAGCTAAAAGTTAAATTTTGTTGCCCTTTCTAATGTTCGATATTTTCAATAAAAATTTAATATTTTTTCAGCAGTCCTATTTACTGTTTTTAAAACATATACTCAATTTTTTTTCATTTCCAAAGTGTGAGTGCAGAAATACGTAAAGTTAACAATAGTAACAACAGCAACATAACGAATCCAACCGGATGTTGTGGTAAATTTTACCATCAAATTAAAGAAGAAAAGCCATTACAGAAAAACTTCTATAAAAAAAATAGAAACAGAAACAGTCACAAAAATGATTCTAAAAATAGCAACAATGAAAACAACGAATATCATTCATATATTCACTTGTAAATTGTAAAATGCAACAGCGTCACACCTGCACCTAGAGAGAGACAGACAGTCAGTAAGGACGGACGGTGTTTTATTAAAAACGAAATGACAATACAGGATCTAAAACCACAATTGTTGTCATTGTTGTATGAAACTTTAAAGGCAACAGCAGCAACTGCAGCGGCAGTAACCACCACAATACAAAAAACAACAAAAGCAACAACATTAATAAATGACTACTACAACGAAAGTGACAACAATTTAACAGAAACTCCAAATGCAATTGCAACATTCGATGCAACTGCAGCCTCATTAAGAAGGCAAACAAGTGCTACTACTACTACAACAACTTTATACGAATTGGTGCATATGAGTAGCAAAACAACAACATTAGAAGGATCTTCACGAGCCACAACATCAACGAGTACAACAGCAAATAATCTACTGCCAAAACCAGCATTCCTTTATGCAACACAAATTCCCTCTATCCCAACGCCTGCTTACCACTGGGAAAATGTTACATTATCTTCAAATTCTTCATCTTCCTCTTCGTCCACTTCCTTGGTAGTTGATTTAGTAGAGTCCTTAACATCCCTAGAGAATCTCACCAATAGCTTGGTCCAGTCAATAGAATCAACCTCAACACCACCTCATCTGTCTTTAAGTGGCAATTTTACTTGGGATGCATCGTCTACAGCCACTTCCATAACAATATCAACTACAAGGAGCAACAGTCACACTGCTAATGTCTCGGCCACTTTACCCCCCTTTGTTGACTCCTATCTGGTTGGTATGGCCTGGACAAAGGCTTTGGTTGTGGCCATATTTATGCTGCTCATTTTGGTCACAGTGGTCGGTAATACTCTGGTGATTTTAGCTGTTCTGACAACACGTCGCCTGCGTACGGTTACAAATTGTTTTGTACTTAATTTGGCCATAACGGATTGGCTAGTTGGAACGTGTGTTATGCCACCAGCTGTTATCCATTATATTGCTGAAGGTAAGTTGTTAAGACACAAATGCTTTTTGTTTATTAGCAATATTACTTATGTTCTTAAGGGGAGACCGAGAGTTGCATAAGTAAGAAGGCAAACGAACACATGCATGAGTATACGGAAATGAGTCACGTTTTGATTTATATTGAAAATAGTTTTAGCAGGAAATAAAAATTTGGCACATACTTAGTAAAAGCTTTTTGAAAATTTTGATAAATGAAAAAGCTTTTAAAGATTTTGGTTGAATATTATTATAGGAGAAAAATTAAAAAGCTTTTTATGAAGTGTTTTATAGATCTCATATAAAAACAAATCGTAGTAAAAGTTGACTATAGTTAAGCCCGGCAAAAGTCAGACTCTACTATAGTCACACTCGACTGCATTCAGACTCGACTATGTATAATAAGATTCGTTTTTAGGCAGGTTAGACTTTAAACAGACTAGGCTGTAGTCAGCCTCGAATATAGTCAGCCTCGACTTTAGACATACTCGACTTTAGTCAGACTCGATTATAGTCAGACTAAACTAAATACAGACTTGGGTATAGTTAGACTCGACTATAGTCAAACTTGAGTATAGCCAGACTAGACTGTAGCCTGACTCAAGTATAGTTAGACTTGAATATAGCCTGACTCGAGTATAGTCAGACTTGACTATTGTCAGACTCGACTACAGTCAGACTCGACTGTAGTCCGACTCGACTACAGTCAAAATCGACTGTACTCAGACTCGACTAAAGTGTAACACAACTATAGCCAGTCTCCAGACTAGACTGTAGTCCGACTCGAGTATAGTCACACTCGATTAAAGACAGATAATCAGACCCAAATATAGTCAGACCCGACTATAGTCAGACAAGACTATAGTCAGATTGTACTATAGTTAGAATTGACAATAGTCAGTTTCGACTATAGTTTCGAGAATAGTCAGACGTGAGTATAGTCAGACTCGATTATAGTCAGACTCGACTATAGTCAGATTCGACTGTAGGCAGACTCGACTATAGTCAGAATAGACTATGGTTAGTCTCGACAATAGTTAGATTCGACTATTGTATTCGACTATAGTCAGACTTGAGTATAGTCAGACGTGAGTATAGTCAAACTCAAGTAGAGTCAGACTCGACAATAGTCAGTCTCGACTATAGTCGACTATAGTCAGACTCAACTATAGTCAGATTTAACTATAGTCAAACTTGACTACAGTAAGACTCGAGTATCGTCAGACTGGACTTTATTTAGACTACAATAAAGTCAGACTTAACTTTAATCAGGTTTGACAATAGTAAGACTCTACTAAAGTCAGATTTGACTATAGTTGCATTTCCTTTAGTAAGACTTTAACAAAAACTAAGACATAGACTAAACTATAGAAAAAGACATAGACTAAGACATAGATTTAGACATAGAAAAAGATATAGACTAAGACATATACTAAGACATAGACTAAAAGGTAGACTAAGACATAGACTAAGACATAGACTAATACATAGACTAAGACGTAGACTAAGACATAGACTAAGACATAGACTAAGACATAGACTAAGACATAGACTAAGACATAGACTAAGACATAGACTAAGACATAGACTAAGACATAGACTAAGACATAGACTAAGACATAGACTAAAACATAGACATAGACTAAGACATAGACTAAGACATAAACTAAGACATAGGCTAAGACATAGACTAAGACATAGACTAAGACATAGACTAAGACATAGACTAAGACATAGACTAAGACATAGACTAAGACATAGACTAAGACATAGACTAAGACATAGACTAAGACATAGACTAAGACATAGACTAAGACATAGACTAAGACATAGACTAAGACATAGACTAAGACATAGACTAAGACATAGACTAAGACATAGACTAAGACATAGACTAAGACATAGACTAAGACATAGACTAAGACATAGACTAAGACATAGACTAAGACATAGACTAAGACATAGACTAAGACATAGACTAAGACATAGACTAAGACATAGACTAAGACATAGACTAAGACATAGACTAAGACATAGACTAAGACATAGACTAAGACATAGACTAAGACATAGACTAAGACATAGACTAAGACATAGACTAAGACATAGACTAAGACATAGACTAAGACATAGACTAAGACATAGACTAAGACATAGACTAAGACATAGACTAAGACATAGACTAAGACATAGACTAAGACATAGACTAAGACATAGACTAAGACATAGACTAAGACATAGACTAAGACATAGACTAAGACATAGACTAAGACATAGACTAAGACATAGACTAAGACATAGACTAAGACATAGACTAAGACATAGACTAAGACATAGACTAAGACATAGACTAAGACATAGACTAAGACATAGACTAAGACATAGACTAAGACATAGACTAAGACATAGACTAAGACATAGACATAGACTAAGATATAGACTAAGACATAGACTAAGACATAGACTAAGACATAGACTAAGACATAGACTAAGACATAGACTAAGACATAGACTAAGACATAGACTAAGACATAGACTAAGACATAGACTAAGACATAGACTAAGACATAGACTAAGACATAGACTAAGACATAGACTAAGACATAGACTAAGACATAGACTAAGACATAGACTAAGACATAGACTAAGACATAGACATAGACTAAGACATAGACTAAGACATAGACTAAGACATAGACTAAGACATAGACTAAGACATAGACTAAGACATAGAATAAGACATAGACTAAGACATAGACTAAGACATAGACTAAGACATAGACTAAGACATAGACTAAGACATAGACTAAGACATAGACTAAGACATAGACTAAGACATAGACTAAGACATAGACTAAGACATAGACTAAGACATAGACTAAGACATAGACTAAGACATAGACTAAGTCATAGACTAAGACATAGACTAAGACATAGACTAAGACATAGACTAAGACATAGACTAAGACATAGACTAAGACATAGACTAAGACATAGACTAAGACATAGACTAAGACATAGACTAAGACATAGACTAAGACATAGACTAAGACATAGACTAAGACATAGACTAAGACTTAGACTAAGACATAGACTAAGACATAGACTAAGACATAGACTAAGACATAGACTAAGACATAGACTAAGACATAGACTAAGACATAGACTAAGACATAGACTAAGACATAGACTAAGACATAGACTAAGACATAGACTAAGACATAGACTAAGACATAGACTAAGACATAGACTAAGACATAGACTAAGACATAGACTAAGACATAGACTAAGACATAGACTAAGACATAGACTAAGACATAGACTAAGACATAGACTAAGATATAGACTAAGACATAGACTAAGACATAGACTAAGACATAGACTAAGACATAGACTAAGACATAGACTAGGACATAGACTAAGACATAGACTAAGACATAGACTAAGACATAGACTAGGACATAGACTAAGACATAGACTAAGACATAGACTAAGACATAGACTAAGACATAGACTAAGACATAGACTAAGACATAGACTAAGACATAGACTAAGACATAGACTAAGACATAGACTAAGACATAGACTAAGACATAGACTAAGACATAGACTAAGACATAGACTAAGACATAGACTAAGACATAGACTAAGACATAGACTAAGACATAGACTAAGACATAGACTAAGACATAGACTAAGACATAGACTAAGTCATAGACTAAGACATAGACTAAGACATAGACTAAGACATAGACTAAGACATAGACTAAGACATAGACTAAGACATAGACTAAGACATAGACTAAGACATAGACTAAGACATAGACTAAGACATAGACTAAGACATAGACTAAGACATAGACTAAGACATAGACTAAGACTTAGACTAAGATATAGACTAAGACATAGACTAAGACATAGACTAAGACATAGACTAAGACATAGACTAAGACATAGACTAAGACATAGACTAAGACATAGACTAAGACATAGACTAAGACATAGACTAAGACATAGACTAAGACATAGACTAAGACATAGACTAAGACATAGACTAAGACATAGACTAAGACATAGACTAAGACATAGACTAAGACATAGACTAAGACATAGACTAAGACATAGACTAAGACATAGACTAAGACATAGACTAAGACATAGACTAAGACATAGACTAAGATATAGACTAAGACATAGACTAAGACATAGACTAAGACATAGACTAAGACATAGACTAAGACATAGACTAGGACATAGACTAAGACATAGACTAAGACATAGACTAAGACATAGACTAGGACATAGACTAAGACATAGACTAAGACATAGACTAAGACATAGACTAAGACATAGACTAAGACATAGACTAAGACATAGACTAAGACATAGACTAAGACATAGACTAAGACATAGACTAAGACATAGACTAAGACATAGACTAAGACATAGACTAAGACATAGACTAAGACATAGACTAAGACATAGACTAAGACATAGACTAAGACATAGACTAAGACATAGACTAAGACATAGACTAAGACATAGACTAAGACATAGACTAAGACATAGACTAAGACATAGACTAAGACATAGACTAAGACATAGACTAAGACATAGACTAAGACATAGACTAAGACATAGACTAAGACATAGACATAGACTAAGATATAGACTAAGACATAGACTAAGACATAGACTAAGACATAGACTAAGACATAGACTAAGACATAGACTAAGACATAGACTAAGACATAGACTAAGACATAGACTAAGACATAGACTAAGACATAGACTAAGACATAGACTAAGACATAGACTAAGACATAGACTAAGACATAGACTAAGACATAGACTAAGACATAGACTAAGACATAGACTAAGACATAGACATAGACTAAGACATAGACTAAGACATAGACTAAGACATAGACTAAGACATAGACTAAGACATAGACTAAGACATAGACTAAGACATAGACTAAGACATAGACTAAGACATAGACTAAGACATAGACTAAGACATAGACTAAGACATAGACTAAGACATAGACTAAGACATAGACTAAGACATAGACTAAGACATAGACTAAGACATAGACTAAGACATAGACTAAGACATAGACTAAGACATAGACTAAGACATAGACTAAGACATAGACTAAGACATAGACTAAGTCATAGACTAAGACATAGACTAAGACATAGACTAAGACATAGACTAAGACATAGACTAAGACATAGACTAAGACATAGACTAAGACATAGACTAAGACATAGACTAAGACATAGACTAAGACATAGACTAAGACATAGACTAAGACATAGACTAAGACATAGACTAAGACTTAGACTAAGACATAGACTAAGACATAGACTAAGACATAGACTAAGACATAGACTAAGACATAGACTAAGACATAGACTAAGACATAGACTAAGACATAGACTAAGACATAGACTAAGACATAGACTAAGACATAGACTAAGACATAGACTAAGACATAGACTAAGACATAGACTAAGACATAGACTAAGACATAGACTAAGACATAGACTAAGACATAGACTAAGACATAGACTAAGACATAGACTAAGACATAGACTAAGACATAGACTAAGACATAGACTAAGACATAGACTAAGACATAGACTAAGATATAGACTAAGACATAGACTAAGACATAGACTAAGACATAGACTAAGACATAGACTAAGACATAGACTAGGACATAGACTAAGACATAGACTAAGACATAGACTAAGACATAGACTAGGACATAGACTAAGACATAGACTAAGACATAGACTAAGACATAGACTAAGACATAGACTAAGACATAGACTAAGACATAGACTAAGACATAGACTAAGACATAGACTAAGACATAGACTAAGACATAGACTAAGACATAGACTAAGACATAGACTAAGACATAGACTAAGACATAGACTAAGACATAGACTAAGACATAGACTAAGACATAGACTAAGACATAGACTAAGACATAGACTAAGACATAGACTAAGACATAGACTAAGACATAGACTAAGACATAGACTAAGACATAGACTAAGACATAGACTAAAACATAGACTAAGATATAGACTAAGACACTTAGTCTATGTCTTAGACTAGAAAATATTTCTAGACCTAAACCAAAACATTGACTAAAATATAGGCCAAAACATAAACTAAGGTATAGACTTACACACAGACTAAGACATAAAATAAGAGATAGACAAAGACATAGACTTACACATAGGCTAAGACATAAAATATGACATAGACTTAGATATAGACTAAGCCATAGACTAATACATAGACATCCACACCTATAGGAGGTATATGAAATATTTAATAGGAAGTCACATAGAATAAATGTAAATATAACTTTTTCAAACTTCTCTTACTTTTAATAACACCCTCGCTTATAGCTCTAACAAAAACAATTCTAAATCCCAGGATATTAAATAGTAGAAATTTTGTGAAAATACATTATGTATATAAAGATAAAATAAAATAATAAATAGCTTTAACCTATAATCTCCCATTCAATAACTAATTCGAACAGAAGTGAAATCAGTTAACTTTATTTATCACAAAAAAAAGTCAAATCCATTTCGAGTGTATTGAAAAATACAGCTTATGGTATTATTTTCGCATTAGGTAACAAATCGTAATTGATTGAATATTAATGTATAAATAACACTTATCTCGCTTTTTGGCTGATATGAGAATTTGGCTTTATATTAGCACAAATTATAGCGACTCCATGATACACTACACCTATAATATTGATACAGTGCAATGTTATATCTTCAGTGAAGTGTGAAATCCATTTTAAGGTAAGGTGAGATTCTTTATACTTTAAAGTGGGTTTCAGAACTAAAAAAAAATTAAAATTAGAAAAGAAATTTCAAATTCAAAAACTTTATGATATGCTTACTCTTGACAACTTCCCTCCTAGTAGTTCAATTGCTTCTTTGCCACAAACAATTTCCACTTATACATTCTTTAAAATTCTATGGAAACACCTATGCCTTTTCGATCATTTGAAATTCAATTGGAAATATATTGTATTGAAGAAATGAATTGCTCTTGAGAACAGAATTTTTAAACAAAAAAAAAAAAAAAAAGTTTCAACTAGACCAAGTGGTGGCGTTAGAAATAAAATTGTAAAATAATATTTGTTTATTGTTCTAAAAAGCAAAACAAGAATAGAAAAATTATACAAATCAAGAAAATGCCTCTAAAAAAATCGTAACATATTTTTCACAAGTTTATTGAAAACAAGTGTGAATAAAATTTGTAAAGAAATTTGGTGAAAGAATGTAAAAACTTTTATAAATTTTTTCTAGGAAATAAAGGAAAAATATTGGAGGAAATGTGTTGCATTAGCAAACAATAGAATGAAAGAAAATTAAGCAAAAATATGTTACTAATTCTACTGAGCTCAATTTTTTATAATTATATTGTATTCAATAATTTCATTTTGAAATAAACCCGTAAAGAAGAAAATAGTTTAGGTTAATACAAAGAATAAAAAGGAAGAATAAAAAGGAGATTAAGAATACTACAAATATACATACATAAGGATAAAGTCTATGGCTTAGTCTATGTGCGTGTCTCTGTATATACCATAGTCATAGTTTATTAATAATCTATGCCATAGTATATATACAAATCCGTGACTTAGTCTTTATCTAAGTCTATGTTTTAGGTATGTCTTAGCCTATGTCTTTGTCTATGTTATAGTCTTTGTCCAAGTGTGTATATTGGCCTATGTCATAGTCTTTATGTTAGAATATGTCTTTGTCTTAGTCTATGTCTTAGTCTATGTTTTAGTCTATGTCTTAGTCTATATCTTAGTCTATGTCTTAGTCTATGTCTTAGTCTATGTCTTTGTCTATGTCTTAGTCTATGTCTTAGTCTATGTCTTAGTCTATGTCTTAGTCTATGTCTTAGTCTATGTCTTAGTCTATGTCTTAGTCTATGTCTTAGTCTATGTCTTAGTCTATGTCTTAGTCTATGTCTTAGTCTATGTCGTAGTATATGTCTTAGTCTATATCTTAGTCTATGTGTTAGTCTATGTCTTAGTCTATGTCTTAGTCTATGTCTTAGTCTATGTCTTAGTCTATGTCTTAGTCTATGTCTTAGTCTATGTCTTAGTCTATGTCTTAGTCTATGTCTTAGTCTATGTCTTAGTCTATGTCTTAGTCTATGTCTTAGTCTATGTCTTAGTCTATGTCTTAGTCTATGTCTTAGTCTATGTCTTAGTCTATGTCTTAGTCTATGTCTTAGTCTATGTCTTAGTCTATGTCTTAGTCTATGTCTTAGTCTATGTCTTAGTCTATGTCTTAGTCTATGTCTTAGTCTATGTCTTAGTCTATGTCTTAGTCTATGTCTTAGTCTATGTCTTAGTCTATATCTTAGTCTATGTCTTAGTCTATGTCTTAGTCTATGTCTTAGTCTATGTCTTAGTCTATGTCTTAGTCTATTTCTTAGTCTATGTCTTAGTCTATGTTTTAGTCTATGTCTTAGTCTATGTCTTAGTCTATGTCTTAGTCTATGTCTTAGTCTATGTCTTAGTCTATGTCTTAGTCTATGTCTTAGTCTATGTCGTAGTATATGTCTTAGTCTATATCTTAGTCTATGTGTTAGTCTATGTCTTAGTCTATGTCTTAGTCTATGTCTTAGTCTATGTCTTAGTCTATGTCTTAGTCTATGTCTTAGTCTATGTCTTAGTCTATGTCTTAGTCTATGTCTTAGTCTATGTCTTAGTCTATGTCTTAGTCTATGTCTTAGTCTATGTCTTAGTCTATGTCTTAGTCTATGTCTTAGTCTATGTCTTAGTCTATGTCTTAGTCTATGTCTTAGTCTATGTCTTAGTCTATGTCTTAGTCTATGTCTTAGTCTATGTCTTAGTCTATGTCTTAGTCTATGTCTTAGTCTATGTCTTAGTCTATGTCTTAGTCTATATCTTAGTCTATGTCTTAGTCTATGTCTTAGTCTATGTCTTAGTCTATGTCTTAGTCTATGTCTTAGTCTATGTCTTAGTCTATTTCTTAGTCTATGTCTTAGTCTATGTTTTAGTCTATGTCTTAGTCTATGTCTTAGTCTATGTCTTAGTCTATGTCTTAGTCTATGTCTTAGTCTATGTCTTAGTCTATGTCTTAGTCTATGTCTTAGTCTATGTCTTAGTCTTTGTCTTAGGTTATGTCTTAGTCTATGTCTTAGTCTATACGGAAATATTAAATTTAATTTTCTTTTCTCTACTTTTCCCATACCAATCGCATATCTTGGCTCACGCTGTATTTAGTAATTTTTACAAGCTGTTTATTTGTTGTTATTACCCCAGTAATGGTCAATATTATGTTGTGGTAAAATAACTGTTTGATTATATTGGCCTATAATCAAAATTTTGTTATTATTTGCTATAAAAAACGGCCAACACAAGTAAATTCATGACAAATAATAAAACTGAGTATTAAAAAGGTATTTACTTAAATATTTTGAAAACATATGGATATCACAAGTGAATAAGTATTTGTAAACGAGTATTAAAAATCAATTTTATTGCTAAAGGTACATCGGAAGCAAAATACGGAGACACTTTTTAAAAAGTGACTTACTGTTACTAATCTCGGTATGATTAATATTTCTAGTATTAGTATTAGTAAACTAATAATTCTAGCTCAAAAACCAAAAATAATATAAATTCTGAATTGGTAACACAAAAATACCAAAATGATTTGTTTTCGTCAAATGAAAGTGCGATAGCTTTCAGCTTTGAAGGATTTTGTATTAAGATATACTATCAATAAATGTTAAGTCCAGAGTTTATACATGGATTAGGCATTAAGAATTTCTCACAAAATATATAGACCTGCCGTATTGCTAAAAAAGTGTTTGGCCTAACTGCATATTAATCGGTGATGAGATCAATTTTTGTGGAATACTTTTAAATGTTGAGCTTTGTTTTCGACATAGAAAACTTGTATCAGTCACACTTGTTATTGATAACTCATGCCACCCTAATTTTTATACCCTTCACCACCATAGGTGGAAAGGGTATTATAAGTTTGTGCTGATGTATGTAACGCATAGAAATATTTGTCGTAGACCCATCTTTTAGTATACCAATAGGATTAGAATCACTTTCTGAGTCGATTTAGCGATGTCCGTCCATCCGTCCGTCCGTCTGGCTGGCTGGCTGGACCCCCATGTAAACCTTGTAATCAAACTACAGGTCGCAACTCTAAAGATAATTTGATGAAATTTGGTACAGATCATTTTTTTGATAATGGAACCATGGCTATGGAAATTGGTCAAAATCGGTCCATTATTTATGGTACATCCCATAGGTCACACTTCCCGGAATTGACATATTGGCCACAAATATCAATATTTTTTCATGAAATTTAAAACATGTACTTCTTATATAAACCTAAATCACTGTACCAAATTTCGTTGAAATCGGTCCACATTTGACCATAGCCCCCATACAAACTCTTCTTTAACCCTAGAACGTCATCCTTCGTCAAAATGACTACGGAAAATTGTATTTTCAAATTGAAACAAAAAAAGAGGGCTATAATATGTTAAGTTTTTATTAATAATTAAGAAATAAACAAATGAATTTCTTTAAAAATGTATTAAAAAGAGTCTATTAATACATAAGAAAACTATTTTGGTATCCATTTTTACTCACGAAGAGTAAAGAGTCTCTTGAAGTATAGGTAGTCAAAATGACGAAGGATGACGTTAGTGTATGTAAAATAAGGAAGACGTTCCAGGGTTAAAAACGCACTAAATGAAACAAAAACATCACTAAAACCCTCGTAAATCCAAAGATATTAAAAATTTTGAGTTATTTTTTGCGTACATATTTTTTGTAACAACTGTAATCAATTTGCCAAATTTCGAGATAATCGGTCCACATTTGACCCTAGCTCTCATATAAGGCCAAATGACGGAAACAGATTAAATATATAAGTTTTGAGAAAATAGCAAATATTTGTCTTTATACAGGAAAAATAACACCATTGACCTTAGTGGTAAAGGGTATCGTATGGTCGGGCTTGACCGACTATAGCGCTTTCTTACTTGTTTTATTGAAAATTCTGTATGTTGAGTATTGTATAAATATTTTGTTATGAGATTTTTAAGTTATGTCCATTCACTTTTATACTTCACTGTATTTGTGGTACTTTCATCTTGTAAACATCAAATTTACAAGTAATTTGTAACATCAGCAAAAATTTAAAATGCATTTAATTTAATGAGGAAATTTTTATTACATTTTATATAATGTTCAGGTATTTTTATATATAAATTCGTAGATATTCTTTAACATATGTTATTCGTACGTTCAAAAAAGTTGAAAAATGTTTAACAGTTTCCTTTTCTTTGTGTGTTTTTTTTTCAGGAGTTTGGCGTTTTGGTTGGATTTTATGTGATATTTGGATTTCTTTAGATGTTTTACTCTGTACAGCTTCCATTTTAAGTTTATGTGCCATAAGTTTAGACAGGTGAGTGAAATTTATATATATATTTTTTAAATTTTTTCTTTTTTTTTTTCGTTGCTTTATATTCAACAACGAATTGTAATTTAAGTACTTTCGTAAATGTTAAGATTAATAAAAGGTAGGAATTCTTTACATGTTTGAGCTGACAAGGATTTCATTTTTTGATGTTTTTGAGAGGTATTCAGTTAAGATAAATGGGTAAAAAATTGTGCAAATATTAATCAAAAAATTTGGTGAAAAAAACCCAAGGGCTTAGCATAGAGGAGATATGGACATTGTGTACTTGTTCTACAAGAATTTTTCATAAAATAAAAAATGTTTATGTCTAAAATGATTATTTTTTAATGTTTTTCTGAGCATTTCAAGATAAATTTATATTAACTCTTTTAAAAGTTTATTGGTATATGGCAAGTTTTATTTTTTTCAAATCTTCTTTTGCTAAAACGTTTTGCACTTGCTATGGTGCTAGACTTTTTTCAAAGGATTGTGAACTAAGCTACTGTTTTATGCTACTTTTTATATCTTTTTCGTCATTAATAAAAAATTCTATGTTTTTTTTCACACTTTTTGCATACAAATTTCTTAAAGCCATCTCTTTCCTGCTCCTGACCTGAGCATGTAGATCAAATGAAAACAAGTAAGAAAGTGTTATAGTCGGTCAAGCCCGACCATACGATACCCTTCACCACTAAGGTCAAAGGTGTTAGTTTTTCCTGTTTAAAGACAAATATTTGCTAAATTTTGCCATCATACAAACATTTTCTCAAAACTTATATATTTAAGCTGTTTCCGTCATTTGGACTCATATGAGAGCTAGGGTCAAATGTGGACCGATTATCTCGAAATTTGGCAAATTGATTACAGTTATTACAAAAATGATGTATGCAAAAAATAAATTTAAAATTCCCATTATCTACAGATTTACGAGCGTTTTAGTGATTTTTGTCTCATTTAGTGCGTTTTTAACCCTAGAACGTCATACTTCGTCAAAATGACTACGGAAAATTTTATTTTCAAATTAAAACTAAAAAAAAGGCTATAATATGTTAAGTTTTTATTAATAATTAAGAAATAAACAAATGAATTTCTTAAAATATTTATTAAAAAGAGTCTATTAATATATAAGAAAACTATTTTGGTATCCATTTTTGCTCACGAAGAGTTTTATAGTCTCTTGAAGTATGCGTAGTCAAAATGACGAAGGATGACGTTAGTGTATGTAAAATAAGGATGACGTTCCAGGGTTAAAGAAAACTTGTATGGAACGATTTCAACGAACAGTGATTTTAGTTTTCATAAGCAGTATTTGATTTAAATTCCATGAAAAAATATTGATATTTGTGGCCAATATATCAATTCCGGGAAGTGGGACCTATGGGAGGTTGCCATGGTCCCATTATTAAAACAATTATCTCATTATCTTTAGATTTACGAGCGTTTTAGTGATTTTTGTCTCATTTTGCGCTTTTTTATAGAAAAGTTTGTATGGGAGCTATGGTCAAATATGGACCGATTTCAACGAACAGTGATTTTAGTTTACATAGGCAGTATTTGATTTAAATTTCATGAAAAAATATTGACATTTGTGGCCAATATATCAATTCCGGGAAGTGGGACCTATGGGAGGTACCATAAATAATGGACCGATTTTGACGAATTTCAATAGCCATGGTCCCATTATCAAAAAAATGATCTGTGCCAAATTTCATCAAATTATCTTTAGAATTGCGACCTGTTGTTTGATTACAAGGTTTACAAGGGGGTCCAGCCAGACGGACGGACGGACGGACGGACATCGCTAAATCGACTCACAGAGAAAGTGATTCTAAGCCTATTGGTATACTAAAGGGTGGGTCTAAGACAAATATTTTCATACGTTACATACATCAGCACAAACTTATAATACCCTTTCCACCTATGGTGGTGAAGGGTATAATAACGCCACATGTCGATTATGTCAGTAATGAAGCAGATGGCGATAATGATGATGTTGATGTTGCCACAGAACTTTCGACCTTGACTCGTCTGATGTTTTGTTGATTTAAGCTTCAATTGCAAAATAATGTCTTTTCATAGGTTTTTTCCCCTTCTTTTTTATTTTGTTTATCATTTAAACTAATGACATTTTTATGACTTGTTTTATATATTTTTGTACTATTTGTCGTTAACAAATTTCTATTTTTTTTTTCTGTATTTGTTCTTACTAGGTTTTTAATATTAACGCTTTATCTCTTTTCGCCTCTATTTTCTAGATATTTAGCTGTTACACAACCCTTAACCTATTCCAAAAATAGACGCACCAAACGTTTAGCTTTAGTCATGATATTTATTGTCTGGGTGACGGCATTGTCCATAACCTGTCCGCCGTATTTGGGTTGGTAAGTTGTTAAAAGGAGATAAGTAATAAATTTAATAAAAGAAACAATGTTGTAAACTTGACGAAAGTAATAAAAAAATTTATGAAGGCAAAGAATGCATATAAACATGACCATTTCCGTAGTTCCTTTTACAAGATTAAATGTTTCTTTTTTATGGTTAACTAATAAGTAGACGTTCCTTTGAAAGTTTTAATAAAATTTAATTAAAAAATAGAAAAAACTAAAACCTTATTCGTGCTGTGATTTCTTCCACTTCAGAACACTTCATACATTCATAATTATTTGTAACACATTAAGAACTCCTGTTCATTTTGTCCTTAAAATTTAAACTTTTAAAAATTTCTTTGAAAAATACCACAAAATAAAAACCTTAAAGTCAAAACTCTATAATATAAAGATGTTGCAGTTCAATACATTGATTTGCCATATGGTCGTTTTGAAAAGTCCCATTTAAAAGAGATTAAACTGCTTTTATTCTTATTCGGAAACAACTAATGGAGACGATTATCCATTAAGAGAATGCTAAGACACACACACCTGATCATGAAATGTATGTTTGTTTGTGCGTTTAAGAGTTTTTCATTGTTTTTTATATCTTTTTCGCAGAAAAACAAAATGTTTATATATTAGAGTCTTTGCTTAAAGGAAAAGTTGTTTAAAACATATGACGCCACATTTTTATTTGATAGCATTTAAAGGAAAAAATGAAAGAAACTTGGTTTTAAAGAATCAAAGGTACCCTAGAAATATAAAAATGATCGACTGGTACTAACACTAATAACAATAGTAATTAAATACCAAAAACAAGTTTTTTTTATAGAAAAACAAAAAATAAGTTTTTCTATAGAAAAAATAAGTTTTTCTATTGAAAAGATAAGTTTTTCTATAGAAAAGATAAGTTTTTCTATAGAAAAAATAAGTTTTTCTATAGAAAAAATAAGTTTTTCTATAGAAAAAATAAGTTTTTCTATAGAAAAAATAAGTTTTTCTATAGAAAAATAAGTTTTTCTATAGAAAAAATAAGTTTTTCTATAGGAAAAATAAGTTTGTCTATAGAAAAATTAAGTTTTTCTATAGAAAAAATAAGTTTTTCTATAGAAAAAATAAGTTTTACTATAGAAAAAATAAGTTTTTCTATAGAAAAAATAAGTTTTTCTATAGAAAAAATAAGTTTTTCTATAGAAAAAATAAGTTTTTCTATAGAAAAAATAAGTTTTACTATAGAAAAAATAAGTTTTTCTATAGAAAAAATAAGTTTTTCTATAGAAAAAATAAGTTTTTCTATAGAAAAAATAAGTTTTTCTATTGAAAAGATAAGTTTTTCTATAGAAAAGATAAGTTTTTCTATAGAAAAAATAAGTTTTTCTATAGAAAAAATAAGTTTTTCTATAGAAAAAATAAGTTTTTCTATAGAAAAAATAAGTTTTTCTATAGAAAAAATAAGTTTTTCTATAGAAAAATAAGTTTTTCTATAGAAAAAATAAGTTTTTCTATAGGAAAAATAAGTTTGTCTATAGAAAAAATAAGTTTTTCTATAGAAAAAATAAGTTTTTCTATAGAAAAAATAAGTTTTTCTATAGAAAAAATAAGTTTTTCTATAGAAAAAATAAGTTTTTCTATAGAAAAAATAAGTTTTTCTATAGAAAAAATAAGTTTTTCTATAGAAAAAATAAGTTTTTCTATAGAAAAAATAAGTTTTTCTATAGAAAAAATAAGTTTTTCTATAGAAAAAATAAGTTTTTCTATAGAAAAAATAAGTTTTTCTATAGAAAAAATAAGTTTTTCTGTAGAAAAAATAAGTTTTTCTATAGAAAAAATAAGGTTTTCTATAGAAAAAATAAGGTTTTCTATAGAAAAATAAGTTTTTCTATAGAAAAAATAAGTTTTTCTATAGAAAAAATAAGTTTTTCTATAGAAAAAATAAGTTTTTCTATAGAAAAAATAAGTTTTTCTATAGAAAAAATAAGTTTTTCTATAGAAAAAATAAGTTTTTCTATAGAAAAAATAAGTTTTTTTATAGGAAAAATAAGTTTTTCTATAGAAAAATTAACTTTTTCTATAGAAAAAATAAGTTTTTCTATAGAAAAATTAAATTTTTCTATAGAAAAATTAACTTTTTCTATAGAAAAATTAACTTTTTCTATAGAAAAATTAACTTTTTCTATAGAAAAATTAACTTTTTCTATAGAAAAATTAACTTTTTCTATAGAAAAATTAACTTTTTCTATAGAAAAATTAACTTTTTCTATAGAAAAATTAACTTTTTCTATAGAAAAATTAACTTTTTCTATAGAAAAATTAACTTTTTCTATAGAAAAATTAACTTTTTCTATAGAAAAATTAACTTTTTCTATAGAAAAATTAACTTTTTCTATAGAAAAATTAACTTTTTCTATAGAAAAATTAACTTTTTCTATAGAAAAATTAACTTTTTCTATAGAAAAATTAACTTTTTCTATAGAAAAATTAACTTTTTCTATAGAAAAATTAACTTTTTCTATAGAAAAATTAACTTTTTCTATAGAAAAATTAACTTTTTCTATAGAAAAATTAACTTTTTCTATAGAAAAATTAACTTTTTCTATAGAAAAATTAACTTTTTCTATAGAAAAATTAACTTTTTCTATAGAAAAATTAACTTTTTCTATAGAAAAATTAACTTTTTCTATAGAAAAATTAACTTTTTCTATAGAAAAATTAACTTTTTCTATAGAAAAATTAACTTTTTCTATAGAAAAATTAACTTTTTCTATAGAAAAATTAACTTTTTCTATAGAAAAATTAACTTTTTCTATAGAAAAATTAACTTTTTCTATAGAAAAATTAACTTTTTCTATAGAAAAATTAACTTTTTCTATAGAAAAATTAACTTTTTCTATAGAAAAATTAACTTTTTCTATAGAAAAATTAACTTTTTCTATAGAAAAATTAACTTTTTCTATAGAAAAATTAACTTTTTCTATAGAAAAATTAACTTTTTCTATAGAAAAATTAACTTTTTCTATAGAAAAATTAACTTTTTCTATAGAAAAATTAACTTTTTCTATAGAAAAATTAACTTTTTCTATAGAAAAATTAACTTTTTCTATAGAAAAATTAACTTTTTCTATAGAAAAATTAACTTTTTCTATAGAAAAATTAACTTTTTCTATAGAAAAATTAACTTTTTCTATAGAAAAATTAACTTTTTCTATAGAAAAATTAACTTTTTCTATAGAAAAATTAACTTTTTCTATAGAAAAATTAACTTTTTCTATAGAAAAATTAACTTTTTCTATAGAAAAATTAACTTTTTCTATAGAAAAATTAACTTTTTCTATAGAAAAATTAACTTTTTCTATAGAAAAATTAACTTTTTCTATAGCAAAATTAACTTTTTCTATAGAAAATGATTAGACTGAAGTTTTTTTGGAGAAACTTATATAGAATCTGAGATGAAGATACACAAGAAATTGACGTACATTCGGACTTAAAGCCAAGAACATGGACTAAGGTATGGACTAAGACAGAACCATTAACATAGAAATTCCATACATTTTTTTCTGTCAAATGTGAAATTAAGTTGAATAAAGAACAGTGAACAACACATAAACGCACAAACAAATATACATTTAATGAGTACGTGTGTGAGCCTCAGCTTCTCTCATAGGATAAACGTCTCCATTAGCTTTTTCCGAATTAGAGTAAAAACGGTATATTTTTTTTGTGGGACTTTTCAAAACGACCATACGGCAAATCTTTATATTACAGAGTCTTTGATTATACTGTGTTTAAGAATACAAAGGCAAACCTATGCTACCTTTATCAAAAAAGTAGGAGATCTTCTTTCTCACGCATTTGAAACTTAACCCCAGGGTATACAAAACTTAATATGAGAATCCATTTGTTTGAAATAATATTTTGCTAGTTAAAAGGAACAATTATAAAACTACGTATTTAATATTGGAAAAATGCCCAAGTATATAAAACTTTTCGGAGTTAAAGTTAAACAAAAAATAAGGGAAAAACTAAAACTTTCAAACTTTAGAAAAACAGATGAAGAAACTATTTAAGACTCGTTTTGGCTTCAATAATACTGCAGTGAAATTATCAGTAAAAGAAAACAATAAAAAATTTCACACATGTTCAAAACCCGGAAAAATAATAAAAACTGTTAATAAAAAAGTTACTTAAATTAAAAAATGTTTAACAAAAACATAAAAGAAAATTCAATAAAATTTTACTGTAACAAAAAGTTATATTTGTGCAGAGTTTAATACAATTACAATCCTTTTTAAAAACATGTTTATACTTCCTCTTTCTAGGTATGAGACAGGACGACGCGATGAAGGTTACACTGTCTGTCGCTACAATCAGAATAAAGGATATGTGGTCTTCTCGGGAATGGGTTCATTTTTTATTCCACTGTCTGTGATGCTTTATGTTTATTTAAAAATTGGTTACGTTTTGACATCCCGTCGTCAAAGGATTGTACGTGATGCGGTAAGTTGTGGTTGTCACGGTGTCATTGATGGCTCTGGTGTTTGAAATTTATGGTTTTCCATGAAGATGATGTGTGAATTCAGGAGATAATATAATTGTGGATAGCAAAATAACAGAAAACTTAGTTTAAACGATTTCTTTTTTAGTCGAGAGCTATTTTAATTTACTCAGTAAATATATAAATAAATTTTATATATTTTATTATTATTGTACAATAATATTATGGGAAATGTGGGTTTTTCCAGTGAAAGTCAATAAATAAAAAATACATTTGCAGGGAAAATATGTTCTAATAGAACGTGGTATGTTTAAATTAAATATTATTTATAGATAAGAAACACGTGGTTCATATGGAGACTGGATTTAATATTATTAATATCAAAATACCTAGGGCAAGTCTCGTGGAAATGAACGGCGGAAATGAAATTGACTTTATTTTTTTTTTGTGAAAGCGAATAAACTAAAGGGGTTTTACGACAAGGGCAACACGTGTTTTTGAAGTCATGTTATAGAAAGGGAAATTGTTCTTGTTCTTATGAAAATTTTTCTATACAAAAATATTTCTAACGAAAATTTGTCTATACAAAAAGATTTCTATCGAAAATTTTTCTTTAGAAAAATATTTCTAAAGAAATTTTTTCTATAGAAAAATATTTTTAAGGAAAATTTATGACATAGTCTATGTCTATGTCAGTCTATGTCTTAGTCTATGTCTTAACCTGTGTCTTAGTCTATGTCTTAGTCTATGTCTTAGTCTATGTCTTAGTCTATGTCCTAGTCTATGTCTTAGTCTATGTCTTAGCCTGTGTCTTAGTCTATGTCTTAGTCTATGTCTTAGCCTATGTCTTAGTCTATGTCTTAGCCTATGTCTTAGTCTATGTCTTAGTCTATGTCGTAGTATATGTCTTAGTCTATATCTTAGTCTATGTGTTAGTCTATGTCTTAGTCTATGTCTTAGTCTATGTCTTAGTCTATGTCTTAGTCTATGTCTTAGTCTATGTCTTAGTCTATGTCTTAGTCTATGTCTTAGTCTATGTCTTAGTCTATGTCTTAGTCTATGTCTTAGTCTATGTCTTAGTCTATGTCTTAGTCTATGTCTTAGTCTATGTCTTAGTCTATGTCTTAGTCTATGTCTTAGTCTATGTCGTAGTATATGTCTTAGTCTATATCTTAGTCTATGTGTTAGTCTATGTCTTAGTCTATGTCTTAGTCTATGTCTTAGTCTATGTCTTAGTCTATGTCTTAGTCTATGTCTTAGTCTATGTCTTAGTCTATGTCTTAGTCTATGTCTTAGTCTATGTCTTAGTCTATGTCTTAGTCTATGTCTTAGTCTATGTCTTAGTCTATGTCTTAGTCTATGTCTTAGTCTATGTCTTAGTCTATGTCTTAGTCTATGTCTTAGTCTATGTCTTAGTCTATGTCTTAGTCTATGTCTTAGTCTATGTCTTAGTCTATATCTTAGTCTATGTCTTAGTCTATGTCTTAGTCTATGTCTTAGTCTATGCCTTAGCCTGTGTCTTAGTCTTTGTCTTAGTTAATGTCTTAGTCTATGTCTTAGTCTATTTCTTAGTCTATGTCTTAGTCTATGTCTTAGTCTATGTCTTAGTCTATGTCTTAGTCTATGTCTTAGTCTATGTCTAAGTCTATGTCTTAGTCTATGTCTTAGTCTATGTCTTAGTCTACGTCTTAGTCTATGTCTTAGTCTATATCTTAGTCTTTGTCTTAGTCTATGTCTTAGTCTATGCCTTAGCCTGTGTCTTAGTCTATGTCTTAGTCTATGTCTTAGTCTATGTCTTAGTCTATGTCTTAGTCTATGTCTTAGTCTATGTCTTAGTCTATATCTTAGTCTATGTCTTAATCTTTTTCTTAGTCTATATCTTAGTCTTTGTCTTTGTCTTAGTCTATGTCTTAGTCTATGCCTTAGCCTGTATCTTATTCTATGTCTTAGTCTATGTCTTAGTCAAGTCTTAGTCTATGTCGTAGCCTGTGTCTTAGTCTATGTCTTAGTCAAGTCTTAGTCTATGTCTTAGTCTATGTCTTGGTCTATGTCTTAGTCTATGTCTTAGTCTATGTCTTAGCCTGTGTCTTAGTCTATGCTTAGTCTATGCCTTAGCCTGTGTCTTAGTCTATGTCTTGGTCTGTGTCTTAGTATATGTCTTAGTCTATGTCTTAGTCTATGTCTTAGTATATGTCTTAGTCTATGTCTTAGTCTATGTCTTAGTCTATGTCTTAGTCTATGTCTTAGTCTATGTCTTAGTCTATGTCTTAGTCTATGTCTTAGTCTATGTCTTAGTCTATGTCTTAGTCTATGTCTTAGTCAAGTCTTAGTCTATGTCTTAGCCTGTTTCTTAGTCTATGTCTTAGTCTATGTCTTAGTCTATGTCTTGGTCTATGTCTTAGTCTATATCTTAGTCTATGTCTTAGTCTATGTCTTAGTCTCTGTCTTATTCGATCTCTTAGTCTATGTCTTAGTCTATGTCTTAGCCTATGTCTTAGTCTATGTCTTAGTCTATGTCTTTGTCTATATCTTAGTCTATGACAATAACATAATTACACGTCAATCACAATCCGTTAACATTCTAAACATCAGAATCTGATGTGGTATGATTGTAGTTCTATCGCAATCATATTGCAGTCTTATTATTGCCAAATCTTCTTTAAGTCAAAGTGGCATCGAAGTTTGATTATAGCCAGATCATGGTCTAGTACTTTGAACGAATTAATTGTCAACACTTCTAACCGTTTACTGATAATAGATTATTTTTATTTTGGTTAGAGCATAATCAAAGACTGGTCTTTGTCTAATCATTGTGTGTTTGCAGTGATCATGGTATGGTTATAGTTTAATAATATATTAATTAGAATTTAACCAGAGTAATGTATAATGTCTTTTTATCGAAGTGGATATATAATCTTATTTGAAAAGAATTTAGATATGTTCAATGTTTAATAGTCATGAGCTGATCTTATCATGATCGGAAAATGATTATAGCCTCATTGTAGTCTAGTTGAGTTTTGTGACATTATTTAATCAAAATCTGATGATAGTCTTATAATAGCCTTCGTAGCTTGATTTTAATCTAAAGAAAAATTAATATATTTCAACTTATAAATTTAATTTGTTTTTGTATATTTCAGAACTCGGAACGCACGGCAGATCATGAGATTGACTGCGATAATTTCCTTTCCGAATCTGAGCATTTCCAATGCGGTCCACATAAGTTTGGTACATTTAAATCACGCTGGACTCTGGACAGTGCCAACAATAGTAAAACCAACAGTTTAAAATGCAGTAAATGCAATAAAAACTATATAGATCAAAATAGTTTAAAGCATCAGGCATCATTCTATGAGCTAGTAGAGATTTCACGACTTTCAGTGCAAACGACAGTATTACCACCGGTGGCAACATGTACATCAATTAATTGTCGTTACGGCGATGGAACATGTACAACAACAGCTGCAACAACAAATGTTACCTTTACCATAGGAGATAGTCTGTCACAAAGGGGTTCTACACTGCCGTTACAACAGTTGCATTGCACTGACAGTCGTACATCATTTTCGGAAACATGTTTGGCTCAGGCAATGACACAAATTGGTAAATATGCCACCAATGGACAACAGCAGCCGCATGCACAACAATTGCATATCAATAATGTTGTACAGCATCCAGGTCATCATAGTCATGTTCAAAATCAACACAGTCATCATGGTCATCATCATCAGCATCACCACCACCACCATCATCATCATCGGGTTCCCATGCGTGTCTCTACAACTAAACGTGACCCAAAAACCGCTAAAACCTTAACAATAGTCATGGGTGGTTTCATTGCCTGCTGGCTGCCCTTTTTTGTCTACTATATACTAATACCATTTCTACCGCCTGCTGCCGTCTGCGAAGGTCTTATAACATTTTTGACTTGGGTCGGTTGGGTAAACTGTGCCATCAATCCATTTATTTATGCTTTTTACAATCCAGATTTTCGTACTGCCTTCTGGAGGTTGACATGTAAACGTATTTGCAAGCAAAAGTCACCAGCAAATCACATGACCATGTTTAGAGGATAAAAGTTGATCCCAACGTCGAAGCAATGGCAATTACAACAGATTTTGTCAAAGCTCAGGTCATTGTTGTTCAACTCCTAGTTGTTGTCGTTGTTGTTGCTGCTGTTGTGGTGACTGTCATGGTCCATGATGTGTCTATGGCAGGAAAAGGAAAAAATGACATAAATAGAAATAAGTGAACAAAAAAAAAAAGAAATAGATTTAAAAAATACGGAAAAACAAATGTACATAGAAACATACACTAGGAAGACAGTGGTTAATTAAGAAAAATTTGTACTTAAAAAAAATGTATATATAATTCCTAATTAAACTGAGTATTGATCTCTAAAAATATTGTTTGATGTGCATCTGATAATTGTTAATTAGATTTAAGGATTTAATTCAAGGATTTTTATACTCACCATCAAAAAGAATGAGGGGTATATTGAGATTGTCATTCCGTTTGTAATTTCCTTAATATTGGCTCAAAAACCAAAAACGACATACATATATTCTAAATCCTTATGGAATTCTAAGACGATTGAGCGATGTCTGTCTGTCTGTCTTTCTGTCTGTCTGTCTTTCTGTCTGTCTGTCTGGCTGTCTGGCTGTCTGGCTGTCTGGCTGTCTGGCTGTCTGTCTGTCTGTCTGTCTGTCCGTCTGTTGAAATCACGATAACGCCTAAACGAAAGGAGCTAGCTCACTGAAACTTAGCAAAAGTATTCTTCATCTCTGAGAAAATGTTGGTATTGAAATTGGGCAAAATCAGTTCACATTTGACCATAGCTCTCGTACAACTTCGTCTAGGCTAATCGCTTATTTGTTAATAAATGACAAATTATAACAACTATGATGATAAAATTTGGTATTAAGAAGTTTTACATAAGCCCTAGGCAGTATATAAAATTTCATCAAAATCGGTTCATATTTAGCAATAGCTCTCATACAAACAACTTACGAAAGCAGCCTAAATTTCACCTGAAATACACTTAAATGCCAAAAAATCTAAAAGTATAACAGATATAACCATTAAATTCGGCACATTAAGTCTTATGTCAGCCAGTGTGCAAAATTTTGCCACAATCGATCACCATTTGACCATAGCTCCCATATAAAAATCTTATGGAAATAAATAAAAAAGAAAAAGGGGTTTATGTCCGTCTGTCCGTCAGATAAAATCGTGATAGCTCCTTAACTAGACGAGCTAGAAAGACTAAATTAAGCACAAGGAAGTCGTATGTCAATGCCCTAGGCAACATATAAAATTTCATCAAAATCGGTTCACATTTAGCAATAGCTCCCATACAAAAAAACTTAAGAAAACAGCCTAAATTTCACCTAAAATACACTTAAATGCCAATAAATCTAAAAGTATAACAGATATAACCATTAAATTCGGCACAAGGAAGTCTTATGTCAATGCCAGTGTTCAAATTTTTGTCGCAATCGGTCACTATTTGACCATAGCTCCCATGGAAAAAACTTACGGAAACACAAAAATTCAAAAAGAAAAGGGGGTTTATGTCCGTCTGTCCGTCAGATAAAAGCGTGATAGCTCCTCAACTAGATCAGCAAATAAGACTAAATTAAGCATAAGGAAGTCTTATGTCAATGCCAGCCAGTGTGCAAAATTTTTTCGCAATCTGTCACCATTTGACCATAGCTCCCATATAAAAAACTTACGGAAACACAAAAATTCAAAAAGAAAAGGGGGTTTATGTCCGTCTGTCCGTCAGATAAAAGCGTGATAGCTCCTTAACTAGACGAGCTAATAAGACTAAATTAAGCACAATGAAGTCTTATATCAATGCCAGCCAGTGTGCAAAATTTTGTCACAATCGGTCACCATTTGACCATAGCTCCCATATAAAAAACTTATGGAAACACAAAAATACATAACGAAAAGGGGGTTTATGTCCGTCTGTTCGTCAGATAAAAGCACGATAGCGCCTTAACGAAAAGAGCTAGAGGAACAAAATTTTACAAAAGTATTTTGGATATCTTGAAAAAGTTGTGTATTGAAAATGGACAAAATCAGTTTACATTTAGTTAGAGCTCCCATATAACTCCGCCCCGGGAAACACATTAATGCTGATAAATGGAATACATTTGTAATAGCTATAACTACTAAATGTAAAATAGGGGAGTTTTATGCAACTTTTGATCAGCTTATCAAATTTTATAGGAATCAGTCCATATTTGACTTTAGCTTTCATATAAAAAACACTAACGGAAACCAAAAGTTTTAGCAAAGGCCAGTTAAAAGCTATTAAATTAAAAACTATGATAGCTATGGCCACTAGATTTTGCAAGAATAAGCTCTCTATATATACCAGCCAGTGTGTGAAATTTTGTTACAATCGGTCAACATTTGGCTATAATTCTTATATATATATAACATCCCCTTTTGATATTTACTATCAAATAGATTTGGAGGTACATTCATTATATTAAGATTTCACCTATGAAATTAGATAGGCATCAATCAATGTTCAGCCCAGACTTTATATATGATCGATGCATTAGGAACTCCTAACTAAATATATGGACCTGTCGTATTACTATAAACGTGTTTAGTCTAACTACATTAAGCACAACGAAAAGTATTTTACAACTTATTAATGTAAAACTATACCCGGTTATGAGGCCGAATTTTGATCAAAGTAAATACTGGGGAAACCACTAAGATATTTTTAAATGTCACACTATAAAGCTACTGCAACCGAATTTAGTCCAAAGATTTTACCAACAATACCAATTAGCTTAACGATTTTTTCAGTTTTGGTCCACATTTTGAATTACCTGCACCCTTGTAGATATATGAGATATGTTTCTAAATTTAACACAACTTGATGGTGGGTATATAAGATTCGGCACAGTCGAATATAACACTCTTACTTGTTTAAATTTATTTTACTTAATAAAAGCTTCTAGCAAAGACTCTACAACATATTGATTTACCATACATTGATTTGCAGTATGGTCGTTTTGAAAACTCCCATAAAAAGAGAGTATAACGCTTTCACTCTATTTCGTAACAACTAATGGAGACGATTATCTATTGAAAGAAGCTAAGACACACACACGTGCTCATGCAATATATGTGTGTTAGTGCGTTTATGTGTTTTCTATTGTTCTTTGTCCATTTTAATTTCACTTTTGACAGAAAACAAATGTATGGATTTCAATATCTTTATTTTAATAGAGTCTTTGCTTCTAGTTTAGGGCAGCTTTAAAGAGATTATTACAGCCTCTGTATTTGTATGTAAGAATTATCTGTAAGTAAAAAATTGAAAATTTATCTTAAGTTTTACATTTTTGTAGAAATTTTGTATACGTTAAGCTTAAGATCATTTAAGTTATTCGTTAATATAATTAAGGGATCATGAATTTCTAAACTAAAAAAATAATGTGCTAATAAAATTATTTAAATTATTGTGTAGTTTTTATTTAGTTTTTGTTTTTGGGAAATGAAACCGACTTCTCAGGTAATGGACATTTCACTATAAATGATTTAAGCTTTTCAAATGACTCGACCTGCGTTGGTCAATATTTCCTAAATTAACAAGAACTGCGACATATTTGTACTTTTTTGTGTGTCCCAATATTCATATTTTTTTTAGTCAGAGAATCCGCGAATGCATATGCAAAATTTAAAGACTTACTACAGATGTCCAATATATCCCAAAATATGTATAACCTAATGAAATTTCACAATAGGGTTCTTTGATTGATCTACTAAAATAGGTCTCATTATCTGAGTACCTCATTGCCCAGATAATACTTTTAAGTAGATATATGAGCAAAAATCAAACAATTTTTATTCCTTTGAAACCGAATTTTAACACGAATAATTTTTGTGCCCTTAGGAGTTCGGAAAATTACTACTTAATGGCTGCCAAAATTGGAAGCTCGTTTTCGATACTTTTTAATTTTTTCGCATATTTTTTGACCGCCTCAAGGAATTTAAAAAAACAAGTAAGAAAGTGCTATAGTCGGTTAAGGCCGACCATACGATACCCTTCACCACTAAGGTCAAAGGTGTTTTTTGTCCTGTATAAAGACACATATTTGCTAAATTTTGCCATTATAGTCATTTGGACTTATATGAGAGCTAGGGTCAAATGTGGACCGATTATTGATTACAGTTGTTACAAAAAATATGTGTGCAAAAAATAAACTTGAAATTCTCTTTATCTTTAGATTTACAAGCAATTTAGTGATTTTTGTGTCATTTAGTGCGTTTTTATACCCACCATCAAAAAGAATGAGGGGTATATTGAGATTGTCATTTCGTTTGTAATTTCCCTAATATTGGCTCAAAAATCAAAAACGACATACATATATTCTAAATCCTTATGAAATTGTAAGACGACTGAGCGATGTCTGTCTGTCCGTAAGTCTGTCTGTCTGTCTGTCTGTCTGTCTGTCTGTCTGTCTGTCTGTCTGTCTGTCTGTCTGTCTGTCTGTCTGTGTGTCTGTCTGTGTGTCTGTCTGTCTGTCTGTCTGTGTGTGTGTCTGTCTGTCTGTCTGTCTGTCTGTCTGTCTGTCCGTCTGTCTGTCCGTAAGTCCGTAAGTCTGTATGTCTGTCTGTCTGTCTGTCTGTCTGTCTGTCTGTCTGTCTGTCTGTCTGTCTGTCTGTCTGTCTGTCTGTCTGTCTGTCTGTCTGTCTGTCTGTCTGTCTGTCTGTCTGTCTGTCTGTCCGTCCGTCTGTCTGTCTGTCTGTCCGTCTGTCCGTCTGTCTGTCTGTTGAAATCACGATAACGAATAAACGAAGGGAGCTAGCTCACTGAAACTTAGTAAAAACATTCTTCATCTCTAGGAAAATGTTGGGCAAAATCGGTTAGCATTTGACCATAGCTCCCGTATAACCTCGTCTACGCTAATCGCTTATTTGCTAATAAATAACAAACTATAATAGCTATGATGATAAAATTTTGTATATAGAAGTTTTGTGTAAGCCCTAGGCAGCATATAAAATTTCATAAAAATCGGTTCACATTTAGTCATAGCTCCCATACAAAAAGCTTACAAAAACAACCAAAATTTCACCTAAAATACACTTAAATGCCAATAAATCTAAAAGTATAACAGATGTAACCACTAAATTTGACACAAGAAAGTCTTATATCAATGTCAGCCAGTGTGCAAAATTTTGTCGCAATCGATCGCCATTTGACCTAGCTCCCATATAAAAAACTTACGAAAACACAAAAATTCAAAAAGAAAAGGGGATTTATGTCCGTCTGCCCGTCAGATAAAATCATGATAGCTCCTTAACTACAAAAGCTAGTAAGACTAAATTAAGCACAAGGAAGTCTTATGTCAATATCAGCGAGTGTGCGAAATGTAGTCACAATCGGTCACCATTTCACCATAGCTCCCATATAAAAAACTTATGGAAACACAAAAATACATAAAGAAAAGGTTGTATATGTCCGTCTGTCCGTCATATAAAAGCCATATAAAAAACTTATGGAAACACAAAAATACATAAAGAAAAGGTTGTATATGTCCGTCTGTCCGTCAGATAAAAGCACGATAGCGTCTTAACGAAAAGAGCTAGAGGGAGAAAATTTTACAAAAGTATTTTGAATATCTTGAAAAAGATGTGTGTTGAAAATGGACAAAATCGGTTCAAATTTAGTTAGAGCTCCCATATAACCCCGCCCCGGGAAACACATTAATGCTGATAAATTGAATACAATTGTAATAGCTATGACGACTAAATTTAAAATAGGGAAGTTTTATGCAATTTTTGATCAGTTTTTTTTAAATTTTATAGGAATCAGTCCATATTTGACTTTAGCTTTCATATAAAAAACACTCACGGAAACCAAAAATTTTAGCAAAGGATAGTTAAAAGCAATTAAATTAGAAACTATGATAGCTATGGCCACTTAATTTTGCAAGAATAAGATCTATATATATACCAGCCAGTGTGTAAAATTTTGTAACAATCGGCCAACATTTGGCTATAGTTCTTATATATATAAAACATCCCCTTTTTATATCTGCAATCAAAAAGATTTGGAGGCACATTCATTATATTAAGATTGCACCTATGAAATTAGATAGGCATCAACCAATGTTCAGCCCAGACTTTATATATGATGAATGCATTGGGATCTCCTAACGAAATATATGGACCTGCCGTATTACTTTTAACGTGTATAGCCTAATTACATATTAACGAAAAGTATTTAACAACGTATAAATGTAAAACTATATCCGGTTATGAGACCGAACATTTTTAAATGTTGAACTATAAAGCTACGGCAACCGAATTTAGTCCAAAGATTTTACCAACAATAGCAATTAGCTTAGCGATTTTTTCAGTTTTGGTCCAGATTTTGAATTAGCACAACTTGATGGTGGGTATATAAAATTCGGCACAGCCGAATATAACACTCTTACTTGTTTTATAAATCAATAACTTTTTATCATAAAAATTATTATCGTTATTATAAAAGCAATCATAGTATGATTACCTATGATCACCGCAAATAGATCTAAATCTATGAGAAAATCGAAGGTTTGATCTAGAAACCCGAAAATGACCTCAATCTTAATCTAAAACTAATACATAGAAGCTGATTTTACCACTGTATTCACATTCATGACGGAAAATATGCCAATGTTGTTCGTTCCATTTCTAAGGCAATTCCATGGCTCTAAAGACTAAGTCTCTTCCTCATTGTATTCAGTCCTCAATGTACTTTAATCAAATTTAAAAGACTCTTACTTGGAACATATACAGCTCCTGTTAGGGACCTCTCTTCCTGTATAAAAGTCAACAACAATTGAGTTCCATAAAAGGAATTATGTTAGAAAAAGGTATACAAAGAACAAAAATCAAAGTAGTCAGTGTCATAAAATATTAGCATTTTGTTGTAAGATATAGGTGCACTGACATATAGATCTACTGCCATTCGTTCCAACACAATGACCCAAATTAAAAAAGAAATTTTATAAAAGAAAAAAACAAATCAGAGAAGGGCAAAATGAAATCATTGAATGTAATTGTATGAATGAATGTATGATAATTCACTCGAGCATAGTTTTAAATTTGTTCCGGTATCCAGTGAAAACATTCTTTATATTAAAGTTTAATACATTTTTTTTCACTTCTTTTATTTTATGATACTTAAATTTAGGATTTCCTGGTAACATTTTATTATTTTTTTTTTTTTGAGATATTTGATAGAATTTGTGATGGCCAGAAAAGTAACAATTGTAGATTTATGTATGAATGTGTAGGACAACATTTGATGACAATAATATTTTTCAGTTAAAATTTTTGTTATTAAGTTTTTCAAATTATTCAGTACAGCGAACAAAGCGAAAACAAAGTTTAATTTCAGAATTTCGTTATTTTTGCTCTAGCTATCATAGTTAACGAAAAAATCGACTTTAAAGTTTTTCATAAAAAAACATCGAGTTTTTCACAAAAAAATGTCAAAAAAATGAATTTTTTTGAGTCATCACAGGATTTCGTTATTTTTGCTCTAGCTATCATAGTTAACGAAAAAATCGACTTTAAAGTTTTTCATAAAAAAATTTCAAAAAAATTAATTTTTTTGAGTGATCACAGGATTTCGTTATTTTTGCTCTAGCTATCATAGTTAACGAAAAAATCGATATTAAAGTTTTTCATTAAAAAATTTTGAAAAAATTAATTTTTTTGAGTGATCACAGGATTTAGTTATTTTTGCTCTAGCTATCATAGTTAACGAAAAAAATCGACTTAAAAGTTTTTCATAAAAAAATTTCAAAAAAATCAATTTTTTTTAATGGTCACGGGATTTCGTTATTTTTGCTCTAGCTATCATAGTTAACGAGAAAATCGACTTTAAAGTTTTTCATAAAAAAAATTCGAATAAAACAATTTTTTTGAGTGATCACAGGATTTCGTTATGTTTGCTCTAGCTATCATAGCTAACGAAAAAATCGACTTTAAAGTTTTTCATAAAAAATCTCGAAAAAATCAATTTTTTTGAGTGATCACGGGATTTCTTTATTTTTGCCCTAGATATCATAGTTAACGAAAAAATAGACTTTAAAGTTTTTCATAAAAAAATTTCAAAAAAAATCAATTTTTTGAGTGATCACAGGATTTCGTTATTTTTGCTCTAGCTATCATAGTTAACGAAAAAATCGACTTTAAAGTTTTTCATAAAAAAATTTCAAAAAAATCAATTTTTTTGAGTGATCACAGGATTTCGTTATTTTTGCTCTAGCTATCAAAGTTAACGAAAAAATCGACTTAAAGTTTTTCATAAAAAATCTCGAAAAAATCAATTTTTTTGAGTGATCACAGGATTTCATTATTTTTGCTCTAGCTATCATAGTTAACGAAAACATCGACTTTAAAATTTTTCATAAAAAAAAATTCGAAAGAAATCAATTTTTTTGAGTGATCACAGGATTTCATTATTTTTGCTCTAGCTATCATAGTTAACGAAAAAATCGACTTTAAAGTTTTTCATAAAAAAAATTCGAATAAAACAATTTTTTTGAGTGATCACAGGATTTCGTTATTTTTTGCTCCAGCTATCATAGTTTACAAGAAAAGCCACTTTCGTTATTTTTGCGTTATTTTATAGATAACGAGAAAATCGACTTTTAAAGTTTTTTATAAAAAAATTTCAAAAAATTAATTTTTTTTGAGTGATCACAGGATTTCGTTATTTTTACTCTAGCTATCATAGTTATCGAAAACATCGACTTTAAAGTTTTTCATACAAAAATTTCGAAAAAATCAATTTTTTGGAGTGATCGCAGGTTTTCGTTATTTTTGCTCTAGCTATCATAGTTAACGAAAAAATCGACTTTAAAGTTTTTCGACTTAAAGCTTTAGTTAACGAAAAAATCGACTTTAAAGTTTTTCATAAAAAAATTTCAAAAAAATCAATTTTTTGGAGTGACACAGGATTTCGTCATTTTTGCTCTAGCTATCAAAGTTAACGAAAAAATCGACTTTAAAGTTTTTTATAAAAAATTTCAAAAAAATCAATTTTTTTGAGTGACACAGGATTTCGTTATTTTTGCTCTAGCTGTCATAGTTAACGAGAAAATCGAGTTTACTTTCATAAGATAAATGCAAACCCTCGCTATATAATATTTACCAATTAAGTTATACAAATAAAAATATTAGTTAATATTCTTTAAGCCGATTTTCAACAATTTCCCACACATGCAGTTAAATTTACCAACAAAATCAATTTTTGCGAATGAGTGATTTTGAACATTTGAATAAATAAAATGCTTTTTTAAGCTTAAAAAATTGTTATTTTCACAGCCACAAATTAAATGCAATTTATTTTATATAAATCAAAATAAATAGTTAAAAACTTAAATATTTAAAATAAAAAGCAATTTAAGTCAATCTGAAAAAAACTATCCTCAAATTCGCTAAAAATATAACAAAGATGATGGAAATCTTCTAGACACTTGATATCAAAAAGGGATAGAAAAAAAAGTGAATAGACACAACAAAGGATCTAGATAAAAGGATTATATTTGATACAGGAAAACTAAACCAAAAATAACAAGTAAATAATACAGTCTCTTATTTTGAACAATAGAAGATGATTGTCATTATTTTAGTTATGTTATTATTGTATATAATAATAGAATAGAATATAACAGGCCAGTACTTTTGAAACATAAACCAGACATTTGATGATAGAGGGCTATTGTTATATTTTAGCTAACCAGGCAGATAGATATTAATACTTTGAGGAATCCTTAAGAATGAAAATCAAGTTGTGAAATCTTATTGAAAAGCTATTATAAAAATTCTTTTGCAAATTAATCCCTAAACAAACCTGGGACAAAAGGCTTGTTCTACAAAAATTTTTATAGAATAGATTTGAAAATGTACCTTAATAGATGTTCAGGTACCAGAAACTGTTTTGCTGGAATATTTTACTAAATAGCTTTTTCTGTCATCCTTAACTCCCAGTGAAGCATAGGGTCTCAACCATCCTTTTATATCGGACTCTATTGCGAGATGTTAGGCATACATCATTCCATAGTTGGCTACTTGTAACTCCGCAATAGCGGAAACATAACCAAAAATATACATATTTTGGTCTTAAATTTTTTGGTACCAAAGACAAAGCCAGTTGATTTTGGTCAATATAGGTCCATTATTTAGCGTACCTCCCATACAAATAGGCTTTCAAAAACAACTGAAATGAAGATAAGTCTTTGGTTAAATCATATAAAGTGACGAAATTTGACACAGCTTAGGAGTCCCGAACTTTGTGACAATCGGTCAACATTAGACCATAGCTACCATACCATTCAAATACTACAAAATATCGAGATATAATAGCGATAACCTACAAACTCGTCACATTATTTTTATTTTTATCCCACCATAAAATAGAATGGGGTGTATATTGAGATTGTCATTCCGTTTGTAAGTTCCTTAACATTGGCTCAAAAAACCAAAGGCGATATATATTCTGAATCCTTATGAAATTCAAAGACGATGTTTGTCTGTCTGTCTATCTGTCTGTCTGCTAAAGACGATTGAAAGATGTCTGTTGTTGTAGTTGTTGCTGAGTTGACAGCCCTTGGCCGAGAAATCTCGGGTCATTCCGGTACGTTGAACAGGCTGTCTGTCTATCTCCTTATGAAATTCTAAGACGATTGAGAGATGTCTGTCTGTCTGTCTGACAGACAAGAACTAAAAGCGAAATATATTCTGAATCCTTATGAAATCCTAACACGATTGAGATATGTCTGTCTGTCTGTCTGTCTGTCTGTCTGTCTGTCTGTCTGTCTGTCTGTCTGTCTGTCTGTCTGTCTGTCTGTCTGTCTGTCTGTCTGTCTGCCTGTCTGCCTGCCTGCCTGTCTGTCTGTCTGTCTGTCTGTCTGTCTGTCTGTCTGTCTGTCTGTCTGTCTGTCTGTCTGTCTGTCTGTCTGTCTGTCTGTCTGTCTGTCCATCTCAAGAACTAAAAGCGATATATATTTCGAATCCTTATGAAATTCTACGACCATTAAGAGATGTCTGTCTGTCTGTCTGTCTGTCTGTCTGTCTTTCTGTCTGTCTGTCTTTCGAATCCTTATGAAATTCTACGACCATTAAGAGATGTCTGTCTGTCTGTCTGTCTGTCTGTCTGTCTGTCTGTATGTATGTCTGTCTGTCTGTCTGTCTGTCTGTCTGTCTGTCTGCCTGTCTGTCTGTCTGTCTGTCTGTCTGTCTGTCTGTCTGTCTGTCTGTCTGTCTGTCTGTCTGTCTGTCTGTCTGTCTGTCTGTCTGTCTGTCTGTCTGTCTGTCTATCTGTCTGTCCTCTGTCTGTCTGTTGTCAAGTTTGTGGAGCTCCTGGTAGGCATACCCAGGCGAATTATACATAATATATTTATTAGGAAATTTTCCTATGCAGCACGGTATTGAATTTCATTAAAATCGGCCCATAAACACCCAAGATATCGCTAAAATACTAAACTTCGATGACGAATTTTAAACATTTTTTTTTTTTTAAATACAGTTAAAAAAATAAATTCTCATCTCATCAGTTTTTTTTTAATTTTTAAATTCGGTAATTTTCGGGACATCGAATTTAGAGTTTTGGGAACATCTTAGATTGTAATGTACCTATTTTGATCATATATAATATCCTTTTGCTTTGGAGGATTTTCTAAGATCTGATATATAATTCATGCCGGTATAATATCCAAAAATTGTGAAATTTTAGGGTATCATAAAGCCGGTCTTAATCTAAGTAGGTACTTGAATACTTTCTTTCTTGTTATTTATGTTCTCTTTTCTATTTTATAAAATTCCAGTTCACATTAAACACATTTGTTGCGGCTTGTTTGTTAGAACTTAAGCAAATAATACTTTAAGGGTATTAAAGGAAATACACTGGGAAAAACTGCGCAAGTTTTACTATTAATAAATACTTTTTACAAAACTAAAGGATTCAAATTGGATATTATGCATTTTAAATTAATTTGTAACTTAATAAAAATCTATTTATGAGACATGAAATTCAAATTTGATATGACAGCTTGAAGCTTTTAATGTGAAAACTTCTTGTTTTATTTGGACAATGGATTAAGGTCATAATATGGAAATAAACTAATGAGATAAGTTTTAAATAAATGATTTAAGAAGTTAAATGCAAATTAAAGGATGCAGAAAAATTAAATGTAATTAACACAAATGTTGGCATTAATCTAAATCTGAAAATCTAAGAATCAAGAAAAAGGGTAGAACAGTACTATAGGCTAAAAAGATTTTAAACAGTAACAAAATAAATTGTAATTGCGAGTTTGATAAAAAAAAAAAAAAAAAAAATTTGCGGTATATTGAGATTGTCATTCCGTTTGTAATTTTCTTAATATTAGCTCAAAAACCAAAATTGCATCCTTATAAAATTCTAAGACGATTGAGCGATGTCTGTCTGTCTGTCTGTCTGTCTGTCTGTCTGTCTGTCTGTCTGTCTGTCTGTCTGTCTGTCTGTCTGTCTATCTGTCTGTCTGTCTGTCTGTCTGTCTGTCTGTCTGTCTGTCTGTCTGTCTGTCTGTCTGTCTGTCTGTCTGTCTGTCTGTCTGTCTGTCTGTCTGTCTGTCTGTCTATCTGTCTGTCTGTCTGTTTGTTTGTTTGCTTGTTTGTTTGTTTGTTTGTTTGTTTGTTTGTTTGTTTGTTTGTCTGTCTGTCTGTCTGTCTGTCTGTCTGTCTGTCTGTCTGTCTGTCTGTTTGTCTGTTTTTCTGTCTGTCTGTCTGTCTGTTGTCGGCACGATAAAACAACGAAAAAAATTGTCATAAATATTTTTCAATTTTTGTTTGAAAATTTTGGTATTGAAATCGAGCAAAACCATATCTCCCGAATAACCTAGTCTAGGTTAATCGCTTATTTGTTAATAAATGACAATTTTTAATAGCTTTGATGATAAAATTTTGTATATAAAAGTTTTACATGAGCGCTTTATAGCATATCAAATGTTATCAAAATCGGTTCACATTTAACCACAGCCCCATACAAAATACTTACAGAAACAGCCTAAATTCCACCATAAATACATTTGAATGCCAATAAATGACAAAATGTAATAGCTATGCCCATTGTATTTGGCACAAGAAAGTCTTATGTAAATAACAGCGAGTGTGTCAAATTTTGTCACAACCAGTTGCCATTTGACTATAGCTCCCATATAAAAAACTTACGGAAACACAAAAATACGAAATGAAAACGGCGTTTATGTCCGTTTGTTCGTCAGATAAAAGCGCGAAAATAATGCAAGAGTATTTTCGATATCTTAAAAAAGTCGTGTTTTGAAAATGGGCGATATCGGTTTACATTTAGTTAGAGCTCCCATATAACCACGCCCCGCAAATCACATTAATGCTGATAAATTGAATGCAATTGTAATTGTATGACGACTAAATTTAGAATAGAGAAATTCTATACACCTATTGGTCAGTATATGAAATTTTATAGGAATCGGACCATATTTGACCATAGCTTTCATATAAAAACTACTCCCGGAAACCACTAAAAAGCCACAAATGCCAGTTAAAAGCTATTAAATTATAAACTGTGACAGCTGTGGCCACTAAATTTTGCATAAATTAACTTTATATAAATACCAGCCAGGGTGTACAATTTTGTGACAGTCGGTTAACATTTGGCTATAGTTCTTATATATATATACTAGCTGATTTTACCTGGCGTTGCCCGGGTTGGTAGTTAAAGTATTTAACTTATTACTGTGTTAACACTTTCTTTAAAAATTAACAATTATGTAATATTTTTATTAATTTTTTAATTGAATCCTTTATTAAGGTATTTGCAAAAGCAAATGGGTCCATAAATATTAAACAAACATTTTTAAACAACATTTTTTTATATATATAGATTATCGAAAAATATCGTCAAATAATCATCAAACAGTCGTTAGTCAATCGTGAAACAACTATCGAGAATCATTTAAAATCACAGAACAGTCGTCAGTCAATCATCAAACAACTTTCAATCAATTGTTAAAAAATCATCAAACTACTATCATAAAATAGCTATTTAATCGTGAAATATTTATCAATGTATTCATTGGTCCAGCCGTTCTCAAGATATACAACTTTAAAGAAAATGGGAATTTTATCCTCATTTTTCAATTCCCAGGTCCTCGTTGGTCCATTCAAAGAATTCAAAAAGCTTAAAAATATCCTATAGTATGAAAACATCCACATTTAGAACTTTAATTAACTGGCTTAAATCGTTTTCATCTTATCATCCATATTTGTCATTTTTATACCCAACATCAAAAAAAATAGGGGGTATATTGAGATTGTCATTCCGTTTGTTATTCCCTTAATATTGGCTCAAAAATCAAAAACGATATATATTCTGAATCGTTATGAAATTCTAAGACGCTATGTCCGTCTGTCTGTCTGTTGAAATAACGATAACGTCTAAAGGTAAAGAGCTATTCTAACTGAAACTTAGCAAAATCATTCTTCATCTATGAGAAAATTTTGGTATTGAAATTGGTTAGCATTTGACCATAGCTCCCGTATAACCTCGTCTAGGCTAATCGCTTATTTGCTAATAAATGACAAACTATAACAGTTATGATGACAAAATTTGGTATCTAGAAGCACTAGGCAGCATATAAAAATTCATCGAAATCGGTTCACATTTACGAAAACAG
Organism: Stomorhina lunata; assembly: GCA_933228675.1. Taxonomy (NCBI): domain Eukaryota; kingdom Metazoa; phylum Arthropoda; class Insecta; order Diptera; family Rhiniidae; genus Stomorhina; species Stomorhina lunata. Next base: position 38,300,439 of record OW121740.1, on the reverse strand, counting down.
CCTAAATTTTACCTAAAATACACTTAAATGCCAATAAATCTAAAAGTATAACAGATATAACCACTAAATTTGGCGCAAGAAAGTTTTATATCAATGCCAACCAGTGTTTTGTAGCAATCAGTCACCATTTGACCTATGTACCTCCCATATAAAAAACTTACGAAAACACAAAAATTCAAAAAGAAAAGGGGATTTATATCCATCAGTCCGTCAGCTAACAGCATGATATTTAGCTCCTTAACTACAAGAGCTAGTAAGATTAAATTAAGCACAAGGAAGTCTTATGTCAATGCCAGCCAGTGTGCAATCGGTCACCATTTGACCATAGCTCCCATATAAAAAACTTATGGAAACACAAAAATATATAAAGAAAACGTTGTTTATGTCCGTCTGTCAGATAAAAGCACGATAGCGCCTTAACGAAAAGAGCTAGAGGGACAAAATTTTACAAAAGTATTTTGAATATCTTGAAAAAGATGTGTGTTGAAAATGGACAAAATCGGTTCAAATTTAGTTAGAGCTCCCATATAACCCCGCCCCGGGAAACACATTAATGCTGATGAATTGAATACAATTGTAATAGCTATGACGATTAAATTTAAAATAGGGAAGTTTTATGCAATTTTTGTTCAGTTTATCAAATTTTATAGGAATCAGTCCATATTTGACTTTAGCTTTCATATGAAAAACACTCACGGAAACCAAAAATTTTAGCAAAGTCCAGTTAAAAGCAATTAAATCAGAAACTATGATAGCTATGGCCACTATGGCTCTATATATATTCCAGCCAGTGTGTAGAGTCTTGTTACAATCGGTCAACATTTGGCTATAATTTTTATATATATAACATCCCCTTTTTATATGTACAATCAAAAAGATTTGGAGGTACATTCTTTATATTAAGATTGCACCTATGAAATTAGATAGGCATCAACCAATGTTCAGCCCAGACTTTATATAGGATGAATGCATTAGGAACTCATAACGAAATATATGGACCTGCCGTATTACGATTAACGTGTTAATCACAACGAAAAGTATTTAACAACTTATTAATGTAAAACTATACCCGGTTATGAGACCGAATTTTGATCAAAGTAAATACGTGGGAAACCACTAAAATATTTTTAAATGTTGAACTATAAAGCTACGGCAATCGAATTTAGTCCAAAGGTTTTACCAACAATACCAATTAGCTTAGCGATTTTTTCAGTTTTGGTCCAGATTTTGAATTAGCTGCACCCTTGTAGATATATGGTATATGTTTCTAAATTTAACAAAAGTTGATGGTGGGTATATAAGATTCGGCACAGCCGAATATAACACTCTTACTTGTTAATATTTGACTTTTATGGGAGGGGTCACGCCAGTCATACCTTGCCAAACTGTGAAAATTTCAGAAAAATCGGTCCGCATATTTGTCATATGACTTATATGGGAAGGGTCACTCCCACTTGAGATTTTAGAAAAAAAAATAGCCAATTTTAACCAAAGGTCACACCTTACCACAATGTCTAAATTTCAGAAAAATCGGTCGGTTTGATCATCCATACTTGTAATTTTTAATATCTGATTTCTATGGGAGGGATCACGCCCACTTGAGATTTCAAAAAAAGAAATTTGGCCTATGTTATCCATCGGTCATACTTTTACATACTGTCAAAATTTCAGAAAAATCGGGCCTCTCGGTCACCTATATTTATCATTTTCCATATTTGTCTTATATGGGAGGGGTTACGCCCACTTGAGATTTCAAAAAAAACCTAGCCTATTTTAACCACCTGTCACATTTCGACAGTGTGGTATCTGTCGAAATTTCAGAAAAATCGGTCCTCTACTTTCGGAGATCCTTCCCAACAAACAACATACACGCAGACGCGAAATTTTTTTTTAGATATAGATATAAAACATCCCCTTTTTATATCTACGTATATGACACTTTTACTTGTTCTTCTTTAAACCAGTTTCGCAAATCTTGTTCCTCCGTATCAAAGTAGTTTTCAGTGCAAAAAGTATTGTTACTCTGAACAAATGTTGCCTATAAGCAACATTGTGTTTATGAAATTCCTGAGAATACAATAATTAAAATTTTTAAGTTTTAAAAACTTGATCTCATTTCCTTAACTGTTATTTATAACATAATTTACTTTTTTGAAAAAAGATCCTCTTACTTTTCGTCTTTATTTGAATTTGTGTAAAACTACTTTATTAGTTTAACTAGCGCATAAATTAAAACTTCTAAAGCTTTTAAAAATGTTTCTTCGTAATAAAATGCTCACAAGTATTATTTTCTGTTGGGAAAAAACATTCTGAAAAAACAATAAAAACTAAAGGAGCTATGACAAACAATTTACAATGTTGCTTATAAGCAACAAATGTCATTAAAGAGTTCTTTAGTTGTTAAGTTATTTTCTGGTTACTTAAAGATTGGTTGAAAATTGGTTTTCAAAAATTTTCCTAAAATGTTTATATTACCATAAATTTAAGACTATTAAAACATTCCCTTATAGAACAGGGTTGGCCATTATTTGCATGGCAGGAGAATAACAACAATATACATTAAACAATAAAGCCCTTTTTACGAGTGTAGAAATACAAACAAAAACGCATACTAAACTAAAAATAACAAAACATACATCAAATACAATTCTCGGAGCACATTCTCCTGTAAAAACGGCCCCCATTTGGCCAACCTTGATGAAGGAACTAAAGCTTTTTAGTTATTCATTAATTTCCACTTTGTTTCATCTATCAAACAATTTGTTACTTCTTTTCAATTTTTCCTACATTTCAAAAACCCTTTCATAAATTAATCCTGATATATGTGACAAGTCCTTCTAAACCTTACTATGATTAGTTTTTGATTTGTTTTCAAAACTTTGTTATTTATAAAATTTGTGCCTTGAGCTAAACCGACAGTATGAGGTTTTTATCACTCAGCTTTAAATACTTTTTACCCCTCAAATGGAATGAAATGTAAGAATGAAAAACGATTACTCGGCAACTCAACCAACTCAAACAAGCCAATTGGCCAACTTAAGTGATTAATCGTTTGCCAACTTTTCTAAATCAAATATAAATCCCCCTTAAAACAAATTGTAACCGAATCACAAATGGATAAAGTTCTTAGTATTTCAATTAACAGCTACTTCAATATTAGTTTTAAGGACTTTTGAAAATAAATACTCATATAACTTGCACAGTGGGAAGAATGGAATAAAATGATATTTTTTATTTAAACGAGCAATAATTGTACTGTAATTTAGATACTGGGTACCTTTTTTGCCGTAAAGATCGAATATGAAGGGACTTTTGGAAGTTTTACCGCTGAGGGGGTAAAAACGGGGAAAAAGGGGAAAAATCGAAAACGTTTTATCTCCTAAAGTAATAGACATAGAAACAAAATTAAACTTACGTTTTGAACAACTATGAAAATAAGCGGACAGGTGTTTGGTACTTTTTTGAAACTATATCCGAAAGGGGGTAAATAAGGGTGAAAATAGTTTTTTGGTTCTTTTTTAACCCACTCTTATTTTTTAAACCAAAGAATATAGAAAATAACTTTGTACTGCAGTCAATAGATGTGAAAGAAATATGGAACACGTATTTAGTACTTTTTTGATTTTGGGGCCAAAATGGGTAAAAAAAAGTGATAAAATGATAACTTAACATCTCAAAAAGTAATATGAATAGAAACATTATATTAAATGCTTTTTAATGAAATGTATCGAATTCAATTCGTGCCAAAGAAGTGCCAAATATGGAACATTTTTAAATTAGGGGATAAAAAGTGAAAAAAGTCGTAATGTCAAAATTTTTAAATAAATAAATGTTTTTCTGTATGTATGTTCTTTATAGAATAGTAAACTATGCCTTTGCTCATAATATGCTCTTTAGTGGAGATATTGCGGATAAGCCGGCAAAGGTTTTTAAGTTGGAATGACTAATTTCCGAAAGATGGCGCCACTTAAAATTACTAAAAATTAATTAAATCGTAAACTGTGCATTTGATCATGCTATGATCTTTAGCAAAGTTATATTGCATGAGCCGGCGGAGGTTTCCTAGTTGGTGTGAACAATTTCCGACAGGTGGAGCTGCTGAAAATTACTCAAAGTTAGTTTAATCGTAAACTGTGTATTTGATCATGCTTTGATCTTTAGCAAAGTTGTTGTACATGAGCCGACGGAGGTTTCTTAGTTGCTATGAACAAATTTCGACAGGTGGCACCACTGAAAACTTTCAAAATGAATGAAAATCGTAAACTGCCGTAAATTAACTCAATATTTGTGTAATGTCTTGTAATGCTTATCATAAAGCTCCGAGCAAGGCTCGGTCAATCAGGTACTAAAATATAAACAAGTAAGAAAGTGCTATGGTCGGACTTGACCGACTATGGTACCCTTCAGTTTTTGCCCATAAAAAGAAAAATATTTTCTAAATTTTGTCATCACACATCACAACATTATTGTGTGGTTTATATAACTCAAGTGGCTGACGATTGAGTGAAGTTTATATGTATTTTGTTTTTGTTACAACAATAAAACACATGCAAATTTCACTCAATCATCAGCCGCTTGAGTTATATAAACCCCACATATGTCAAGACTTCTTTAGTTAAGCTTTTTTCGTCACTGCGAATATGTAAGAGCTAGGTTCAAATGTGGACCGATTATCTCGAAATATTTAGATAGAAGAGTTTGTATGGAAGCAATTGTAAAATGTGGACCGATTTCAAATTTTGTACAGTGATTTTGTCTTATATAAGCAGTATCTGTTTTGAATTTCATTAAAAAATATTGATATTTGTGGCCAAAATATCAATTTCGGGAAGTGGGACTTATGAAAAGTACCATAAGTAATGGTATGATTTTGAAAAATTTCAGTAGCCATGGTCCTACTATCGAGGTGAAGGGTATAAATATTGCACTTCATACATTTTTTTTCTGTCAAATGTGAAATTAAATTGGATAAAGAACAATGAGAAACACATAAACGCACAAACAAACATACATTTCATGAGCACGTATGTGTGCCTTAGCTTTCTCTCATTAAATAACCGTTTCCATTAGTTGTTTTTGAATTAGAGTACAAGCTGTATACTCTCTTTTGTATGGGACTTTTTAAAGTGACCATACGCAAAATCAATGTATGAAAGTGCAACATCTTTATATTGTAGAGTCTTTGCTTTAGGTATTGAATTTTGTGAGTAACTAGAGTGGTAAAAAAATGTCATTTCCGATAAACTGTTCTATATTTGAAATTTTGAGATCAAGATCTTCAAATATATTTCGACTTGCCATTAACTAGTTAACACTTTTACTAGGACCATATGAATTTTTTTCTATTATCCCACTTTGCATTTTACTAGGAATATGACCTTTTTGTAGGGATTTTTATACGATTATTTAGTAATCCTTTTGTTGGCATATTAAGGTGCTCCCTAATGCAAAAGCATTACGTTTAAAATTCTTATTATATTTGTACAGTTATATAGTTTTTTTTTTACCTTAGTTTATTATGGAATGAATAATGATTTCTTAAACTTATACTTTTTTTTCTTTTCCTATCAACTTGAGCCTCCCTAATATATAATATTGTTTTATATTTTGCTACCATTCATATTCATAAATTTACTACCAGCTTAACAAAAATAAGTAGTTTCAACAATTTTGCTTGTCCTTCCTTTGGAAAATTCCCATCTGACAGTCCCAAAAGTATAATTTCAATTATGTATAACCAAAAATCAACAGAGGAAAAACTTTTAATAAAAGAAGAAAATTCCATAATAATTTGTTTAAGGTTTCCATTGTTTGCAATGAAAAAAAAAAATCTTAAAATATTGTTTGCTTATACTCTAACTAATCAATGTGGAACCTACATTCCATTTTCTTTAAAACTGAAGACAATTTGTTAACTGGGTTAAAGAGTTTAGGACGAATTTTAATAATGGAAAAATTTGAATAAGTAACAAAGTAATTAATTTGATATATTGTAAAATTTCAGTTATTTGATGGCTGGAAAATTTTGAAAAATGTTTATTCTGTTATATCAAAAATTAATTGAATATTACTTTAATCTCCTTTTCAAAGATAATGACCAATATTGATCTTTTTCATAGAAAATGATCAATATTGATCTTTTCCATAGAGAAATATCAATATTGATCGTTTCTATAAAAAGATAAATATTGATCGATTTTATAGTAAAAGATCAATATTGATCGTTTTTATAGAAAAAAATAAAAATTGATCGTTTTTATAGAAAAGATCAATATTGATCGCTTTTATAGAATAAGAATAATATTGATTGTTTTTATAAAAAATATCAATATTAATCATTTTCTAAGAAAATGATCGTTTTAATAGAAAAAGATCAATACTGATCGTTTTATAGAAAAAAATCAATATTGATCGCTTTCATAGAAAAATATCAATATTGATCGTCTTTATAGAAAAAAATCAATATTGTTCGTATTCTTAGAAAATTATCAATATTGATCGTTTTCATAGAAAAAGATCAATAATCATCGTTTTCATAGAAAATTATCAATACTGATCGTTTTTATGGAAAAATATCAATATTGGTCGTATTAACATTAGTCGTTTTTCTAGAATAAAATCAATATTAATCGTTTTTATAGAAAAAGATCATTATTTATCATTTTGATAAAAAAATATCAATATTGATTGTTTTTATAGAAAAAGATCAATATTTATCGTTTTTATAAAAAAAGATCAATATTGATCGCTTTTATAGTAAAAGATCAATATTGATCGTTTTTATAGAAAATGTTTAATATTGATCGTTTTAATAGAACATTATCAATATTGATCTTTTTTATAGAAAAATATCAATATTGATCGTTTTTATAAAAAGAGATCAATTTTGATTGATTTAATAGAAAAAGATCAATATTGATCGTTTTTATAGAAGAGATCAATATTTATCGTTTTCATAGAAAAATATCAATATTGATAGTTTTTATAGAAAAATATCAATATTGATCGTTTTTATAGAAAAAGATCAATATTTATCGTTTTTATAGAAACAGATCAATATTGATCGTTTTTATAGAAAAATATCAATTTTTATCGTTCTTATAGAAAAAGATCAATATTAATCGTTTTTATAGAAAAATATCAATATTGGTCGTTTTTATAGAAAAATATCGATATTGATCGTTTTTATAGAAATGATCAAAATTAACCGTTTTTATAGAAAAATATCAATATTGATCGTATTAATATTAGCCGTTTTTATAGAAAAAAATCAATATTGATTGTTTTTATAGAAAAAGATCAATATTGATCGTTTTTATAGAAAAATATCGATATTAATCGATATAATAGATATTAGAAAAATATCAATATTGATCGTTTTTACAGAAAAATATCAATATTGATCATTTTTACAGAAAAATATCAATAATCATCGTTTTTATAGAAGAAGATCAATATTGATCGTTTTTATAGAAGAGATCAATATTTATCGTTTTCATAGAAAAATATCAATATTGATAGTTTTTATAGAAAAAGATCAATATTGATCGTTTTTATAGAAAAAGATCAATATTTATCGTTTTTATAGAAACAGATCAATATTGATCGTTTTTACAGAAAAATATCAATAATCATCGTTTTTATAGAAGAAGATCAATATTGATCGTTTTTATAGAAAAAGATCAATATTGATCGTTTTTATAGAAAAAGATCAATATTGATCGTTTTTATAGAAAAAAGTCAATGTTGATCGTTTTTATAGAAAAATATCAATATTATTCGTTTTTATAGAAAAAGATCAATATTGATCGTTTTTATAGAAAAAGAACAATATTGATCGTTTTAGAGAAAAATATCAATATTGATAGTTTTCTTAAAAAAATGATCAATATTTATCTTAGTCTAAGAAAATTATCAATATTAATCGTTTTCATAGAAAATGAAAATACTAATTGTTTTCATAGGGAATAATCAATCTTACAGGTATGTGATGGACATTTTTCGTTTTCAAATCGATCGATTTCAGACATATTTTTTAGCTAATTTTCGGTTATTTCCCCCAAAAAAAATAAAATTTTGGCTTTAATCCTTTTGACTGATATTTTATCTTTCATTTGGTTTGAATTTTCTTGGGAAAACAACCGAAAATTATCTCAAAAATATATCTGAAATCGATCGATTTGAAAACGATCGTTTTCCATCACATACCTGTTAATCTTTTTTTATAGAAAAATATAAATTTTAATCGATTTAATAGAAAATGATCAATGCTGATCATTTTCTATGAAAACGATCGATATTGATAATTTTCTATGAAAAGATCATGTGATCAATCTTGATCGCTTTCATAGAAAACGATCGATATTGATGTTTTTCATAGAAAAAGATAAGCTTTAATCGATTTCATAGAAAATTATCAATATTGATGATTTTCTATGAAAACGATCAATATTGATGATTTTCTATGAAAACGATCAATGTTGATCATTTTCTTTGAAAACGATCAATATCGATCATTTTCTTTGAAAACGATCAATATCGATCATTTTTTATTTAAGAGATCAGTTCATAGATTCATAGAAAATTATCAATATTGATCACTTTCATTGAAAATTATTATAATTGATCGTTTTAATAGAAAATTATAAATATTTATAGTTTTCATATTGATCGTTTTAATAGAAAATGATCAATATTGATGACCCCTTAAACTTCGAAGATACTAGACAACACTTAAATTGCCAAAGTCCAAAGAACATTTGCAAACAATATCTGGAATGCAGAGAAAACTATAACTTTGAAAGCAAGACTTGAACTTTTCCAATTCGGTCAGAAAGTCGTGAGCATCAAATATCCAACCAACTGGCCTCCGACGATCAGCTTCGGCGCAATAACAAACTCAAAGAAGAAATAAACCACGATATGGGAATAATGTTATAAAAAGCTCTTTTTAGCATCTGATCTGAATAGAATCAATATAGAATAGGTTCAAAATTAGAATACTAGTATAATAGGGTAATCTTTTATAAAATGGGTTCGTATGATAACTTTTTTTTTTCTAAATATTTGTCGTAGTTAAAAGTAGGTTTTTACGAAAGAAAGCTTGACCACGCCCACCTTTTAAATTTATCTTAAATATTCGCAGTAATTCGTGAAGTAAAGTTTTATTGAAAAAAAAAGAAAAAATTACCCCACCCACTTTTTCGATTTTTCTATTATCGGAAAATGGCTGCACCGATATGGGTAACGTTTTTATAGAAAAATATCAATATTGATCGTATTAATATTAGCCATTTTTATAGAAAAAAATCAATATTGATTGTTTTTATAGAAAAAGATCAATATTGATCGTTTTTATAGAAAAATATCGATATTAATCGTTTTTATAGAAAAATATCAATATTGATCGTTTTTACAGAAAAATATCAATATTGATCATTTTTACAGAAAAATATCATAAAAAAAATATTTATTTTGATTTATTTAATAAGCTTTTCTTAAATTTTAGTAGTAAATCAATTTAAGCTCTTCTTGAAAAAAATGATGATACCCACATGAGCTCCCTTTTTTCTTTTTGATTTATCTAAAATAGAAAAACGGTTGCCACGATATGGGTTATTTTTTCTTACATTTTCCGAAAGTTTATCACTCCTAAATTTTATACAGGAAGAAAATTTGTCCACGCCTACTAATGCGCCCACTTTTAATACAAACATAACTAAAATTTCGTATATCATTATAACTATTTTAGGTCTAACTTTGTAGAATCAGATGGGCTCAGCTATTGCTGGAATATAATCGAGATAATCTCGCTCTTATTAACGATATTGTGAATTTTCTTAAAATAGGACCAAATTTTTTTCGAATAATATTAATATTGACTATTTTTATAGAAAGGGATCAATGTTATTTTTTAACATGATTTTTAATATGACCTGATTCACATACATATGTACTTCTTAACACGTACATGTGTTAAACTAAAGTTAGAGCAAATGGACCTACTTTAATTCACTTCCAAATGGTGTTTCCATTTTGTGGAGCTATAAACTTAAATTGACCTTGAATTTTGCTAAATGCAAAACGATTTTAGTAGAACCCAAAACAAAACAGAAAACATACATAAATCTTATAGAAATTTGGTATATTTTGGCTTCCTTTTCAAAACTTAAAATACTTTTGGTGAAGGTTAAAAAACAAAGATTGGATAGAATAAGATACTTCATGCGTAAATAAACCCAAATAAATTTTGCACTTTTATCACTTCCAGAAAAAAATTTATTACAACATATTGCTTTCACTTATTGTCATACTATTACGCCTTTTTAGGAAATTTTAGAAGTCTAAAACATATTTGCTTACATTTTGCATATAATACGAAAATTGAAAATAGAACAAAGGAGAATTATATTATTTTTATTTGTGAAATTTTAGGGTAATATGAGCTCATTTTGTTAAGGAAATCAACAAATAATATACTCTTACATACACTTTAAAGTAACAAAAATGTGAAAGATTTGTATGCAGATTTTCTATAGCCTAAAAAGATTGTATGTAGGCGGAAATGGAAATCGAAAATCATTCATTGTAAATTTTATTGATAAAGGTTTTTTAAATACTTTTAAATTTGTTTGGTAAGAATGTGATAAATATTTATTACGAATTTGAGTTGACAGTTATTCATTGAATTGAAAATTTCCTACTTTTATAGATAATTTTAAAAATTTTCTGTTTTTATAGGAAATTTTTCAAAAATTTCCTATTATTATATAAAAATTTTTCAAAAATTTCCCATTTTTATATAAGAAATTTTTCAAAAATTTCCCATTTTTATATAGGAAATTTTTCAAAAATTTCCTATTTTTATAGGAAATTTTTCAAAAATTTGCTATTTTTTTAGGAAATTTTTCAAAAATTTCCTATTTTTATAGGAAATTTTTTAAAAATTTCCTATTTTGATAGAAAATTTTTCAAAAATTTCCTATTTTGATAGGAAATTTTTTAAAAATTTCCTATTTTAATAAGAAATTTTTCAAAAATTTCCTATTTTTATAGGAAATTTTTAAAAAATTGCCTATTTTTATAGGCAATTTTTTCAAAAATTTCCTATTTTTATAGGAAATTTTTCAAAAATTTCCTATTTTTATAGGAAATTTTTCAAAAATTTCCTATTTTTATAGGAAATTTTTCAAAAATTTCCTATTTTTATAGGAAATTTTTCAAAAATTTCCTATTTTTATAGGAAATTTTTCAAAAATTTCCTATTTTTATAGGAAATTTTTTAAAAATTTCCTATTTTTTTAGGAAATTTTTTAAAAATTTCCTATTTTTTTAGGAAATTTTTCAAAAATTTCCTATTTTTTTAGGAAATTTTTCAAAAATTTCCTATTTTTTTAAGAAATTTTTCAAAAATTTCCTATTTTTTTAGGAAATTTTTCAAAAATTTCCTATTTTTTTAGGAAAATTTTCAAAAATTTCCTATTTTTTTAGGAAATTTTTCAAAAATTTCCTATTTTTTTAGGAAATTTTTCAAAAATTTCCTATTTTTTTAGGAAATTTTTCAAAAATTTCCTATTTTTTTAGGAAATTTTTCAAAAATTTCCTATTTTTTTAGGAAATTTTTCAAAAATTTCCTATTTTTTTAGGAAATTTTTCAAAAATTTCCTATTTTTATAGGAAATTTTTCAAAAATTTCCTATTTTTGTAGGAAATTTTTCAAAAATTTCCTATTTTTATAGGAAATTTTTCAAAAATTTCCTATTTTTATAGGAAATTTTTCAAAAATTTCCTATTTTTATAGGAAATTTTTCAAAAATTTCCTATTTTTATAGGAAATTTTTCAAAAATTTCCTATTTTTATAGGAACTTTTTCAAAAATTTCCTATTTTTATAGGAACTTTTTCAAAAATTTCCTATTTTTATAGGAACTTTTTCAAAAATTTCCTATTTTTATAGGAAATTTTTCAAAAATTTCCTATTTTGATAGGAAATTTTTCAAAAATTTCCTATTTTGATAGGAAATTTTTCGAAAATTTCCTATTTTTATAGGAAATTTTTCGAAAATTTCCTATTTTTATAGGAAATTTTTCGAAAATTTCCTATTTTTATAGAAAATTTTTCAAAAATGTCCGATTTTTATAGGAAATTTTTCAAAAATTTCTTATTTTTATAGGAAATTTTTCAAAAATTTCCTATTTTTATAGGAAATTTTTCAAAAATTTCCTATTTTTATAGGAAATTTTTCAAAAATTTCCTATTTTTATAGGAAATTTTTCAAAAATTTCCTATTTTTATAGGAAATTTTTCAAAAATTTCCTATTTTTATAGGAAATTTTTCAAAAATTTCCTATTTTTATAGGAAATTTTTCAAAAATTTCCTATTTTTATAGGAAATTTTTCAAAAATTTCCTATTTTTATAGGAAATTTTTCAAAAATTTCCTATTTTTATAGGAAATTTTTCAAAAATTTCCTATTTTTATAGGAAATTTTTCAAAAATTTCCTATTTTTATAGGAAATTTTTCAAAAATTTCCTATTTTTATAGGAAATTTTTCAAAAATTTCCTATTTTTATAGGAAATTTTTCAAAAATTTCCTATTTTTATAGGAAATTTTTCGAAAATTTCCTATTTTTATAGAAAATTTTTCAAAAATGTCCGATTTTTATAGGAAATTTTTCAAAAATTTCCTATTTTTATAGGAAATTTTTCAAAAATTTCCTATTTTTATAGGAAATTTTTCAAAAAATTTCCTATTTTTATAGGAAATTTTTCAAAAATTTCCTATTTTTATAGGAAATTTTTCAAAAATTTCCTATTTTTATAGGAAATTTTTCAAAAATTTCCTATTTTTATAGGAAATTTTTCAAAAATTTCCTATTTTTATAGGAAATTTTTCAAAAATTTCCTATTTTTATAGGAAATTTTTCAAAAATTTCCTATTTTTATAGGAAATTTTTCAAAAATTTCCTATTTTTATAGGAAATTTTTCAAAAATTTCCTATTTTTATAGGAAATTTTTCAAAAATTTCCTATTTTTATAGGAAATTTTTCAAAAATTTCCTATTTTTATAGGAAATTTTTCAAAAATTTCCTATTTTTATAGGAAATTTTTCAAAAATTTCCTATTTTTATAGGAAATTTTTCAAAAATTTCCTATTCTTATAGGAAATTTCCTATTTTTATAGGAAATTTTTCAAAATTTCCTATTTTTATAGGAAAATTTTCAAAAATTTCCTATTTTTATAGGAAATTTTTCAAAAATTTCCTATTTTTATAGGAAATTTTTCAAAAATTTCCTATTTTTATAGGAAATTTTTCAAAAATTTCCTATTTTTATAGGAAATTTTTCAAAAATTTCCTATTTTTATAGGAAATTTTTCAAAAATTTCCTATTTTTATAGGAAATTTTTCAAAAATTTCCTATTTTTATAGAAAAAAATTTTCTATTTTCAAAAATTTCCTATTTTTATAGGAAATTTTTCAAAAATTTCCTATTTTTATAGGAAATTTTTCAAAAATTTCCTATTTTTATAGGAAATTTTTTAAAAATTTCCTATTATTATAGGAAATTTTTCAAAAATTTCCTATTTTTATAGGAAATTTTTCAAAAATTTCCTATTTTTATAGGAAATTTTTCAAAAATTTCCTATTTTTATAGGAAATTTTTCAAAAATTTCCTATTTTTATAGGAAATTTTTGAAAAATTTCCTATTTTATACGAAATTTTTTAATGAAATTTTAGTAATAACATTGAATACTTGATTGATTTGCTATTAAATTTCCTAATAAAATTCCTTAAATTTGTTAAAGTATCTATTGCCACAAATTCCTTTCGTACATAACATGTTTTGTACGTCCTTCAATGTATTAATTTGTCTATTCGTCTGACTGCTTATCAATTCTTAGAGAGTCCTCTAGAAATCTATCCCTTTTTATTTAAATTAGTAGAAGAACATGATTATCATCATTATTGGAAGAATAGTAGATATAGATGTAATCAATGCTGTTCTTATATTTATTTACAAATCAATTAATTAAATAAGCTTTTGTTTATTTTCTTGCGCATTCTGGTTTTCTAATTACGAATTAAAGGACTAATTCAAGGACCCTCACATAAATGCAACAACACAAGTCCTCTAATCAGTTGTATGGTTAATTTGCAATTATGAATGAATTATTTGTTTCTTTTCATTTCGATTTAATTAATATCCTGTAATTATTTAGAATAAGTTACTGAAGTGTTGGGGTTATGAATAAAATTATAAATAAATATCTTTAAAAAGTATTAAAGCTTAACATTTTATATATTCGCAATCAGTATTTGCTCATTTCAGTTAAGAAAACATTTGAGGACAATACTTGTAGTTTTTATAGAAAGATACTAAATTAAGGTACAACAAGGTACGATACCAAAAAACCTAATATCGGATATAAACTTCTAAAGTTGTGCCGTATAATTCTTGAAATTTTAAAAAGCCCATAACGCTCAAGCTATAAGAGATCCCACGAAAATCTTTCTGGAAAATGTTTGATATAGACATACTATCAGGTATAGGGAAATCGTTGACATCGAAGGCTGATAAGAGTGTAAACTTTTATTTTGTCCATCTTATAAACGCAATATTGGCACCACTCATAAACAGTTGTTTCTATTAAACCTTAAATGTTGATAAAAAATATTTTTCTATAGAACAATTTTTGATAAAAATATTTCCTATGAAAACATTTTTGATAATTATATTTTTCTATAGAAATATTTTTCTATAGAAAAATTCTCGAAAGAAATATTTTTCAATAGAAAAATTTTCGATAGAAATATTTTTCTATAGAAAAATTTTCGATGGAAATATTTTTCTATATTTTCTATAAATATTTTTCTATATAAAAATTTTCGATAGAAATATTTTTCTATAGAAAAATTTTCGATAGAAATATTTTTCTATAGAAAAATTTTCGATAGAAATATTTTCCTATAGAAAAATTTTGGATAGAAATATTTTTCTATAGAAAAATTTTCGATACAAACATTTTTCTATAGAAAATTTTTCGATAGAAATAGTTTTCTATAGAAAAATTTTCGATAGAAATATTTTTCTATAGAAAAATTTTCGATAGAAATATTTTTCTATAGAATAATTTTCGATAGAAATATTTTTCTATAGAAAAATTTTGGATAGAAATATTTTTCTATAAAAAAATTTTCGATACAAATATTTTTCTATAGAAAATTTTTCGATAGAAATAGTTTTCTATAGAAAAATTTTCGATATAAATATTTTTCTATAGAAAAATTTTCGAAAGAAATATTTTTCTATAGAAAAATTTTCGATAGAAATATTTTTCTATGGAAAAATGTTCGATAGAAATATTTTTCTATACAAAAGTTTTCAATAGATATATTTTTCTATAGAAAAATTTTCGTTAAAAATATTTTTCTATAGAAAAATTTTCGTTAGAAATATTTTTCTATAGAAACATTTTCGTTAGAAATATTTTTCTATAGAAAAATTTTCGTTAGAAATATTTTTCTATGGAAAAATTTTCGTTAGAAATATTTTTCTATAGAAAAATTTTCGTTAGAAATATTTTTCTATAGAAAAATTTTCGTTAGAAATATTTTTCTATAGAAAAATTTTCGTTAGAAATATTTTTCTATAGAAAAATTTTCGTTAGAAATATTTTTCTATAGAAAAATTTTCGTTAGAATTATTTTTCTATAGAAAAATTTTCGTTAGAATTATTTTTCTATAGAAAAATTTTCGTTAGAATTATTTTTCTATAGAAAAATTTTCGTTAGAAATATTTTTCTATAGAAAAATAAAACAAACGATATAAATATTTTTCTATAGAAAAATTTTCGATAGAAATATTTTTCTACAGAAAAATTTTCGATAGAAATATTTTTCTATGGAAAAATGTTCGATAGAAATATTTTTCTATACAAAAATTTTCAATAGATATATTTTTCTATAGAAAAATTTTCGTTAAAAATATTTTTCTATAGAAAAATTTTCGTTAGAAATATTTTTCTATAGAAACATTTTCGTTAGAAATATTTTTCTATAGAAAAATTTTCGTTAGAAATATTTTTCTATAGAAAAATTTTCGTTAGAAATATTTTTCTATAGAAAAATTTTCGTTAGAAATATTTTTCTATAGAAAAATTTTCGTTAGAAATATTTTTCTATAGAAAAATTTTCGTTAGAAATATTTTTCTATAGAAAAATTTTCGTTAGAAATATTTTTCTATAGAAAAATTTTCGTTAGAAATATTTTTCTATAGAAAAATTTTCGTTAGAAATATTTTTCTATAGAAAAATTTTCGTTAGAAATATTTTTCTATAGAAAAATTTTCGTTAGAAATATTTTTCTATAGAAAAATTTTCGTTAGAAATATTTTTCTATAGAAAAATTTTCGTTAGAAATATTTTTCTATAGAAAAATTTTCGTTAGAAATATTTTTCTATAGAAAAATTTTCGTTAGAAATATTTTTCTATAGAAAAATTTTCGTTAGAAATATTTTTCTATAGAAAAATTTTCGTTAGAAATATTTTTCTATAGAAAAATTTTCGTTAGAAATATTTTTCTATAGAAAAATTTTCGTTAGAAATATTTTTCTATAGAAAAATTTTCGTTAGAATTATTTTTCTATAGAAAAATTTTCGTTAGAATTATTTTTCTATAGAAAAATTTTCGTTAGAATTATTTTTCTATAGAAAAATTTTCGTTAGAATTATTTTTCTATAGAAAAATTTTCGTTAGAATTATTTTTCTATAGAAAAATTTTCGTTAGAATTATTTTTCTATAGAAAAATTTTCGTTAGAATTATTTTTCTATAGAAAAATTTTCGTTAGAAATATTTTTCTATAGAAAAATTTTCATTAGAAATATTTTTCTATAGAAAAATTTTCATTAGAAATATTTTTCTATAGAAAAATTTTCGTTAGAAATATTTTTCTTTAAAAAAAATTTTGACTAAAAAAATTATTTTCCATAGAAAATTTGTAAATTTAAATGCATTTTAGAGAAAGCCATGCACTTACCTTTTCCACCAAAATAATTTAAAAATCTCTTAGTTGATTCTGTTTTCAAATAATTTTTTTATTTTTTATTTAATTGAATGTTTTCTGTTAAAAGCTTAACTTTAAGATTGTTAAAACGTTATTCTGTTAATATTTAAGGAAATATTTTAAATATTTTAAATAAAGCTTTAATATATTTTTAGATATTGTATAACAAATATGAGTTTTTGTTTTTTCTTCATAAAATTCTATATTTACAATAATTTTTGCTAAAATATTTATTTGTTTTTTTTTAATTTATCTTGAGATATTTACACAAGAATTTAGCTGGTTTAAATTTTGCTGGATTATTTGAAATAATTTCGCTTTAAGCTTTTAAAAAGGAGCAAGAAAATTTTTATATTTGATTAACAAATAAATTTGTTTAATATTTTGTATTTCATTTGTGTCTTGTTATTATTTCTTTAAACGGCACAAATCTGAAACTGAAAAAATGAATGAATGAATGAACGAGTGAGAGTGGGTTGGTATGATTTCAAATATTAATATATTTTATCAGTCATCTGATTTGTTTAGAGAAAATGTCGAAAGTTAAAAGACCTTTTTGAAATAACTACAATGACCTTCTTTCTTTTGCTTAAAATTTATTTAGCTTGAAGTCCTTTTAGGTTAAAGACATTTGGAAAATTTTTGTATTTGATTAAATTTTGGAACATAATTGCAATATTTATACCCTTCACCACCATAGGTGGAAAGGGTATTATAAGTTTGTGCTGATGTTTGTAACGCATAGAAATATTTGTCTTAGACCCACCTTTTAGTATACCAATAGGCTTAGAATCACTTTCTGAGTCGATTTAGCGATGTCCGTCCGTCCGTCCGTCCGTCTGGCTGGCTGGACCCCCATGTAAACCTTGTAATCAAACTACAGGTCGCAATTCTAAAGATAATTTGATGAAATTTGGCACAGATCATTTTTTTGATAATGGGACCATGGCTGTTGAAATTGGTCAAAATCGGTCCATTATTTATGGTACCTCCCATAGGTCCCACTTCCCGGAATTGCTATATTGGCCACAAATATCAATATTTTTTCATGAAATTTAAAACAGATACTGCTTATGTAAACTTAAATCACTGCACCAAATTTCGTTGAAATCGGTCTACATTTGACCATAGCTCCCATACAAATTCTTCTTTAAAAACGCACTAAATGAGACATAAAATCACTAAAACGCTCGTAAATCTAAAGATAATGGAAATTTTGAGTCTATTTTTTGCATACATAATTTTTGTAACAACTGTAATCAATCTGCCAAATTTCGAGAAAATCGGTCTACATTTGACCCTAGCTCTCATATAAGTCCAAATGACGGAAACAGGTTGAATATATAAGTTTTGAGAAAATGTTTGTATGATGGCAAAATTTAGCAAATATTTGATTTTACACAGGAAAAATAACACCTTTGACCTTAGTGGTGAAGGGTATAGTATGGTCGGCTTGACCGACTATAGCGCTTTCTTACTTGTTTTTTCATGAGGACGAATATGAAATCGTTTAACAAATAAATTTTTGTCTTTTCGATAAATTTATCTTCTTGGGAGAGAAAATAAAAATAGATTTGACGAACTGATTTGAACTTTGGTAAATTTTATTAAATTCTTAAAAAGTAGATTACAAAAAAGCATAAAACGTATTCGCACACAACGATACACTAGCTCTATATTAAAATTGATCTTTCGTTACTGAAATTCGTATAAAAAAGTCAACAAAAATAAAAAACAAGTAAGAGTGTTATATTCGGTTGTGCCGAATCTTGTATACCCACCATCAAGTTGTACGAGAGTGCAGCTAATTCAAAATATTGACCAAATGTATTGTTGGTAATATATTTGGACTAAATTCGGTTGCAGTGGTATAGTTACTATAGTTCAAGGTTTAAAAGTGGTTCCAAGTATTTACCTTGGACAAAATGCTGTTCCATAACCGAATATAGTTTTACATTAATAAGATGTTTCGTTGTGCCATAAACATGTTGATAGCAACACGGCAGGTTCAAATATTTTGTTAGGAGTTCCTAATGCATCTACCGTGTATAAAGTCTGGACCTAACATTGATTGATAGCTATCTAATTTCGTAGATGCAATCTCAATATGTACCTCCAAATCTTTTTGATTGTAGATATAAAAAGGGGATGTTATATATATAAGAACTATAGCCAAATGTTGATCGATTATTACAAAATTTAATATACTGGCTGGTATTAATATAAAGTTTATTTGTACAAAATTTAGTGGCCATAGCAGACATAGTTTATAATTTAATAGCTTTTAACTGGCGTTTGTTGCATTTTATTAGTTAACGGGGGCGGTTTTTATATGAAAGCTATGGTAATATGGTATAAAATTTGACATACTGACTGAAAGTTGCATAAAACTTCTCTGTTCTAAATAGATTTTACAAATTTTATTCAATTTATCAACATAAATGTGATTTCCGGGGCAGGGTTATATGGGAGCTCTAACTAAATGTGGACCGATTTTACCCATTTTCAGCACACAATTTTTATAACATATCTAAAGTACTTTTGCTAAATTTTGTCTCTCTAGCTCTTGTAGTTAAGGAGCTATCACGCTTTTCTCTGACTGAAAGACGGACATAAACCCCCATTTCTTTTTGTATTTTTGTGATTCCGTAAGTTCCCTTTAGTCAACCTGGCACCATATGTTGACATGTCTACACTCTCGTCTCTATGGACAAAAACACCAGTTAAAGTGTCTACAACTTTTGTTTTGAAAGCAGGTAGAAATTATATAGAGACGACGTACTAGTGTGTTTCTGGTGACATTGTCAACACAATTTCAACAGGCGAGTAGGAACAGTTTACGTTAAATTTTTCTATAGAAAAATATTTCTATCGAAAATTTTTCTATAGAAAAATATTTCTATCGAAAATTTTTCTATAGAACAATATTTCTATCGAAAATTTTTCTATAGAAAAATATTTCTATCGAAAATTTTTCTATAGAAAAATATTTCTATCGAAAATTTTTCTATAGAAAAATATTTCTATCGAAAATTTTTCTATAGAAAAGTATTTCTATCGAAAATTTTTCTATAGAAAAGTATTTCTATCGAAAATTTTTCTATAGAAAAATATTTCTATCGAAAATTTTTCTATAGAAAAGTATTTCTATCGAAAATTTTTCTATAGAAAAATATTTCTATCGAAAATTTTTCTATAGAAAAATATTTCTATCGAAAATTTTTCTATAGAAAAATATTTCTATCGAAAATTTTTCTATAGAAAAATATTTCTATCGAAAATTTTTCTATAGAAAAATATTTCTATCGAAAATTTTTCTATAGAAAAATATTTCTATCGAAAATTTTTCTATAGAAAAATATTTCTATCGAAAATTTTTCTATAGAAAAATATTTCTATCGAAAATTTTTCTATAGAAAAATATTTCTATCGAAAATTTTTCTATAGAAAAATATTTCTATCGAAAATTTTTCTATAGAAAAATATTTCTATCGAAAATTTTTCTATAGAAAAATATTTCTATCGAAAATTTTTCTATAGAAAAATATTTCTATCGAAAATTTTTCTATAGAAAAATATTTCTATCGAAAATTTTTCTATAGAAAAATATTTCTATCGAAAATTTTTCTATAGAAAAATATTTCTATCGAAAATTTTTCTATAGAAAAATATTTCTATCGAAAATTTTTCTATAGAAAAATATTTCTATCGAAAATTTTTCTATAGAAAAATATTTCTATCGAAAATTTTTCTATAGAAAAATATTTCTATCGAAAATTTTTCTATAGAAAAATATTTCTATCGAAAATTTTTCTATAGAAAAATATTTCTATCGAAAATTTTTCTATAGAAAAATATTTCTATCGAAAATTTTTCTATAGAAAAATATTTCTATCGAAAATTTTTCTATAGAAAAATATTTCTATCGAAAATTTTTCTATAGAAAAATATTTCTATCGAAAATTTTTCTATAGAAAAATATTTCTATCGAAAATTTTTCTATAGAAAAATATTTCTATCGAAAATTTTTCTATAGAAAAATATTTCTATCGAAAATTTTTCTATAGAAAAATATTTCTATCGAAAATTTTTCTATAGAAAAATATTTCTATCGAAAATTTTTCTATAGAAAAATATTTCTATCGAAAATTTTTCTATAGAAAAATATTTCTATCGAAAATTTTTCTATAGAAAAATATTTCTATCGAAAATTTTTCTATAGAAAAATATTTCTATCGAAAATTTTTCTATAGAAAAATATTTCTATCGAAAATTTTTCTATAGAAAAATATTTCTATCGAAAATTTTTCTATAGAAAAATATTTCTATCGAAAATTTTTCTATAGAAAAATATTTCTATCGAAAATTTTTCTATAGAAAAATATTTCTATCGAAAATTTTTCTATAGAAAAATATTTCTATCGAAAATTTTTCTATAGAAAAATATTTCTATCGAAAATTTTTCTATAGAAAAATATTTCTATCGAAAATTTTTCTATAGAAAAATATTTCTATCGAAAATTTTTCTATAGAAAAATATTTCTATCGAAAATTTTTCTATAGAAAAATATTTCTATCGAAAATTTTTCTATAGAAAAATATTTCTATCGAAAATTTTTCTATAGAAAAATATTTCTATCGAAAATTTTTCTAAAGAAAAATATTTCTATCGAAAATTTTTCTATAGAAAAATATTTCTATCGAAAATTTTTCTATAGAAAAATATTTCTATCGAAAATTTTTCTATAGAAAAATATTTCTATCGAAAATTTTTCTATAGAAAAATATTTCTATCGAAAATTTTTCTATAGAAAAATATTTTTATCGAAAATTTTTCTATAGAAAAATATTTCTATCGAAAATTTTTCTATAGAAAAATATTTCTATCGAAAATTTTTCTATAGAAAAATATTTCTATCGAAAATTTTTCTATAGAAAAATATTTCTAGCGAAAATGTTTCTATAGAAAAATATTACTATCGAAAATTTTTCTATAGAAATTTTTTCTATAGAAAAATATTTCTATGTAAAATTTTTCTATAGAAAAATATTTCTATGAACAATTTTTCTATAGAAAAATATTTCTATGTAAAATTTTTCTATCGAAAATTTTTCTATAGAAAGATATTTCTATATGCTTTTATGTGTATATAAACGTTAGGGTGTTTACTCGTGTTATGTTAGCTCGATAAATCTTAAAAATAAAATCGATTAATCGCTCGAGTAAAATAAAATGACTAATTTCAAATTAAGATTTATTTGAGTAATTTTCCACGAGTAATCGAGTTGCTCGAGTAAAAGTGTTTCAATAGTTTTGTAAGTATTTGTTGAAATAAAACGACTAAAATTTGTCTCAGCGTATTTCATAACTGTTAAGTTTGTAAAAAAAAAACGTTGGCCAAATGTAATTTTAGATATAAATAGCCTAGTCTACCATAGACCTGTTGTGGTATCCAATGTATTCGCAATTCCTACTACTCCTGTTATAGACAAGTTGAAGGTACCATTGCAATCTTAGAACGTACTATGGTCCAGTTGAAGTCTCCAATGTATTCGTAGATACTACTATAGTTTAGTTAAAGATCCCTGTGTAATCGTAGGTCCTACTATAGTAACAGTACGTGCTGTTTTTTTAACTCGATTAACTCGAGTAACTTTTAACGATTAATCGATTTTCCGAGCAAATAAAAAACCCCATTTTCAAGATATTTGACTACTCAAACAATTAAAAGTCGAGTAAAATGAACACCCTAATAAACGTCTTTTAAGAATGTGTCTTGTATGGGAGGTATGGTAAAATATGGGCCGATTTCTAAAAAATTAGGAACACTGATTAAGGTTATGTTAAGCAATATCTGTGCTGAATTTTATTAAAATACAACTAAATTTGTGGCTGTAAAGGACCAAAAACTCAATTCCGGGAAGGCATCCCTATGGGAGGTACCCGAAATAGTAATCCGATTTCTCCCAAAAAGTATAGAGATAGGGTATAGGGTCCTTGGACCTAAATATGAACCTATGCCAAATTTCATCAAATTATCTTTAAAGTTACGACCTGTAGACTGATAACAAGCTTACACGGATAACCGGCCAGCCATGACGGACATCGTTAAAACAACTCAGGGAGTGAGTCGATTGGTATACTAAAAGGTAGGTCTCAGACAAATATTTCCATGCATTACAAACATCAGCACAAACCCTATATACCCTTTCCACCTATGTTGGTGAAGGGTATAAAAATGTTATGTTACCTAAAGGATATTAAGGTATATTATTGTAAGGCATAAATTATATTGAAATTATTACTGAAGAATAAAGGATATTTCTAATTTATGTGTCATCATGGCATTAAAATTGTAGTATTATTATTATTACTTACATATGTCTAAGGTAACAATAGCTTCTTATTTTATCAGGACCATATACTTTGTCCTAACAGTTATAACGAAATTAATTATAAAATATTGTTTTAATTTCTAGATTTTGTGCAATTATTATAGATATCCTATAATTTAATGTATAACAAAGATTTAATTTTATAGAAACCAATTGTAAATATAAAATACATACTTAGAAATCAAGATAGAACAACTTCCGGTCGAATACAAGTGTAAATATACACAAGTATGCAAACCCAGCTAGCAATTTGGTGATTGTTGACGATAATATCAGCAAAATGAGTCTTTTGGGATTCGTTTAGGCGATCAAAAACTGATTAATCAGCTTGGTGATTTAAAAAAGATTTCAAAAAGACTAATTAAAACGCTTAGAAAACGACAGAATGTGTGCAATCAGTTTGGTGATCAAAAAAGTGTACAAAAAGGCTCATAGACGCTTAGCAAGCGACTAGTTAAAAATAGCACAAAAAATCTTGTAAAATTTGCGTAATATAACTATTTGTAGGTGATAAAAAAAAATGCCACAAAAAGACTCGCATCTCATTATGGTTGAGGTGGCTTAGTTGGTTAGCACGTCGACTTCTAAGCATAACATATCATATTCAGCAGCCTAGGTTCGATCCTCGGTCTCGGCAACATCAATTTATGTAATTATTAACGCAACTTTAATGTTCTAATAATAGATGTGACGTGTTCTAAAAATAGATATTACTGTGTTGAGTAATAACAAGTAAGAGTGTTATATTCGGCTGTGCCGAATCTTATATACCCACCATCAAGTTGTGTTAAATTTAGAAACATATCTCATATATCTACAAGGGTGCAGCTAATTCAAAATCTGCACCAAAACTGGAAAAATCGCTAAGCTATTTGGTATTGTTGGTAAAACCTTTGGACTAAATTAGGTTTCCGTAGCTTTATAGTTCAACATTCAAAAATATTTTAGTGGTTTCCCCAGTATTTACTTTGATCAAAATTCGGTCTCATAACCGGGTATAGTTTTACATTAATAAGTTGTTAAATACTTTTCGTTGTGCTTAATATGTAGTTAGGCTAAAAACGTTAATAGTAATACGACAGGTCCATATATTTCGTTATGAGTACCTAATGCATTCATCATATATAAAGTCTGAGCTGAACATTGATTGATGCCTATATAATTTCATAGGTGCAATCTTAATATAATGAATGTACCTCCAGAGAGAGCTTTATCTTGCAAAATTTAGTGGGCATAGCTATCATAGTTTCTAATTTAATAGCTTTTAACTGGCCTTTGCTAAAATTTTTGGTTTCCGTGAGTGTTTTTCACGTGAAAGCTAAAGTCAAATATGGACTGATTCCTATAAAATTTGATAAACTGATCAAAAATTGCATAAAACTTCCCTATTTTAAATTTAATCGTCATAGCTATTACAATTGTATTCAATTTATCAGCATTAATGTGTTTCCCGGGGCGGAGTTATATGGGAGCTCTAACTAAATTTGAACCGATTTTGTCCATTTTCAACACACATCTTTTTCAAGATATCCAAAATACTTTTGTAAAATTTTGTCCCTCTAGCTCTTTTCGTTAAGGCGCTATCGTGCTTTTATCTGACGGACAGATGGACATAAACAACATTTTCTTTATGTATTTTTGTGTTTCCATAAGTTTTTTATATGGGAGCTATGGTCAAATAGTGACCGATTGTGACAAAATTTTGCACACTGGCTGGCATTGACATAAGACTTCCTTGTGCTTAATTTAGTCTTACTAGCTCTTGTAGTTAAGGAGCTATCACGATTTTATCTGACGGACAGACGGACATAAATCCCCTTTTCTTTTTGAATTTTTGTGTTTTCGTAAGTTTTTTATATGGGAGCTAGGTCATATGGTGACCGATTGCGACAAAATTGTGCACACTGGCTGGCATTGATATAAGACTTTCTTGTGCCAAATTTAGTGGTTATATCTATTATACTTTTAGATTTATTGGCATTTAAGTGTATTTTGGGTGTTTCCGTAAGTTTTTTGTATGGGAGCTATGGCTAAATGTGAACCGATTTCGATGAAATTTTATATGCTGCCTAGTGCTTATTTAGAACTTCTAGATACCAAATTTTGTCATCATAACTGTTATAATTTGTCATTTATTAGCAAATAAGCAATTAGCCTAGACAAGGTTATACGGGAGCTATGGTCAAATGCTAACCGATTTTGCCCAATTTCAATACCAAAATTTTCTCATAAATAAAGAATGTTTTTGCTAAGTTTCAGTTAACTAGCTCTTTTCGTTTAGACGTTATCGTGATTTCAACAGACAGACAGACGGACATAGCTCAATCGTCTTAGAATTTCATAAGGATTCAGAATATATATCGTTTTTGATTTTTGAACCAATATTAAGGAAATTACAAACGGAATGACAATCTCAATATACCCCCCATTCTTTTTGATGGTGGGTATAAAAAGCTTTATTTTTTTTTACAAGTCTAGCAAAATGTGTGCAGTCATATTCAAATCTGCATAACGAGTCATTAAAGACTCGTTTTGAAGAGTCGTATGAAAGATACCATTTTCTCACACAAAAAGATCATTTTTGACTCATAATTGATATCATAAATAATCATTTTAATCATGCACTGAAGTCAAAAAAGACTCATATTTGATTAAAATTTTTCAAAAATGCTAGCTGGGAATATGCATAAGTAAAATACATTTGTATGCCTTTGGCTAAGTAAAATGTATAAATTTACTAGATTTTACACGTGTGCTTCCTGATGACATCAATTTAAATAATACAAATGCAATTCATGTTCATATGCTTGACTTTGATTAATAGACAATTTAAGAATAAACACGTCGTAGTCTTCGTCATACATGTCTGTATCTTGATATTACTTCCTTGCAACACAATAACAACAAACACCCACTTGAAACAATTTATACCATATGGAAGAATGGATGGATGAATGGCTTCCAGGTAAACTACCATAATTTGTTGAGGTTGGTTACTAAATTTACACTTAAACTATTATTCTTTATCCTCCAGCTGAGTTTAATTTAACTATTTTACATACTCCTGTTGACATATTGTTTAAACTAAATCATAAATACAAATTTACAAAATCTGAGACTAAAGGATCAAGAAATGGATAAGTTTGAGGAACGAGGTAGAGAGTATGTGTGTGCGTGTAAAACAGATTGTGCGTGTTTGTAATTGTAATAGTTGTGATAGAAGATAAACTAGAGAACTAGATAAGATTATTTAAGTTATTTTTTGCACGTTCAGGTGTTTAAGATATGAATAGACAATAAATTACTGGCCTTACTTGTATATTTAGTCAATTTGCAAAATTTTATTCTTTGAATGAATGTTATGCATAAAATAAGTTAACAAGATTAAATCGGTTTTTGTCATGGGAAAGTGATATACATGAGGGGAAAAATAAAACATTGTGATAACATTTAAATATTGGAAAAGGAAAGTTAGCAAAGTTATCACAGTGACAAATTTTCTATACAAAACTTATCACAGCGACAAATATTCCGTAGAAAAATTATCACAGTGACAAATTTTCTAAAGAAAACTTATCACAGTGACACATCTTCTATGGAAAACTTATCACAGTGAAAAATTTTCTATAAATTTTCTATAAAAAACTTATCACAGTGACAAATTTTCTATTAAAAACTCATCATAATGAAAAACTTTCTAGAGAAAACTTATCACCGAGACAAATTTTTAAAACAAAATTTATCACAGTCACAAATATGTGATAAGTTTTCTAAAGAAAATTAATCACAATGACAAATTTTCTAAAGAAAACCTCTACGGTGACAAATTTTCTAATCAAAATTTTCGAGAGCGACAAATTTTCTGTAGAAAACTTATCACAGTGACAAATTTTCTATCAAAAACTTATCACAGCGACAAATTTTCCATAGATAACATATGACAGTGACAAATTTTCTATAGAAATATTAAAAGAGTGACAAATTTTCTAAAGAAAAACTTATCACAGTAACAAATTTTATATAGAAAACTTACCATAGTGACAAAGTTCTATAGAAAACTTATCACAGTCATAAATTTTCAATAGAAAACTAATCAAAGTGACAACTTTTTTATAGCAAACTTAACACAGTAACAAATTTTTTATAGAAAACATATGAAAGTTAAAAATTTCTATAGAAAACTTATCACAGTAAAAAAATGTCTATAAAAAAACTTAACAGAGTGAGAAATTTTCTATAGAAAACTTATCACAGTGAGAAATTTTCTATAGAAAACTTACCACAGTGAAAAATTTTCTATAGAAAACTCATCACAGTGACTAATATTCTATAGAAAACTTATCACAGTAACAAATTTTCAATAGAAAACTTATCATAGTGACAAATTTTCCATAGAAAACTTATCATAGTGCCAAATTTTCTACAGAAAAAATTGACAAATTTTTTAAACAAAACTTTTTACAGTGAAAAATTTTCTACAGAAGACTTATCACAGTGACAAATTTTCTTCTGAAAACTTATCACAGTGAGAAATTTTCTACAGAAAACTTATCACAGTGAGAAATTTTCTATAGAAAACTTATAACTGCGACAAATTTTCTATAAAAAACTTATAACAGTGAGAACTTTTCTATAGAAAACTAATCACAGTCACAAAATTTCTATAGAAAACTTACAACAGTGACAAAATTTTATAGAAAACTTATCACAGTGACAAATCTTTTATAGAAAACTTATCACAGCGACAACTTTTCTTTAGAAAACTTATCTTAGTGACAACTTTTTAGTAGAAAACTTATCACAGTGACAACTTTTCTGTGTAAAACTTATCAGAGTGACAACTTTTCTACAGAAAACTTATTACAGTGAAAACTTTCCTATAGGGCACTTATCACAGTGTCAAATTTTCTATAAAAAAATTATAACAGAGACAACTTTTCTAAAGCAAACGTATCACAGTGACAACTTTTCTATAGAAGACTTATTGCAGTGGCAACTTTTCTATAGAAAACTTATTACAGTGACAACTTTTTTATAAAAAAATTATAACAGTGACAATTTTTCTAAAAAAAAAACTTATTACAGTGAAAACTTTTCTATAGAAACTTATCCCAGTGACAACTTTCCTATAGAAAAGTTATCACAGAGATAACTTTTCTGTAGAAAACTTTTCACAGTGATAAGTTTTCCATAGAGAACTTATCATAGTGATAAACTTTCTATAGAAAACTTATCACAGCAATAAATTTTCTATAGAAAATTTATCAAAGTGACATTTTTTTTATAAAAACTTATTACTGTGACAACTTTTCTATAGAAAACTCATCACAGTGACCAATTTTCTACAGAAAACTTATTCCAGCGACAACTTTTTATAAAAAACATATCCCACCAACAATTTTTCTATAGAAAACTTGTCCCAACGACAACTTTTCTTTAGAAAACTTATCTTAGTGACAACTTTTTAGTAGAAAACTTATCACAGTGACAACTTTTCTGTGTAAAACTTATCAGAGTGACAACTTTTCTACAGAAAACTTATTACAGTGAAAACTTTCCTATAGGGCACTTATCACAGTGTCAAATTTTCTATAAAAAACTTTTCTAAAGCAAACGTATCACAGTGACAACTTTTCTATAGAAGAAGTATTGCAGTGGCAACTTTTCTATAGAAAACTTATTACAGTGACAACTTTTTTATAAAAAAATTATAACAGTGACAATTTTTCTAAAAAAAACTTATTACAGTGAAAACTTTTCTATAGAAACTTATCCCAGTGACAACTTTCCTATAGAAAAGTTATCACAGAGATAACTTTTCTGTAGAAAACTTTTCACAGTGATAAGTTTTCCATAGAGAACTGATCATAGTGATAAACTTTCTATAGAAAACTTATCACAGCAATAAATTTTCTATAGAAAATTTATCAAAGTGACATTTTTTTTATAAAAACTTATTACTGTGACAACTTTTCTATAGAAAACTCATCACAGTGACCAATTTTCTACAGAAAACTTGTCCCAACGACAACCTTTCTATAGTGAACTTTCTCCAGCGACTTCTTTTCTATAGAAAACTTATCACAGCTGATAAATTAACATCTTGAAAGCCAAATATGCAAAAATATGTATTTTAAGCAAAATATAATAAAATAACCAAACCCTTATCATTTTGACTTTATAGAGATTTTATCGATCGAAAGTCATTTTACTTCGTACTTAAACTTCTTATACCAAAGAAAGACCATTGACTAGTTTATTCATTAAAATGCACACTCGTATCTTCTTTATTAAATCCATCGTCTTTTTTTTCAAATTATACAATAGATTTGTTTTTTTTTTTTTTTTTTGGTTTATCTAAATAACGTTTTTGTTTTTATTTTTAGTTTAAAACTTAATTCCTTAAATGACTAGTGTCTTAATCATATTGTTCTATTCTATACGTTGTTCTAGTTTTAGTTATAGCTTTTCTTTTAATAATACTACTGCTATTAAGACTATCCATCATTATCAACTATCGTCGTATGGACATGGTATTCGTGGGAAATTGTGGTTTTGTCGATGATGAAAAGAAACGTTTACACGTTAAACGCCAAAAGGCCGCCCGAAAATCGACACTATAAAATGCATAAATGAATGGATTAATGGCACTATTGAACCAGCCCAGCCAGGTCAACACCTTGGCCAAGGTACTGCTAACTTGATCCTCATGCAGGAATGGTGTTATCAGATAGTTAATAAAAAATGGCAACCAACAGGCAATGAAACCGCCCACAACAATGCTCAGAGTTTGTGTGGTCTTGGTTTCCTTTTTCAGCGAAGAAATACGATTCGATAGTGATTTGGTTGTGTAATGATGGGAATGCTGATGATGATGAGAACGCAATTGTGGTGTATGAGGTCTTAAGATGGAAGAACCACTGCCTGTTACTATGGCATCGGGTGTCAGGTTATTTCCACCCCCAATATTTGGTGATGTATTAGTTAAATAATGCTGATGCCTCATACTATGTGTGCGCATATGTTTGTTGGGATGTGTATGCTGTTGATAGTGATGATGTTGCTGTTGACTAGTTGTTGTAGTGGGTGTAAATGTCCATGGATTATCTAAGCCCATACCCGCTGTGGCTGTTACTGTCGCTGTGCCAGTAGCGCATGTTGTGCTCGTCATTGTCGTAATGGTTGATGAGGCAGTGGGTGTACGTTTTAACGAGGCTGGTCGTTTCATTTCATAACAACCATTTTTGCCTGTTGGTGAGTTGGCCGTTTGCTGCTGTTGCTGCAGCACCAGCAATGTGTGGCATTGTGTCGTTTGTACAATTTCATTGTCGGAAGCCATAATTTCTTGTAAATCTTTGGCCAATGTTTGATTTGATAAAGTTCTGGCCGCATGTTGTCTCTTTTGTCCAGAGTTTAAGTCAAATTCTGATAAATCCGGATCCAACTCATTGTCAATATCTGCTGCCGTATAACGTTTGAATTTCTATTTGGTTAAAGAAAGAAAATTGAGGAGAAATTAATAAGGAAGAAACAAAATTAAGCTGGTCGTATTCAATGGCATTAATATAGTAGGAAATTAAAGATTAAGTCATAGCTCTACTCATAACTACCCAGCAAAACTTTGGTAATGGCAAGTACTCTGATAACTGGTTACCTTGTAACGACTACAACATACCATCCGAATAAATAATAAGTTATTACAGAAGTACTTATTTGTAATTAAGATGGTAATTTAAACTGAATGGCCCCGGTTCAAATCCCACCAAGGGCAACAATTTTTTTTTACTTTTTTTTATTAAAAGAGTTTTTTTAATGATTTTTGAATTTTAAGAACTTAAATATTATCTTCTGTAAAAAAAATTGTAAAACTAACTCACGTTAACGAAAAAATACCATCATGAGTCAATTTTGATTATGTAGGGGATGTTGAATACCAAACACGATTCTAATTGGTCTTAACTTGGTAAGCCCAACTTATCTGGGTCATCCCTCATCTCAACTGTGGACACACACCTCCTCATGGTATCACCCGGGGAGCTAGTTTAACACCCATTAATATTGTGAGTTAACATGTTCCAAAAGTTGTGCCATAAGATCGATAAAAATGGGTTAGGATTACGGGCTAGTAACCCTCTCTTGAAAAAAAAATACAATGAAGAGGATAAAATTAGAACTGAAATGTAACACTACCTAATATTAGAGGAGGATGTCCGAAACATCGATAGAAAGACCAAGTAGAGGAACATTTTTCAAAGCTTGGCCTATAAAATTGGAGAATATTCGCACAAGATCGAAATCCATGGAATTCTAAAATATTCTCGGACTTTGACCTTAACAGGTTGTAACATTTAAGTAAGTAAGAGTCAATCTTATGTAAAAACTTATACAAAAAAGAAGATTTAAATTGTTTAAGTATTAAAATAATTTTAAAAAAGTTTTAAAATAATTACAAAAAATCGTACAAAAATATTTTTCCAAAAATTACAACAAAGCAAAAAAAATCAGGGAAAAAACAAAGTTATTTTCACATGATTTTGTATCTAAAAATAAAAATTGTTTATATTAATTATAAGCTGCTAAGTTTTCAACATATGAAGTAGCTCAGTGGAAGAGTCTCTGCCTAGCAGTCGGAGGGTCTGGGTTCGAGCCCCCATGGGATCATAAAAAAAATTTTGTATTTCGTTTAAAAATATATGTTTTTAATAAAACAACAACAAAAAAGTTGTTGCTGTTGTTCTTGTTGCTTTCAAATTACTTACCCAAGTCATTACTTACTGCAATTGGTAAGTACTTGCCTCCAATGACATCCCCATGTTAATGTAATGACTTAAACAGCGAATGAGTAAGTAGTTCGTGTTCAATAGTTTAACTGTTTAACTTATTATTTGGTAATGAAAAGTTTTACTGGGTAGTTTAAAAGTATAGATACGAGTATGCCTAAGTCTAGCAACAACATTTCTATAGCAAAATTCTCACATTGACAAATTTCATAAAAAACTTAACACATTGACAAAGTTTCTATACAAAACTTATCACAGTGGCAAATTTTCTTTAAAATCCTAATCACAGTGACAAATTTTTTTATAGAAAACTTATCACAGTGACAAATTTTCTAAAGAAAACTTATTGCAGTGACAAATTTTCTACAGAGAACTTATTACATTAATAAATTTTCTAAAGAACGCTTATCACAGTGACAAATTTTCTATAAAAAGCTTATTACAGTGACAAATTTTCTTTGGAAAATTTATTACGGTAATAAATCTATAGAAAACTTATCAAAATGACAACTTTTCTATAGAAAACATATCAAAATGACAACTTTTCTATAGAAAACTTATCAAAATGACAACTTTTCTATAGAAAACTTATCACAGTGACAACTTTTCTATAGAAAACTTATCACAGTGACAACTTTTCTATAGAAAACTTATCACAGTGACAACTTTTCTATAGAAAACTTATCACAGTAACAACTTTTTAATAGAAAACTTATAACAGTAACAACTTTTTCATAGAAGTCTTACCTCAATGATAACTTTTTTATAGAAAACTTATCACAGTGACAACTTTTCTATAGAAAACTTATCACAAAGACAACTTTTCTATAGAAAACTTATCACAGTGGCAATTTTTCTATAGAAAACTTATCACATGGACAACTTTTCTATAGAAAACTTATCACAGTAACTACTTTTCTATAGAAGACTCATCACAGTGACAACTTTTCTATAAAAAACTTATCACAGTGACAACTTTTTTATAGTAAATTTTCACTGTGATGAGTTTTCTATAGAAATGTTGTGACTGTGATAAGAAAACTTACCATATTTTCTATAGGAACCTTATCACAGTAACAACTTTTCTATAGACAACTTATCTCAGTGACAAATTTTGAAATGTAAGCTTATCGTAGTGACAACATTCTGTGGAAAACAATTACAGTGACAACTTTTCTTTAGAAAACTTATCACTGTGACAATTTTTCGTAGAAAACTTTTCACTTTGACAATTTTTTTGGTAGAGAGCTTATCACTTTGACAATTTTTTGGCTAGAAAACTTATCACTGTGACAATTTTTTATAGAAAGCTTATTACTGTGACAATTTTCTATGGAAAACTTATCACTGTGACAGTTTTTCTATGGAAAACTTATCACTGTGACAATTTTTCTATGGAAAATTATCACAGTGACAATTTTTCTTTAAAAAACGGAAAAATTCTCCATAGAAGGGTTGTAGAAAGGATAAGATCTCTATAAAAAAGTTCTACAGAAAATTTATCCAGTCGACAACTTTGTTATAGAAAACTTATCCTTTCTACAATTTTCGATAGAGATCTTTTCCTATCTTGAACTCTTATATAGAAAATTTATCCTATATACAACTTTTTTATGGAAAACTTATCCTATATATAACTTTTCTAAAGAAAACTTATCCCATCATATCATAATGTGGTCAAAAAAAAAAATCATAATGTGGTCAAAATGTGACTATAGTTTGGCCATGGTCTATTCATAGCCTGGGCATTGTCTAATCGTAATCAAGTTATAGTTTTTTTAGATGTCTGATCGTAGTCTGGTTACGGTCTATTCTTTGACTGATTATGGTCTAGTCGTAGTCTGATTATCGTATTGTCGAAGTGAAGGCATAGTTTGTGTATTTTTTGTTCATAGTCTGATTTTAGTTTAGTTACAGTCTTATCATAGTTTTTGTCATATTCTTGTCGTAGTTATAGTGATTTGTCCGGTTATAGGTAAATAATATTCCAATTGTTATCTGCTTACATTCTGGCCTTAGTCTGAATATATTCTGTATAGTATAGTCAAGTTAAAGACTAGTTATTGTCTGATTATAGTCTTGTTATATTTGTCTGATTATAGTCTTTAGTTAATGATTTTTCTACTCACCTTATTATGGACACTTATATCGGTCATATGATCATGTCTATTTGCTATAACACAGGAAATCCTTGCATAGACATAAATCATTACGGCCATTGGTATAAAGAATGAGCCCATGGCTGAAAATATCACATAACCTTCGTTCTGATTGTAACGACATTCATTTAAATCTCTACGTCCTGGTTCATACCTAAAGCAAATAAAGTAAAGAGATTTTAAAATTTTGCATCTGAGTTGAAGCTACATTATTTGTATTATCTAACAAGGACACAAGAATGCATATGTATTTCGATAAATGTAAGGATTATTTGAATAAGCAACAACAAGTCGTCTGGTGTTACGAAGCACGTATTCATACTTATCCTTTTGGAGCTGTCTATGGTAGAAGATTTATTTCAACCAAACAAATTGATTTAGTTTCTTTCTTTGAAAAGTGAGAACAAATTGTATTAAGGCCAAAATATAACCCGAATTACAGAGAAATGAAGAAATAAAATGAAATTGGAAAAAGATTGTTTGTCAGTTTCTTGGTTGGCCAAATGAACAAATTGAATTTTTTAGAAAATATAGAAGATATTCATTTGAAACCCACAGAAGTTTGTTAAAGTTAAACCTTCAATTTGTTAGAGTTTTGATATCAAATTGTAAGGTTGACATTTTTTCTAGTTTTGTTTTAAAGATTTTATGCAAATATTGTTTTTGTTTATTTATAAGATTTGGATTTGGAGGACAAAATCCTTTATTAAGTTTGCAAGTTATTTAGGGGATATCTCAGCTCAAATGCCGAAGAAATACTTATTTGTTTTTATAAAATGAAAATTTATTTTAGGTATAGACATAGAGAAACCTTTGACATTTTCCTCTATAATATTGAGGAAAACTTTTTTTTTAAAGTTTCAATCTTAGAGTTCACTCTTACTACCCACTAGTTCCTCCATCCTCATTATGACCTCATTATAATTGTCCTTTAATTTAAACCAAAAGAAAACAAATTTTAATTAAAATTTTGTGACAGTAATTACAATTTAACATTTTTTCTTTTTAAATTAAAATTGAATTATTTTAATTAAAAAAAAAAAAAACGACAAGAAAAGCGAAGCAAAGTTTTAGGGGCCCACCAACAGACAAACAACAAATATTTGCCTAAATCAAAATGTTACGTTGTCTTTAATCAAAAGTATTTAATTTTAGTCATGGAAACTTTAAAGACAAAAAAGCCTCAGAAGCAGGGGAAGTATGGCCTAAGGCAAAAATCAGAATTTCTTGAAAAAAATTTTAGTAAGAACCGTAAATTTTGTTTAGTTAAAAAATTTATAAAGCATTTGTTTCTTCTTAAGTATTTAAAAATCCAGGTCTTTTCTTAAGGCCCCCTTCCCTTACGCAAATTTATGAAATTTTTTTAACAAATTGTGTTTATTTTTCTTGGCTGCTTCTTCCTCGTTGTTGGTTTTGTTATTCTTTCCTTAATGTACTAATATTTATTTAGGTTTCCTTTTACACACATTCGCCCTTAGCTACTTACCAGCCCAATATGGGTGGACAGGTGATAGCCAATGCTAAGACCCAAACTATGAGTATCATGATGAGAGCCAAACGTTTTGAACGTCGTTTGCGTGAATAGGTTAAAGGTTGGGTAACAGCTAAATATCTAAAAATGAAAGTAGAAAATGTAAAAAAAGTGAGAAAAACATGTAGTAAAATTTCATAGCGAAAATATTAAAGTCTTTAAAGGCTTACCAAATTATACCCTACACCATATTTTAGAACATCTTTTCTGATTTCATGCCATGCAGGTGACATATGTTCAAAAAAGTTTCAAAACCCTCAGCCAATTTAATATTATATTCCAAAAAACATATCATGACCGGACTATAAACATTAGGGTGCCAAATAACTATATGCTTGTCACTGTGATAAGCTTTCTATAGAAAAGTTGTCTCTCTGATAAGTTCTTTTTAGAAAAGTTATCACTGTGATAAGTTTTCTATGGAAAAGTTGTCACTGTAATATGTTTTCAATAGAAAAGTTGTCACTGAGATAAGTTTTCTATAGAAAAGTTGTCACTGTAATAAGTTTTCAATAGAAAATTTGTCACTGTGATAAGTTTCCTATGGAAAAGTTTTCACTGTAATAAGTTTTCTATAGAAAAGTTTTCACTGTGATAAGTTTTCTATAGAAAAGTTGTCACTGTGATAAGTTTTCTATAGAAAAGTTGTCACTGTGATAAGTTTTCTATAGAAAAGTTGTCACTGTGATAAGTTTTCTATAGAAAAGTTGTCACTGTGATAAGTTTTCTATAGAAAAGTTGTCACTGTGATAAGTTTTCTATAGAAAAGTTGTCACTGTGATAAGTTTTCTATAGAAAAGTTGTCACTGTGATAAGTTTTCTATAGAAAAGTTGTCACTGTGATAAGTTTTCTATAGAAAAGTTGTCACTGTGATAAGTTTTCTATAGAAAAGTTGTCACTGTGATATGTTTTCTATAGAAAAGTTGACACTGTGATAAGTTTTCTATAGAAAAGTTGTCACTGAGATAAGTTTTCTATAGACAAGATGTCACTGTGATAAGTTTTCTGTAGAAAAGTTTTCACTGAAATAAGTTTTCTATAGAAAAGTTATCACTGTGATAAATTTTCTATAGAAAAGTTGTCACTGAGATAGGTTTTTTATAGACAAGATGTTTTCTATAGAAAAGTTGTCACTGTGATAAGTTTTCTGTAGAAAAGTTGTCACTGTGATAAGTTTTCTATAGAAAAGTTGTCACTGTGATAAATTTTCTATAGAGCAGTTGTCACTAGGATAAGTTTTCTTTAGAAAAGTTTTCACCTGGATAAGTTTTATTTTTAAAATTGTCACTGTGAAGGTTTATTGTGGAAAGTTGTCACTGTGATAAGTTTTTCATAGAAAAGTTGACACTGTGATTAGTTCTATATCGAACAGTTGTCACTATTATAAGTTTTCTATAGAAAAGTTGTCACTGTGATAAGTTTTCCATAGAAAAGTTTTCACTGTGATAAGTTTTCTGTAGAAAAGTTGTCACTGTGATAAGTTTTCTATAGAAAAGTTGTCACTGTGATAAGTTTTCTATAAAAAAGTTGTCACTGTGATAAGCTTCGTATAGAAAAGTTGCCACTGTGATAAGTTTTCTATACAAAAATTGTCACTGTGATAAGTTTTATGCAGAAAAGTTGTCACTGTGATAAGTTTTCTATAGAAAAGTTGTCACTGAGATAGGTTTTTTATAGACAAGATGTTTTCTATAGAAAAGTTGTCACTGTGATAAGTTTTCTGTAGAAAAGTTGTCACTGTGATAAGCTTCGTATAGAAAAGTTGTCACTGTGATAAGTTTTCTATACAAAAATTGTCACTGTGATAAGTTTTATATAGAAAAGTTGTCACTGTGATAAGTTTTCTATAGAAAAGTTGTCACTGAGAAAGTTTTTTTATAGACAAGATGTTTTTTATAGAAAAGCTGTCACTGTGATAAGTTTTCTGTAGAAAAGTTGTCACTGTGATAAGTTTTCTATAGAACAGTAGTCAATGTGATAAATTTTCTATAGAGCAGTTGTACCTGGGATAAGTTTTCTATGGAAAAGTTGTCACTAGGATAAGTTTTATTTTTAAAATTGTCACTATGAAGGTTTATTGTAGAAAGTTGTCACTGTGATAAGTTTTTCATAGAAAAGTTGACACTGTGATAAGTTCGATATCGAACAGTTGTCACTATTATAAGTTTTCTATACAAAAGTTGTCACTGTGATAAGTTTTCTATAGAAAAGATGTCACTGTGATAAGTTTTCTGTAGAAAATTTATCACTGTGATAAGTTTTCTATAGAAAAGTTGTCATTGTGATAAGTTTTCTATAGAAAAGTTGTCATTGTGATAAGTTTTCTATAAAAAAGTTGTCACTGTGATAAGTTTCGTATAGAAAAGTTGTCACTGTGATAAGTTTTCTATACAAAAATTGTCACTGTGATAAGTTTTCCATAGAAAAGTTGACACTGTGATAAGTTTTATATCGAAAAGTTGTCACTGTTATAAGTTTTCTATAGAAAAGTTGTTATTGTGATAAGTTTTCTATAGAAAAGTTGTCACTGTGATAAGTTTTTTATAGAAAGGTTGTCACTGTAATAAGTTTTCTATAGAAAAGTTGTCACTGTTATAAGTTTTCTTTAAAAAAATTGTTAGTGTGATAAGCTTTCTATAGAAAGATGTCACTGTGATTTGCTTTCAATAGAAAATTTGTCACTAAGATAAGTCTTCTATAGAAAAGTTGACACTATGATTAGTTTTCTATAGAAAAGTTGTCACTGTCATGAGTTTTGTATTCAAAAGTTGTCACTGTGATAAGTTGTCTATAGAAAAGCAACCACTGTGATAAATTATAATTATAATCTCGTATATACTTTAGCAGATATCAGGAAATCAAAAAAATCTCTATATCGGCTTTGCTCGATGCACCCAACATAACTATGTAAAATGCGAAAGTCTCTTCTTTGGATTAGTTTAGATTAGAAAGTTCGAAATTTTCTGAAAAAAAATCATATAAAAAGTTACGCATAATTTAAGTAAAAAGTGTTGCAGTCGTTTAGGCGCAACTTTTTAATCAATTTGAATTTGAGTGTAATTCCCGTAGTAGTCGACGGATTTCAACCAAAATTAGTAGATCTCTTTTTTGGGTTAACCAATTATCAACTTCTTTTAAAAATGGTGGTCCAAAGCAGGTAACCCATGGAGTGGACGGATTTCAACCAAAATTGGTTCAGATCTTTGTGGAAAAAACTAATAGACGTGTGTCAAATTTTTAAGATTCTGTTGAGAATTCCGACTTATACATTGAGAACAATAATAAGTGAAAATGGGGGTCCAAAGCAAAAATCTCCCATTATTCCCTATACAAAAAATTTTTATAGTTTGCGATTGAGTTTCGATTTTCATGGGACTATTTTTTAGCAATTCGAACTAATCTGGGGGTTTGTGTTAAACATAGTTAATTTTCACCCAAGGCTTTGACTGGAGCTATGCATTGACACTTTACAATTTACAATTTATGAAATTATTTGTATCCATATTTTTGAATTTATTTATATCCATTAACTGTAAATTATTTATAACCAATAATTTGTTTCTCTAAGCCGCTGTCTATTGATTGATCATCAACTTTGAATTCAAATTTTCTAATTAGTTTTTATTTATTTGGGCTGAGGAAAAATCAAATTAAACTTTTTGTTACCAGCATTAGCATAAACCCATAATATCTGATAACTTTCATTATTATGATGGTATAGAGTATAACAAGTTAAAAAAAAAATAATTAAAAAAGTTATACAAAAAAATTAAATCAAAATTTATATTAAAACAAACAAGAGAAAACAAAAGTGACTAAACAAGATTTTCATCTGAAACAAAACTCGAGTAAACACTACCAACCTGTCCACGCTGATGGCACATAAACTTAAAATGGAAGCGGTACACAAGAGAACATCTAAGGAAATCCAAATATCACAGAGAACCCATCCAAGTTGCCAGGAACCTGAAATAAAAAAAAAAAACAAGCAAAAAGGAAAATTTTAGAAAATTATATCAAACATATATACAAACAAATTTTAAATAGTGTTTAAAAACTGTGAGAAAGACAAGTGACAATATAATATTTCTGGATAAAATATGTTTCAAATTAACACGAAGGTTTGAGGGATTTTAGCCTAATTTATTTGACCAACTGTAAACAGCTGGAAATGCTGATGTTTTTGTTAGTAATCACTTAGGTTGTCATAATAAGTAGGAGTTATACATAATTCAAATAATGCAAATTGCATCGGTGCGTATACTTGATATAAGTTACAGTCGAAAATTACAAAATAATTATACGCCACGGGGGTTATTTAAAAGTGTTTTACTCATACATTCATTATACCCTTCACCACCATGGGTGGAAAGGGTATTATAAGTTTGTTCTGATGTATGTAACGCCTAGAAATATTTGTCTTAAACTCACCTTTTAGTATACCCATAGGCTTAGCATCGCTTTCCAAGTCAATTTAGCGATGTCAGTCCGTCCGTCTGTCCATCCGTCGGGATGGCTGGCTGGACCCCCATATAAACCTTGTAATCAAGGTAGAGGTCGCAATTCTAAAGATAATTTGATGAAATTTGGAAAAAATATTTTTTTTTATAGTGGGACCATGGCTGTTGAAATTCGTCAAAATCAGTTCGTTATTTATGGTACCTCCAATAGGTCCCACTTCCCGGAATTGATATTATGGCCACAAACATAAATATCTTTTCATGAAATTTAAAACAAATACTGATTATTTAAACCAAAATCACAGTTAAAATCAACATTTGACCATACTCCCATACAAACTCTTATGTCAAAACGCACTAAATGAGACAAAAAAAGATAATGAGAATTTAGAGTTTATTTTTTGCATTCATAACACAGCACAACAAAATAAAAAAAATTTCATGTGCTCTTAAAACCACTACACAATTTTGATATATCATGACTATCATTGTACAAAAATGGTAAAATTTTTAAATTCTATGGCAAGATTTTTAAAAAATTTTTTTTTTTTGTAAATTGCAATTTTTTTAGACGTTTCTTCAAATAATTAATGATAACTCAAAAACTACTAGTCTGATATTATTAAAATAAAATCAGAAAAATTAGGATTTACATAGCCTTTAATTCGTCTATATATCGCGTTTCAATCGGATCAATAGTATCGGAGTTATAATAAAAAACTTAAGAAAAAAATATATTTTTTACATAAAAATGGCAAAAATTTTCGTTTAAAAAAAATCATGACAAATCGAAAACGCCAAAAAACTTCCAGATTTATTATTTTATCGCATAGCGACATATAATAGCAACAAAATGAGATATCGACCATAAAAATCGATTGATTTTTTTCGAATTTATTCACAATTTAGTGAATTCGCTCATTTTCACAAAATTTTAGTTTTCAAATGTATGAAAAAAAATAAAATTTCCAATTTCAAGGGGTGCATGTCGGATTATTGTGAGATTTGGTGAGAAACTTCCATCTACAAAATTTTAGTCGAATGGGACAACGTTAACACGTAGCGCATAGGCCCCAAATCTGAAAAATAGCGTTTAAATCGAAAAAAAATTGTCAAATTTTCAGTTTTTACAAAATTAAAGCTATTTATTCCCCCTTTTGCAAAAAAGTGGATTCTGGTCCTTATGGCAAATACAATGAGATTTCCAGTTAGCTACATATCTTTAAAATCGGTTAAACAGTTTTCGAGTTACTACAATTTGCACTAGCCATTACATGTCCTTGAGAACTTGCCGAAGGAAATTGACCAAAAAATGTGACCAAGTCAAATCGATGGAATAAATCGAAAATGCATTTCATTGTTTTCCCAGCGAAAAATATTTCGATTAAACCAAAGTTAAAAACCTGGTTTAATCAGACGTGCAAACATGCAGTCAGATCCCGAGAGGTTGCTTTCAGTAACTGGCGTAATAACCAAAATCCAGTTACTGATTTGCAGCGCAAACATGCAAGGCGTACGTGTGCCAAAGTATTAAGGCGTGAAAAGGCTCTGTACGAGCAACGCCTTCGTACTAAAATTCTTGCTGCTCCTCGGGGCAGCAAGAATTTCTGGTCATTCGTTAAAAGAGTCAAGAATAATGCTAGTTCTTCAATTTCTTCTCTTTTAAAGGATGGTCAGACATTCACAGACCCGGTTGATAAAGCTAACCTTTTAGCTGAACTATTTGCAAGCAATTCTCGCTTGCCGGAAAGCACTCAACCTCTGCCCGAACTCAAAAGAGTATCTGTAACTATGCCAAAGATATTCTTTCGCGCTCATGCTGTAAAACGGGTTTTAGCGGATCTCAATATAAATAAGTCTCCAGGGCCAGATGGCATTCCAGCACTGGTCTTGAAGCAGTGCTCTTCGACGCTTGCGCGTCCATTAGCTAACCTTTTCAGCACCTTGTACCATGCCGGTACATTTCCTCGGTGCTGGAAGGTTGCTAATGTCACGCCAATCCCTAAAAAGGGTGAGGCTAACAACCCTGAAAATTACCGCCCAATTGCAATTTCTTCTGCACTCTCCAAAGTTTTGGAGAGTATGGTAAACCACCATCTTGTTAAATATCTAGAGTCTAACAACCTACTAAGCGACCGCCAGTATGGGTTCCGTAGGGGATGCTCTACGGGAGACCTGCTAACCTTCCTATCGGAAAAATGGTGTCAATCGATACACCGTTTTGGCGAAAGTAAAGTTGTGGCTCTAGATATTTCCAAGGCGTTTGATAGAGTGTGGCACGGAGCACTTCTATCAAAGCTTATTGCCTTTGGTGTCGGTAATAACTTCTCTCGGTTTATATCGAGCTTCCTCAGAGATCGCACTATACGAGTTGTTATAGATGGGTTCTCCTCAAACAAGTTCAAGATTAATTCAGGGGTACCGCAAGGTTCTGTTCTTTCTCCTACTCTATTTCTTATCTTTATAAATGACCTTCTTCGTCAAACTTCCAATCCTATCTACTCTTTTGCAGATGATAGTAACATTTTCCATTCATATTCATTCAATCGTAGGCCAAGCCTCCTTGAGGTTGACTCTATAAGACAAAACATGAATGGATCATTAAACCGCGATTTCGAAACAATTTCAGAATGGGGTCGTGCGAATAGAGTTCATTTTAATGCGCGGAAAACTCAAAACATAAACGCACGGCAAACCATGTTACTTCATCTGTATTAATGGGTGGTGTACATATTGAGGAATCAGATGCTCTTGATGTTCTAGGCATGCGAATACAATGTGATGTTCGTTGGACAAAGCATATCTTTCAAGTGTCGAAAGAAGCATTCAAGTGCCTCGGTTTTCTAAAACGGTGTAAAAGATACTTCACTTCTTCTGATCTCCTTACTATTTACACCACCTACATCCGACCGAAAATGGAATATAACTCTCATGTATGGGCCGGTGCTTCAAAGTCTATTTTGGAGCTTCTCGACCGAGTGCAAGAGAGGGCGAAAGTGCTCATCGGTGACAGAAGGGTATCCAACTCTATTGATTCACTGGAGCACCGTCGCAATGTGGGTTGTGTCTCACTGTTCTATCGTTACTACTTTGGAATGTGCTCTAACGAAATCAGGGAACTCGTTCCCGAAACTCGAACTTTTTTACGCAACACACGTCATTCTGCTAGAGCACATTCCTTTGTGGTCGATTGGCCGGTAGACCGAACAACACCCTACAGAGAAAATTCGTTCTTTAGTCGTACAGTTCGTATGTGGAATTCGCTTCCCGCAGAAATTTTTCCAGTAGTTGCAATATAGGTAAATTCAAATCAAATGTCCACAAACACTACTCCATCTATCCTCCTTCCCATAACCTATTTTCCTAGTTCTAACACAATGCATCGCATAAGTAGGGGTCATCCCCTGAGTGCTGGTCCTAAGTTAAAAAAAAAAAAAATAGTTCGCCCTGTTCCTCACTTAAGTCTCCTAGATTTTCAGGAAAACGATCTAAGTGACTGTGAAGGTAATGTAACTTGATGCTCATGTTGTATCCAAGATTCTGGAAGTGAGTTAACATCTCTTCAACGTGCTCAACATAATCATCATTCTTGTTATTTCCTAAGAAAGGTTGAATAACCCATACAAACGAATACCATGCATTTTTCTCAATTTCTGACATTGAACTGAGAAAATCGGTATCTTTGACCAATTTGCGAATTTTTGGGCCGTCTAATATTCCTGGTCTCAGCTTTTCCATAATCTTGGAAACTTTTTTAAAGACATATAGCTTATTGGAAAAATCATTGCGTTTGCACTAAGAACTACTTTTTTGCAAAAGGAGGAATAAATAGCTTTCATTTTGCAAAAACTGAAAATTTGTCAACTTTTTTCGATTTAAACGCTATTTTTCAGATTTGGGGCCTATGCGCTACGTGTTAACGTTGTCCGATTAGACTAAAATTTTGTGGGTGGAAGTTTCTCACCAAATCTCACAACAATCCGACATGCACCCCTTGAAATTGGAAAATTTATTTTTTTCATACATTTAAAAACCCGCTATAATGCGTATATCAAGCAAAAAACTAAAATTTTGTGAAAATGAGCGAACTCACTAAATTGTGAATAAATTCAAAAAAAGTTAATCGATTTTTATGGTCGATATCTCATTT
Organism: Stomorhina lunata; assembly: GCA_933228675.1. Taxonomy (NCBI): domain Eukaryota; kingdom Metazoa; phylum Arthropoda; class Insecta; order Diptera; family Rhiniidae; genus Stomorhina; species Stomorhina lunata. Next base: position 38,255,890 of record OW121740.1, on the reverse strand, counting down.
TGTTGCCATTATATGTCGCTATGCGATAAAATAATAAACCTGTAAGTTTTTTGCCGTTTTCGATTTTTCATGATTTTTTTAAAACGAAAATTTTTGCCATTTTTATATAAAAAATATATTTTTTCTTAAGTTTTTTATTATAACTCCGATACTATTGATCCGATTGAAACGCAATATATAGACGAATTAAAGGCTATGTAAATCCTAATTTTTCTGATTTTATTTTAATAATATCGGACTAGTAGTTTTTGAGTTATCATTAATTATTTGAAGAAACGTCTAAAAAAATTGCAATTAAAAAAAAAATTTTTTAAAAATCTTGCCATGAAATTTAAAAATTTTACCATTTTTGTACAAAGGTAGTCGTGACACATCAAAATTTTATAGTGGTTTTAAGAGCACATGGAATTTTTTTTATTTTTTTGTGCTGTGTAATTTGATGAAATTTGGCAAAACTAATTTTTTTGATAGTGGGACCATGGCTGTTGAAATTCGTCAAAATCAGTCCATTATTTATGGTACCTCCAATAGGTCCCACTTCTCGGAATTGATATTATGGCCACAAACATCAATATCTTTTCATGAAATTTAAAACAAATACTGATTATTTAAACCAAAATCACAGTTAAAATCAACATTTGACCATACTCCCATACAAACTCTTATGTCAAGACGCACTAAATGAGACAAAAATCACCAAAACTCACGTAAATCTGAAGATAATGAGAATTTAGAGTTTATTTTTTGCATTCATAATTTCTGTACAAACTGTAATCAATTAACCAAAATTCGAGATAATCGGTCCACATTTGACCCTAGCTCTCATATAAGTCCAAATGGCGGAAACAGCTTAGATATATAAGTTTTAAGAAAATCTTTATATGATGGCAAAAGTTTATCAAATATTTGTCTTTATATAGGAAAAAGACGTTATTGGTGAAGGGCATCGTTTGGTCTCGCTTGACCGACTATTGCACTTTCTTACTTGTTTAGAGTATTAAAATGTTATCAACAACAAACTTTCATTGAAAGTTTTTTATTCAAAAATTTTTTTGAAAAATTAGGTTTAATCAGGCTTAAGTTCATTTAACTTTCAAATTATTAATTTTGAAAATTTGAAAAGTAATTGTGGAGAAAAACTGAAAAAAATATTTTTGAACGCGGCTCAGTGGATTGCAATTTCTGTCCCGCCACAGGACGTCATCAGCACTTAGCGCTCTCGACCACAGTCGAGTTGTCAAATTGCAGAGATAATCATCAATTTAACGCATTGAGTTTGATCGAACATCACTACGTTTAATTGATTGTGTATTCTCCTATTACTTGTTTTGTTCGATCTTTTCACTTGCCGTTGGCATGTAGAGAAGAACAAGACTCAAGCCTGATTAAACCTAATTTTTCAATCAATTCTAAAGTTCGAATAATTAATTCCCAAAAAAAAAAAAAAATTTTATTTAAAAACTGTGAGAGGGCTTTTAAAAGGGTATCTCTTTTTGTATTTCTAACTGAAATAGTTCTGTTTACCACAATATACATAAGTTCAGAAGCGGAACCTTCTTGGGTAGCACTCAATTTTCTTTCGTAGATTATGCCATGTACCTGGAAGTAAAACTAGATAAGAAGCTAGTTTACAAGCTGAACATCATTTCCAACTCTGGACATCATTGGTATACAAAATGCAACTTTTGATTAATATTCTATTCGAACTACATGACAAGAAGTGTAATATTTTTATGACGAATAGGGCCTAGCAACGGGGAACTTCGGTAAAAAAGTGTATATTAACTTCTATACTAATGGTTCAAGGAATTTTATCTACTCTAAAGGCCTACCGCTTATATCAGGTCATTAATGAAGTAGTAGATTGGTAGAATGGATTGTTCTTACAACATGGGGTAATAAATATATATTCACTGATAGTCTAGAATCCATCGGGACACCAACTGGAAGTTACGAAGTTAAGCTTTGGCAATATGAAGAAGGAGGAGTCTATAAAACATAATCTTTTGACTTGCCTTGCTTTGTCATATAGAAGGGAACAAACACTATACTATGCTTTGGAAAGTTATACAATGGACTTTAACCTTTGTTGAAAATGAATCCATATTTTTGTACACATACATACATACATACGTTATATACCGAAATTTGTTGCCGTGACTTTAAGTCGAATGCCAGGCAAAAACACATCCACAGAGTTACTTCCTTTGTTTTGTAACTAAAAATTTGTAATTTTTGCATTTGGAGAAAAAAAAGGCTGTAGTCTAAAAATTTGAGTTTGGCTTCAGTAGCAAAAATTTGTAGAATGATTGAAACCAAACTTAAGCAAGTGACTAAAGATTTTTTGTGCTTCTTAAAACTTTCCTATAGAAAATTATTCTATTTACTTTGCATCTACCCTAACATCCGCTTCAGTATTCTACTGGCATATTTGAGCTGTATCTTAAACACCAAAATTTATTTCACTGTTTCATTTTAATTACAATTAGATAGAAATTATTTAAGTAATTGTTAACAATAGTTAGTGACATAATGAATTGAATAAACTGCAGAGACATTCAACTAAAAATTAAAATAAAATTGCAAAAAGGGAAAAACCTTAATGTCGACAATTAGGAACAGAATTTTTCAGAATTTACAGCTGCATTTTATTATTTCCCTTCGAAGTTTTTCTTTAAATTTTTCAAGGAATTTTCTGCTTATTTGTACTTGTTATCTTCTAAGCTGACAGTATAATTGTGTTTAACACACAAAAAAGAAAATAGCAACAAAATATTAAGATAATACTTAAACAATGGAAAACATAATGAGATAAAAAGGCTTAGCCATAAAATTTGTGTCTTGAAATGACTTGGAGACGTAAATAAGAAGAAAATGGCTTTTCAGTCTTTATGGGATTTTTAATTTAATTTTTTTTTTGTGTGACAATTAAGTAAAATAGAAAAAATAAGTGTTTCCATAGAAAAAATAAGTTTTTCTATAGAAAAAAAGAAGTTTTTCTATAGAAAAAATAAGTTTTTCTATAGAAAAAATAAGTTTTTCTATAGAAAAAATAAGATTTTCTATAGAAAAAATAAGTTTTTCTATAGAAAAAATAAGTTTTTCTATAGAAAAAATAAGTTTTTCTATAGAAAAAATAAGTTTTTCTATAGAAAAAATAAGTTTTTCTATAGAAAAAATAAGTTTTTCTATAGAAAAAATAAGTTTTTCTATAGAAAAAATAAGTTTTTCTATAGAAAAAATAAGTTTTTCTATAGAAAAAATAAGTTTTTCTATAGAAAAAATAAGTTTTTCTATAGAAAAAATAAGTTTTTCTATAGAAAAAATAAGTTTTTCTATAGAAAAAATACGTTTTTCTATAGAAAAAATAAGTTTTTCTATAGAAAAAATAAGTTTTTCTATAGAAAAAATAAGTTTTTCTATAGAAAAAATAAGTTTTTCTATAGAAAAAATAAGTTTTTCTATAGAAAAAATAAGTTTTTCTATAGAAAAAATAAGTTTTTCTGTAGAAAAAATAAGTACTTCTATAGAAAAAATAAGTACTTCTATAGAAAAAATAAGTTTTTCTATAGAAAAAATAAGTTTTTCTATAGAAAAAATAAGTTTTTCTATAGAAAAAATAAGTTTTTCTATAGAAAAAATAAGTTTTTCAATAGAAAAAATAAGTTTTTCTATAGAAAAAATAAGTTTTTCTATAGAAAAAATAAGTTTTTCTATAGAAAAAATAAGTTTTTCTATAGAAAAAATAAGTTTTTCTATAGAAAAAATAAGTTTTTCTATAGAAAAAATAAGTTTTTCTATAGAAAAAATAAGTTTTTCTATAGAAAAAATAAGTTTTTCTATAGAAAAAATAAGTTTTTCTATAGAAAAAATAAGTTTTTCTATAGAAAAAATAAGTTTTTCTATAGAAAAAATAAGTTTTTCTATAGAAAAAATAAGTTTTTCTATAGAAAAAATAAGTTTTTCTATAGAAAAAATAAGTTTTTCTATAGAAAAAATAAGTTTTTCTATAGAAAAAATAAGTTTTTCTATAGAAAAAATAAGTTTTTCTATAGAAAAAATAAGTTTTTCTATAGAAAAAATAAGTTTTTCTATAGAAAAAATACGTTTTTCTATAGAAAAAATACGTTTTTCTATAGAAAAAATACGTTTTTCTATAGAAAAAATACGTTTTTCTATAGAAAAAATACGTTTTTCTATAGAAAAAATACGTTTTTCTATAGAAAAAATACGTTTTTCTATAGAAAAAATACGTTTTTCTATAAAAAAAAATACGTTTTTCTATAGAAAAAATACGTTTTTCTATAGAAAAAATACATTTTCTATAGAAAAAATACGTTTTTCTATAAAAAAAAATACATTTTCTATAGAAAAAATACGTTTTTCTATAGAAAAAATAAGTCTTTCTATAGAAAAAATACGTTTTTCTATAGAAAAAATACGTTTTTCTATAGAAAAAATACGTTTTTCTATAGAAAAAATACGTTTTTCTATAGAAAAAATACGTTTTTCTATAGAAAAAATACGTTTTCTATAGAAAAAATACGTTTTTCTATAGAAAAAATACGTTTTTCTATAGAAAAAATACGTTTTTCTAAAGAAAAAAATACGTTTTTCTATAGAAAAAATAAGTTTTTCTATAGAAAAAATAAGTTGTTCTATAGAAAAAATAAGTTTTTCTATAAAAAAATTAAGTTTTTCCAATAATTTAATAATTCAAAAATTAAATATTTTTAGATTTGAACATTTCAAAAAGATATTGTTACATTTAAGCAAAATCATCCTTAAGTCAGGAAAGAATTTTCGTAAATCGCGACAGCAAACGCTTTATTTACTTTTTCATAATCACAATTTTTTTCGGAGAAAGAAAAATTCTGCCTAAAAGGTCAAACAATTTAATATTTATTTAATTTTTTATGAAATGAAAAAAAAGTAAAATTTGTTTTATCTAGCCTCAGGGAAATTGTGGTTTTCGTTTATATATTTCATCCACTTATTTCCACAAGTACTTTAATCATTTGGTTTAGCTAATTCTTACAATTCTTGAAATTTCTTTTTGCAAAAAATTTGTTAAATTGCTACCATGGAGGCGGCGTTCAACACGTGTCTATATTTTGGTTGAAAAGAAGAGGATTTCCTAAAAAAAAAAAAAAAAATTATTCCCATAATCATGACTCAATTTATATGGGAATTATATTTGTAAAGACTTGGTTAAGTATTAAATTTATACTTAAGGCGATTTTTGTTAAAATTCTAGTTAAGGAGAAAAGGTACGATTTTAAAAAGAAACTAACATACGAGTAAGAAGTTGTTAAAAATGATGGAAAGATTCGTAAAAAGCTTTTCATTTTATCATTAGAAGATTATCAAATAAAAAAAAATTTATATTTCCTTAGAATATCCTAGTAAATTTCTGTTACTTTTTCGTCGACTACCTTGACTTGTCTTTAATTTAAAAATATGTTTTACTGATGTAATCTCACACATATCTTTATTAATTTGAAAGGAAATTGGATATGAAAAAATGGGATTTAAATAAAAGTTTAAAAAATGTATAACAATAGCCAACATTCAAAGGAGCGGCAAAAAAATAGAATAAGTTTTGTAATTAAATTTTTTCTATAGAAAAAAATTTGCAATAAAAATTTTTCTATAGAAAAAATTTTGTAATGAAAATTTTTCTATAGAAAAAATTTTGTAATGAAAATTTTTCTTTGGAAAAATTTTCTATAGAAAAATTAAAAAATAACGAAAATTTTTCCACAGAAAAATTTAAAAATATCGAAAGTTTTTCTATAGAAAAAATTGAAAATAACGAAAATTTTTCTATTGAAAAATTTGAAACTAACGAAAATTTTTCTATAGCAAAATTTGAAAATAACGAAAATTTTTCTATAGCAAAATTTGAAAATAACGAAAATATTTCTATAAAAAAATTGAAAATAACGAAAATTTTTCTATAGAAAAATTTGAAAATAACGAAAATTCTTCGATAGAAAAATTTAAAAATAACAAAAATTTTTCTATAGAAAAATTTGAAAATAACAAAAATTTTTCTATAGAAAAATTTGAAAATAACGAAAATTTTTCGATAGAAAAATTTAAAAATAACGAAAATTTTTCTATAGAAAAATTTGAAAATAACGAAAATTTTTCTATAGAAAAATTTGAAAATAACGAAAATTTTTCTATAGAAAAATTTGAAAATAACGAAAATTTTTCGATAGAAAAATTTAAAAATAACGAAAATTTTTCTAAAGAAAAATTTAAAAATAACGAAAATTTTTCTATAGAAAAATTTGAAAATAACAAAAATTTTTCTATAGAAAAATTTGAAAATAACGAAAATTTTTCTATAGAAAAATTTTAAAATAACGAAAATTTGTCTATAGAAAAATTTTAAAATAACGAAAATTTGTCTGTAGAAAAATTTTAAAATAACAAAAAATTTTCTATAGCAAAATTTTAAGAAAACGAAAATTTTTCTATAGAAAAATTTTAAAATAACGAAAATTTTTCAATAGAAAAATTTGAAAATAACGAAAATTTTTCTATAGAAAAATTTGAAAATAACAAAAATTTTTCTATAGAAAAATTTGAAAATAACGAAAATTTTTCTATGGAAAAATTTAAAAAAAACGAAAATTTGTCTATAGAAAAATTTTAAAATAACGAAAATTTGTCTGTAGAAAAATTTTAAAATAACAAAAAATTTTCTATAGCAAAATTTTAAGATAACGAAAATTTTTCTATAGAAAAATTTTAAAATAACGAAAATTTTTCAATAGACAAATTTTAAAATGACAAAAATTTTTCTATAGAAAAATCCTAAAATAATGAAAATTTTTCTATCGAAAAATTTTAAAATAATGAAAAATTTGTATAACAGAAATTTATCTATGGAAAAATTTTGTATAACAAAAATGTTTCTATAGCAAAAATTTTGTGTAACAAAAATTTTTCTATAGAAAATTTTTTTATAACTAAAATTTTTCTATACAACATTTTTTTATAACTAAAATTTTTCTGTAAAAAAATTTTGTATAACAAAAATTTGTCTATAGAAAAATTTTCGTTATTTTAAAACTTTTCTATACAAAAATTATCGTTATTTTTAAATTTTTCTATATAAAAATTTTCGTTATTTTAAAACGTTTCTATAGAAAATTTTCGTTATTTTAAAATTTTTTTATAGAAAAATTTTCGTTATTTTAAAATTTTTCTATAGAAAAATTTTCGTTATTTTAAAATTTTTCTATAGAAAAATTTTCGTTATTTTAAAATTTTTCTATAGAAAAATTTTCGTTATTTTAAAATTTTTCTATAGAAAAATTTTCGTTATTTTAAAATTTTTCTGTAGAAAAATTTTCGTTATTTTAAAATTTTTCTGTAGAAAAATTTTCGTTATTTTAAAATTTTTCTATAGAAAATTTTCGTTATTTTAAAATTTTTCTATAGAAAATTTTCGTTATTTTTAAGTTTTTCTATAGAACAATTTTCGTTATTTTAAAATTTTTCTATAGAAAAATTTTCGTTATTTTTAAATTTTTCTATAGAAAAATTTTCGTTATTTTAAAATTTTTCTATGGAAAAATTTTCGTTATTTTTTAACTTTTCAATATTTTCGTAATTTTTAAATTTTTCTAAAAAAAATGTTCGTTATTTTTAAACTGTTCTATAGTAAAGTTTTCGTTATTTTTAAATTTTCCATAGAAGAATTTTCGTTTTTTTTGTTAATTTTTCTATAATTTTCGTTATTTTCAAAATTTTTCTATAACTTTTATTAGTTTTAAATTTCTCTATAGAAAAGTTTTTATTATTCAAAATTTTTCTATAGAAAAATTTTTGTTTGTAATTTGTTTTTCTATAGAAAAATTTTAGTTATCTTAATTTTTGTTAAATTTTTCTATAAAGAAAATTATTTGAGATCTTAAGTAGATTTTAGCCCCGGATAACCCCTTCTATGTCTACATATTTTGCATTTCTTCGTATGTAGCAACAATTTGTATATATCTGTTCTTTTTTCTTCAAAGAATTTGAAAGCACAAACAAATATCTGGGATTTTATATGAAGGAGTTGGAGTGGACATTTTTTTCTTTGTGACTACATTTTTCTTTATGTTTATAAAAAAAAAAACAAATTTACCTTTTCTCAAGTATTTGAAGAGTTTTTTAATATTTGTATAAAAAAATATTTATGAAAGAAAAAGAAATTGCAGGGACAACAAAGGACATAGACAACATTCGCAGGATTTACTTTTAAAGAAAATTCTGAAGAAAAAAGTATTAGGTAAAAAAAAGATACAAAGAAGTAAATAAATATTTCAAGTTTAAGCAAGAAAACACCTAAAGAACTTGAGAAAAATGGAAAATCTTGGCAAATTGCAAACAAAACTCTAGGACGGTTGACAAGAAAAAGGGGAAAAACGTAAATATTTTACCTTAGTAAAAGCAAATAATCTTTCAACAATTTAATGCTTAACGATGAACCCTAATCGCTCGTAAATATTCGAAGACATTGTTTAATTATTTTCCAGTCTTTAGAACTTGTAAAAAAAATATATATTTGAACCCAATAAATTGTCATTATTTATTTGCTAACACCTGCAAAAATAAAAAAAAGATATTTATTTAGAATTTGCTTTTATGTTCGCAAATAAAGAGTTCAATTGCCCCCAAAGGCTTTTGGTTCTTTAAGAAGCTCAAAGTATGTTTCTAAATTTGATGACCTTTATCATTTAAATAAAATTTTTGTTTGAGGTTAAACTACAAAAATTGGCCATATCTCTACTAAGATTTAATCCTTTTAAGAATTTTGGGTGTACAAAAAACTTCAGATATAAATTATAGGTATATGACTCTAACTAAATTCCATATAAAGTTATGGTGGGATGATGTCATATAAAGCTCAGATGCAATTCGGTAAAGACTAGAAGCCCAGCTAGCATTTTTGGAAAATTTTAATCAAATATAAGTCTTTTTTGACTTCACTGCACGATTAAAATGATCATTTATGATATCACTTATGAGTCAGAAATGATCTTTTTGTGTGAGAAAATGGTACCCTTCATACGATTCTTCAAAACGAGTCTTTAATGACTCGTTTTGCTGATAAGAATATGACTGCACACGTTTTGCTAGATTTGTAACAGTAATATCTATTTTTAGAACACGTCATATCTTTTTTTAGAACAGTGAAGTTGCATTAACAATTACAGAAATTGATGTTGCCGAGACTGAGGATCGAACCTAGGCTGTTGAATATGATATGTTATGCTTAGAAGTCGACGTGCTAAGCCACATCACTAATAATGAGATACTAGTCGCTTGTTAAGCGTCTATGAGTCTTTTTGTACGTTTTTTTGATCACCAAACTGATTGCACACATTTTGGTTTCAAATAGTCGCTTTCAAGGTATTTTCTGTGTCTTTTTTAATTACCAAACTGATTAAAATAACTTAAAAGCCAGTGGTATTAGGATAGTTTCCATGATAAGATTTTGACTGCACACATTCTGCAAGGATTGTTTGTGCTTTTGTAAACTAGTCGTTTTCTAAGCGTTTTAAGGAGTCTTTTTTAGATCACCAAGCTGATTAATCAGTTTTTGATCATCTATACGAATCTGATATATTTTGTTTTTAATTTAGGACCAGTACTCAGGGGATGACCCATACTTATGCAATGCATAACCTAGGAAAATAGGTTATGGGAGGGTGGATAGATGGAGTAGTGTTTATGAACATTTGATTTGAACTTTCCTATATTGCAAATGGCAGGAACAATTTCTGCGGGAAGTAAATTCCACATACGAACTGTACGGCTAAAGAACGAATTTTCTCTGTAGTGAGTTGTTCTGTCTACTGGCCATTCGACTACGATGGGATGAACTCTAACAGATATTGCGTAAAAAAATTCGAGTTTCGGGAACTAGTTCCCTGATTTCATTAGAGCACATTCCACAGTAGTAACGATAGAACAGTGTGACACAAACCACATTGCGACGGTGCTCCAGTGAATCAATAGAGTTGGATACCCTACTGTCACCAATAAGCACCTTCGCCCTCTCCTGTACTCGGTCGAGAAGCTCTAAAATAGAATTTGAAGCACCGGCCCATACATGAGAGTTGTATTTCATTTTCGGTCGGATATAGGTGGTGTAAATAGTAAGGAGATCAGATGAAGTGAAGTATCTCTTGCACCGTTTTAGAAAACCGAGACACTTGAATACTTCTTTCGACACTTGAAAAATGTGTTCAGTCCACCGGACATCACATTGAATTATCATGCCCAGAACATCAAGAGTATCTGATTCCTCGATATTTTCACCACCCATTAATACAGATGAAGTAACATGATGCGCCGTGCGTTTATGCGTGAGCATACAACATTGAGTTTTCCGCGCATTAAAATCGACTCTATTCGCATCTACAACAACTCTTATAGTGCAACCTCTGAGGAAGCTCGATATAAATCGAGAGAAGTTATTACCGACACCAAAAGCAATAAGTTTTGATAGAAGTGCTCCGTGCACACTCTATCAAACGCCTTGGAAATATCCAGAGCCACAACTTTACTTTCGCCAAAACTGTATATTGAATGACACCATTTTTCCGAAAGGAAGGCTAGCAAGCCTTCCGTAGGGCGTCCCCTACGAAATCCATACTGGCGTTCGCTATTATACATTATATACGATATTATCGTCAACAATCACTAAATTGCTAGCTGGGAGCTAACAAGTAAGAGTATTATATTCGGCTATGCCGAATCTTATATAACCACCATTAAGTTGTGTTCAATTTAGAAACATACCTCATATATCTACAAGGGTGTAGCAAATTCAAAATGTGGACCAAATTCGAAAAAATTTGTTACGCTAGTTGGTATTGTTGGTAAAATATTTGGTCTAAGTTCGGTTGCAGTAGCTTTATGGTTCAACATTTAAAAGTATGTAAGAGGTTTCCCTAGTATTTACTTTGAACAAAATTCGTTATCGTAACCGGGTATGGTTTTACATTAATAAGTTGTTAAATACTTTTCGTTTAGCTTAATATTTAGTTAGGATAACGATATTGATAGCAATACGACAGGTCCATATATTTTGTTAGAAGTTCCAATGCATCTACCGTATATAAAGTCTGGACATTGATAAATACCTATCTAATTTAATTGTTGCCATCTTAATGTGTGACCTGGTCTATGAAAAGGTGGCTTATGACTCAAAAATAAAATTTCGAATTTTTGTTTTTGAGTCATAAAACACCTTTTCCCTTTCATAGACCGATTATACATATTTACAAGTAAGAGTGTTATATTCGGCTGTGCCGAATCTTGTATACCCACCATCAAGTTGTACGAGAGTGCAGCTAATTCAAAATGTTGACCAAATGTGGTATTGTTGGTAATATATTTGGACTAAATTCGGTTGCAGTGGTATAGTTACTATAGTTCAAGGTTTAAAAGTATCTAAGTGGTTTCCCAAGTACTTACCTTGGACCAAATGCTGTCCCATAACCGAATATAGTTTTACATTAATAAGATGTTTCGTTGTGCCATAAACATGTTGATAGCAACACGGCAGGTTCATATATTTTGTTAGGAGTTCCTAATGCATCTACCGTGTATAAAGTCTGGACCTAACATTGATTGATAGCTATATAATTTCGTAGATGGAATATTAATATACTGAATGTACCTCCAAATCTTTTTGATTGTAGATATAGAAAGGGGATGTTATATATATATAAGAACTATAGCCAAATGTTGATCGATTGTTACAAAATTGGTATTAATATAAAGTTTATTTGTGCAAAATTTAATGGCCATAGCTGACATAATTTATAATTTAAAAGCTTTTAACTGGCGTTTGTGGCATTTTAGTGGTTACCGGGAGCGGTTTATATATGAAAGCTATGGTCAAAAATAGACCGATTCCTATAAAATTTGACATACTGACTGAAAGTTGCATAAAACTTCTCCGTTCTAAATTTAGTAGTCATAGATTTTACAATTTTATTCAATTTATCAATTTATTCTCGGGGCAGGGTTATATGGGAGCTCTAACTAAATGTGAATTTATTTTACCCATTTTCAGCACACAATTTCTATAACATATAAAAGGTACTTTTGCTAAATTTTGTCCCTCTTGCTCTTGTAGTTAAGGAGCTATCGCGCTTTTCTCTGAAGGAAAGACGGAGTTTTTTATATGGGAGCTATGGTCAAATAGTAACCGATTGTAACAAAATTTTGCACACTGGCTGGCATTTACATAAAACTTCCTTTTGTAAAATTTTGTTGTTGTAGCCCTTTTCGTTAACGCACTATCGCGCTTTTATCTGTATCTTTTTGTATTTTTGTGTTTCCGTAAGTTTTTTATATGGGAGCTATGGTCAAATGGTGACCGATTGTGACAAAATTTTAGCACACTGGTTGGCCTTGACATAAGACCTCCTCGTGCTAAGCTAAGTGTTTATATCTGTTATAGTTTTAGATTTATTGGCATTTAAGTGTATTTTAGGTGAAATTTTGGCTGTTTCCGTAAGTATTTTGTATGGAAGCTATGACTTAATGTGAACCGATTTTGATGAAATTTTATATGCCTAGGGCTTATGCAAAACTTCTATATACAAAATTGTATCATCATAGCTCTTAAAGCTTGTTATTTATTAGCAAATAACCGATTATCGTAGGCGATGTTATAAGGGAGCTATCATATGTTAGCCGATTTTGCCCAATTTTAATACCAAAATTTTCTCAGATATGAAGAATGTTTTTGCTAAGTTTCAGTGAACTAGCTCCTTTCGTTTAGGCGTTATCGTGATTTTAACAGACAGACGGACGGATAGACAGGCGGCCAGACAGACAGACAGAAAGACAAACAGACAGACAGACAGACAGACAGACAGACAGACAAACAGACAGACAGACAGACAGACAGACAGACAGACAGACAGACAGACAGACAGACAGACAGACAGACAGACAGACAGACAAACAGACAAACAGACAGACAGACAGACAGACAGAACGACAAACAGACAGACAGGCAGACAGACGGACATCGCTCAATCGTCTTAGAATTTCATAAAGATTCAGAACATATATCGCTTTTGGTTTTTGAGCCAATATTAAGGAAATTACAAACAGAATGACAATCTCAATATACCAACAATTCTTTTTGATGGTGGGTGTAAAAACGAGCAAAAAAATGTCAAATTTGATTAAAAGTGCATCTGTTGATGATATAATGGAGGGGTGATCTCTTATCAGCATTTCTTAATTTTCCCCCCTAAATATTACCTTTTAAATAAATTAATCCAATTTTGGTATCATTAAAAATGCTACATTTATTAAGAAATAAGCTATTTATAATGAACTTCTCAAAATAAGCGCAATTCATTATATTGACACTTAAGACAAACAAAAAAAAGAATGGATAATGATGGATCAATAAATTTAATGGAAACCTTTTTAGTGGAAGAAAAAAAAAAAGAAAAAAAAATCATTTATTTACAAAAAATGTAAATGTAATAAATTAAGTTGCTTTCAGCCGCCGTTTTCTTTTATTTTTGGGATAATATAAAAAGAAAAAGTGCTAAATAATTCGTTTTGCAAATGATTTGTTAAAATAAACAAAACGTTAATTTTATACAGTCAATTGAGTTTGACTGTTAAAAAAAACAGTTAGTATTGTAGGTGGTAAAAACCGACTTTGTTATATCCTATATAGCTAAGGTTATATGAGAAGCGATTATTGTGAAATCATGACTTGCTCCAGATTTAATTAAAAATGGAACAGAGATACTGAATTTTATAGGGCCAAAAACATTAATACTTTGTATAAACGACTTTATAATCAATGAAAGGGGTTTAGTCAACAATGGTCAGTAGTGGAGCATATTTAAAGAAATTTCTTATTACATCATATCTTCAAAACAATTAGAGGTATAGCCTAGCAGTACGAGTTCCAGCTTTTATTGGTGGAAATTCTATTTGTTGTGTATCTTCACAACTGTTAAAAAAACGTATTGTATTTGTAAAGAATCTTTCAACAGGGAATTTTGTTATTTGACAGTTCACAACGACTTGTTAAAGCTACATCCGCCAAATGTGTAGCCAGACTGTTTTGCAATATTACCATTGACGGATATAGCAATAAACAGCAGGCGCTAAAAACAGAACTGTTTTTATCAGGGACTGTAGCGATTATGGTACTTTTTGTTTAATAAAGCTCAGAAAATATCAGTTACATTTTGACTTTTATTTTTTTGATCAGAAAAAAAAGATATTTTGTGCCTTTTATTATTTCAGGCAAAAATAATACCTCTGTTTGTTTAATATTTAATCGCTTAATGTGAGGGACTACGTTTGAATTATATTATATTGCTCAATTCATACTGGGTATGTTTGATAAATATTATATCGCTCAATGTATACCGGGTATGTTTGATTTATATTCTTTTGATCAATATTTGCCGATTATTTTTGAATATATATTATATAAAGAAATTATTGCTTTTTATTTGGTGATTTAAGCTTTTTTAAGTAAACTCTGACCGATAACTTTTAAATTTTAATTTTTAGAATTTAGGAATATTATTCTATTAAAAACTGCCTTACAATAGAAAAAGTGTTTCAAAAATTTATTCCATATTATAAAACTCTTATATGAATGTATTGTCTATGGTACGAATGTTGTACTAAAATAGTTTCTTTAGAAATACTCCTATAACAAAGTGTTCTCTATAAAATAAATTAACACGGAAAATTATATATAGGAAAACTGTAAGACAAAAAAATTCTCTGCAGGAAAACTATAGTTATAAAAAGGTATGGTCTGTAGGAAAACTGTTATAAAAAATTATTCTATATAGGATAACTGTTATACAAAAGTATAGTCTAGTTTATAAAACTGTTATACAAAAGTACTCTCTAAGACACTGTTATACAAAAGTATTCTCTATAGAGGAACTGATAAATAAAATTATTCAAAGAAGAAAAACTGTTATACAAAAGTATTTTCTATAGAAAAACTATTATACTAAAAGTATTTTCTATAGAAGAACAGTTATACAAAAGTATTATTTATAGAAAAACTGTTATACAAAATAATTCTCAGTAGAAAAGCTGTTATACAAAAGTATTGTCTATAGGATAACTGTTAAACAAAAGTATTTTCTTAGAGATAACTCTTTTACAAAACTATTTTCTATAGAACAACTGTTATACCAAAGTATTCTCTGTGGAATAACTGTTATACAAAAGTATTCTTTATAGAATAACTGTTATACAAAAGTATTCTGAGTAGAAAAAGGATATTCAATGGTATTCCCTATAGGAAAACAGTTATGCTAAAATATTATCTATAGAAGAACTTTAATACAAAAGTATTTTCTATAGAAAAACTATTATACAAAAGTATTCTCTATAGAAAAACTATAATACAAAAGTATTTTCTATAGAAAAACTATTATACAAAAGTATTCTCTATAGAAAAACTAAAATACAAAAGTATTCTCTATAGAAGAACTGTTATACAAAAGTGTTCTCTATAGAAAAACTAGTATACAAAAGTGTTTTCTATAGAAAAATGATTATACAAAAGTATTCTTTATAGAAAAACTTTAAAACAAAAGTATTCTATATTGAAGAACTGTTATACAGAAGTATTTTCTATAGAAAAACTGTTATACAAAACATTTTCCGTTGAAAAACTCGTATACAAAAGTATTCTCTATAGGAAAACTGTTATTCTAAAATATTCTCTATAGAAAAACTAAATACAAAAGTATTCTCTATAGAAAAACTGTTATACAAAAGTATTCTCTTAGAGATAACAGTTATACAAAAGTATTCTCTATAGAAGAACTGTTATACAAAAGTATTCCCTATGAAAAGCTGTTGTACAAAAATGTTTTCAGTACCAAAACTAATATACAAAAGTATCCTCTACAGAAAAACTGTTATAATAAAATATTCTCTATAGAAAAACTGTTATACATTCTCATTGGAAAAACTGTTATACAAAAGTATTCTCTATAGGAAACCTGTCGTACTAAAATATTCTCTATAGAAAAACTGTAATTCAAAAGTATTCTCTATAGAAGAACTGTTATACAAAAGTATTCTCTTAGAGATAATAGTTATACAAAAGTATTCTCTATAGAAAAACTGTTATACAAAAGTATTCCTTATAGAAAAGCTGTTATACACAAATATTTTCAGTACAAAAACTGTTATACAAAAGTATCCTCTATAGAAAAACTGTTACAATAAAATATTCTCTGTAGAAGAACTGTTATACATTCTCATTGGAAAAACTGTTATACAAAAGTATTCTCTATAGGAAACCTGTCGTACTAAAATATTCTCTATAGAAAAAGTATAAAAGAAAAATACAAAAGTATTCTCTATAGAAGAACTGTTATACAAATGTATTCTCTTAGAGATAACAGTTATACAAAAGTATTCTCTATAGAAGAACTGTTATACAAAAGTATTCCTTATAGAAAAGCTGTTATACAAAAATGTTTTCAGTACAAAAACTATTATATAAAAGCATCCCCTATAGCATGACTGTTATACTAAAATATTCTCTATAGAAGAACTATTATGCATTCTCATTAAAAACTGTTACACAGAAGTTTTCTCTATATAATTTATCAAAATTTTATTTCTATTCAGGCAAATTTGTAACTCCATTTTTTGTTACAAAAAGCCTTAGTAGGCCAAAAAAATTACATTTAAGTATTTTGTTTAGATAAAACAAAAATTTTAATTTTAATAAAAATCACCCATTTTATTTAACAATAACATTTTTTTTTTTTTTTTTTGATTAATCTAAATTTTATGATTTTCATTAAGTTTTTTCCTTCACCTGTAAAGTAACAAAAATAGAGTTAGAACTTGTTTATACTAAGCCATCATTACACATGTATGTATGTATGTCCTACCGAAAATTTAATTTGTCGATGTCATCAAAATTGGTATTCGGGGCTTAATCTGGAAGTTATGATGATAGCAATTTGAGCGCTAGCACTTTCCAGAACGAAAAAAATTTTTATCAATTCCTATTCAATCGAAATAATAATTTGTTATAATATTTGCTTATTGGTGGTATTCCACTTTTGGTTATAAGCCTTGACTTTATTTGCAGGCAAGCCCACCTTTGCCTTCTTTGGCGCTAGTCCACCCCGAGAAACCCAATATTAAGTCTACGATTTGCTCGTCCACGGTTACTAAACGGAATAAAATATTATCTGTATATCAGTTGAACAATTTCAAAAGTTCTTGCAAAATTTTCTAAGGGCTGCGTTTGTGTTTAGTCGTGAGCGAAAAGCATTCTCTACCGAAGCGACCATTCAGAATTTAAACCACTGAGCTATAGGAATTACCTAAAGCGTCCACAAGCTCTTTCATTTTTAATCTCCGATCGGAAAAATCCGAACGTAATTACGTTCACCTGTTTCCGATGTATAGACCATGGAACGTATAGACCATTGGAATCTTCAGCTCTTGTATGGCCACTTCGTACATTCGTAAAACATAAAATAAATGATTTAGCTTGTTTAAACTCAGACATCAGTCATCGTCAGAATTGAACTTGATATGATCACTTCGAATGTAAAAGTCATAAACTCAAATTTGAGTGTATGGGTTCTGTAAACGAATGACTTGACGAAAAAATTTTCTGTTCGTGAAAATAATGAGAAAATCTGTGGCAGTCAATTGGGAGTCACATTCAGAAGAAGTCGGCCATTCGATTCCACTGATACAGAATCTGAAGTAGACGATCATCTTCAGGAATGAGGATGACCGCTTTTTAAAGACTTGGGACATGATAAAAAAATCTAAATAGGAACGATAACAATGAAAATCAGATGAGATAAAAGAGCACGATATCTCTTATACCAGAATTTGGTCCAATGTTTTTCAATCAATGCTAAAGAAAAGTAGATACAAAATTATGTAATTTGACGTCAGGCTATAAGTTGACAGTCATCCGGGATTTTAAGTAATTGTCATCAAAAAAAGCGTAAAAAACTTTATTATTTAAAAAAAAAACTTTATTTATTTTATCAAAAAAAAATTTAAGATATAATTTTAACATTTTATACAAGAAAAGGCTTCAGAGATTCGTACAAATTGTATTAAAAAATATTTTGGAAAAATTTTATTTACCTTAAATGCACAATGTTGTATATAAATAGTCAAATTTACAAATTTCAGCGCCTTTTTTTCTTAAATTGTTGATAAATTTGTCGAACATTGAAATTTGACAATTTTCAAATATTTTACGTTTCAAAACATAAAGCCAGAAGAACGATAAGTCGAAAGATAGTGGGACGCTTATTCGAACGAAAATGGGTGACTTACTTTCATTTGCATAATCTTTCGTTTGAAATCGTGGGACAGGCTGATAATGTTTTGATCGACTATGGACAGATTTCAAATTTAGTACAGAAAAAATAACATAAGACCTATTTGGTGCCGAATTAATTTTAAAAACATATGTTTAAATTGTTTAGGGCCTTAAATTTCCATTATCTAAAGACTGTACCGTGTTATATTCTCGAAATAAAAGATCTTTTTTTTTTGTAAAATTTTAATTGATTTCATCCTTTAAGTAAACAATGCTATTATATTAGAAAAAAATACACATGTTATGTTCGGGTCATATTTTGACCCCAATTTTTTTTATTGAAAATATTTAAATTTTTACATTTTAAAAATATCTATCTTGCAATTGTCGTTATAGTAATTGTGAGCCGGTGTAAGGGACAAACAGGTTTTTTGCAAGTTATGCACTCAGTAACTACGCATTGGGTCATCAAAAGACCCCTAACATAGTAGCAGGGTTAAATAGAAGTTTTTGCGAAATTTATATTTACTTCAAAAATAATTGACCAAAATAATAGACCGATTTTAAATAATTTCAATTTGTTTCTACGTTTAAGTAAAATAGATGTTTTTGAACATAGTATAGCATAGTATGCCGACTCTCAAAAGCACGTACTTTGACATCTGTCATAGTACGAGTTTTTAATGTAGTATTAGTAAAAAAGCTTTAATTCAGAGTTGCATTTCAAGTAATAGTATTAGTATATACTAATATATCCTCTCACACTAAATAAACATAGTTGCATTGTGTTATTGATTTTGATTTTTTTCTCCACCAAATACATTAAAAATGCAACACTGGTTTAAATAATCTACAATACACCATACAAAATAAATTCAACTCATCAGTGTCAATAAAAAATAAAAACAAATATACAAAATTTTTAGTTTTGATTTTTCAAAAAAATATTTATTTATTTATTATCTTCGTCAGCAATTTTGTTGCCATTGATGACCCAGAATACGACACAGTTTTATCCTATACTAGGGATTTGCTCTGTGGCCTTCCATATGGCAAAAATTTCTGCCTGGAAGACACTGAACTCGCCCGCAAGTCTTCACAAAAGCACAATTTAGGAACCATAGTTAAACATCGAGCTTTGTTGAAAAAACAGTTGGATCCGGTACCGTGCTGAAATAATCAGACCGTTGTAAGCCTGATATCAAGCCATTGGAATTTATTAAGCTTACTTATGATTGTCATTCCCTTAATAGAAAGATTCAATGGAAATAATAACATGTAAAGGGCTGCCTGGTAAAGAGGACTTAATCTGTTTTGTTGGGGTACACCAGTCCCAGTTCTTTATTACTAGCCAAGGAAGATAGTTCTCCTCACACAAGTAATACTACGTCATAGGCAAATCCTTTTCCCTGGCTGGTAAAATCTTCTCAAAATGACACTGACCGCCAGCAACCATGGTGGTTGTCACAGACATATTTTTCTGTGAAAATATTTTTCTATAGAAAAATGTGTCACAGACATATTTTTATACCCTTCACCAATAGGTGAAAGGGTATTATCAGTTTGTGATTTTTTTATTAGTGATCGTAGACCCCATAAAAATTATACCGATCGACTCAGAATCGGGAGGAGAATCGATTAAGCGATGTCCGTATGTCTGTCTGTCTGCTGAAATCAAGTTTCTGATGCCCCTAGAGGATGGACCTACATAAATTATATATCATATTTTAGGAAATTCTCCCGCAATGAACGCTATTAAAATTCATTAAAATCGGTTTATCACCACCGAAAATATCGAAAAAATACCAAAAATTAGACGAAAATTTTTAAATTTTTGTATGAAACACTTTTAAATAACAGGAGAAAAAAGATAATCCTGGTGTATATGTGATAATATATTACATATCAGATTGTAGGTAAATGGTTCCCCAAAGCACTCTGTAAAATTTTATTAAAATCGGTCCATAAACCACTGAGATATCGCCAAAACACTAAATTTGATGTATTGCGAATTGCCCAAAGTACGCATTAGAGAATGTTTGTTGAAAAAACGAAATGCAGAAATAGAAAAAACCATCCTTCTTTAGCACGGACATACAAAAATGTTATATAAGATTTTAGGAAATTCCCCCGCCAAAAACGTTATAAAATTTTATCAAAAGGGGTCCATAAACAACTGAGATTTAAAATAAAATAATAATTTTAAAAAATAAACAAAAATTTGTTTTTGTTTATAGTTTTTGTGACAGGTGAGGTGAGCTTTTATCTATGTTGAATTCACACAGAACCTATATGTGTAATTTAATCATATCACTAAATTTTAATTTCACAGCTGATAACATATTTACTATGTTTTACTATGTTTTTGAAAAATATTCTAAGTTGGCGTTATATTTGTTAGAATATGCGTCAATTCAAAACTTGGACAGGTTTAAAAAACTTTTTTTGTTATAAATTGTATCAACTTTGTGGCTGTAAGGTGCCAGAATCTTCAGCTCGTTATAAAAGTCTTAAGCAAGGTACCGGAAAAAAATTGTTTCCTCGTGCCAAAACATAGGGTCCGTAATATCTAATTTCAGTTCAACAAATACTTTGAGTCCAAGCTTTATATGGTCTTTATTAGAACAGATATATTAAAATCGACCTTGAAAAAGGTACCGGAAAATGTGTTTTCCTCGTGCAAAACATAGGGTCCGGTAATATCTAATTTCAGTTCAAAAATTACTTTGAATCCAAGCTTTATATGGTCTTTAATAGAACAGGTATATTAAAATCGACCTTGAAAAATATCTGATGGTATCGTTATGATTAAAAGTTGATGTGAGACGGTTTCTGTACATTACAAATACAAACACAAACTTATAACACCTCTACCACTTATGGCAATGTAGGGTATAAAAAGGTTAATATAAAGAAAAATTTATGACATGGGGTAACATGGAAGAGAGTAAGTGGCTACTTACCAATCAAGTGTACAGCCACAGCAGGTGGCATAACAAATATTCCTACCAGCAAATCTGCCACGGCCAGACTCATGACAAAACAATTCGTAACCGTTTTCAGGCGTCGTGTAGTGATAACGGCCAATATTACCAAAGTATTGCCAATGATGGTGATAACAATGAAGGCGCAAAAAACGGCTATAAGACAAATGCCCTGCCACGACAAGACCAAATCATAAAAATGTGACCAATCATCCGATGACGTCAGAGAAACATTAACACCCGACGATGAGACATCCAGAAGAGGCGATGACGAGGTGAATATTGAAGAGGCAGGTGAAGATGATGATGCTGAGGTGGATGTTAAGTTGGAATCATTTAAATTACCATAGGAAATGGCAAAAGCTGTTGAAGCCACTGAGGAAGAGGAGGATAATGATGTATATGAAGAAGCCGCTGCTGCTGCAGATGTTAATGATGAGGACGATGAAGAGGTGGCCAAGATGAAGGTTTGGTTAATGAAATTTTCATCATACGAGGACAATGATGAGGAGGCCTGAGAGTTGTCATAGACAAAATTGAGACGCTCATGTGTGGAAGTGGCAGTTTCAGCTGCTGCCACTGCTGCTGTTGAGGCTGCTGCAGTTATGGCATGTGCAACATATGAGTACATGTAGGTATATTTTTTTAGTCTAGAAGAAAATTTCGTTATATTTTTGCAAGAACAAGAACAGCAATAATGATGATAATGACCAACTTTGCGTAAGCCTTTGATAGAGCCAGCAATTCCTTGTGTATAGCTATAATGATGTTGGTATTTGCTTGCAAATTGTATATCCTTGCCAGTAGTAGCCTTGCACTGAATAATACAATTTTTATAAAAATTGATTTCTGTTTTTTCATTTAATTTATGTTTATTTTCTTCCTTATTCACCTGGCGATAGTAAATATTACCTTCATCCATAATGTTTTCTCAAGCATATTTCTTTTTTTGTCGTTTTGAATTGAAATTATTCCTTGAAATTATTATATTTTTGCCACTTTTCAACAAGGATAATTAAGTCCTTTAACTTCCAGCCTTATATGGCAATACATGTATTTTTTTTTTTGTTTAAAATTTTATTTTTGTATTTTTCTCCTTCGATATTTGTAAGTATATTTTATAACTTCTGTATCATTGACTTTCATTGGCCTCGTTTCGTTTTTCTATTTTGTTGCAATATCCTTTTCTTTTGAATTTTTATTTTTTATTTTCGGAAATATTTTTAAGTGCAATAAATTTTTATGACTAACGCTTCATGAGTGTCTTCAACAGCTGGTGTTTTTTTTGGTGTCTATCTTTACTTTTTATAGTTTATTGTCCTGCAAGGATAACAACATGAAAAAGAAAAATATTTTTAAGTAAATCTGCATGTAAATTTTATGTTAATTTTAATCAAATCTTTTGGATTTAAGTCACGTAAGACTTAAACATTTTGTAAAGTGCTTGTTTTAAGCTTTTTAAGTATAACACCTTAATATTATCAAGGACTTTATAACAAAAAGTTAAATTTAACATATTTTATACAAATTAGAATCTATTGTTCTAAACCGAAACTTAAATACCAGTGGTGGCCGCTTATGAGGTCTATGAGAGCCATTTTTCTATAGAAAAATTTTACTAACGAAAATTTTTCTATAGAAAAATTTTACTAACGAAAATTTTTCTATAGAAAAATTTTACTAACGAAAATTTTTCTATAGAAAAATTTTACTAACGAAAATTTTTCTATAGAAAAATTTTACTAACGAAAATTTTTCTATAGAAAAATTTTACTAACGAAAATTTTTCTATAGAAAAATTTTACTAACGAAAATTTTTCTATAGAAAAATTTTACTAACGAAAATTTTTCTATAGAAAAATTTTACTAACGAAAATTTTTCTATAGAAAAATTTTACTAACGAAAATTTTTCTATAGAAAAATTTTACTAACGAAAATTTTTCTATAGAAAAATTTTACTAACGAAAATTTTTCTATAGAAAAATTTTACTAACGAAAATTTTTCTATAGAAAAATTTTACTAACGAAAATTTTTCTATAGAAAAATTTTACTAACGAAAATTTTTCTATAGAAAAATTTTACTAACGAAAATTTTTCTATAGAAAAATTTTACTAACGAAAATTTTTCTATAGAAAAATTTTACTAACGAAAATTTTTCTATAGAAAAATTTTACTAACGAAAATTTTTCCATAGAAAAATTTTACTAACGAAAATTTTTCTATAGAAAAATTTTACTAACGAAAATTTTTCTATAGAAAAATTTTACTAACGAAAATTTTTCTATAGAAAAATTTTACTAACGAAAATTTTTCTATAGAAAAATTTTACTAACGAAAATTTTTCTATAGAAAAATTTTACTAACGAAAATTTTTCTATAGAAAAATTTTACTAACGAAAATTTTTCTATAGAAAAATTTTACTAACGAAAATTTTTCTATAGAAAAATTTTCGTTAGTAAAATTTTTCTATAGAAAAATTTTCGTTAGTAAAATTTTTCTATAGAAAAATTTTCGTTAGTAAAATTTTTCTATAGAAAAATTTTCGTTAGTAAAATTTTTCTATAGAAAAATTTTCGTTAGTAAAATTTTTCTATAGAAAAATTTTACTAACGAAAATTTTTCTATAGAAAAATTTTACTAACGAAAATGTTTCTATAGAAAGATTTTACGAACGAACATTTTTCTATAGAAAAATTTTACTAACCAACATTTTCAGCAAATTAGCTTTATACTCGTTTATATATTTGCAAATGTCTTTTAAGATTTTCGCGTAGTTTTTTCTCACTACAGTATTCTCTCGATTTACGTCATCATTGGTTCCCAAAAATGACGACGTAAATCGAAACGACGTAAATCGAAGTTTAAGTTTTCCTAAATATTTTTATGAAATTTATTGTAATAAAACAAAAAAAGGTGTTAATTTAGCCCTTTATTAGGATTATTTTATTTAAAAAAAAAAAAAAAAAACATTGGGAAAATTACAAACTAATTAAATTTTGCATTTATGTTGTGAAAAAATAAATAAATTAAAAATTCATTCAGTCTTGCGTAAATGTTATGAAAAGCTAAAATAATAAATGAGTTTTAAACTCAATAAATAATACAAAAAAATTAAAATTCACTCATATAGAAAATGTATGTAATTGAATAACACATAATTTCAATCGGAATCATCATCTGTTGAACAAATTTGCGAAAAAGTCATTTGAATGTCATCTTCCGCAGTATTCTCATCACCTGATGAAGAAATCATTTCAACGTTATCATCCTTAAGATTCTCAGATGATGTTTGCTCACTTATGAGCGATGTTGTGATTGAAACAGGCTTAAAAAATGAGTCAATACGCTTTTGAGGTAAAGTTGACTTTTTCTTCTCGTACAAATTTTTATAATCCTGAAGGCCTGTGTTTATTTATCTTTTTGTGGTTTCAACTCTGATTTCATCTTTGTCAAATTCTTCGAAAATTTTAATAGCCTTGTCAATGTGATCAAAAACCTCTGTAATTTTTGCCAGTGAAATTTGAGAAATTGCTTTGATTTAACATCTCTATCAACTCGGAATCGATTAGCTGTTCATTGTCCACATTAAAAACATCAGTAATGTCTGAAGTATCGGAAAATCCTATTTTGTGGGCCATGTTTATAATTTCCGTATTAATATCGTCAAGATTCTCATCATTTTCTATATCAGTTGTGCATTCAGGTTTTTCCACGAGTTCCTCATTGTTGAAACAGAAACCTCCTCCCAACTTTGTCTAATATTTTCGACTGCTTGCACGATATCGTACTTTTTCCAAAATTCTTTGATAATATCGTTATTTTGGTCACTTTGTAATTGTTTGTCCATAGCATCAATAAGGTTATTAAAACTTCGTAGCAAATATAACTTTTTAAGTGCGGCAATAACTCCCTGATCCATAGGTTGATTGAGAGATGTTGTGTTTGCTGGTAGAAATTGGATTTTAATATTGTCGTCCATATTTTCTAAACTTATAACGTGTCCTGGAGCATTATCGAACAAAAGCAAAGCTTTGTGGGACAAATTATTGTTCTCGCAGTATTTTTTTATTTCCGGACAAAAATAGGTGTTAAACCAATCATCAAATAGATTTGTAGTAATCCAAGCCTTTTTATTGGACCTCCAGATTACGGGAAGATTTTCTTTGGCAACATGTTTCATAGCTCTTGGAGTTTCGGACTTATACACTAACAATGGTTTGATTTTAAAATCTCCGGCAGCATTACCACCTAATAAAAGTGTAAGCCTATCTTTCGAAACTTTCGATCCAGTTGCCAATCTTTCCTCCTGCGATATGAATGTCCGTCCTGGCATACGCTTCCAAAATAACCCAGTCTCATCTACATTAAATACTTGCTGAGAAGTATACCCACCTTCTTCAATAATTTCTTTAAGTTTTTGTGGAAAAATTTCAGCTGCTTTAATATCTGCA
This sequence comes from Stomorhina lunata, assembly GCA_933228675.1. NCBI lineage: Eukaryota > Metazoa > Arthropoda > Insecta > Diptera > Rhiniidae > Stomorhina > Stomorhina lunata. The sequence continues at coordinate 38,230,093 of OW121740.1, read as the reverse complement.
CTTGCAGATTCTCCAATTATTTTTATATTGTGGAGTTTTGCCCTTTTTTTGAAATTATCCAACCAACCATCGCTGGCGTTGAAACTAGAATCGGCTTGATCCTTTTCTTGGAGATTTATGTAGTTAAATAAACTCACAACTTTTCTTTGAAGAACTAGCGTCGTCACTGAAATGTGTTTATGATTTAAGTCTTTTATCCACAACAATAATGCATTTTCCATTTTTTGAATCACTGCTGGCCTTATTTTAGTTGTGGCTTCAAGAGACAAAGATCCAGCCAATTTTGCACTTTCACGAATTTCAGCTGCATTTTTTATTATCGTTCTAACAGTAGTTGCAGGAAGATTCATTGTACTAGCGATAATAAACGCTTTTTCTCCGTTCTCATAACGCCGAATAATATCCATTTTACATTTTAATGAAATAACGTTCCGTTTTTTTTACTTGTGATTTGGAAAAATTTCCAATTTTGCGCTCATAATGCACTTTAGAATTTAAAAATCGAAACGGTGGTACTTCAGTCGTTTGTTTCAAATAAATAAGTAGGCGCGTTTGGTGTGGCGTCTTAATTCTATTTTGACGATCTTAAATAAATGCTCCGACCGCTATGATGCTTTCACTATTAATGAAAGTTAAGTTGCATCAATTTATTACAGTTTGTCAACTAAATGCAAATTTTATTTTTTTTGAAGTCTTGTTGAAAATTACAGCTGGTATTTGGAGATTTTGTTTTTTTTTTGTGGTTATTTATGTTCTTTGATATGCTAAGAAAATATATTCATAAAAAATATGAATTTTTCCCCAAAAATTAATGAAAATTTTGTGATAGAAACAAAAAATAAATTTTTAGCGTGTCAAGCATCCATTTTAGAGAATTTATCTATTGATATGTTTGCAATTTTGAACAAATTTCTTACGAGGATGATAAAAGTCCTAGAAGCTCGTAGTTTTGACTCAAAAAATCATCAGAAGCTAATTTTGCTGGGAAATATTATCGATATTATTAGTAAAATATTAGTAATAGGTGACATCTGCATTAAAGAATCGAAATTTATTTAAAAGGTAAAAGTTAATTATTAGTACCATTTTCTTGCTTAAAATAAGGATATATTTTAATGCAATTATTATCAATATTATTACATATTTATTAGTAAAATCCACATGCTCATTAGACTAATTTCCAGTTAGCACATACCACCTATTACTAATATTTTCATATACCACCTATTACTAAAATTTTACTATAACATCACTAACACTTCTCCGCTAAATTAACGTTTGGTAATTTTTTGAGTGAAGACTACGAGTTTCGACGACTTTTATCATCCCCATTATGAATTTGTTAAAAATTGCAAACACATCAGTAGATACATTCATTAAAAAGGAACTTTTACAATTTATTGCAAACATTTGACACATTAAAAATGAATGCCTTTTTCTATTTCAAAATTTTCATTCGTCTTTGGCAAAAAATTCATGTTTTTTATGAATATCAGTATATCAAAGCATATAAATATAAATTCATAAAATATAAACAAAATTTTAAAAATCGAGCTGAAATTTTTGGCAAGACTTAAAAAAATTAAAATTTTTTCATATTGCAAATATTTAGTTGAAAACTGTGTTTTATTTCGCAATTTTAGATAAAATTTTTAGTGTAATCAAAAATATCAGATTTTTCTTTATGAAAAATTATGACGACGTAAATCAAATGACGACGTAAATCGAAGTTTCATGGAACAAAAAATTTGACGACGTAAATCGAAGCGACGTAAATCGAGACAACGTAAATCGAGAGAATGCTGTATTTTACTTCAAATGACTTTTCTTACATAAATAATTATAAACTATTTTCATTATCAAATAATAACCCAAAGATTCTAGTTGATTTAACTTCTTAATATTTAGTTCACCCCAAATAGGCCTAATAGAACATACATTTTCTGACAACTTTTTAAAAATTCAATTAAAACCCCAAGACTACAAACAACTTATAAATATTTATGTCTATAAATATTTTTTGCCAAATTTTTAACCTCATCACAAGTTCAAATGAATAATTAAAAACACTCATTCACTCACTTATTAATTTATTCAATAAAGAAAATATGAAATGAATAAATAATAAAACAGATGTTTTTTTAAATATTTAAAAAAAAATATTAAAATATTTTCATCTTTTATGAGAAACTCGGTCAAGATCATGTAAAATTGAATTTATGTTTTGATGAAATTAAACACATGGATTTCTTTTTCATAAAAAGTCATTAACAAACTTGACTTTTTATGCAGAAGAAAATAGAAGAAAAAAAGTTTTCATAAAAAAATCCATTTTAAAACTAAAAAGACTTCCTTAAAAGTCTCTTGAAAATTCTCGTATAAATATTTGTCTACAAAGTTTTTGCGCACAAAAAATTAAACATAATGAATGTAAAACTTTGTAATTAAATTTATAAAATGTAAAAAGTTGTATTCTGTTTTGTACTAAACTACCGGATAATTATCTTGCACCAGAAAATTCCTTTCTGCTCGTTCTTTTCGCTTTGTAATGCAAGAAAGTTGGTAGAAATGTCTAAAGTAGTGGTATTCAACACACAACGAATAACTCAATTGCCCAGAGAAAACATCTTTTGTTGCAAGGAAATTTGCACGCAATGACAACATATTGCCTTGTCAGAACTAAGCGCAAGTATAAGTATTAGTATAAGTATTAGTATAAGTATTAGTACTGGTATTAGAATTAGTATTAGTATAAGTATTATTATTAGTATAAGTATTAGTATTAGTATAAGTGTTAGTATTAGTATAAGTATTAGTATAAGTATTAGTGTAAGTATTAGTATAAGTATTATTATTAGTATAAGTATTAGTATAAGTATTAGTATTATTATTATTATTAGTATTAGTATTTGTATTTGTATTTGTATTAGTATTTGTATTAGTATTGGTATTAGTATTAATATTAGAATTAATATTAGAATTAGTATTAGTATAAGTATTATTATTAGTATAAGCATTAGTATTGGTATTAGAATTAGTATTAGTATAAGTATTATTATTAGTATAAGTATTAGTATAAGTGTTAGTATTAGTATAAGTATTAGTATAAGTATTGGTATAAGTATTAGAATTAGTATAAGTATTAGTATAAGTATTATTATTAGTATAAGTATTAGTATAAGTATAAGTATTAGTATCAGTATTAGTATTAGTATTAGTATTAGTATTAGTATTAGTATTAGTATTAGTATTAGTATTAGTATTAGTATTAGTATTAGTATTAGTATTAGTATTAGTATTAGTATTAGTATTAGTATTAGTATTAGTATTAGTATTAGTATTAGTATTAGTATTAGTATTAGTATTAGTATTAGTATTAGTATTAGTATTAGTATTAGTATTAGTATTAGTATTAGTATTAGTATTAGTATTAGTATTAGTATTAGTATTAGTATTAGTATTAGTATTAGTATTAGTATTAGTATTAGTATTAGTATTAGTATTAGTATTAGTATTAGTATTAGTATTAGTATTAGTATTAGTATTAGTATTAGTATTAGTATTAGTATTAGTATTAGTATTAGTATTAGTATTAGTATTAGTATTAGTATTAGTATTAGTATTAGTATTAGTATTAGTATTAGTATTAGTATTAGTATTAGTATTAGTATTAGTATTAGTATTAGTATTAGTATTAGTATTAGTATTAGTATTAGTATTAGTATTAGTATTAGTATTAGTATTAGTATTAGTATTAGTATTAGTATTAGTATTAGTATTAGTATTAGTATTAGTATTAGTATTAGTATTAGTATTAGTATTAGTATTAGTATTAGTATTAGTATTAGTATTAGTATTAGTATTAGTATTAGTATTAGTATTAGTATTAGTATTAGTATTAGTATTAGTATTAGTATTAGTATTAGTATTAGTATTAGTATTAGTATTAGTATTAGTATTAGTATTAGTATTAGTATTAGTATTAGTATTAGTATTAGTATTAGTATTAGTATTAGTATTAGTATTAGTATTAGTATTAGTATTAGTATTAGTATTAGTATTAGTATTAGTATTAGTATTAGTATTAGTATTAGTATTAGTATTAGTATTAGTATTAGTATTAGTATTAGTATTAGTATTAGTATTGGTATTAGTATTAGAATTAATATTAGAATTAGTATTAGTATAAGTATTATTATTAGTATAAGTATTAGTATAAGTATTAGTATAAGTATAAATATTAATATTACTATTAGTATAAGTATTAGTAATAGTTTAAGTATTAGTATAAGTATTAGTTTAAGTATTAGTATAAGTATTAGTATTATTATTAGTATTATTATTAGTATTATTATTAGTGTTAGTATTAGTATTTGTAAATTTATTTAAAATTGTCTGCGGATTTATAAAACTTTATATATTTTGTTATCGTATCTATCAGAAAGAATACCCATTTGCAAAAAAAAAAATTGTTACATTCTATAATATTACAACTAGTTGTAATATTTTACGACTTTGGTTATATCATCATAAATAATAATGACAGTTATAGTAGGTTTTAGTTTGTATATATTTTTTTGTCATAATCTCTTCAAGTAACAATCAGACAAAATTGTATTCTCTTGTTAAGCCACAATAATTTCAATTTTACGTGACTTAACAAAAAACTAATGCATTTAGTCTACTTTTATTTTCTATTCTTAAAAAAAAAACACAATATGATAAAACCAGTCGTTATTAATATAACATATAAATTACCTTTTGTAAATCCTATTAATTTCTGGGTTATATTCGTAACAAAAAATCACAGTGTCCCTGGCAAAATGTTAGCAGAAGTGTTGTATAAAAATGTTTAACAACATTTTTGTTTAAAACCCTAAAAATGTTTACTTACTTATGCAAAAGCTGATAACACTAAAGGACCATTGTCAGCACCAATCAAAAGAAATTCTTAGAAGATTGTAATTGCTCTAACAGCAATTGTTACCAGAGTGTTGGAGGAATACAACTTCATAGAATGTGACAATGTTTATCCGGTTCCCTGTCAAAGGATATACTTTTTACGTTCTACATCTTTATTACGAGTAAAAAATTTTAAGTAAAACTGAATATAAAATTGTGTTTGTATTAAGCCTTGGACGAAAATTGCAAGTAAAGGTATTCCAGAACAAAAAGACATTTTTTTTAGAAAATATTAAATTTTATCTTTTACTGAATATGAGGTCTGGAAATTCTATTTCTTTTCCTAAAATCCTTATTAACAATAAAGGTTATACGAATAAAATGTTATTATGAAAACATAAGTAATGAAAAGTCTTATTTGAAGAAGTTTAGGATTCTATAACAGCCCTGAAGAAAACCTGGGGTTAAGTATCTCCAAATCAACACTTATGTCAACAATTATGGTAACACTTTCTACAGATTGTCTACGCTTTTAAGTAAGCCTTGGCTTTGACATATAACAATATGTAATTTTTAAATTGAAAGATTAAAAGATTTTAACGTTTTGCAAAAAATTCAATATTTTAGAGTTAAAAAAGTGAATATAATATTTTTGTTATGAGTAAACGGAAATACAAAAGATTGGTAAAAAGCAATCTTCAAAAGAAGACTACTTAGAAATTAGGAAAAAGTTTCTACGAAATGTCAAGTTTTTTAGCAAACAGTTGGGACGTTGATGGAGCCCATCAATGATTTTGTGGACTCGTGTGAAAAAGAAACATAACGACAAAAATTGAAAAATGGATGTCCCGCTTTCAGCAGCAACTTTCAAGTTTTCATTCAAAAAATGTGTTCCGGGATTCATTCATATATATATATATATATATATATATATATATATATATATATATATATATATATATATATATATAAATTATATATTGCCAAGTATAGTGGCCATAGCTGTCATAGTTTCTAATTTAATACCTTTTAACTGGCCTTTGCTACATTTTTTTTTGGTTTCCTGGAGTGTTTTTTATATGAAAGCTACCCAGCAAAACTTTGGTAATGGCAAGAACTCTGATAACTGGTTACCTTGTAACGACTACAACATACCATCCGAATAAATAGTAAGTTATTACAGAAGTACTTATTTGTAATTAAGATGGAAATTTAAACTGATGGAAATTTAAATACCATCATCAGTCAATTTTGATTATGTAGGGGATGTTGAATACCAAACACGATTCTAATTGGTCTTAACTTGGTAAGCCTAACTTATCTGGGTCATCCTTCATCTCAACTGTGGACACACAGCTCCTCATGGTATCACCCGGGGAGCTAGTTTAACACCCATTAATATTGTGAGTTAATATGTTCCGAGAGTTGTCCCATAAGATCGATAAAAATGGGTTAGGATTACGGGCTAGTAACCCTCTCTTGAAAAAAATACAATGAAGAGGATAAAATTAGAATTGAAATGTCCCGCTACCTAATGTTAGAGGAGGATGTCCGAAACTTCGATAGAAAGACCAAGTAGAGGAATATTTTTCAAAGCTTGGCCTATAAAATTGGAGAATATTCGCACAAGATCGAAATCCATGGAATTCTAAAATATGCTCGGACTTTGACCTTAACAGGTTGTAACATTTAAGTAAGTAAGAGTCAATCTTATGTAAAAACTTATACAAAAAAGAAGATTTAAATTGTTTAAGTTTTAAGATAATTTTAAAAAAATTTTACAATAATTACAAAAAATCGTAAAAAAATATTTTTCCAAAAATTACTACAAAGCAAAAAAAAAGCAGGGAAAAACAAAGTTATTTTCACATGATTTTGGATCTAAAAATAAAAATTGTATATATTAATTATAAGCTGCTAAGTTTTCAACATATGAAGTAGCTCAGTTTAAGAGTCTCTGCCTAGCAGTCGGAGGGTCTGGGTTCGAGCCACCATGGGATCATAAAAAAATTTTGTATTTCGTTTAAAAATATATGTTTTTAATAAAACAACAAAAAAAGTTGCTGCTGTTGTTGCTTTCAAATTGCTTACCCAAGTCATTACTTTTCTGCAATTGGTAAGTACTTGCCTCCAATAACATCCCCATGTTAATGTAATGACTTAAACAGCGAATGAGTAAGTAGTTCGTGTTCAATTAGTAAAACAATTCAACTCATTATTTGGTAATGAAAAGTTTTACTGGGTATAGTCAAATATGAACCGATTCCTATAAAATTTGATATGCTGACCAATAGTTGCATAAAGCTCCTCTATTCTAAATTTAGTCGTCATAGCTATTACAATTGTATTCAATTTATCAGCATTCATGTGGTTCCCTGGGCGCGGTTATATGGGAGCTCTAACTAAATGTGAACCGATTTCGCCTATTTTCAGTACACAACTTTTGTTACATGTCAAAAATAATTTTGCAAAATTTTGTCTCTCTACCTTTTGTAGTTAAGGAGCTATCGCGCTTTTATCTGACGGGCAGACGGACATAAACTGTCTTTTCTTTTTGTATTTTTATGTTTCCGTGAGATTTTTATATGGGAGCTATGGTCAAATGGTGACCGATTGTAACAAAATTTTGCACACTGGCTGGCATTCACATAAGACTTCCTTATGTAAAATTTTGTCGCTGTAGCCCTTTTCCTTAAGGCGCTATCGCGCTTTTATCTGACGGACATAAACCCCCTTTTCTTTTTGTATTTTGTGTCTCGGTAAGTTTTTTATATGGGAGCTATGGTCAAATGGTGAGCGATTGTAACAAAATTTTGCACACTGGCTAGTATTCACACAAGACTTCCTTGTGCTAAATTTAGTTGCCAAAGCTATTAGAGTTTATCATTTATTTAAGTGTACTTCAGGTGGAATTTAGGCTGCTTCCGTAAGTTTTTTGTATGGGAGCTATGGTTAAATGTGAACCGATTTCGATGAAATTTTATATGCTACCTAGTGCTTATGTAAAAGTTCTAGATTCCAATTTTTCATCATAGCTGTTATAATTTGTCATTTATTAGCAAATAAGCGATTAGCCTAGACGAGATTATACGGGAGATATGGTCAAATGTGAACCAATTTCAATACCAAAATTTTCCAAGAAATAAAGAATATTTATGCCAAATTTCAGTGACCTTTATCGTTTCGTTAAGGTTTTATCGTGCAGACAACAGACAGACAGACATACGTATATACAGACGGACATCGCTCAATCGTCTAAGAATTTCAAAACGATTCAGAATATACTTAAATTTTTTTTGAGCCAATATTACGGAAACTACAAACGGAATGCAAATCTCAATATACCCCCCATTCTTTTTGATGGTGGGTATAAAAACCAATTATCAAACAAATGAGAGCTTGAGCTTGTATGTAGTTGTATAGCGTCAACAGACATATAGTCCCGGTTTGACATACATTTCTTATATTTTTCTGTGTGTAGCCTTTTACTTAGTTTAATCGATATATCATATTGTTAGTAGCCTGCAAAGAGTCCATAAGTTTTCCTTTGAATCTTCCACAAACTCTTTATTTGTTGAAGTTTTTTTTTAAGAAAAATATAGAACATGGCTATGGTTAAGTTGGATTTATCTTAGTATATAATAAATTCAAAAGAAAAAGTTGCTGGTTAAAAGAAAAATTATAAAATCTAAAGGAATTTAAAAGGAAACTTCTACTACAATATATTAAGTATACAAACCTTAATCTGTTTTATTTAAAACTCATGGAAATGATGAACAAAGAGTTTTAAAAATACAATGAAATATTGAAGAATATTATTTAAGTTAAAGTATTGAAGAAAAAAGTTTAATAAGAAGATTTTATAAATATAAATTTTGTAGTCTTTTGACATTTATTTAAGTAAAAAGTTGAAACATTTTAAATATGAAAATTGGTTGTGATTTTTTATATAGAAACCGTTCACATTTGACCATTGTTCCCATATAAAAAATTTCGTTTAGTAGGATTTGAACTCGGTCAATGCAAAAAGTGCTTACAAAAGTCATATAGAAAACTTTTTTAACAAAATAAAAAACAGAAAATAACTATTTTTTTTTCTAGACATATTTGCGTTGTATAAGTTCCCAGCAAAACTTTTCATTACCAAGTAATGAGTTAAACAGCTAAACTATTGAACACGAACTACTTACTCATTCACTGTTTAAGTCATTACATTAACATGGGGATGTCATTGGAGGCAAGTACTTACCAATTGCAGAAAAGTAATGACTTGGGTAAGCAATTTGAAAGCAACAACAACAACAGCAACAACTTTTTTGTTGTTGTTTTATTAAAAACATATATTTTTAAACGAAATACAAAATTTTTTTTATGATCCCATGGGGGCTCGAACCCAGACCCTCCGACTGCTAGGCAGAGACTCTTCCACTGAGCTACTTTATATGTTGAAAACTTAGCAGCTTATAATTAATATAAACAATTTTTATTTTTAGATCCAAAATCATGTGAAAATAACTTTGTTTTTCCCTGCTTTTTTTTTTGCTTTGTTGTAATTTTTGGAAAAATATTTTTATACGATTTTTTGTAATTATTTTAAAACTTTTTTAAAATTATTTTAAAACTTAAACAATTTAAATCTTCTTTTTTGTATAAGTTTTTACATAAGATTGACTCTTACTTACTTAAATGTTACAACCTGTTAAGGTCAAAGTCCGAGCATATTTTAGAATTCCATGGATTTCGATCTTGTGCGAATATTCTCCAATTTTATAGGCCAAGCTTTGAAAAATATTCCTCTACTTGGTCTTTCTATCGAAGTTTCGGACATCCTCCTCTAACATTAGGTAGTGGGACATTTCAATTCTAATTTTATCCTCTTCATTGTATTTTTTTTCAAGAGAGGGTTAAGCCCGTAATCCTAACCCATTTTTATCGATCTTATGGGACAACTCTCGAAACATGTTAACTCACAATATTAATGGGTGTTAAACTAGCTCCTCGGGTGATACCATGAGGAGGTGTGTGTCCGCAGTTGAGATGAAGGATGACCCAGATAAGTTGGGCTTACCAAGTTAAGACCAATTAGAATCGTGTTTGGTATTCAACATCCCCTACATAATCAAAATTGACTCATGATGGTATTTTTTCATTAACGTGAGTTAGCTTTACAAATTTTTTTTACAGAAGATAATATTTAAGTTCTTAAATTCAAAAATCATTTAAAAAGACTCTTTTAATAAAAAAAAACTAAAAAAAATTGTTGCCCTTGGTGGGATTTGAACCGGGGCCATTCAGTTTAAATTACCATCTTAATTACAAATAAGTACTTCCGTAATAACTAATTATTTATTCGGAGGGTATGTTGTAGTCATTACAAGGTAACCAGTTATCAGAGTACTTGACATTACCAAAGTTTTGCTGGGTTATTTATAAGTTTTACCTGTAGTAATAAATGGTTTTTTATTCGAAACAGCCCTTAACATAAATTCTTATTTAAACTTTAAGCTAAAACCTGATACATATTTATTAGTGGTCAATCTCGATGCCTTTAGGAACTTATAGGCATAAATTAAGTACAAAAATCTTACTAAGGTCACGAAGTTCATCCTTTAAAACATAAAAAAACTGTTAGTAATATCCCTCTTAATCTTAATTTTCCTATTCTACCTTAAATCACGTTTTATATCAGATACAACGTATTTTCTTTTAGATAAGATGAACTACTAGATATAATTTTTTGCCTGCTTTAAACAGTTTTTATTTAATAATATGCGTCGAGTCACAGAAAAAATTACATTTTTTTTTTATAAAATAAAATATTCAGGGTAAGTTGATACATATTTTATTAAAAAAACAAGTAAAATACTTGAGATAAAAAAGCAAAAAAGATTTTTCACATATTTTATGTTGCCCTGCAAAAAAATTGAGTAAAGATGGAAATGGAAATAATTTTTACAGACTTAAAAGAAATAAGCAGAATCATTTTAAGGTTTCTTTTGGAATAGACAAAATTAAACGAATTTAAAGTGAGGGTACTACAGTGGTCACACTGGTAATAAATGATACTTGCTTTTAATTGCAATCAAAAGCGGTTAAAAGAAAATTATATTGAGCAGAATTATATATAGATCTCTATTTCGACTATTTAGAGCAACAATCGTAGGCCTCTTTATTGATATATTTTAGCCGTAATCGAAGATCCTTATATAGACTAATAAGAGTATTAATCGTAGATTCTTATATAGACTAACAAGAGCAACAATCTTAGGTCTTTATGTTGATTTATCATAGCAGTAATAGAAGAATTTACGGAAATATTCGCAGATCTCTATATAGATTAATATCTTCTAGAGCAATAATCGTAGATCTCTATATAGACTAAGATCTTCTAGAGCAATTATAGTCGATTTCAATATAGACTAAAAGCTTCTATATAGAAATCGTAGAAAATCGTAGATTCCTATATAGATATAATGGTATATCTTTATATAGACTAAGATCTTCTAGAGCAATAATCGTAGATCTCTATATAGACTTAGATCTTCTTGAGCAATAATTTTTAAATAGATCTTCTAGAGCAATAATTAAAGAGCTACATATAGACTTAGATCTTCCAGAGCAATAATCGTACATATCTATATAGACTAAGATCTTCTAGATCAATAATCGTAGATTTCTATATAGCCTAAGATCTTCTAGAGCAATAATCGTAGATCTCTATATAGACTTAGATCATCTTGAGCAATAATCTTTATATAGACTAAGATCTTCTAGAGCAATAATCAAAGATCTATATTTAGACTTAGATCTTCCAGAGCAATAATCGTTGATCTCTATATAGACTTAGATCTTCTAGAGCAATAATCGTAGATATCTATATAGACTTAGATCATCTTGAGCAATAATCTTTATATAGACTAAGATCTTCTAGAGTAATAATCAGAGATCTATATATAGACTTAGAACTTCCAGAGCAATAATCGTTGATCACTATATAGACTAAGATCTTCTAGAGCAATAATCGTAGATCTCGATATAGATAAAGATCTTCTAGAGCAATAATCGTAAATCTTTATATAGACTTAGATCTTCCAGAGCAATAATCGTAGATCTCTATATAGACTTAGATCATCTTAAGCAATAATCTTTATATAGACTAAGATCTTCTAGAGCAATAATCAAAGATCTATATTTAGACTTAGATCTTCCAGAGCAATAATCGTTGATCTCTATATAGACTTAGATCTTTTAGAGCAATAATCGTAGATCTCTATATAGACTTAGATCATCTTGAGCAATAATCTTTATATAGACAAAGATCTTCTAAAGCAGTAATCAAAGATCTATATATAGACTTAGATCTTCCAGAGCAATAATCGTTGATCTCTATATAGACTTAGATCATCTTAAGCAATAATCTTTATATAGACTAAGATCTTCTAGAGCAATAATCAAAGATCTATATTTAGACTTAGATCTTCCAGAGCAATAATCGTTGATCTCTATATAGACTTAGATCTTTTAGAGCAATAATCGTAGATCTCTATATAGAGTTAGATCATCTTGAGCAATAATCTTTATATAGACTAAGATCTTCTAGAGCAATAATCAAAGATCTATATTTAGACTTAGATCTTCCAGAGCAATAATCGTTGATCTCTATATATACTTAGATCTTCTAGAGCAATAATCGTAGATCTCTATATAGAGTTAGATCATCTTGAGCAATAATCTTTATATAGACTAAGATCTTCTAGAGCAATAATCAAAGATCTATATTTAGACTTAGATCTTCCAGAGCAATAATCGTTGATCTCTATATAGACTAAGATCTTCTAGAGCAATAATCGTTGATCTCTATATAGACTTAGATCATCTTGAGCAATAATCTTTATATAGACTAAGATCTTCTAGAGCAATAATCAAAGATCTATATTTAGACTTAGATCTTCCAGAGCAATAATCGTTGATCTCTAAATAGACTAAGATCTTCTAGAGCAATAATCGTAGATCTTTATATAGACTTAGATCTTCTAGAGCTATAATCGTAGATCTCTTATAGACTTAGATCATCTTGAGCAATAATCTTTATATAGACTAAGATCTTCTAGAGCAATAATCAAAGATCTATATATAGACTTAGATCTTCCAGAGCAATAATCGTTGATCACTATATAGACTAAAATCTTCTAGAGCAATAATCGTAGATCTCTATATAGACTAAAATCTTCTAAAGCAATAATTGTAGTTCCTTATGTGGACTAATTAGAGCAACCATCTTAGGGGTTTATGTTGATCTATTATAGCGGTAATAGTAGGAATATTGAAATACATACATAATCTGTATACTCGTAATAATATAACCGTAACCTTTAGAGGTACTATACATTCATATCTTGACGTAATGCTGTTACATATACCATATATTGTTAAAGCAAACACTCTTTAGTGCCGTCGCCACGGCAGTCGGTTCTTCGTACTGGAACAACTTGGAATTCTTAGGATTCCGACCAAGGACTTTCACTTCCACGATATTACCAATAATATCGCAGTTACAACAACAACAGAAGCGTCGCCGACGTTCATATTTGATCAATTGAGATCACATCGCCCTTAAGGATTTTCCCAGCAGTTTTAGGATGATTCATCAAGTTAAGGATAAGTAAGTAGTTTTAGGATGACTCATCAAGTTTAGAATGAAGATGACTAAGAATTTAATTCTTTTACAAGATGATTTAGCAGTTTTAGAATAAGTCAGTAGTTTTAGAATGAGTCGGCAAATTTAGGTTGATTAACCTATTCAAGATGACTCAGAATTTTATTTTTTTTTACCGTTTTAACTCTCCATGACTTGCTTGATATTTTTCTATATCTATTGAATCCGTTACAAATTTTGTTTCTACGTTTAGTTCAAAAAATATATATGGATACAAAAAATTACCAACAATTAAACTAAGCCTTTTTTAACCTTAATTTGTTACCTTTTTGAAAAGAGTACTATAAACATTAATTTTCGCAGCTGATACAAACCTAATTTTAGTTTTGTTTCTATCGCTTTACGTTAAGGGGATAAATAAATTGTTGCTACTTTTTCCCTTTTATGCCTTGCTTTACCCTAAAACGGCCTAGTTTGCAAACAAACATGGATTACGTGTTATTTTATCTTCATTGCTGACCTCAACGCCAATTATGTTTTTTTTTATCCCTTTTGACTTTAGAGATAAAATCTTATCAAATTTTTAGCTTTTTACCACCTAAATTAAAAAAGTATCAAACTCAGATAACCCTATTTAACCCCTTATTTGTTTACTTTTTGAAAATAGTTCTAAAAACGTATCCCCTTATTTTCGTAGCCGATCCAAATCCAATTTCTTTTTTTCTACAGCTTTTAGTCTCAGAGGTATATATACATATATCGGTACTATTTTTCCCTCTTTTTAACCTTGTTTTATCCCCTAAATGGCCAAAAAAGTACCGAATACGTTTCCTTTTATTTTAATTGCCCATCTTAATGCTAAAATAGTTTTTATCCCTTTTGCCTTAGGAGATAAAATCTTACATATTTTTCCCTTTTTTATCACCTAAATTAAAAAAGTACCAAACAAGTGTTTAATATTTCTTCCATAAAAATAGAGTCTATATGAGTTTTTTTTTGCCTTCATTGCTTTAAAAGATATGTAAAAATTAAAGCGAAGAATCTCTCCTTAAAACGTATTTCCAGTTTTTGCCTTTTTTTAACCCCATTTATAGAAAAAGTACTAAACAGATATTTCATATTTTTTTGATGTTTTTCAAAGGCTGTATAAATTTTACCCTTATTCGTAAAATAAAAAAAATTTGCCATACAAAATTCCTACAATAAGCCGTTGATAGTTTTATAGTTCGTTTTAAAATTAGGGGTTTTGTCTTATTAGTTAAAAATGTATATGTGGGTTTAATAAATTACCAAACTTTTCCAAGCCCTATTTGTCCTTTTTCAAAAAAGTACTTAGCTAATGTTCTCTTTTTTTGTATCTGATCCAAAATCAAGTTAAATTTTGAATCACTTTTGGATAAAGCGTTACTGAATTTCCCCTTTTTTCCCCTATTGAATGCCGAATTAAAAAAAATCCTTCTTTGCATACATCAAAAAAGGTACCCGCTGTCCAAATTTCATTTTTTTTTTGCTTTTGGCATTAAGGCTCGGCAATAATAAATCAGTCAGTCAGTTTAGCTAGAGTTTTATACACTACACAAATAAATAGATGTTTGACAAAGTTAAAATATATTAAAATTGCTATACCACTGTGCAGGTCTATTAAATGAAATTGCTCTTTATAAATTTATCTACTTAATATTTTGGTCAAATTGAGTTCATTATTATTTTAAATTATTCTTATGAAGATTTATAAAACATATATAATTAATTCGAAATTTTCAATTTGTTTTAATAAGAAAATCTTTAAAAAATATAATAATCAAAAAAGATGAAAAGATGATATCAAAAGTTTACAATTTTAATATATTTATACAAAGTCCTTTGACAATCAAAGACAATTGTCATTCAGCTGCGCAATTATTAAATATTCTATATCTATGTATGTCCCAAACCTTGACCATGTAAAATCTCGTCCTAGAAAATCCTATCACGACTACAAAGCAACAACAAAATTTCATTACTTTTTCCCTTTTACTCTTGACAGACAGATTGTCATGTTTTCTGGTCAAAAGATTCTTGTTTTAGTTTAATTTTATAAAATATTTTTATATTTTATTAAGCAAAAGTCTAAAGTCATGCAGTGAAGCTGCAGCTAAAATCCTTTTAGTCATCATTGAAAACTAACAAAGAATTTACATAAAGAAGGACTAGGATAATTTGTTTGTAGAATCACCACTAGAACTGGGATTTATAAAGTAAGT
The DNA here is from genome assembly GCA_933228675.1 of Stomorhina lunata. Classification (NCBI taxonomy): domain Eukaryota; kingdom Metazoa; phylum Arthropoda; class Insecta; order Diptera; family Rhiniidae; genus Stomorhina; species Stomorhina lunata. The sequence goes on along the minus strand of OW121740.1, from coordinate 38,214,292 downwards.
GTGTACTTCTGGTAGCAAGTTCATAATTTATCAAAGGAAAATATTTTTAATTTCAGTTCTCAACTGAAAAATGGTCAAAATAAAATTAAGTTAAGGGAAAAATGATCAAATACCGACACTGGCAGGGATAAGGGATTCTTTTTTTCATTGGATAATCGTCTTACTTAGTTGTTTTCGAATAATAGTAAAAGCGGTTTAATCTCCTTTTTATGGGACTTTTGAAATATCCCATATGGCAAATCAAAGTATAGAAATGCAACATCTTTATATATTAGAGCCTTTGGCCAAATTCTAATAATATATCTATGAAAGACAGCCTATGATGCCAGGAGCCGAAGACTTTTTGTAATTATCGTAACTATCATGATCATTCAATTAACTCGTGAAAGTGAGCAGATAAATTTTCGATAGAATTATTTTTTTTACAAAAATTTTTCTATAGAAAAATATATCCAGCGAAATTTTTTCTATAGAAAAATATATCTAGCGAAAATTTTTCTATAGAAAAATATTTCTAGCGAAAATTTTTCTATAGAAAAATATTTCTAGCAAAAATTTTTTTATAGAAAAATATTTCTAGCGAAAATTTTTCTATAAAAAAATATTTCTATAGAAAAATATTTCTAGAGAAAATTTTTCTATAGAAAAATATTTCTAGAGAAAATTTTTCTATAGAAAAATATTTCTAGCGAAAATTTTTCTATAGAAAAATATCTCTAGCGAAAATTTTTCTATAGAAAAATATCTCTAGCGAAAATTTTTCTATAGAAAAATATCTCTAGCGAAAATTTTTCTATAGAAAAATATTTCTAGCGAAAATTTTTCTATAGAAAAATATATCCAGCGAAAATTTTTCTATAGAAAAATATCTCTAGCGAAAATTTTTCTATAGAAAAATATTTCTAGCGAAAATTTTTCTATAGAAAAATATATCCAGCGAAAATTTTTCTATAGAAAAATATTTCTAGCGAAAATTTTTCTATAGAAAAATATTTCTAGCGAAAATTTTTCTAAAGAAAAATATTGCTATTGAAAATTTTTCTATAGAAAAATATTTCTAGCGAAAATTTTTCTATAGAAAAATATTTCTAGCAGAAATTTTTCTATAGAAAAATATTTCTAGCGAAAATTTTTCTATAGAAAAATATTTCTAGCGAAAATTTTTCTATAGAAAAATATTTCTAGCGAAAATTTTTCTAAGGAAAAATATTGCTATTGAAAATTTTTCTATAGAAAAATATTTCTAGCGAAAATTTTTCTATAGAAAAATATTTCTAGCGGAAATTTTTCTATAGAAAAATATTTCTATCGAAAATTTTTCTATAGCAAAATATTTCTATCGAAAATTATTCTAAAGAAAAATATTTCTAGCGAAAATTATTCTAAAGAAAAATATTTCTAGCGGAAATTTTTCTATAGAAAAATATTTCCAGCGAAAATTTTTCTATAGAAAAATATATCTAGCGAAAATTTTTCTATAGAAAAATATTTCTAGCGAAAATTTTTCTATAGAAAAATATTTCTATCGAAAATTTTTCTATAGAAAAATATTTCTATCGAAAATTTTTCTATAGAAAAATATTTCTATCGAAAATTTTTCTATAGAAAAATATTTCTATCGAAAATTTTTCTATAGAAAAATATTTCTATCGAAAATTTTTCTATAGAAAAATATTTCTATCGAAAATTTTTCTATAGAAAAATATTTCTATCGAAAATTTTTCTATAGAAAAATATTTCTATCGAAAATTTTTCTATAGAAAAATATTTCTATCGAAAATTTTTCTATCAAAAATTTTTCTATAGAAAAATATTTCTATCGAAAATTTTTCTATAGAAAAATATTTCTAGCGAAAATTTTTCTATAGAAAAATATTTCTATCGAAAATTTTTCTTTAGAAAAATATTTTTATGGAAAATTTTTGTATAGAAAAATATTTCTATCGAAAATTTTTCTATAGAAAAATATTTCTAGCTAAAATTTTTCTATAGAAAAATATTTCTAGCGAAAATTTTTCTATAGAAAAATATTTCTAGCGAAAATTTTCTATAGAAAAATATTTCTAGCGAAAATTTTTCTATAGAAAAATATTTCTATCGAAAATTTTTCTATAGAAAAATATTTCTATCGAAAATTTTTCTATAGAAAAATATTTCTAGCGAAAGTTTTTCTATAGAAAAAGATTTCTAGCGAAAATTTTTCTATAGAAAACTATTTCTAGCTAAAATTTTTCTATAGAAAAATATATCTAGCGAAAATTTTTCTATAGAAAAATATATCCAGCGAAAATTTTTCTATAGAAAAATATATCTAGCGAAAATTTTTCTATAGAAAAATATATCCAGCGAAAATTTTTCTATAGAAAAATATTTCTAGCGAAAATTTTTCTATCGAAAAATATTTCTAGCAAAAATTTTTCTAGCGAAAATTTTTCTATAGAAAAATATTTCTAGCGAAAATTTTTCTATAGAAAAATATTTCTAGCGAAAATTTTTCTATAGAAAAATATTTCTAGCGAAAATTTTTCTATAGAAAAATATTTCTAGCGAAAATTTTTCTATAGAAAAATATTTCTAGCGAAAATTTTTCTATAGAAAAATATTTCTAGCGAAAACTTTTCTATAGAAAAATATTTCTAGCGAAAATTTTTCTATAGAAAAATATTTCTAGCGAAAATTTTTCTATAGAAAAATATTTCTAGCGAAAATTTTTCTATAGAAAAATATTTCTAGCGAAAATTTTTCTATAGAAAAATATTTCTAGCGAAAATTTTTCTATAGAAAAATATTTCTAGCGAAAATTTTTCTATAGAAAAATATTTCTATGTAAAATTTTTCTATAGAAAAATATTTCTGTCGAAAATTTTTCTATTGAAAAATATTTCTATCGAAAATTTTTCTATAGAAAAATATTTCTATCGAAAATTTTTCTATAGCAAAATATTTCTATCGAAAATTATTCTAAAGAAAAATATTTCTAGCGAAAATTATTCTAAAGAAAAATATTTCTAGCGGAAATTTTTCTATAGAAAAATATTTCCAGCGAAAATTTTTCTATAGAAAAATATATCTAGCGAAAATTTTTCTATAGAAAAATATTTCTATCGAAAATTTTTCTATAGAAAAATATTTCTATCGAAAATTTTTCTATAGAAAAATATTTCTATCGAAAATTTTTCTATAGAAAAATATTTCTAGCGAAAATTTTTCTATAGAAAAATATTTCTAGCGAAAATTTTTCTATAGAAAAATATTTCTAGCGAAAATTTTTCGATAGTAATATTTTTGTAGAGAAAAATTGATGCTGGGCAAATTTTGTGTTTAGTAGCCAATTTTATTGGTCTGACGCTGTTCTTATTATAGTCATTGTTCTGGCTGATTGTTATATTGACTTTTTGGAAATACTATGAAAAGAAAACTCTTAGTTGTTTTCGGTTTTCAAAGGTCACTTAGTACGAAAAATGAGAAGGAGAAGAAGGGGATTAAAAATAAATATTATGCCACAAAGCAAAACTTTTTCCACAACAACAAGTGTTTAAAACAGACCCAAATGTAAATAATAAATAAAAAATTTTACAAAAACTTTTTCCAGAAATTGTAGAATGGAAAGGAAAAACTATATCGGTTAGATGAGCAAAAACAAAGGCTAGTTCTGAGTAATGAATATCTGTTGTTTAGAGAAAGACCAAAAAAAAAAAACAAGTAAGAAAGTGTTATAGTCGGTCAAGCCCGACTATACGATACCCTTCGCCATTAAGGTAAAAAATGCTCTTATTTCTTTATAAAGACAAATGTTCGCTAAATTTTGCTTTCATTTTAACATTTGCTCAAAACTTCTATATTTAAGCTGTTTCCGTCATTTGGACTTATATGAGAGCTAGGGTCAAATGTAAACCCATTATCAAAAAAATGATCTGTGCCAAATTTCATCAAATTATCTTTAGAATTGCGACCTGTAGTTTGAATACAAAGTTTACATGGGGGTCCAGCTAGCCAGCCAGATGGACGGACATCGCTAAATCTACTCAGAAAGTGATTCTAAGCCTATTGGTATACTAAAAGGTGGGTCTAAGACAAATATTTCTGTGCGTTACATACATCAGCACAAACTTATAATACCCTTTCCACCTACGGTGATGAAGGGTATACAAATGGGGAAAACGAAATCAGTGAACAACTTTAACGATGTGTTAGTATAAAACTTGTCAAGAGCAAAAACAATCGTAAATATTTTTACATCCAGAACACAGGAAAGAACTTTAAATTTAAGTTTTTTAAAAAAATAACCTTTGATTTAATAAGTCATTTTCTTTTAAATAATTTCCACTGAATTTTATTCAAAAGCAAATAATTTCCATAAATAACTCCCAGTTGCCAGTTTCTTTTTTTAATCTCCACATAAATTAACTACAAATTATATTTATATGGTTACGAACATTCATTATTAATATGCAAATTTTTTTGTATAAACGTTAAACAAGAAAAAAATTTAAAAAAAAAATGTTTTTAAAGCTAGAAATAATTGTTCATTTCCGGCAGGAAAGTGACCCACTTCTTAGGCAGGAGGAGGAGTCTTTGCTGTTTTAAAATAAGCAGAAAGAATTCAAATACATGTTAAAAAACACACCCACCCTTAAATTGTAAAGAAAATTCTTAAATATTCAAATACAAAAGCAAAACATGCAATGGGGTAATAAAAGGGGTAATAAATGGGGTATATATAAAGGCTTTTGTTTTGTTAAACAAAAGGATTTGAGAAATTAGGAACTTCTTAGCATCGGTTTCAAGGACTTTTCTTAAGGTCATTAGAAGTGTTATTCAAACAAAAATAATTTTGAAAAATTTTTACTTAAAATCTCATAACATATTGAATAATATTAAAAAAATTGCTATAAAAATAAGAAATGTTTGAAAAATTTACTATAAAAACAGAAAATTTTTTTAAAATTTCCTATAAAAATAGGAAATTTTTGAAAAATTTCCTATAAAAATAGGAAATTTGTGAAAAATTTCCAATAAAAATAGGATATTTTTAAAAAATTTCTATAGAGATAAAAAATTTTTGAAAAATTTCCTATAAAGATAAGAAATTTTTTAAAAAATTTCCAATAAAAATAGGAAATTTTAAAAAAGTTGCCTATAAAAATAGGAAGTTTTTAAAAAAGTTCCTATAAAAACATGAAATTTTTAAAAAAGTTCCTATAAAAACAGGAAATTTTTAAAAAATTTCCTATAAAAAAAAGGAAATTTTTGAAAAATTTGCTATAAAAATAGGAAATTTTGAAAAAATTTCCTATAAAAATAGGAAATTTTGGAAAAATTTCCTATAAAAATAGGAAATTTTGGAAAAATTTCCTATAAAAATAGGAAATTTTGGAAAAATTTTCCTATAAAAATAGGAAATTTTAGAAAAATTTCCTATAAAAATAGGAAATTTTAGAAAAATTTCCTATAAAAATAGGAAATTTTTGAAAAATTTCCTATAAAAATAGGAAATTTTTGAAAAATTTCCTATAAAAATAGGAAATTTTTGAAAAATTTCCTATAAAAATAGGAAATTTTTGAAAAATTTCCTATAAAAATAGGAAATTTTTGAAAAATTTCCTATAAAAATAGGAAATTTTTGAAAAATTTCCTATAAAAATAGGAAATTTTTGAAAAATTTCCTATAAAAATAGGAAATTTTTGAAAAATTTCCTATAAAAATAGGAAATTTTTTAAAAATTTCCTATAAAAATAGGAAATTTTTTAAAAATTTCCTATAAAAATAGGAAATTTTTTAAAAATTTCCTATAAAAATAGGAAATTTTTGAAAAATTTCCTATAAAAATAGGAAATTTTTGAAAAATTTCCTATAAAAATAGGAAATTTTTGAAAAATTTCCTATAAAAATAGGAAATTTTTGAAAAATTTCCTATAAAAATAGGAAATTTTTGAAAAATTTCCTATAAAAATAGGAAATTTTTGAAAAATTTCCTATAAAAATAGGAAATTTTTGAAAAATTTCCTATAAAAATAGGAAATTTTTGAAAAATTTCCTATAAAAATAGGAAATTTTTGAAAAATTTCCTATAAAAATAGGAAATTTTTGAAAAATTTCCTATAAAAATAGGAAATTTTTGAAAAATTTCCTATAAAAATAGGAAATTTTTGAAAAATTTCCTATAAAAATAGGAAATTTTTGAAAAATTTCCTATAAAAATAGGAAATTTTTGAAAAATTTCCTATAAAAATAGGAAATTTTTGAAAAATTTCCTATAAAAATAGGAAATTTTTGAAAAATTTCCTATAAAAATAGGAAATTTTTGAAAAATTTCCTATAAAAATAGGAAATTTTTGAAAAATTTCCTATAAAAATAGGAAATTTTTGAAAAATTTCCTATAAAAATAGGAAATTTTTGAAAAATTTCCTATAAAAATAGGAAATTTTTGAAAAATTTCCTATAAAAATAGGAAATTTTTGAAAAATTTCCTATAAAAATAGGAAATTTTTGAAAAATTTCCTATAAAAATAGGAAATTTTTGAAAAATTTCCTATAGAAATAGGAAATTTTTGAAAAATTTCCTATAAAAATAGGAAATTTTTGAAAAATTTCCTATAAAAATAGGAAATTTTTGAAAAATTTCCTATAAAAATAGGAAATTTTTGAAAAATTTCCTATAAAAATAGGAAATTTTTGAAAAATTTCCTATAAAAATAGGAAATTTTTGAAAAATTTCCTATAAAAATAGGAAATTTTTGAAAAATTTCCTATAAAAATAGGAAATTTTTCAAAAATTTCCTATAAAAATAGGAAATTTTTGAAAAATTTCCTATAAAAATAGGAAATTTTTGAAAAATTTCCTATAAAAATAGGAAATTTTTGAAAAATTTCCTATAAAAATAGGAAATTTTTGAAAAATTTCCTATAAAAATAGGAAATTTTTGAAAAATTTCCTATAAAAATAGGAAATTTTTGAAAAATTTCCTATAAAAATAGGAAATTTTTGAAAAATTTCCTATAAAAATAGGAAATTTTTGAAAAATTTCCTATAAAAATAGGAAATTTTTGAAAAATTTCCTATAAAAATAGGAACGAAAAACTTTCAATTCTAAGCCATTAACCCACAACTATCTATCAAATTTAATCAGCTTTGGGCTGGAGTTTCCACTTTAATGGGCGTTTTCTAGTAAAAATTAGCATATTTCTAAAAATTAAACACATACAAATGCTTAAATTTAACAACAGAAGTGATGCAAATTTATTTTTATGGTTGCATGCTCAAGCACGCCCAATAGTTAACAAAGTTAAAAAAAAGAAAAAAACTATGCAAAACTGCATTTAAAAACATTAATGGCAAAATAAGTTTTTTACTCGATAATGAAATTAAAACAAACCCCTTTTGGTGGCGATGCTTTTGCATGGCTTGGCCCACAGCACAAGGCAACTAAATAGCACAACACGGAATATGTAAAAAATAGAAAAAAACTACGATTATAGTCATATATAAGTCATTAAAATAATTCACAAAAGAGCAAACACTACTTTTTTCTTGTATGTAAAATTTTTAGCAAATTTAATTTCCAAAACGGAAACAATGTTGCATAGTTTTTATTTCCGTTTTGCTTTTTTGGAATTGAGTAAATAGTTTAGATTGCACAGTGTTATTATAGATGATATATTTTGGAAAAAAAAATCCATAGAAAAATTTTCAATAAAAAGATTTTTCTATCAAAAATGTTTGATAGAAATATTTGTCTATAGAAAAATTTTCGATAGAAATATTTTTCTATAGAAAAATTTTCGATAGAAATATTTTCCAATAGAAAAAATATTTTTCTATAGAAAAATTTTCGCTAGAAATATTTTTCTATAGAATAATTTTCTATAGAAAAATTTTCGAAAGAAATATTTTTCTATAGAAAAATTTTCGCTAGAAATATTTTTCTATAGAAAAATTTTCGATAGAAATATTTTTCTATAAGAAAATTTTCGATAGAAATATTTTTCTATAAGAAAATTTTCGATAGAAATATTTTTCTATAAGAAAATTTTCGATAGAAATATTTTTCTATAAGAAAATTTTCGATAGAAATATTTTTCTATAAGAAAATTTTCGATAGAAATATTTTTCTATAAGAAAATTTTCGATAGAAATATTTTTCTATAGAAAATTTTTCGATAGAAATATTTTTCTATAGAAAAATTTTCGATAGAAATATTTTTCTATAGAAAAATTTGCGATAGAAATATTTTTCTATAGAAAAATTTGCGATAGAAATATTTTTCTATAGAAAAATTTTCGACAGAAATATTTTTCCATAAAAAAATTTTTGATAGAAATATTTTTCTATAGAAAAATTTTAGATAGAAATATTTTTCTATAGAAAAATTTTCGCTAGAAATATTTTTCTATAGAAAAATTTTCGATAGAAATATTTTTCTATAGAAAAATTTTCGATAGAAATATTTTTCTATAGAAAAATTTTTGATAGAAATATTTTTCTATAGAAAAATTTTCGATAGAAATATTTTTCTATAGAAAAATTTTCGATAGAAATATTTTTGTATAGAAAAATTTTCGCTAGAAATATTTTTCTATAGAAAAATTTTAGCTAGGAATATTTTTCTATAGAAAAATTTTCGCTAGAAATATTTTTCTATAGAAAAATTTTCGCTAGAAATATTTTTCTATACAAAAGTTTTCGCTAGAAATATTTTTCTATAGAAAAATTTTCGCTAGAAATATTTTTCTATAGAAAAATTTTCGCTAGAAATATTTTTCTATAGAAATATTTTCGCTAGAAATATTTTTCTATAGAAAAATTTTCGATAGAAATATTTTTCTATAGAAAAATTTTCGATAGAAATATTTTTCTATAGAAAAATTTTCGATAGAAATATTTTTCTATAGAAAAATTTTCGATAGAAATATTTTTCTATAGAAAAATTTTCGATAGAAATATTTTTCTATAGAAAAATTTTCGATAGAAATATTTTTCTATAGAAAAATTTTCGATAGAAATATTTTTCTATAGAAAAATTTTCGATAGAAATATTTTTCTATAGAAAAATTTTCGATAGAAATATTTTTCTATAGAAAAGTTTTCGAAAGAAATATTTTTCTATAGAAAAATTTTCGATAGAAATATTTTCGATAGAAATATTTTTCTATTGAAAATTTTTCTATTGAAAAATTTTCGATAGAAATATTTTTCTATAGAAAAATTTCGATATAACATTTAAAACAGCCCTGGGGTTTAATGATTACATTTTACATTTTTACACGTTATCGAAACATTTTTAATTAAAAAATAATTTCATTTAAAAAAGTAAATAGAAATAATAAACCCCCAAACCATGAATACAAGTTTCATGGCAATTCGCCAGTTGTTTGCCTAAATTCTAAAAATTCATATACTCGCTTTAACAATTTGAACATTTTTATTACAAAACATTAACAAAGGTTTGGAAAAATGGTAAAACTTTTATAAACTCGTACTTGTATGTGGCATGAAATCTACAATTAAAATTAATGCAAACAAAATTTTCGGAAGTAGAATAGAACAATTTCATAAAAGATGAAACAAAAATTCATTATACTAAAGTTGTGTTAGTGTTTGGATTAATCATCATATTTTTTTGTTGGTTATTTCAAAATACTGAAATTAATAGTGCAGTTTTAGGGAAAAGGATAAAAAAAATATAATGTGACAATGATATAAAAAGAAGTAAGAGCGTTATGTTCGGCTGAGCTGAATCTTATATACCCACTAGCAAATTGTATTAATTTTGGAAAATACTTCTGCAAAATTTTGTCCCTCAAGCTCTTTTTAATCTGATGAAGAGATGGACAGAAGCTTTTTATGTAGGAGCTATTGTCAAATGTTGAAGGATTGTGACAAAATTTGAACATCATATTTGTTACCGATTTCGCCCAATTTCGATACCACAATCTTTCCAGAAATGAAGAATATCTTTGCCAAGTTTCAGTGACAGACAGACAGACAGGCTGACAGATAGACAGACAGACAGACAGACAGACAGACAGACAGGCAGACAGACAGACAGACAGACAGACAGACAGACAGACAGACAGACAGACAGACAGACAGACAGACAGACAGACAGACAGACAAACAGACAGACAGACAGATAGATAGATAGACACACAGACAGACAGACAAACAGACAGACAGACAGACAGACAGACAGACAGACAGACAGACAGACCGACCGACCGACCGACCGACCGACCGACCGACCGACCGACCGACCGACCGACCGACCGACCGACCGACCGACCGACCGACCGACAGACAGACAGACAGACAAACAGACAGACAGACATACAGACAGATAGACAGACAGACATACGGACAGACAGACAGACAGACATACGGACAGACAGACAGACAGACAGACAGACAGACAGACAGACAGACAGACAGACAGACAGACAGACAGACAGACAGACAGACAGATAGACATACGGACAGACAGACAGACAGACAGACAGACAGACAGACAGACAGACAGACGATAGACAGACAGACAGACAGACAGACAGACAGACAGACAGACAGACAGACAGACAGACAGACAGACAGACAGACAGACAGACAGACAGACAGACAGACAGACAGACAGACAGACAGACAGACAGACAGACAGACAGACAGACAGACAGACAGACAGACAGACAGACAGACAGACAGACAGACATACAGACATACAGACAGACAGACAGACAGACAGACAGACAGACAGACAGACAGACAGACAGACAGACAGACAGACAGACAGACAGATAGACAGACAGACAGACAGACAGACAGATAGACAGACAGACAGACAGACAGACAGACAGACAGACAGACAGACAGACAGACAGACAGACAGACAGAAAGAAAGACAGACAGACAGACAGACAGACAGACAGACAGACAAACAGACAGACAGACAGACAGACAGACAGACAGACAGACAGACAGACAGACAGACAGACAGACAGACAGACAGACAGACAGACAGACAGACAGACATCTTATATGCAAGTTATTCGAAGTCTAAGTTCATTTATACTTACATAATATAGTTACCCGACTCATGTTTCAATAATGAACTTTAACACAACAATAAATTTATATTTTAAAATTCAGAAAATTTCAACAAATGACATTTAGTTGCATTTTCCATTAATCTCATTTAATTTAAACAAATTTTGGTTATAAATAACTAGAATTTGCACTTTAAAACTTCTTCCTCCCATTTTGGGAATGACATTTAACAAATTCGCAAAATGAATTTTTCCATAAAAGCTAAACATAAACAAAAAACGCCAATTTAAATAGAAGCTCACAAGAAAATTATATTTTTTATAGAAAAAAAAAAATTTACAAAGAAAAGTTTTTTTCTTCAACAGTTTTCCAACAGCTGCAGCAAATGTTGATCTTTAATATTTCAACAGAAGATTTTTTTTCAAAGACTTTTCCTGGGCTGACGAAATGAAGGAGTGAAAAAGTTACTGAATAAATAAATACATAAACTATTGTACTAGTATAAAATGTTATCTTCCTCTACAGGTTTTCTGAAGGATTCAAGGATGTTAAAAAAACGTCATTATATTGTGTTGATTTTACTGTTTTTTATTGAATGGAAAACTTTGGAAAGTCATGTTCCATTTAACTTGAGAAAATTTGTCTAATAAAATACAAAAGTTACAGATTTTGTATTTTGATGAGGAGAAAGTTAGTTAAAATAAAAGTGAATATATAATTTAATATTCATTGTTAAATAGTGAAAAAAAGCAGTAGTTTTTAAGTTAATAATAAAAAAATTAATTTTTAGAATTTTAATTTTAAATTAAAAATTTCTAAAAAAAATTCTAATAATTTTTCATAAAAATTTTAAATGTTTACCAAAATCACCTTGATTTTGTTATATGCAAATTTAATTAAAATTAATTTTTTATCATATCACATAATTGCGTGATAAAATAAATATTCCCAATGATATTAAGTGAATCACTTTTCTCACTCAAATTTGATTAGAGTCACGTGTTCAAAAGTATGTATCTATTTATGAGACATGTGGGCACCATAATCCAATTATGACGCCAAATATAAAGGCAATATGTTCCAAAATAAAACTTTGTTTAATAACGTCATAAATATGTTAAGTATCAGGAATTTATGTGGCAGTAATTCGCAGAATATTACGTAGATATTAAAAGCAAATAAATGCAAAAATGCTACTTCAAAAGTAGCCATTAGTAAATATTTGTTTTAACATAAAATTGAAGTACGAAAAAAGGTTTTAAATATAGACTAAGTCACTTTAAACATAATTTAGCAAAACAAATATGTATATACGTGGATTGCTTTTTATGCTTCGAGATTTGAGATTGTGATATTAGGGGCTAATTTCGTACTTTTGTCCTTCAAGTTTTTTCATATTTATGACTTTTAAGTAGGTAACTTTATTTCTTCAAAGAATAACTACTCCATAATCGTAGGAAAATATTTATATCTTAACAAGCAATCGTAATGTAGAATATTCTAAAAATATTTCTTCATTCCCCTGTAACATTTCGTATAAGAGATGATAGCAGGGAAATGCTGAATAATTACAAAATTCTATTACATTACAATTTAAATACTTAAGTTAAAAAAATTACATAAATCGGAGATTGATATTTAAAATCAACTAAAGAAATTACACGCAAAATTACTGAATATATTCAATACAGGTGAATGACAAATTTAAGTCTAAAAGCTCACTGATGTACAAAATACTTAAACCTTCGCGTTCTCAGCAAATAAAAACTCGTTTGACAAACTTTTAATTCAAATCTGTTATAAATGACATCGTCTTCTATCTAAAGAAATTAAAAGCAGTTTGCACGATTTTCAAAATCTAATTTTAGCAAAAAATGAGTTTTTGGTGCGCTTTTGCTTTTGGGTGTTAAATGTCAAAAAAACTCGGTTTACGCGGTAGTTTAGAAATTTTCAGATATTTTTGCGTGTGCGCTCCACGAAAAATCGGTGTTTTGAAAAATTTACGTTCAAATTTTATGGTATACATATATAAAGCACATTAATAAGATATACATATTAGACGATGCGAAACTGAAAGATCTACCAATCTGCCAATCTGTCTGTCTGCCTATATGTCTGTCTGTCTGTCTGTCTGTCTGTCTGTCTGTCTGTCTGTCTGTCTGTCTGTCTGTCTGTCTGTCTGTCTGTCTGTCTGTCTGTCTGTCTGTCTGTCTGTCGTCTGTCTGTCTGTCTGTCTGTCTGTCTGTCTGTCTGTCTGTCTGTCTGTCTGTCTGTCTGTCTGTCTGTGTGTCTGTCGTCTGTCTGTCTGTCTGTCTGTCTGTCTGTCTGTCTGTCTGTCTGTCTGTCTGTCGTCTGTCTGTCTGTCTGTCTGTCTGTCGTCTGTCTGTCTGTCTGTCTGTCTGTCTGTCTGTCTGTCTGTCTGTCTGTCTGTCTGTCTGTCTGTCTGTCTGTCTGTCTGTCTGTCTGTCTGTCTGTCTGTCTGTCTGTCTGTCTGTCTGTCTGTCTGTCTGTCTGTCGTCTGTCTGTCTGTCTGTCTGTCTGTCTGTCTGTCTGTCTGTCTGTCTGTCTGTCTGTATGTCTGTCTGTCTCTATGTCTGTCTGTCTGTCTGTCTGTCTGTCTGTCTGTCTGTCTGTCTGTCTGTCTGTCTGTCTGTCTGTCTGTCTGTCTGTCTGTCTGTCTGTCTGTCTGTCTGTCTGTCTGTCTGTCTGTCTGTCTGTCTGTCTGTCTGTATGTCTGTCCGTCTGTCTGTCTGTCTGTCTGTCTGTCTGTCTGTCTGTCTGTCTGTCTGTCTGTCTGTCTGTCTGTCTGTCTGTCTGTCTGTCTGTCTGTCTGTCTGTCTGTCTGTCTGTCTGTCTGTCGTCTGTCTGTCTGTCTGTCTGTCTGTCTGTCTGTCTGTCTGTCTGTCTGTCTGTCTGTCTGTCTGTCTGTCTGTCTGTCTGTCTGTCTGTCGTCTGTCTGTCGTCTGTCTGTCTGTCTGTCTGTCTGTCTGTCTGTCTGTCTGTCTGTCTGTCTGTCTGTCTGTCTGTCTGTCTGTCTGTCTGTCTGTCTGTCTGTCTGTCTGTCTGTCTGTATGTCTGTATGTCTGTATGTCTGTCTGTCTCTATGTCTGTCTGTCTGTCTGTCTGTCTGTCTGTCTGTCTGTCTGTCTGTCTGTCTGTCTGTCTGTCTGTCTGTCTGTCTGTCTGTCTGTCTGTCTGTCTGTCTGTCTGTCTGTCTGTCTGTCTGTCTGTCTGTCTGTCTGTCTGTCTGTCTGTCTGTCCGTCTGTCCGTCTGTCCGTCTGTCTGTCTGTCTGTCTGTCTGTCTGTCTGTCTGTCTGTCTGTCTGTCTGTCTGTCTGTCTGTCTGTCTGTCTGTCTGTCTGTCTGTCTGCCTGCTTGTCTGTCTGTCTGTCGTCTGTCTGTCGTCTGTCTGTCGTCTGTCTGTCGTCTGTCTGTCGTCTGTCTGTCGTCTGTCTGTCGTCTGTCTGTCGTCTGTCTGTCTGTCTGTCTGTCTGTCTGTCTGTCTGTCTGTCTGTCTGTCTGTATGTCTGTCTGTCTGTCTGTCTGTCTGTCTGTCTGTCTGTCTGTCTGTCTGTCTGTCTGTCTGTCTGTCTGTCTGTCTGTCTGTCTGTCTGTCTGTCTGTATGTCTGTCTGTATGTCTGCCTGTCGTCTGTCTGTCTGTCTGTCTGTCTGTCTGTCTGTCTGTCTGTCTGTCTGTCTGTCTGTCTGTCTGTCTGTCTGTCTGTCTGTCTGTCTGTCTGTCGTCTGTCGTCTGTCGTCTGTCTGTCTGTCTGTCTGTCTGTCTGTCTGTCTGTCTGTCTGTCTGTCTGTCTGTCTGTCTGTCTGTCTGTCTGTCTGTCTGTCTGTCTGTCTGCCTATCGTATGTCTGTCTATCGTCTGTATGTCTGTCTGTCTGTCTGTCTGTCTGTCTGTCTGTCTGTCTGTCTGTCTGTCTGTCTGTCTGTCTGTCTGTCTGTCTGTCTGTCTGTCTGTCTGTATGTCTGTATGTCTGCCTGTCTGTCTGTCTGTCTGTCTGTCTGTCTGTCTGTCTGTCTGTCTGTCTGTCTGTCTGTCAGTCTGTCTGTCTGTCTGTCTGTCTGTCTGTCTGTCTGTCTGTCGTCTGTCTGTCTGTCTGTCTGTCTGTCTGTCTGTCTGTCTGTCTGTATGTCTGTATGTCTGTCTGTCTGTCTGTCTGTCTGTCTGTCTGTCTGTCTGTCTGTCTGTCTGTCTGTCTGTCTGTCTGTCTGTCTGTCTGTCTGTCTGTCTGTCTGTCTGTCTGCCTATCGTATGTCTGTCTATCGTCTGTATGTCTGTCTGTCTGTCTGTCTATCTGTCTGTCTATCTGTCTGTCTATCTCTTTAGTGAACCATAGGGCCTTAAGAAAAGGAGGTAGGACACTGAAACTTGGCAAAAATATTCTTCATTTGTGAGAAAATGTTGGTATTAAAATTGGGGGAAATAGATTTACATATGACCATAGCTCTCGTACAACCTCGACTAAGCTAATTGCTTATTTGCTAATAAATGACAAACTATAACAGGTATGTTAATAACATTAAGTATAGAGAAGTTCTTCATAAGCATTAGGCAGCACATAAAATTTCATAGAAATCTCATCACATTTAAACATAGCTCCCATACAATCGGTCACTATATGACCGAAGCTCCCATAAAAAAACTCACTTACTCAAATGCGCTATAACGCTTAAACAAAAAGAGCTGGGGAAACGAAAGTATTTGCGGTACATTGAAAAAGTTTTGTGTTAAAAGTGGGCGAAATCGGTTTACATTCAGTTAGAGCTCCCATGTAACCCCGTCCCGGGAGTCACATTAATGCTGACAATTAAATCCAATTTTATAGGAATCGGTTAATAATTGACTATAGCTTTCATGTAAATACCACTCCTACACTAAAATGCTACAACGGCCAGTTAAAAGCTATTAAAATTCTTAATTAGATGTAAAAATTTTTTTTTATAGGAAAAAAAGTGAAAAAAGTTCAATAGTCGGTCAAGCCCGACTATACGATACCCTTTATCACAAAGGTCAAAGATGCTCTTTTTTCTGTATAAAGATAAATATTTGCTAAACTTTCTCAAAACTTATAAATGTAGGCTGTTTCCGTCATTTGGACTTATATGAGAGCTAGGGTCAAATGTAGACCGTCTCGAAATTTGGCGATTTGATTACAGTTTTTACAAAAATTGTGTCTGCCAAAAATAAACTCAAAATTCTCACTATCTTCAGATTTTCGAGCATTTTACTGATTTTTGTCTCATTTAGTGGGTTTCGACGGAAGTGTTTGTATGGGAGCTATGGTCAATTTTGGACCAATTTTAACGAAATTTGATACAGTAATTTTCGTTTACATAAGCAGTATTTGTCTGAAAAAATATTGATATTTGTGGCTAAAATATCAATTCCGGGAAGTGGGACCTATTAGAGGTACCATAAATAATGGATTGATTTTGACTTAGCCATAGTCCCACTATCAAAATAATGATCTGTGCCAAATTTCATCAAATTATCTTTAGAACTACGACCTGTAGTTTGATTACATTGTTTACATGGGGGTCCAGCCAGCCGTCCAGCCAGACGGACGGATGGACAGACATCGCTAAATCGACTTAGAAAGTGATTCTGAGTCTATTGGTATACTAAAAGGTAGGTCTAAAATAAATATTTCTTTGCGTTACATACATCATAACAAACTAATAATACCCTTTCCACCTATGATGATGAAGCGTGTAAAAAGTTATTTTTTTTTTTGTAGCAGCTTTTATCAGCCACCCTGTATTACTCATTTTTTATGAGTGGAAAATTTAATTGCAGTAGCCAACAGTTTAGCACAAATAAAAGTTATAATAAATGTATTAAAGTTTATTATTTATTATGTAAAATATTAAATGGAAACAAACTAGAAAATGCAATAAATTATCGTTAGATAATAAAAGGAGGCAATAAATATAAAATATTTATATAAGCGATTATGAACAATAACTAAGTCAATATTTTATTGAATACAAAATATTGTAAATTAAATTATTGTATATCGTAATGTCTACAATATAAAAACATATGTAGTTATATAAAAAAAGGTCAAAGGTCATATTTGATTTAAAAATATTTTAATAATATTTAAGGGGCGTATAAGTAATAATTTACCATTATGTTAATATACTTATTCATGTTAATTTAACATATTTTAATTTTAATGAAACAAATGTACATTTTCTTTACATTTTAATTCATTATTAAATATTTATGTGCATTATATACATAAGTTTCACAATAATTTCCATAATAATCAACAAATATTGCAAAATTAATATCAAAGTGCAAGTGGAAAATAAAACCAACAGAATGACACAAAAATGGTTTTAATTAAAAAAAATACTGTCACCACAAATGATAAAAAAAATCGAATAGCAAAAATGAAAACTTTAATATTTTTATATTGTTTTAATTTTTATTTTAACTTTTAATTCGCTAGATTTGTGACAACAAAAGCAGAAAGATAATTTTTATAAAACTATAAAAAAAATAACATTTTCAGTATTTTATTTTAATTCATAAACAGACTTTAACACTTTTTTTGTTTGTGAAATATTATGCAAAATAAACGAAAGATGAGAATGATTTAATACCTTCCCACGTGCATTTACTGGAAATAGTGGCAGAGAAAAGTTTTCGTAAGTATAAAAAAATTATTAAAATTTTCGATAGAAATATTTTTCTATAGAAAAATTTTCGACAGAATTATTTTTCTATAGAAAAATTTTCGATAGAAATATTTTTCTATAGAAAAATTTTCGCTAGAAATATTTTTCTATAGAAAAATTTTCGCTAGAAATATTCTTCTATAGAAAATTTTTCGCTAGAAATATTTTTCTATAGAAAAATTTTCGATAGAAATATTTTTCTATAGAAAAATTTTCGATAGAAATATTTTTCTATAGAAAAATTTTCGATAGAAATATTTTTCTATAGAAAAATTTTCGATAGAAATATTTTTCTATAGAAAAATTTTCGATAGAAATATTTTTCTATAGAAAAATTTTCGATAGAAATATTTTTCTATAGAAAAATTTTCGCTAGAAATATTTTTCTATTGAAAAATTTTTGATAGAAATATTTTTCCATAGAAAAATTTTTGCTAGAAATATTTTTCTATAGAAAAATTTTCGCTAGAAATATTTTTCTATAGAAAAATTTTCGATAGAAATATTTTTCTATAGAAAAATTTTCGATAGAAATATTTTTCTATAGAAAAATTTTCGATAGAAATATTTTTCTATAGAAAAATTTTCGATAGAAATATTTTTCTATAGAAAAATTTTCGATAGAAATATTTTTCTATAGAAAAATTTTCGCTAGAAATATTTTTCTATAGAAAAATTTTCGATAGAAATATTTTTCTATAGAAAACTTTTCGATAGAAATATTTTTCTATAGAAAAATTTTTGATAGAAATATTTTTCTATAGAAAAATTTTCGCTAGAAATATTTTTCTATAGAAAAATTTTCGATAGAAATATTTTTCTATAGAAAAATTTTCGATAGAAATATTTTTCTATAGAAAAATTTTCGATAGAAATATTTTTCTATAGAAAAATTTTCGATAGAAATATTTTTCTATAGAAAAATTTTCGCTAGAAATATTTTTCTATAGAAAAATTTTCGCTAGAAATATTTTTCTATAGAAAAATTTTTGCTAGAAATATTTTTCTATAGAAAAATTTTCGCTAGAAATATTTTTCTATAGAAAAATTTTCGATAGAAATATTTTTCTATAGAAAAATTTTTGATAGAAATATTTTTCTATAGAAAAATTTTTGATAGAAATTATTTTCTATAGAAAAATTTTCGCTAGAAATATTTTTCTATAGAAAAATTTTCGCTAGAAATATTTTTCTATAGAAAAATTTTCGCTAGAAATATTTTTCTATAGAAAAATTTTCGCTAGAAATATTTTTCTATAGAAAAATTTTCGCTAGAAATATTTTTCTATAGAAAAATTTTCGCTAGAAATATTTTTCTACAGAAAAATTTTCGCTAGAAATATTTTTCTATAGAAAAATTTTCGATAGAAATATTTTTCTATAGAAAAATTTTCGATAGAAATATTTTTCTATAGAAAAATTTTCGATAGAAATATTTTTCTATAGAAAAATTTTTGATAGAAATATTTTTCTATAGAAAAATTTTCGCTAGAAATATTTTTCTATAGAAAAATTTTCGCTAGAAATATTTTTCTATAGAAAAATTTTCGCTAGAAATATTTTTCTATAGAAAAATTTTCGCTAGAAATATTTTTCTATAGAAAAATTTTCGCTAGAAATATTTTTCTATAGAAAAATTTTCGCTAGAAATATTTTTCTATAGAAAAATTTTCGCTAGAAATATTTTTCTATAGAAAAATTTTCGCTAGAAATATTTTTCTATAGAAAAATTTTCGCTAGAAATATTTTTCTATAGAAAAATTTTCGCTAGAAATATTTTTCTATAGAAAAATTTTCGCTAGAAATATTTTTCTATAGAAAAATTTTCGCTAGAAATATTTTTCTATAGAAAAATTTTCGCTAGAAATATTTTTCTATAGAAAAATTTTCGCTAGAAATATTTTTCTATAGAAAAATTTTCGCTAGATATATTTTTCTATAGAAAAATTTTCGCTAGAAATATTTTTCTATAGAAAAATTTTCGCTAGAAATATTTTTCTATAGAAAAATTTTCGCTAGAAATATTTTTCTATAGAAAAATTTTCGCTAGTAATATTTTTCTATAGAAAAATTTTCGCTAGTAATATTTTTCTATAGAAAAATTTTCGATAGAAATATTTTTCTATAGAAAAATTTTCGCTAGAAATATTTTTCTATAGATAAATTTTCGCTAGAAATATTTTTCTATAGAAAAATTTTCGCTAGAAATATTTTTCTATTGAAAAATTTTTGATAGAAATATTTTTCCATAGAAAAATTTTTGCTCGAAATATTTTTCTATAGAAAAATTTTGCTCGAAATATTTTTCTATAGAAAAATTTTCGCTAGAAATATTTTTCTATAGAAAAATTTTCGCTAGAAATATTTTTCTATAGAAAAATTTTCGCTAGAAATATTTTTCTATAGAAAAATTTTCGCTAGAAATATTTTTCTATAGAAAAATTTTCGCTAGAAATATTTTTCTATAGAAAAATTTTCGCTAGAAATATTTTTCTATAGAAAAATTTTCGCTAGAAATATTTTTCTATAGAAAAATTTTCGCTAGAAATATTTTTCTATAGAAAAATTTTCGCTAGAAATATTTTTCTATAGAAAAATTTTCGCTAGAAATATTTTTCTATAGAAAAATTTTCGCTAGAAATATTTTTCTATAGAAAAATTTTCGCTAGAAATATTTTTCTATAGAAAAATTTTCGCTAGAAATATTTTTCTATAGAAAAATTTTCGCTAGAAATATTTTTCTAGAAAAATTTTCGATAGAAATATTTTTCTAGAAAAATTTTCGATAGAAATATTAATATCTTAATATAGTTGTACATTCTTCACCGACTGTGCCACAATATTCGTGTACGCAAGCAGACGCATTTGTCACCAGCACATGCATAAAAGGAATACTTACATAATTTATGACTATTGTGTAAATAATTTACATTGGCATGAACCTAATGATAACAACAGTAACAAATATCTTTACAATTACTCTCACATTCAATATCTTAAAGGGAACCAATTATCCTTTGCATTCAGCTGCCACTGTAGCAATAATTTCCTTGGCACATGCAATATTTATTTTTGCCTTCACATATGATTTTTTTTTTCTGTCTGAAAATTGTGTTCAATTTGTCCTTAAACAATAATGCAATTAATTTAAAAATAAAATTATACAACTGAAGGAGCTGGCAATTTGTATCCATGGAGTAATGAAGTATTTTATTTTTTTCTTATTTTTTTTGCGCATTATTTCAAGCGTATAAACTGTAAAGGCTTGAAGTAAAGTGCCTGATTAATATACATAGCTACTTTTGCATTATTTAATGTTTACTTTATTTTTTTTCAAAATAGTGCAGATGTGGGTGACCCCAAAGGACTTTTATCGCAGAAACTTAAGACTTCAATGAAAATTTCCATCATTGTTTACACACAATTTTAAATACGTCTGTGTCAAAATAACAGATGTCGCAGCTTTAAAGTAATTAAATATTTTAAAGGACTATGACGTAAATAGACTTGTAATGAAATTTGATATTTTTAAAGGCTTAGAAACTGTAGTATCTTTATGTGTGATAAAGGTGGAAAGATAAAAGCATTTGCGAAGGTCGTATTAAAAGAAGACCAATGTAAACATTGGTCTTTAAGCAGGAATCCCCTCTCACAAAAACCGAAATCTTTGAAAAAAAACTACTATAAACTGCCGTCACACAACCACGATCTGAAGTTAGTAGTATATAAACTACAAACAGATTGATAAACTCATAATACCTATCACCTATTGGTGTAGCTATTCAAATTGGCAATATTTAAAAGCAAGTAAGAAAGTGCCATAGTCGGTCAAGGCCGACCATACGATACACTTCAACACTAAGGTCAAAGGTGTTATTTTTCTTGTATAAAGACAAATATTTGCTTAATTTTGCCATCATAAAAATATTTTCTTAAAACTTATATATTTAAGCTGTTTCCATCATTTGGACTTATATGAGAGCTAGGGTCAAATGTGGACCGATTATCTCGAAATTTGGCAAATTGATTACAGTTGTTACGAAAATTATGTTGCAAAAAATAAACTCAAAATATTCATTATCTTTAGATTTAGGAGCGTTTTAGTTATTTTTTGTCTCATTTAGTGCGTTTTTAGAGAATAGTTTGTATGGGAGCTATAGTCAAATGTGGACCGATTCAAACGAAATTTGGTACAGTGATTTTAGTTTAAATTTCATGAAAATATATTGATATTTGTGGCCAATATATCAATTCCGGGAAGTGGGACCTATGGGAGGTACCATAAATTATAGACCGATTTTGACCAATTTCAATAGCCATGGTCCCATTATCAAAAAAATGATCAGTGCCAAATTTCATCAAATTATCTTTAGAATTGCGACCTGTAGTTTGATTACAAGGTTTACATGGGGGTCCAGCCAGCCAGACGGACGGACGGATGGACATCGCTAAATCGACTCGGAAAGTGATTCTAAGCCTATTGATATACTAAAAAGTGGGTCTAAGACAAATATTCCTATGCATTACATACATCAGCACAAACTTATAATACCCTTTCCAACTATTGTGGTGAAGGGTATAAAAAGTAAGGAATATTGCTTATAATAAAAAAAGCATTTCATACCTTCAGGCTTAAATTTTTAATCAAATTGCAGTTATTAATCCTAACATTTGTTTAAATTACATTATCTTGAGATTTACGAAGTACCTCTAGGTGTCAGCGGATTAAAATGCAAATTAGTAGAGTTCTTTCTTGGATCAACCAATAGGCATTTGAAGAATTTCACTAAGTTTTATTGAGAAGTTCGCTTTATTCATTGAGAATAAAAATACATGAAAAATTAGGGGTCCAAGGCAGGTCCCAGGAAGTCGACGGATTTCAAGCCAAATTAGTAGAGCTCTTTTTTGGATCAAAAAATAAAAGTGTGCTGAATTTTATCAAATTCTATTGAAGATTGCGGATAATACATTGAGAAGGAAAATAAGTGAAAAATGCGGTTCCAAGGGAGGTACCCTAAGGAGTCATCGGATTTCAACCAAAATTAGTAGGGCTCTTTCCTGGATTAAAAAATAAAAGTGTGCCGAATTTAATCAAATTCTATTGAAAATTGCGGTTTATACATTAATAAGGAAAATAAGTGAAAAATGGGGTCAAAAAGGTACCACAACTAGTCGAGGGATTTCAACCAAAATTAGTACAGCTCTATGCTATGTGCTAAATTTTATCAAATTCTATTTAAAATTGCGGGTAATACATTGAGAAGGAAAATAAGTAAAAAAAAAATGCGGTTCCAAGGGACGTACCCCAAGGACTCATTAGATTTCAACCAAAATTAGTAGGACTCTTTTCTGGGTTAAAAAATGAAAGTATGTCGAATTTTATCCAATTCTATTTAAAATTGCGGCTTATACATTAAGAAGGAAAATCAGTGAAAAATGGGGGTCCAAAGGAGGTACCGCAAGGAGTCGACGGACTTCAATCAAAATTAGTACAGCTCTTTTTTGAATCAAAAAATAAAAGTCTGCCGAATTTTATCAAATTTTATTGAAAATTGCGGCTTATACATTGACAAGGAAAATAAGTGAAAAAATGCGATAAAATTTAGTGAAATTCGCCACATGCCTATTAGATGATCCAAGAAAGAACTCTACTAATTTTTATAGAAATCCTTAGACTATTAAAGGTACTTTGTAAATCTCAAGATAATGTAATTTTAATATTAGGATTAATAACTGCAATTTTATATTTAATTTAAGCCTGAAGGTATGCAATGCTTTTTTATTGTAAGCAATATTCCTTACTTTTTTTTTTTGACAAAGTTGCAGATTTTTTTTAGCTAATTCGAAAGAAAAGCCTTTTGCCTTTTATATCATTATACTGAGAGCACGGAGGTAAACCGAGCTAACTGACATTTTCTCCAACGAGAACAGCAAATGGCGAATTTTACTTTTTTATTGATGGGCTTATATCTCCCAAACGACGTATGTAATAAACTTTTTTTTTTCTATGAGACAAAACCAAGATCTCAGGCTTAGATAAAATTGATACCTACATTTTGCCAGTTAAAACATCTTTGATACATACGTTTTTAATTTCAATAATTTTACCATAAATTTTTATTTCGCAATATTTTTATATATCTATATCTATATATATATATATATATATATATATATATATATATATATATATATATATCTATGTATATATATATATATATATATATAGATTTTTCATTGTCAGATTCTTCTCTATAAAATATCATTATTAGATTTTTGAAGATTTTGCAGCAGAAATGCCATAGAGCGACGGCCGCTTCCTCTGGATTTCAACTCAGCTCCTGTCGAGCAATGTTGGAATTTGACCTTCAAAGCGTGTTTGCCTATCCACAAATATTTCTATGCGTAACATACATCAGCACAAACTTATAATACCCTTTCCACCTAAGGTGGTGAAGGATATAAAAACTTAAATGCCAAAAAGTATGTCACAATTAAATTCTAATCTCAAAAGTAACCACATACTCGTATATTTCGCTTTATATGACAAATTGGTCACATTCTATATTTAGGAAAGTTTATTTAATTAGCAAATTAAAGGTGAAATATTAATTATATTCGAAAAGTGTTTGTGTCAGATTAAAGTGACAAGATTGTATTATTACTTCACTTTGAAGTTCAAAATCATATAATCGGATTTAGAAATGATAATTAGGTTAGGGCATGATTACAAATTTATTTTGAAGCGCTGAAATTTTCTTTAACTTTTATTTTATTTCTTTCAAAATATACTTTTCCCCAGCCCAATAACTAACCAAATTGAACTTATGTGTTTGAAAAAGAAATAAGATTAATTGCTAAAATTGATTAGAAATGAACAAAATGTTTGCTTGTGAATGTTTATCAACAACTTTTCGCCAAGTGGTAGATGACGAAAAGAATAAATATTATTAATTGCAGAATAACCAATACCAGCAAGAAAATTTTAATATAAATATGCATGTATATATGTATATGTATATCTACGAGTATACAGGAAAAGGGTGCAAATTAAATGTGTTTTTGTATGTTTTAGCACAATGGGGAAATAGATAACTTGATGATAACTACGAGCTGGGAAGAGTTAATGTGCTTAAACTCATTACAAATAATCACGACCAAATTTCAGTATACAAATTTATTACACTAAAATTAGGAATTTTTTTAAAAATTTCCTATAAAAATAGGAAATTTTTCAAAAATTTCCTATAAAATTAAGAAATTTTTGAAAAATTTCCTATAAAAATAGGAAATTTTTGAAAATTTTCCTATAAAAATAGTAAGTTTTTGAAAAATTTCCTATAAAAATAGGAAATTTTTGAAAAATTTCCTATAAAAATAGGAAATTTTTGAAAAATTTCCTATAAAAATAGGAAATTTTTGAAAAATTTCCTATAAAAATAGGAAATTTTTGAAAAATTTCCTATAAAAATAGGAAATTTTTGAAAAATTTCCTATAAAAATAGGAAATTTTTGAAAAATTTCCTATAAAAATAGGAAATTTTTGAAAAATTTCCTATAAAAATAGGAAATTTTTGAAAAATTTCCTATAAAAATAGGAAATTTTTGAAAAATTTCCTATAAAAATAGGAAATTTTTGAAAAATTTCCTATAAAAATAGGAAATTTTTGAAAAATTTCCTATAAAAATAGGAAATTTTTGAAAAATTTCCTATAAAAATAGGAAATTTTTGAAAAATTTCCTATAAAAATAGGAAATTTTTGAAAAATTTCCTATAAAAATAGGAAATTTTTGAAAAATTTCCTATAAAAATAGGAAATTTTTAAAAAATTTCCTATAAAAATAGGAAATTTTTGAAAAATTTCCTATAAAAATAGGAAATTTTTGAAAAATTTCGGATAAAAATAGGAAATTTTTGAAAAATTTCGGATAAAAATAGGAAATTTTTGAAAAATTTCGGATAAAAATAGGAAATTTTTGAAAAATTTCCTATAAAAATAGGAAATTTTTGAAAAATTTCCTATAAAAATAGGAAATTTTTGAAAAATTTCCTATAAAAATAGGAAATTTTTGAAAAATTTCCTATAAAAATAGGAAATTTTTGAAAAATTTCCTATAAAAATAGGAAATTTTTGAAAAATTTCCTATTTTTATAGGAAATTTTTCAAAAATTTCCTATTTTTATAGGAAATTTTTCAAAAAATAAATAATAAATAATAAATAATAATAATAAATAAAAATAGGAAATTTTTGAAAAATTTCCTATAAAAATAGGAAATT
This sequence comes from Stomorhina lunata, assembly GCA_933228675.1. Lineage (NCBI taxonomy): Eukaryota > Metazoa > Arthropoda > Insecta > Diptera > Rhiniidae > Stomorhina > Stomorhina lunata. Next base: position 38,188,269 of record OW121740.1, on the reverse strand, counting down.
TTTGAAAAATTTCCTATAAAAATAGGAAATTTTTGAAAAATTTCCTATAAAAATAGGAAATTTTTGAAAAATTTCCTATAAAAATAGGAAATTTTTGAAAAATTTCCTATAAAAATAGGAAATTTTTGAAAAATTTCCTATAAAAATAGGAAATTTTTGAAAAATTTCCTATAAAAATAGGAAATTTTTGAAAAATTTCCTATAAAAATAGGAAATTTTTGAAAAATTTCCTATAAAAATAGGAAATTTTTGAAAAATTTCCTATAAAAATAGGAAATTTTTGAAAAATTTCCTATAAAAATAGGAAATTTTTGAAAAATTTCCTATAAAAATAGGAAATTTTTGAAAAATTTCCTATAAAAATAGGAAATTTTTGAAAAATTTCCTATAAAAATAGGAAATTTTTGAAAAATTTCCTATAAAAATAGGAAATTTTTGAAAAATTTCCTATAAAAATAGGAAATTTTTGAAAAATTTCCTATAAAAATAGGAAATTTTTGAAAAATTTCCTGTAAAAATAGGAAATTTTTTAAAAATTTCCTGTAAAAATAGGAAATTTTTGAAAAATTTCCTGTAAAAATAGGAAATTTTTGAAAAATTTCCTATAAAAATAGGAAATTTTTGAAAAATTTCCTATAAAAATAGGAAATTTTTGAAAAATTTCCTATAAAAATAGGAAATTTTTGAAAAATTTCCTATAAAAATAGGAAATTTTTGAAAAATTTCCTATAAAAATAGGAAATTTTTGAAAAATTTCCTATAAAAATAGGAAATTTTTGAAAAATTTCCTATAAAAATAGGAAATTTTTGAAAAATTTCCTATAAAAATAGGAAATTTTTGAAAAATTTCCTATAAAAATAGGAAATTTTTGAAAAATTTCCTATAAAAATAGGAAATTTTTGAAAAATTTCCTATAAAAATAGGAAATTTTTGAAAAATTTCCTATAAAAATAGGAAATTTTTAAAAAATTTCCTATAAAAATAGGAAATTTTTGAAAAATTTCCTATAAAAATAGGAAATTTTTGAAAAATTTCGGATAAAAATAGGAAATTTTTGAAAAATTTCGGATAAAAATAGGAAATTTTTGAAAAATTTCGGATAAAAATAGGAAATTTTTGAAAAATTTCCTATAAAAATAGGAAATTTTTGAAAAATTTCCTATAAAAATAGGAAATTTTTGAAAAATTTCCTATAAAAATAGGAAATTTTTGAAAAATTTCCTATAAAAATAGGAAATTTTTGAAAAATTTCCTATAAAAATAGGAAATTTTTGAAAAATTTCCTATTTTTATAGGAAATTTTTCAAAAATTTCCTATTTTTATAGGAAATTTTTCAAAAAATAAATAATAAATAATAAATAATAATAATAAATAAAAATAGGAAATTTTTGAAAAATTTCCTATAAAAATAGGAAATTTTTGAAAAATTTCCTATAAAAATAGGAAATTTTTGAAAAATTTCCTATAAAAATAGGAAATTTTTGAAAAATTTCCTATAAAAATAGGAAATTTTTGAAAAATTTCCTATAAAAATAGGAAATTTTTGAAAAATTTCCTATAAAAATAGGAAATTTTTGAAAAATTTCCTATAAAAATAGGAAATTTTTGAAAAATTTCCTATAAAAATAGGAAATTTTTGAAAAATTTCCTATAAAAATAGGAAATTTTTGAAAAATTTCCTATAAAAATAGGAAATTTTTGAAAAATTTCCTATAAAAATAGGAAATTTTTGAAAAATTTCCTATAAAAATAGGAAATTTTTGAAAAATTTCCTATAAAAATAGGAAATTTTTGAAAAATTTCCTATAAAAATAGGAAATTTTTGAAAAATTTCCTATAAAAATAGGAAATTTTTGAAAAATTTCCTATAAAAATAGGAAATTTTTGAAAAATTTCCTATAAAAATAGGAAATTTTTGAAAAATTTCCTGTAAAAATAGGAAATTTTTTAAAAATTTCCTGTAAAAATAGGAAATTTTTGAAAAATTTCCTGTAAAAATAGGAAATTTTTGAAAAATTTCCTATAAAAATAGGAAATTTTTGAAAAATTTCCTATAAAAATAGGAAATTTTTGAAAAATTTCCTATAAAAATAGGAAATTTTAGAAAAATTTCCTATAAAAATAGGAAATTTTAGAAAAATTTCCTATAAAAATAGGAAATTTTAGAAAAATTTCCTATAAAAATAGGAAATTTTAGAAAAATTTCCTATAAAAATAGGAAATTTTTGAAAAATTTCCTATAAAAAAAGGAAATTTTTTTAAATTAATTTTTCGGATCGTAGATATATTTTTTTTAATTTTGAGTTTTTTTCATTTGTAGTTTTTTCAACCCCCATGTGCACTTACCTCCAAATGATGATAAATATTTCTGGTATTTATTTGAATGTTTTTTCTTAATTTCTTTTTGTTTTTTTTTTTATATTTTATCATATTTTGCCATCGACCAAATGGTTTATAAACCTTTTGACTGATTGATAGTAAAACAAAAAAAATAAATAAAATCAAATAAATATTATAAATAAATTATAAACATTTATATCTATAAAATATTTGGAAAAAATCTCATTTTCATTTAAATGATTTATTATATATTTTTTTTTGTTTATAAAAAATTTATAATTGAATTATTGAACTTTAGAAAACACTTGAAAACGAGTGGTTTTAATTAGAAAATGAAACCATAAGTTTTATGAAATATTTAAAAATAGAAAAAAGTTATTTTTATGCACAATAATTAAATCAAAATATTTTATTAGATAATATATAAATTGGGCTAATTTGTCTAAATAAATGACAAGCAATAAATTTATTTGAAAAACCGCAGTGGTAAACATTTTAACTTTTGAAATTTTTTAAAATTTAAATAAATGCTTTCTCATATTACCTTGACCTATTTCTCGCTTAATTCTTTTGTATATTCTAAAATAGGCAACATTTCCTATTAATTATGTTAAAAAAGAAACTCTTTTTAATAGGAATATGAAATGTTTACCTAATGTCAAATTATGAGCTACAGTTTATAGGGAAATTTGATCAATCACGAACAAGTCTTCAGAAAATCAAAACTGGAAAATTACTGGAAAATCACTCGACATGAACATTGTAGTTTGTAATATAAACTGACAGCTAAACATTGTAGTTTGACAGTTGGACAGGCGAATATTTGGTTTGGATATATAAATATGGACCTAATCGTTTTAGCTAGATTTTCATGAAAATATATCATTTTAGTTTTAAAATTCAAAATTTATATCCCAATATGACTAAAATTTTTAGAACGAATGATTTAAAGATGTTTTAGTTGGAACACATGTTATGATTTGTCATGGAAATGTTTTTTTTAAGAAAAATATAATGCCAATATTTTGGCTTTAAAATCTACAGGTAAAAAATCATTTAATGTTAATGGAAAATATAGAAATTCTTTGTTTAGTTATTACCTTCACAAAAATTTCCATATATTTTTGCATGCACTAACCAACAGCATGAAGCACAAAGGGGCAGTACAATTTCATGTTTTGTATAAAAATTTAAAATTCAAAACTTTTCTATTAAAATGGAGAAATTTTTAAAAGCTTCCGATAATTTGATCCATAAAAATTAACTATCAAAATATATGATCCCTGATTTTGAAAGTGATATAAGTCATGTTTTTTTAGTTTCGAGATATTTAGAGTTTTGCATTTTAAAGTATTAAAAAATATTTCTATATTATAGAATGTGATTTTTTTACAGTAAAGCAGTGCCAACATACAAGTATTTATTATGATTGTAAAATTTATAACGATTTTTAAGAGGAAATGTGTTTTTGAAAGGTTGAAATGACTTATAACACTTTCAAAATGAACGTGAATGACTTACACCAATAACAAAATATTTTTATTTTGTTCATCAACCAAAAAATATACAAAATTTATCGAGTTAATTTTCATGGCATATTGCTAATATTTTAAGATTATATAATTTTATTAGGATTTTATACAAAATAGCTGATAAACTAGATTTTTATAAATGACTGACTTAAACCACTTTCAAAACCAAGGACTCATATATTTTTTGAATATCTAAGTCAGCACTTAGATACTTTCGATCTTAAGTGTGATGTGATCTTGGGTAATGGTTAAGTTTTGGGTTTTGATGTCTTCTGACACATATAGTAAAATTTTATGGCCAACATTTTTGTAGAACATTTCATCCCCACTCTTCCCCTTTTTCGGGGTGTTTTTTACATTTTGTTAGAATAAGGCCACAAAGCTCAGTTATGGAGGTGAGTTAGAGGGTTAATAGGTTCCACGAAAATATCTGCGGTGTTATTTTATATAAAGTTGCTAAACATACCATGCACCTAAGAAGTAAGGAAAACAAAATTTTAATTATTATAATTATAAATAGACTGACTTATACCACTATCAAAATGAAGAGTAATTTAATTTTGTTTATCAACCAAAAAATATACATTTCGTGTTAAACTGCTAATGTCTTCAGATTGTGTAATTTTATTAGGATTTGATACGAAATAGCTGATAAAGTCTATTTTTTTAAATGACTGACTTATACCACTTTCATAATCAAGGGCTCATATATACTTCAATAAAATTTCCTACTTAAATTGTGGAATTTAAAAAAAATCTATAAAAAATAGATTAACACTTTCACTACAAACCTAAAGAAATTTTTAAAATTTCCATATCAAAATAGGGAGATTTTCATATAAATGGAGACATTTTTAAAATTTTCCCTTTAGAACATAAAAATTTAAAGAAGATAGACATAACAACTTTTCAAAAAATAAAAGCTATCGGGATAGTAAATTTCGAGACCTTAGATTTAAATAATCGTAAGCGACATTCCGTGAAATATCTCTTAAACTATTAGAGATAGCGTAGTATAGTAAGCATACTTTTCTTTCTTTCTAAAATAGTTTTCAAATGTCTAAAAATCTTTTCGATAGGTTTATGGTCAAATGGTGACCAATTTAACAAAATTTGTTTGATTACACAGCACAACAAAATAAAAATAATTTCATGTGCTCTTAAAACTACTATACAATTTTGATGTATCATGACTACCTTTCCACAAAAATGGTAAAATTTTTAAATTCTATGGCAAGATTTTTTTTAAAATTGCAATTTTTTTTAGACGTTTCTTCAAATAATATATATAACTCAAAAACTACTAGTCCGATATTATTTAATTAAAATCAGAAAAATTAAGATTTACATAGCCTTTAATTCGTCTATATATCGCGTTTCAATCAGATCAATAGTATCGGAGTTATAATAAAAAACTTAAGAAAAAAAATATTTTTTACGTAAAAATTACAACAATTTTCGTTTTAAAAAAAATCATGAAAAATCGACAACGGCAAAAAACTTCCAGATTTATTATTTTATCGCATAGCGACATATAATAGCAACAAAATGAGATTTTTTTTTTCGAATTTATTCACAATTTAGTAAATTCGCTCATTTTCACAAAATTTTAGTTTTTTGCTTGATATACGCATTATAGCGGGTTTTCAAATGTATGAAAAATATAAATTTTCCAATTTCAAGGGGTGCATGTCGGATTAATGTGAGATTTGGTGAGAAACTTCCACCCACAATATTTTAGTCGAATTGGACAAGGTTAACACGTAGCGTATAGGCCCTAAAGCTGAAAAATAGCGTTTAAATCGAAAAAAATTTACAAATTTTCAGTTTTTGCAAAATTAAAGCTATTTATTCTATTATTATTATTATTATTATAATGATGACTGTTTAAAGATTGAAGATAGTTTAATAATTGTTTCACGTTTAACTGGCGATTTTTTGATGGTAGTTTGATGATTATTTGACGATTGTTTGATGATTGTTTGATGGTTGTTTGATGGTTGACTGACGACTGTTCACTGATTTTTAGTGATTGCATTTGATTAAATGTGGACCGATTTTAATGAAATTTGGTGCAGTGATTTTGGTTTATATAAGCAATATTTGTTTTAAATTTCATGAAAAAATATTTATATTCGTGGATAAAATATTAATGCCGGGAAGTGGGACCTATGTGAGGTACCATAAATAATGGACCGATTTTGAAGAATTTTAATAGCCATGGTCCCATTATCAAAATTATCTTTGCTAAATTTCATCATATTATCTTTAGAATTGGCGGTCCAGCCAGACGGAGGGACGTTTTCAAGCATAAAAATAAAATATTATAAAATAACATTTCCTTATAAGAATAATCTCAAGATCTGACCATTTCTTTAGGAAATATTTCAATATTTCTTCAATTGTGATTGCAAAATTTCACTATTTCCTTAGCAATAGAAAATTTGCTACATTTGTCTTTTTCAATTCATTTCAATTTTACTATTTGTATTGGAAAATGTCTGAAATTTCACTATTTCTTTAGAAAACTTTTTAAATGTTCACTCTTTCTATTTCTCTACAAGAAAATTAAAATTATTTATCGCCATTAACTATATATATATATATATATATATATATATATATATATCGGGTGTTTTTTATTGAGGTATAGAACTTTAAGTTGGCATCACTTTTTTAACTGGCGACCATTTTGTCAGCTGTCAAGTGATTAATATTTAGTTTGGTTTGCCATTTCATCATGAACAGGTTGACAAAAGAACAACGCTTGCAAATCGTGCAAATTTATTTCGAAAATAATGGTTCAGTTCGCGAAGTTTACCGCAAGCTCCGTCCATTTTATGGTCGACATAATCGTCCATCAGAGCAATTAATTCGGTTAACCATGGATCGTTTTCGCACTACGTTTACTCTATGTGATAATACGCATCCGCAGCGACGTCGAACAGTGCGCACCGAAGAAACAATTGCCGCTGTAGAGCAAAGTGTTGAAGAGGACCCGAATGAATCGATTCGCCACCGTGCACAGCAATTGGAGCTTTGTCCATCAACTTTATGGAAGATTTTGCGCAAAGATCTTGGCTTGCGACCTTACAAGATCCAGCTTGTGCAAGAATTAAAGCCGCGAGACCATGCAATGCGTCGTGATTTTGGTGTATGGGCCGAAAATGAGATTGATCTCGATGCTGATTTTCATCGCAAAATTTTGTTCAGTGATGAGGCTCATTTTTGGTTGAATGGCTACGTCAACAAGCAAAATTGCCGCATTTGGAGTGAAGAGAATCCACATGAGACCCTTGAGACGCCATTACATCCACAAAAACTGACTGTTTGGTGTGCTCTATGGGCTGGTGGAGTCATTGGGCCATACTTCTTCCGAAATAATGCTGGAGAGTCAGTTATCATAAATGGAGACCGGTATATATAGAGCCATGATAACCGACTATTTTGTTCCCCAATTGGATGGCATGAATGTGGATGAGTTGTGGTTCCAACAAGACGGCGCTACATGCCACACAGCGCACGTCACAATTGATTTACTGAAGGAAACATTCGATGAGCGCATAATTTCGCGGAATGGACCTGTCAATTGGCCACCAAGATCGTGCGATTTGACACCACTGGATTATTTTCTTTGGGGATATGTGAAGTCGCTCGTCTACGCCAACAAACCAGAAACGTTAGGGGACTTGGAAGCCAACATTCGTGGCGTTATTGCCAACATACGGCCCCATATGCTCGAAAAAGTAGTTGAAAATTGGACCTGTAGAATTGGCTTTATTCGAGCCAGCCGCGGCGGCCACATGCCCGAAATCATATTTAAACATTAATGGCATAAAATTATCCTTCCAATAAAGCCAAATTGATGGACATTAAAACGATTTTCTTGTGTTTTATTTCAATTCGAAGTTCTATACCTCTAAAAAAACACCCATTATATAATTCCCCGACAACATTCTAATTGAGACAAGGGGTACTTCTCTCAGATAATGAGCTGCATTCGATTCTATTTTTAGACTCATTGAAAGGGACCTACGTTTTAACGCCGGCTCCGAACGGCAAATGCATTAGTCAGAGAAGTTTTTCATAGCCTAATACTCAATAACCAGTGGCTAGCTGAGTTATGAGGTGAACCGCCGCTTTTTTGAAAATTTATTTTTTTTTCAAGTGAGTCTGGCCAGGGATCGAACTTGGGCCTCTGGTATGCTGGGCGGATGACTAACCTGCTATACCACGGCGGTTCACAACAATCGCCATGAACTACTTAATTTAATTTGAAAATTCTGAAATTTTCTTGTTTATCTTAGACATTCGGTCTACATCTTCTAAATATATATAAAGTTCAATCCATTAAATTGTTTGAAATTAATTTTATTTATTTTTGTATATTTTAAATTTGCGTATAATAAAATTTATCAATAACACAAAAACTTATCTCAGTTTTCTACCTTGGGAATTGCCTCAAACTTTTGTCTTTGCCTTAATTAAGTTTTTACTGATTTTAGTTCATTAATCAATTAATTAAGCCTTTTTAATAATAATTGCAATGACTAAATGGAAATTTTCTTTAGTAGATTTTAATGTTGTCGTAAACTGAAATAAAAGCAATTTTAGTTTTAGATAATAGCTCTATTAAAGAATAGTAAAAAAAAATTTAGATAAAATTTAATAGAAAATAAAAATTGATTACAATTTTGAACATGGCCAGATTTACGAGCAACAATAACAATAAAATTGACAATTAATTTAGATTTTTATTGTTATTACAAGTAATTTAAATCTAAGAGATTTGTTGGTAAAAAAAAATTTAAAATCAAATTAAATTTAAATAAAAATCGTTTTTAAATTTAAAATTTATTTATGGACAATTGCATTTAAATATTTGAATTTTCCATAATATTTTTCTATACATATATTTTTTTATAATTTTAATCAAATTGCAAGACCACAAACTCTTTAAATATTCCAGACAAATATTAAGACATTAATTTTCAGCGAAAGCCATAAAATTGAAAATCCCACCACAAATTTGTTATAATATAAATAAACATGAGAAATACATTTAACAACAATAATAAACATTTAAATAATTAAATTCTTAAGAGCGATAAAAAATTAAAATAACATGGAAATTAATAAAAAGACAAATCCTAAAGATTTTTGGGACATAGTCTAAAGAATACAAATCTATAGTAAAACAAGTAAGAAAGCGCTATAGTCGGTCAAGCCGACCATACGATACCCTTCACCACTAAGGTCAAAGGTGTTATTTTTCCTGTATAAAGACAAATATTTGCTAAATTTTGCCATCATACAAACATTTTCTCAAAACGTATATATTCAACCTGATTCCGTCATTTGGACTTATATGAGAGCTAGGGTCAAATGTGGACCGATTATCTCGAAATTTGGCAAATTGATTACAGTTGTTACAAAAATTATGTATGCAGAAAATAAACTCAAAATTTTCATTATCTTTAGATTTACGAGCGTTTTAGAGATTTTTTGTCTCATTTAGTGCGTTTTTGAAGAAGAGTTTGTATTGGAGCTAAGGTCAAATGTGAACCGATTTCAACGAAATTTGGTACAGTGATTTAAGTTTACATAAGCAGTATCTGTTTGAAATTTCATGAAAAAATATTGATATTTGTGGCCAATATAGCAATTCCGGGAAGTGGGACCTATGGGAGGTACCATAAATAATGGACCGATTTTGACTAATTTCAATAGCCATGGTCCCATATCAAAAAAAAAGATCTGTGCCAAATTTCATCAAATTATCTTTAGAATTGCGACCTGTAGTTTGATTACAAGGTTTACATGGGGGTCCAGCCAGCCAGCCAGACGGACGGACGGACGGACGGACGGACGGACATCGCTAAATCGACTCAGAAAGTGATTCTAAGTCTATTGGTATACTAAAAGGTGGGTCTAAGACAAATATTTCTATGCGTTACAAACATCAGCACAAACTTATAATACCCTTTCTACCTATGGTGGTGAAGGGTATAACAAGTAAGAGTGGTATATTTGGGCTGTGCCGAATCTTATATACCCTTCACCAATGGTGTTTCAAAAGTAAAGTACAAGATCGTAAAAATATATTGATAATTATATAGTTACTAGCTGATTTTAATCGGCGTTGCCCAGGTTGGTAGTTAAAGTTTTTAACGTATTACTGTGTTAACACTTTCTTTAAAAATTATTAATTACGAAATATTTTTTTATTAATTGAATCCTTTATTGATGTATTTGCATATATATTTATTTGAGTTTTGTGAATGGCAGTACTCCTCATTAATGTGTGCTTTAAACGTTTTCGAAAGCAAATGGGTCCATAAATATTAAACAACATACAGACAAACAGACGCGAAAATTTTTTTATATTTATAGATTATCGAAAATCTATCAAACAATCGTCAAATAATAATCAAACAACCATCAATCAATCGTTAAAAAATCTTCAAACTACTGTCATAAAATTGCTAATTTATCGTGAAACAGTTATCAAACAATCATTAAAAATCTTCAAACAGTCATCAGTCAATCAATCATCAAACAACTGTACAACAATCGTCAAACAACTACCAAATAATCATGAAAAATCTTCAAACAATCGTCAGTCAAACTATTATCAAACACCAATCATATTACCAATATTCGTGCATCCGTTTTCCTTTTTTAGATAAATCAAAAAAAGAGGTCGTAAAAGTAGGCATGGTAAATTTTTCTTAATGTAGAATCCTAACTTGGACTAAAAAAAAACATTTGGAAAGAACAAAATGTCTATATTGGTCCAGCCGTTCTAAAGATATACAATTTTAAAGAAAGGGGAATTTTGTCACCATTTTTCATTTTCAAAAAATTCAAAAAGCGAAAAACTATCCTATAGTATAAAAATATCCACATTTAAAACTTTAATTAATTGTGTTAAATCGTTTTCATCTTATCATCCATATTTGTTACATTTAATATTTGACTTATATGGGAGGGGTCAAGCCCACTTGAGATTTCCAAAAAAAACATAGCCTATTTTACTCACCGGTAACTCCTTATATACTGTAAAAATTTAAGAAATATCAGTCGGCTCGGTCATTTATATTTGTCATTTTTAATATTTTACTTATATGGGAGGGGTCACGCCCCCTTAAGATTAAAAAAATATGTAGCCTATCTTAAAACCTTAATATACTGTCAAAATTTCAGAAAAATCGGGCAGCTCAGTCATTCATATTTGTCATTTTTAATATATGAGTTATATGGGAGGGGCACCGCCCACTGGAGATTTTAGGAAAAAACCCTGCCTATTTAAACCACAAATCACACCTTACTTCACCGTCTAAATTTCAGAAAAATCGGTTGGTTTGATCATCCATATTTGTTTTTTAAAATCCGACTTATATGGGAGGGGTCACGCCCACTTGAGATTTGAAAAAAAAAAACCCAGCCTATTTTATCCATTAGTCACACCCTAACATACTATCAACATTTCAGAAAAATCGGGCCTCTCGGTCGCCTATATTTGTCATTTTTAATATATGAGTTATATGGGAGGGATCACGCCCACTTGAGATTTCGAAAAAAAATTAGCCTATAGTCACCACCACCAATCTTAATGGAAAGTTTTGCTCTAGTTCTTTGTGCAATTATAATGTGATTTAATTTATTAGCATTAAAGTGATTCTCGGTCGGGGTTATATGGGAGATTTCACTTAATGTGAACCGAGTTCGCCCATTTTCAATACCATTATCATAGAGATTGCCTTAGGAAATGTTATACGGAAGCAATTGTCAAATGTAAACGGATTTCTCCCAACTGCAATTAAAAAATTAAATTTTCGTTGATATGTAAGATACATACATACATACATACATATGGAGGTTTTGAACGCAAATCATGTACTTAGTTACATTTTTCGTATTTCCTAGGAAGATTACCTCTAATTTGATATAAAGAGTGTTCTAAAAAAAATATGCATTTACTATTTTAGACAAAATTTATCCATATTGCAAGAAATAATTTATTTTTTGATCAAGTTAGTTTCTATAGATATGTCAGATACTATTATTTTAGAAATTATTAATTTTCAATAGTTATTTCAATCAAAATGGACTGCGAAAAAAAAGTTCATGAAAATATAATTAAAACTTTTCAAAAAAATCCGTCATGGACTTTTAAAAAAATAGCTAAAAATTTGAAAGTTGATCCTCGAACGGTTTCTAATGCCATCAGACGGTATAAGAAAACCTGAGCATTGAAAGAAAACCTGGATCAGGAAGGAAAAAAGGTCCTACAGATATTGGAAAGGCAAAAGAAGTCGAGCGACTCTTTCGAAAAGCGCCTAACACTTCTTTAAGAAAAGCATCTCGTACGCTGAAAAGTTCTACGAATTTTGCACATAGAGTCAAAGCTTATGCTGGACTGAAGACATACAAAGTCCAAAAGGTTCCAGATCGCAATGCTATAAAGAACTTAGAAGCAAAAAAACGAGCGAAAAAATTGAAGTCTGATTTTATAAAAAAATACACCTGTTGTGTGATGGATGATGAAACATACGTACTGGCAGACTTTTCTCAACTTCCTGGTCAAGATTTTTATGTTGCTGATAAACGGGGCAATGTTCGGCAAGAGTTTCGCACAAAAAAACAAACAAAATTCCCTAAGAACTTTCTCGTGTGGCAAGCTATTTGCAGTTGTGGCAAAAGAAGTAAAGTATTTGTGGCATCTGGCACAATAATCACAGAAATTTATATAAAGGAGTGCCTACAAAAACGGTTGTTACCCCTTTTAAGAGAGCACAGAGTGACTACATTTTTTTGGCCTGATTTGGCATCATGCCATTATGGAAAAAAGGCACTTGAGTGGTACTCAAAGAATAATGTCATTTTTGTACCACGAGAGGC